>OX451740.1:629458043-630058043 GCA_948472305.1 Vicia faba
TTATTGGGCCTCATTGTGGCCCAATGATGGAGACCTTGACCCAGCGCTGGGGCTATAAGGTATTCATTCTCATACTCATACTCACACTTGCTTGCACTTTTCCTGAAACTTACTTTGGCATCGGAGTGTCTTGTAGGTACCCCCTCCCATCTCACTTTCAACCTTAGCTCGACGTAAGGTCTTAAGGATCACTTTGATAAGATACGATCAATTTCTATTATTACTAATTTTAAAAAAATAATTTAAAATTTTATAATATTCAATAATAATTGTAGTTATAAAGATGGTATTATATTTTTATGAATGTTAATTGTGAATATAAATTAATAAAAAAAAATTATTTGACAGTTTCTTTGTAGAAATTCTTTTAGAGTTACATATTGTATAAAATATTATTATTATTATATTATTATTATTATTATTATTATTATTATTATTATTATTATTATTATTATTATTATTATTATTATTATTATTAATAACAATAATAATAATAATAATAATAATCATAATAATAATAATAATATTAATAATAACAATAATAATAATAATAATAATAATAATAATAATAATAATAATAATAATAATAATAATAATAATAATATATAATAATAATAATAATAATAATAATAATAATAATAATAATAATAATAATAATAATAATAATAATAATAATAATAATAATAATAATAATAATAATAATATAATAATAATAATAATAATAATAATAATAATAATAATAATAATAATAATAATAATAATAATAATAATAATAATAATAATAATAATAATAATAATAATAATAATAATAATAATAATAATAATAATAATAATAATAATAATAATAATAATAATAATAATAATATAATAATAATAATAATAATAATAATAATAATAATATAATAATAATAATAATAATAATAATAATAATAAATAATAATAATAATAATAATAATAATAATAATAATAATAATAATAATAATTAATAATAATAATAATAATAATAATAATAATAATAATAATAATAATAATAATAATAATAATAATAATAATAATAATAATAATAATATAATAATAATAATAATAATAATAATAATAATAATAATAATAATAATAATAATAATAATAATAATAATAATAATAATAATAATAATAATAATAATAATAATAATAATATAATAATAATAATAATAATAATAATAATAATAATAATAATAATAATAATAATAATAATAATAATAATAATAATAATAATAATAATAATAATAATAATAATAATAATAATAATAATAATAATAATAATAATAATAATAATAATAATAATAATAATAATAATAATAATAATAATATATAATAATAATAATAATAATAATAATAATAATAATAATAATAATAATAATAATAATAATAATAATAATAATAATAATAATAATAATAATAATAATAATAATAATAATAATAATAATAATAATAATAATAATAATAATAATAATAATAATAATAATATTAATAATAATAATAATAATAATAATAATAATAATAATAATAATAATAATAATAATAATAATAATAATAATAATAATAATAATAATAATAATAATAATAATAATAATAATAATAATAATAATAATAATAATAATAATAATAATAATAATAATAATAATAATAATAATAATAATAATAATAATAATAATAATAATAATAATAATAATAATAATAATAATAATAATAATAATAATAATAATAATAATAATAATAATAATAATAATAATAATAATAATAATAATAATAATAATAATAATAATAATAATAATAATAATAATAATAATAATAATAATAATAATAATAATAATAATAATAATAATAATAATAATAATAATAATAATAATAATAATAATAATAATAATAATTTAATCTAAAATAATAATATGTTAAAGATTATGAAATCCATATCCACTGCGTTGACATAAAAGTAATCTCTTTGTGCAGACATCTTGTCAAATTAAGTTCTTATCATACAAAATATCAGCTTATCATAGAAAATATGTTGTGATGATACATCTTTGATGAGTGATTTAGTGAACCTCAAAATTCAAATTCATAAACTTTTTTTTATTAAAATAAATCGTTGTAAATATTTTTTATTCTTAAATAAATATATTGAATATCAAATAAACAACGAAAAATCATTTAAAAAAAGTCCCATGTAAGATTTTTCAATAAAGTTATTCTTATTTATTGATAGTGTAAATCTAAATCATACAAAAAAAATTAATTATGATATAAAGCTAATAATGACAAATAAATGAATTTTATTTGTTTTTAATAGAAACTAATTCTGACATAAAAATTAGTAATAACAGCTAAAATAATTTATAGTTTTTATTACGGAACGGATAAAAATCAAACATGATAGCTTCCCCTGCCATATATATCTTGAGAAAAGACCTTTATTTCTTGAAGGAAAAAAAGGGTCGAAACACTCTGTATGAGATGCTATTGAATCAATATTCATTCATTTCGAAGCTAATAAACAGTTTCATCAATAGGAGGTCCTAAATATTGAATACCATCCATTTGACAATTTTGTGGCATCTGAATTTCTTCTAACAATGCATAACTATCATTTTCATCTTTCACCTTACCGATCTCTTTTTGATGTGCATCATCACAAGGGAAATCTCGGTAATATGAACAGTCTCTGTCATCTTGTTTTGAATAAGGTGGACCGATGACATCAAGAACAGCACATGGAGTTATAGCTGTGAACTCATGAATGTTTCCTCCTGTTGTTGGATACAATACCGATGTATGACATGGTGATGTCAACACTTTGTTTGCTTTTAACTTTGCCATTCTCACTGCAAAATCAAAATTATCTCTTTCAGCAACCAATAGTAACATGCTTGATGATTAATTTAGTGATGGTAGTCTTACATTTGGAGTTGGGAGAGGCGTCAGGAACCCAATCATAAGACTTAATGTGCATCTGTCCTAACAGAAGCTTGCTGAAAACAGTCATGCCAGGGTGGTTATGGAGGGGAATCACTCCTCTTTCAGGTAGGAAAAACATACACACCTACACACACACAAATGGACACATTAATTAAAGACAAAAAACTGATCTGACGACCAACCATGGTCTAGATCAAATTGAAGCCAGAGCGAAACTCTACATGGACTAATCAAACACATGAATGGTTGGCACCAGAGAGTTTCGAAAGAATAAATTATAATTACATTATTATGGTTTATTTAAAGAGCAATGTTGAACTGGAAACACTTACAGAGAAATTGTGACACTGGTAAACAGTGGTGTATGTGACCCTTTGATTCTCTTTAATAATATTTCCAGGCTTGAAAAACTGCAGATCCCTACTAAGTCCAACATCTTCCGGCTTCATGTTATCTAATCATTAACAACAATTCAAAAAAACAAAAATCAACATCATATAAACTAAATCTCAAACAGACATCACATGTATTATGTACATGAATTAAACCATACCAAGAATGTGACAAAGTTTGTGAACATCTTGTGTTACAGGAACAGTTTCAGGACCTTTGAATGTTTGTTTGCATGAATGAAATAGCTGCTGAAGTGACTTAGGAACATGTCTCTTAACTCTACAATAAGGTTTGTTCCTGCTCTTTGCATTGATCCTTTTCACATAACCAACTCTTCTTTCTCTTACTTTATCAACCAAACCTATCTCCATATTTAGCCCAACTCCTATGTCAATAACTGAATCTCAATCCTTCAACACTTTTATACTTGATAAAAGAAAAGATTTTTAAATGGCCCACTGGATGAAATTTAATTCCACTCTTGGGTTATGAAAAAAAAGGAAAAGAACTATGAACTGAAATACCCAGAATTCAGAAACTATAAAAAAAAAAAAAATTCTTTAAAAAGTATAATTGTTGAGTCAAATGAGGAAGAAGTAAAATGATAGTATTGATTATAAGAGGATTGTGAAAAGTTTACAACTGTAATAAAGGATAATATTTTGATGATGGATAGGATTAAAATTGAATATAGTATAGTTATAAATATATTTATATGCATAAAGAGATAGAAAGAGAAGAAAATATCTATCTAGAGTATGAAAACTATGGGCTATTTTGATGGTATTGTTAGATTGACAACAGTAAAGTTAGACCAAGAAAAATAAAAAATAAAATCTGAAAAAGAAAAAAGTGAGAAAAAAAATGTTTTGGTTGTAGTTAAATTCTTGTCCCCATAGATTTTTTGGAAACTAGCGGTTAAAGTGATCACTGTTTTGTGAGATACAATAGCATCAAATTAGTAGTATCTTTCTCACTTTCTTTTTGAGAAAGAAATCTGATTCTTCAAAATTCTAACGAATGTATTGTATTATAAGAGGGATTCATGTAATAATTGTTTTTATCTTTAAATGAAGCACTACAATAATAATTTCTCTTTACCAAAATTAATTATAATAAAAAATAAAATGAGATAAGAGTTTATAAATAATTAATAAAAGATCAGTTGGAACATGTCCATGTTCCATATTGAATTAAAAAAAAAAATTCATTTAGTCCCACATTGCTCATGTGAGAAATATTAACCATCTCACTTTATTATATAAGGAAGTCACTTGTTTCCTTACAAAACACACCAAAAATATTTTATTAGTTTTTCCTTCCTCACTCTCATAACTCTGCGTCTTTTGAATTGTCGAAGCGCCAACTTCTTCCCCTTTCTTTCTACTCGTTGAATTTTCCGAGTATTTTCTTGAATTCTCTTTATAGAGAATAATGTTAATTTCTCCTCGTTTGAGTTGAGAAATTTTCAAGTATAATTTTTTTATTCTATTTAGAGAATTATTCGAATTTCTCTTTGTTTGAGAAATCTTTGAGTGATCAAAAATGATCATTATTGAATTCTCTTTGAAGAATTATTGAAATTTCTCTTGGTTTGAGAAATATTTATGACTGGTAAATATATCAGATACTACGGTGGTATTTATACCATATTTGAATGGTATTAGTACCATTAGAGGGTGTATTTCTAGACCGATTATCTATCGTGCAAGTAGTAATCGTACAGTATAGAACTGGGCTGTTTTATCCTGGAGGCGGCGTGGTAGTTCGACTGCTTTGCATAATTTTGGGCAGTACCGCGAAACGTCTTAAAGAGAGCGAACTGATCCGCGACTCAACCCGGTAATTTCTTCAGTGGCAACATTTTTAAAATCATGAACCAACAATTTTAAGACGTTTCAAACTGCCATGGCTATTGAAGAAATTATCGGTACTTCTAAGATTGTCTCGGACAAACCGTTCTAGTTTGAAGGAGTGCATTTCAAAAGTTGGCAACAAAAGTGAGGTTTTTCCAAACCATGAAGAAGTTTGTCAATATTTTGACCGATGACATTCCTACTGTTCCACTTGGATCAGTTGAACAAACGAATAGAAAGAAATCTATGAACTTAGATTGAATTATTAATTTCAATGAATCTGAATTTACAACATAGATTAAAGAGAAGGATTTACAGCTAAAGGAAGAAATCTCCTTATAGAAAGAGAATGATTATAACATTCTAAATGGACTCGCAAATGATCTATATGATTATTACAATAATTGCGATACTCCAAAACAAGTTTACGAGGCTATGAAAAACAAATATTGAAGAAGCTGGAGAACAAAAGAATGATTTTAGCAACTACGAAAAGTATCAGATGGTAGATGAAAGATCTGTGGATACTCAAAGTTATGAACTTCAAAAGAATTCTCATGAGGTCATCACTAAAGGTATGTATTTAGATGTATTTTTTAGAATCTGATTATTCTCCTTGAGTTAAAAAAAGAGGAATCTTAGAGACAATATCAAGAAGAAAAGTCTTGGTTGTTTTAAACAACAAATAAAAATTCGGTGTAGTTCTGAAGCCATTTGGAAAATGATTAAAGAATCAGAACTGCAATGTTGTGATCCGAATTAAGAATGAGATCCTTTCTATGGTCTCAATTGCTCCAACTAGGCAACAATCACCGCCTCAAAGAAATGATGTTGTTTTCCATTGTTTTAACCATGGAAAATCATGTCGTAAGATTAAGAAATGTAGAAGAGGCTTGAACCTGGTGCTACCCCTAATGCATAGGTCAAACTGACTAATGGGAAATTTATTTCTATGATAATTGAAATCAACACGGTTGATGAATTTGATGATTGGTGGATAGACACTGGTGTTTCTCATCGTGTCTGTTATGATCGTGTTATGTTTAAAACATACACGAATACTAAAGATAAGAAAGTGTTGTTGGGATATGTCCACACCACTAATGTTGCTAGAATTGGAGAAATGGAGTTGAACTTCACCTCCAGAAAGACTTTAATCTCGAAGGACGTCATACATGTTCTTGAGATTAGGAAGAATTTTGTTTCTGGTTTTCTTTTATATAAGGCATAGTTTAGTCAGTCCATTGGGGTAGATTTGTACACCATTACAAAGAATGACATTTTTGTGAATGAAATTGATATGTTTAAAAACTTTGTAAAAAATTTAAAAATCAATTATTAAAGGATCTGATCCCCTAGACCTTATACACTATGGTATATGTGAATTACATGGAACTTTAACTAGAAATAGTAAATGTTATTTTATTGACTATTATCCTGATTATACTTATGTATATTTAATGAAGAATAAAAATGAAGCACTTCACATGTTTAAGATGTATGTAACTGAAACTGAGAATCAACTTAGTAAGAAGATTAAGAGACTTCGTAGTGATAGGAGAACTGAATATGATTCTAGTTTGTTTGATGAATTTTATACATGGAATTGTACATGAAATGACTGCACCATACTCTTTTGAAATAAATGGTAAAGCAGAAAGAAAGAATATAACTCTTATTGAACTTGTTGTTGCAATTATATTAAATTTTGGTGTTGCTTCTCACTGGTGGGGGAAATTTTGTTGACTATTTGCTATGTCCTGAATCGAGTTCCCAAGTTAAAAAGTAATATCTCTCCTTATGAGATATTAAAGAAAAGACAACCAAAATTGTCTTATTTAAGAACTTGGGTTTGTCTGGCATATGTCAGAATTCAGGATACGAAGCGAGTTAAACTTGCTAATAGAGCCTATGAATGTGTGTTCATTAGGTGTGAAGCAAACAGTGAGGCATATAGGTTCTATGACCTAAATGCAAAAGTGATCATAGAATCAAATGATGTTGAATTCTATGAAGAAAAAAAAAATTTCCTTTCAAATCGAGAAATAGTGGGGGCACTCAATCGAGTCACATTCATGTGATAAGAAGCACAAAAAGCAACGACGATGTAGAAACAGAACTTCGAAGAAGTAAAAGAGTAAGAGTTTCTAAAGACTATGGGAAGAATTATGCGACCTATAATGTAGAGGAAGATCCAATGAATCTTCAAGAAGCCTTGTCATCTCTGGATGCAGATATCTGGCAAGAAGCTATTAATGATGAGATAGATTCTCTAGAATCTAACAAGATCTGTCACTCAGTAGACTTGCCTCCTGGATGCAAACCAATCGGTTGTAAATGAGTTTTGAAAAAGAAACTAAAACCTGATGGAACTGTTGATAAATACAAGGCTCGCCTTGTAGCCAAGGGTTTTAGACAAAGAGAGAATATAGATTTCTTCGACACTTTTTCTCCGGTCACCAGAATGACATCCATTAGGGTACTTATCTCAATAGCTGCTATTTATAGTTTAATAGTACACCAAATGGATGTTAAGACAACTTTTTTCAATGGTGAATTAGAAGAAGAAATCTATATGGAACAACCAGAAGGGTTTGTGATCCATGGACAAGAAAACAAGGTTTGTAAGTTAGACAAGTCTCTATATGGACTAAAACAAGCCCCTAAGCAATGGCATGAAAAATTTGATAACTTAATGATATCAAATGGATATAAAGTGAATGAAAGTGACAAATGCGTTTATTACAAATCTGAGAATCGCATTTGCACTATCATATGTCTTTATGTAGATGATCTACTTATATTTGGATCAAACATTCAGACTATTAATGATGTGAAATCTTTGTTGTGCAACAACTTTGATATGAAAGACCTGGGAGAAGCAAATTTAATCCTCGGTATCAAGATCACGAGATCAGAACAAGGCATCTCCTTGGATCAATCACACTATGTGGAAAAGATCTTAAAGAAGTATAATTACTTCGACTGTAAACTTGGGTGCACACCTTATGATCCAAGTGTGAAACTGTTTAAGAACACTGGTGAAAGTGTTAGACAAACAAAATATGCGAGCATCATTGGCAATCTTAGGTATGTCACTGATTATACTAGATCCGACATTGCATATGCAGTGGGATTATTGTGCAGGTTTACGAGTAAACCGAGTTACGAGCATTGACAAGCTATTAAGCGAGTCATGAGGTACCTTAAAAGGACCATATATCTCAGTTTACATTATCAGAAATTTCTGGCTGTACTTGAAGGGTACAGTGATGCAGATTGGAACATATTATTAGATGATTCCAAAGCAACTAGTGGCTATGTATTCCATAGCTAAAGGAGTTGTATCTTAGAAATCAAGGAAACGAAGTATCATGGCTCATTCCATAATGGAGTCTGATATGATAACGTTAGCGATTGCTAGTGAAGAAGAAAGTTAGTTAAAATATGCCTGCTAACTAAGATTTCCTTATGGGAAAAATCCATGCCAGTTGTGTTGATCCACTGTGATAGTACCGCGGCTATTGCAAAAACTGAGAACCATTATTATAATGGTAAAAGACGTCAAATTAGAAGAAAGAACAACACTGTTAGAGACTATATCTCTAAAGGAGTTGTAAGAGTGGATCATGTACACACCGATGAAAATTTAGCATATCCTTTGACGAAAGGATTAGCTAGAGAGAAAGTCTATAATATATCATGAGACTAATGCCTATATATGAATATGAGTTGCTCACAATGGTAACCCGACCTAAATGACTGGAGATCCCAAGAAATAGGTTCAATGGGTAATAACAAGTTGTGAGTGATATGAGATGATCATGCAAGAGAAGCATGATTCCTGAAGTAATAAGAGGTTGAGATAATAGAAACTCTTAATGAGATCTATACTCTGTATGAGGGAGTACCTAGACTACAGGAGTACTCTTGATAGACTCACCTTGGTGATTGTGGAACTTGGGTCGGTTCCTATGGAATTTCGAGGCAGGATTCCTAGAGCATTCACTAAACCGGGATACACGTGCAGGGCCATTAAAGTACGGGCTATTAGAATACACCTTAAGAAAAGGTTGTGTGTGGGTTTGATGTCTGAGATAGAGTTCAAGACATTTGTGTCACTCTTGTTGAATCGGAATCCTACTTGCTATGCAAAGGTTCAAGTCGTAGACACCTTTGTTTATGCACAATCTTAGAAACGTTTGACGTTACTTCCAAATTCACCTTTTTAAATTCAAGTGGGGGATTGTTGGAACATGTCCATGTTCCATATTGAATTAAAAAAAAAATTCATTTAGTCCCACATTGCTCATGTGAGAAATATTAACCATCTCACTTTATTATATAAGGAAGTCACTTGTTTCCTTACAAAACACACCAAAAACATTTTATTAGTTTTTCCTTCCTCACTCTCATAACTCTGCGTCTTTTGAATTGTCGAAGCGCCAACTTCTTCCCCTTTCTTTCTACTCGTTGAATTTTCCGAGTATTTTCTTGAATTCTCTTTATAGAGAATAATGTTAATTTCTCCTCGTTTGAGTTGAGAAATTTTCAAGTATAATTTTTTTATTCTATTTAGAGAATTATTCGAATTTCTCTTTGTTTGAGAAATCTTTGAGTGATCAAAAATGATCATTATTGAATTCTCTTTGAAGAATTATTGAAATTTCTCTTGGTTTGAGAAATATTTATGACTGGTAAATATATCAGATACTACGGTGGTATTTATACCATATTTGAATGGTCTTAGTACCATTAGAGGGTGTATTTCTAGACCGATTATCTATCGTGCAAGTAGTAATCGTACAGTATAGAACTGGGCTGTTTTATCCTGGAGGCGGCGTGGTAGTTCGACTGCTTTGCATAATTTTGGGCAGTACCGCGAAACGTCTTAAAGAGAGCGAACTGATCCGCGACTCAACCCGGTAATTTCTTCAGTGGCAACATTTTTAAAATCATGAACCAACAGTACGATAGTACGAGTTCGGTCTAAATTTACATTACACATCTCAATATCCTATTTATTAAGTTTGAATTCTTTTTTGCATATCGTAAACATTCAAGAATTATAAACATAGAATAATAAAATGTATAACTATTATGTATTGATTCAAATAATATGTTAACATGTGTACCACTTCACACATGGTGAGAGAAAAAAAAGGCAAAAGTGAAAGAAAAAAAATAGAAAATATTATTATCCAATTTAATCAATACAATCAGTGGTGCTTATACACAAAAAAAGGTTTAACGGTAGTAAATTGAACCCTAAAAAATAGCCTACAACTAACCAATAGAAAAACACTTAATGTAAAGTAATTGAGTTTAACACCCCCCGCCTCTCAAATTGGAGTGGATTGTGCAGTTCAAGTTTGGTAATGAGGTTGGAGAAAGGTCCAAGATGAAGAGGTTTCGTGAAAATTTTGGCGACGTGTTAGGTAGAAGGGATGGGCATGAGATGGATGGTGTTGTCTTGAACTTTGTCTCAAACAATGTGACATTCCATTTCTATATGTTTGGTTCGTTCCGAGGTTGTTGGCAATGTGTATGGTAGAGTTGTTGTCGCAGAAGATGTTGACAGGTTCATAGTGAAGAATGCTTAAGTCTTTGAGGAGAAACAATAGCCATTATGCCTCACTTGTCGCATTGGCAAGGGCTCTATATTCAGCCTCCGAAGAAGAACGAGAGACGACACTTTGTTTCTTACTTTTCCCACAGATGAGAGAGTTGTTAATGTAGAAGTAGAAACCAATAATGGATTTGCGAGTGTTGCTGCAGGATCCCCAATCAGAGTCTGTAAACCCATATAACTTAGTAGAAGAGTCAGACTTGAAGAGTGAGCCTTGGCCAGAAGCAGTCTTTATGTAACGCATAATTCTGAGAGCTGGTTGGAAGTGAGCTGCAGTGGACTTCGACAGGAATTGGCTGAGCCTGCACACATAATAACTCATATCATGTCTAGTATGATTTAAATAGAGTAACTTACTATTTATCCTGTAATTTGGTAAACAACCGCTGATCTTCTAAAATCTCTAAAAGAAGATTCAGTTACTTGCGAGATCGATCAGATTGATCTCAGGACTATTGTGTTCTAGTTTTTAGGGAAAAGGTTTTAATGGTAACTTCTTTAAACGAAGAGAATCACTTTGATATCAAATAAAGTGTTCTTATAATAACAATAAAATAGGAAAACTATTCTAGACTGTAAATCGTAAAGAATATAAATGACATGAAGAAATTTCATTAAATGTAAATAACTTTCGAATGTAAATATGGTGCATCATACGTACATGCCTCACTAACTCGTTTCTCTAACACTGGTACTTTGAGTATTTGAGTATATTGTAAAAAGATATGAACACATTGAATCATAACATCTAAGAATCCTATTTATACTAATTCGACCCTAACGGTCCTTCCATAAGATTACGCCACGTTCGACACCTTTTTACATGAAGACATTCTGGCATCTCCATGCGTCTTTCTGGCAAAATGCATTAGTTTGAAATTTAAACTTCCCACTCGAAGCCTTTTTTGAATTCAACCAACATGACTGTTGAAGTACTTCACATATCTTGAAATATCATTTTCATTTTAAGTTGCCCTTCGACATGTCAAATCATAAAAAATGAGTTTTATAAAATAACCTTATAAGGTCAATTTTCATGTTATTTAAAACATGATCTTCTCAAATCAACTTTCATATTTTTATTAAATGTCGAAATCTTCAGCTAACAAATTGCCCCTAATAAATGTCCATTTTGAATCAATGCAGAAATGGCCATTTTTTGTAATCACCAGATTTCGACTAGCAACCTTTCATTTCCTTCATTTCCTGGCGTCATAGTTAATCATGACTGCCTTTTTCCAAAACGTCTCATCAAGGCATGCGTGCGACAGTTTTACCATCATTATATACCAACTTCCAATGACATGAATAGTGATCTTTCATTTTCCTCCGTCAGATGGTGACACATGCCCCACTAACTTCCTGAGGTGTAACCTCCCACGTTTCCACTTACCATTATAAAAAAGTTACCTTTTTTATTATTCCTCTTTCTACTTTTGCAAACTCAAATCTTCATACTCTCTCTGATTTTCACTCTTATTCTTTCTTAAAAAAATTCATCAGTTCTTCAAATCAACAACAATGTCTTCCGGTAAACAAGATTCAAAACATGCTGAGAAATCTGGAATTTTTAAAGATTCATCTTCTCAAAACGTACCAACAAGCAAAATCATCACCTCTGGGAATCAAGAATTTATCACACCTCCAAAACTCACTAGGGAACAGAGATCCATTTATGCTTCTCAGGTACTAATTCCTTCTTTGTTTTCTAGTGAAACCTTAGGTTTCTTAGGGCCTTTAATCACTACAGGTGACTTGGAAAAATATGTGGAAATTTTTCCAACTTATCATGTTACTAAACCTTTAGCAAATAAAATTGTGGCTTCTGAAGAGAACATCGAGGATTCCACCAAGAAACCTAAAAAGTCTTCTAAGAAAACTTCTGAAAGTAGTTCTTCAAACCCTAAGCAAAAGAGAGAAGTTTTCCAATTGGATTATATAACTTAGAGCTTTAGACCTTTTAGATCATATCCAACCTTATATAAATCTTACTTAGCTTGGATTACTAAGGTTGAGAAGAAGAAAACTCAAGCTTGGAAAGAATTGGGAATTTTTGACCTAATTCAAATGTCGAAATTAGGCTTCGGTTATTGTCAGCCATTTCTATTAGCTTCCCTGTATTTCTGGGATAGTACCTATAATACCTTTCACCTCCCTTGTGGGATGATAACTCCCACCTTTTTTGATATAGCTTCCATTATTAGACTTCCTCCTACTGGAGAGGCTTTTGATCCCTATTTGGAGTCGGAAAACACCATTGACTTTAATGTTAAAATTGCCTCTTTTAGTACTTACATAGATATATATCATATGGATGGTAAAGAGGCTTCTGATGTTGAGCATATAGATTTCTTAGCTCTGTGGTTATCCAAATTCATTTTTTGTTGCAAATCTCTGCAAGTGGCTAAGAGATTTCTAACCTTGGCGAACCAGTTACATTCTGGTCGAAAGGTATGCTTAAGTGAGTTGCTTTTGTCCAGTTTGTATGAAAGTTTAGGGGCCGCTTCTTCCAAACTAAAAGATTATGAAGCAGGTACCAACCTACTTCTATCTAGACCTTACTGGCTACTTCAATTGTGGCTAAATGCCACTTTTGAACGCTCTCTCCAAACTGCTGGAAATATTGATGAAGAGGACCCCAAAAGAGCAGGTCGAAGTATTGAAGGAATTAGACTCTTACAATTAACTCCCAGTGATGATGCTGAGACCCTTCAAACTTGCCTCACTAAATACATGTTGATGTTTTCGAAACGTCAAATTTCACTCCCGCTATGGCTCCTTTCTCCAGTAGAACTCATGGTCCCTCCTGGTTTACCTTGTCAATTGAAGACATTTTAAAGAATGCAGACACTGGCATTGAAAACATATGGCACACATTCCTTCTTCCTAGACTTCTAGTCTCTAGGATCCAACCGGTGAAGAGCCATGTTTGCTTATTAGCTTATTAACCCAACTTTGTCTCTCGACAATTTGGATTGTGTCAACTTATCCCTGAGCCTATTTTTAGTCGAAAACCTGAGATCTGCATTGCAGGTGTAGATTACTCCGTTCAAGATATCCAGAAACACCAAGAGTACCACACTAATTTTGCTGAATTTGGTCTCATTCCTTATCATCTCGCTTTCTACATGACCAAAGGCTTCTATACCTGGTGGAATGACTTTTATTCGAACAACATGTTCGACACTACTCAAATAAATGAACATTTAACAAAAGATTTTTTCCTTGTGTAGGAAAACGTCCCAAAAGGTAAACTAACTCATACTCAGAAAATTCGAGCTTTCCAGAAATTCTTTGAAACTGTCTATGATCCAACCAATCTTAGTCGAACCGTTTTCCAAGCAGAAGCTACTTTAAAAGAAAAATTTACAAAGAAACTTCCACATTTAAATATTCCCTCTTCTGTAAAACCCGAACATAGATATGATTTGGCCTTTGAGTTGCAACCACCAAAATTTCCAAAATTACCCAGTGCTAATTTCGCCTTAGCATTCTTTCCACCCTATCCAGATTGGTTTACTTGTGGCAATATTTTCAATGAGTTAAAAAATGACTCCCAAAAACATGCTAAGAGGGTGGTTTCGACTAAGTGCACTCTGGACAGTTTCAAAGGTTTCCTTCACTATGACTTATCAACAGTCTCTATTGTGTCTCTGACACATGAAGGTGTGGAACCAAAGGATTCCTTGGTCCTTTTAATTTTTCTTTGGACATTTCCAGTTTTGAGAATTCGACTAAACTTGATAGTGTCTTCTAGCTATTGAAAGGAAAACTACAAAGAAGGAAAAACTTGCAACGAAGGCGGATTCAGCTACTGCCTCAAAAGCAGGAACTTCTTCCATCCAAGGACTCTCTTCTGCAAAGGGTGCTTCCTCTAAAAAAGTAGCGAAGAATGTAAAGGTACCATTTCTAAAAATCCTTCTTACTTTTTTGCATCCTCTGACCATGACTTTGCTTTCAATCTTCTCTTTTCCAGGTACTAGCTTACCCCCTAGAACACCAAATAAAAGAAAAGCTTCTGACGAAGAAACAATCATCATTCCTGATGATGATGACATCCCCCTCACTCCATTCAAGGCCAAGAAGAAACATAAGAAAGACACAACGTTGAAGGGTGTTCCATATCAAACCAACAATCAACAAGATATGGAAGTAAAAATCCTTCCTCCTCCTCAACGTGAAGTTCGACTTGCATCCTCCGGGGTTGCAATTTTGGAGCATATTGGCAGAAATGCTTCTAACCCTGATGATCAAAAGGTACATTTTTATTCCAATATTTTACTTCTTGCTCAAATCTTTGACCTAACAGCTTTTTTATCTGCGGGATAAATCCACTACTCCTCTCATTTCTCCTATCAACCAAGACGCTCCTCTGAATACAAAGACTCCTTTTCCTCCTCCCACATCCAGTGGTGCTGCCCAAAATAAAGGGTCTTCGACTATGGTTCCCCAATCTAAAGCAGGTGACGTCCAAGTCGAACAGGAGACTTCCTCTCCTAGTGAAGATGACTTGCCAGTGTCTGGAAAGCAAATATTGGAGGAAAATGAAGATTCTGAAAGCATCCCTAGAGATTCTTCTCAAAAAAGGGCTCAATTTCCTACGGATTATACCGAGGACGAAGAGAAATATTCAGATGGGGTTGAGACATATTTTCGAGAAGATGAGGACATGTAGGAGGTCGAACCACAACCTGAAGATGCTCATCTGACACATCCTGATACTACTAACGAACCAGACACCTAAGCTCGATCAATTCCACATCCCATCCTGACTCCAACACTCATTGAGGAGGAAAAAATAGCGCTAAAGAAGAGTGATCCCCTAAAATATATGGATTTGATGATGGCTCTAAGGGATTCTTCTCTAAACAAAAGCGCTTCTTGGACTTCGACTCAATCTGGCGCCAGCGCTAGCGAAGCTTCTTATGACGAACTCCTTTAGCAAGTGAAAGAAGCTGTATTCGAAGTTGATTTGTTCGAAGTGCTGAAAACGGATGTTACTGCTCGCATTGGGGTGAAAAAGTTGATTAATCGCATTAACATTACTGCTTGTCCTGCTAATGTAGGCGAGGTCCTAATAGATATTCAAAATCTAATTGACCAAATCTGCACTGAGTACAACAGGGAGGTTGATGCAACTTCAAAGCTTCAAGCAAAAGAACAGGAGCAAACTGCTGAATTTGACAAAGCTCAGAGTGCTTCTAAATCATCTAAGGATTTGTTGGCTTTGAGGAAGGCAGCCCAAGCGGAATTCGACACTTACACCGCTTAGATCACACTTTGGGAGTCTCACATTGTGGAGTTGCAGAAGAAAATAACTGATGCTAGGGAAAAAACGGTTATCAAAGGATTGAACACTACTGAAGTGGATACTTTGGCGGCACAGAGCCTTGAACATGTCGAAAGAGCTTCAGCCATGACTGAAGACATTGTACGCCTCAAAAGCATACACGTCGTTGTTCAATATAAGCTTGGCCTAGCAAAAATCAAGTATGAAAGGATGAAGAAAAATATCCCGTTTTGATTTATGTAATAAACCATTCATTGTTTTTTGCTTTGTATTATAAGCATGCTTAGACAAAGCCATTTTGGCACTCTTATGTTTTACACCATGTTGGCTTTATTATTTCACTAATTTACTAGTTTGTCGCAATCTTTAAATCTTGAAGAAAAGGTTTGTATTTTTTCAAATATTTATCGTTAACTTTCAAGATTCTTCGATCTTCTGCTAGTTCTTCGATTTCATAGGAATTGTTAGTAAATGTTTGAATGACTCGAAAAGGGCCTTCCCAATGTGGGGACCATTTTCCCAATAACTTATTCTTTCGATCCATTGGCAGAATCGCCTTCCAAACCATATCACCAGTTGAGAAGGTTTTGCCTTTAACTTTCTTATTATATGCTCTGGCTACTTTTTCTTTTTGCCTTCTTAGAATTTCCAAAGCATGTAGTCTTTCCTCATCTAAATCCACCAATTCGTTCATCATCATTTCTCAATAAAGATCTATGGCAATTTCATTTTGTCTTTGGATTCTGACTGGTTGTAAGTAAATTTCTACTGGGAAAACTGCATCATGTCCAAATGTTAGGCGAAACGGAGTTGCATTTGTTGCCTCTTTAGGGGATGTTCAACAAGCCCATAAGACTTGATCTAAAGTATTGTGCCAATTCTTTAGCTTTCTGACCACATGTTTCTTTATTAAACCAATGATTACCTTGTTACCGGCTTCAACTTGTCCACTTGCTTGTGCATAATAAGGCGTAGAAGTTAGTAATTTAAAACCTGTATTCTTAGCGAATTCTTGCATCCTTCGACCAGTAAATACCGATCCTTGATATGTTGTAATAGTTTCTGGAATTCTAAACCTATAAACTATATGCCTCTGGATGAATTCGATGATGCTTTCTTGATCAACATTCACCAAAGGTATTGCTTCTATCCATTTTGTGAAATAATCTATTCCCACCAAGATGTATTTCTGATTTTTTGAAGATGATGGCCTAATTTCTCCAATCAAATCCAATGCCCAACCCCTAAAAGGCCATAGCTTAACAATCAAATGTAGTTCACTTGCAGGAACATGCTGAATTCCTGCATGAATCTGGCACTCTTGGCATCCTTTGGCAAAATCTATACAATCTTTTAGAACTGTAGGCCAATACATGCCATATCGAAACAAAAGCCACTTCATCTTGTGACCTGCCTGATGTGCTCCACATGCCCCACTATGCACGTTGGCTAGTGCTAAATAAGCTTCACTTTCTCCTAAACATTTCAATAAGACCCCCTCTGGGGTTTTCTTAAACAATTCGTTGCCTATTAGCACATAACTTAAGGCACGATATTTTACCTTTCTTTCAGTACTTGTTGTTGGGTTTTTTAAATAACTTATTATTGGATTTCTCCAATCTGTATTTGCTAGATTTTCCGTGGCTAATACTTCGAAATGTACTTCGTTTGCATAACCTAGACTTGAGTTTTTTAAATCTGCTGGAGAAAGTTTAGTAGCTAGTACCTTGCCTCGTACTTCGATCAAATCTTCCAATCTTTCTTTTGATACTTTATATCCTGAGGAAATCTGGGTCAAATCATTTGCTTCTTGATTCTTCAACCTGGGGATGTGCTTGATATCTACATATTTAAATTTCAGAGCAATCTATTTGCTATCACAAAGTAAAATATCAAGTTTTCTTTTATGCATTTGTACTCTTTGTAATTTGCTTGATCACTAATTCAGAATCACTCATTATTTCGACACTAGTTGCTCCCAAATCCAATAAAGCTTCAAGTCCTGCTATCAATGCTTCATATTCCGCTTCATTGTTTGAACAAGAGGGGGCATCTATTTTGTACTTAAGCTTTGTTGGAATTTTATCTAGAGAAATAATCAAAACCCCAATTCCACTTCCTTCCTTATGTGTAGAACCATCAAAGAACAATTTCCAAGGTTCCAATTCCACAAGGTTCTGGGATGTTTCGACCAATGCATGGTCGACAATGAAATTAGAGACTACTTTCCCCTTCATTGCTTTTAAAGGCATGAAGGTTAATGAATACTCTGTTAGGGCCATGGTCCACTTACCAATTCGACTATGTAGAATTGGTTTTGACAGCATATGCTTGATAGCATCAAAATGTGAGGAAACGTAAACGCCAACTGGCTTTATATAATATTTTAACTTAGTACATGAGAAGTACAAGCAAAGACATAATTTTTCTATTGAACTATATCCAGTCTCTGCGTCATTTAGTACTCTACTTAAGTAGTAAATGGCCCTTTCGACGCCATTTTAATCTTCTTGAGCCAGCATGCTTCCTATAGTTTTATATGACGCAGATATGTATAAACTCGTGCACTTGTCTCTTTGAGGAGGCGCTGGAATAGGTGGATACATCAATTATTGTTTGATTTTCTCGAATGCCTCTTGATGTTCTTTGTTCCATGCAAAGTCTCCTTGCTTCATCCGCAAGAGTGGGGAAAAGGCTTGAGTTCGACCACTTAAGTTTGATATAAATCTTTGCAAGAAGTTTATCTTTCCCAGCAGTGATTGCAACTCTTTCTTTGTTGATGGCGCTTTCGATTCCATTATTGCCTTTGATTTGTTTTGGTTGATTTCTATGCCTTTCTTATGGACCACAAAACCAAGAAAGTCACCAGCCTTGTGGTCCGGATGAATTTACAGCGCAAGAGTCTTTCGACTTCTTCCTTTATCTTCGAGAGGATCTCCGGTGCAAATCTTCTTGGTGTCTGTTTGATTGGTTTTTTACCATCTTTTATGGGCAGCCTCAATTTGACCAGGTCCCTGCTTAAACCCGACATTTCGTCGTAATCCCAGGAAAAATAATCTTTGTACTCCTTAAGCAACTGGACCACTTCCGCTTTCACTCTTGGACTAAGCTTTAAACTGACATACGTGGGTCTTCTTATAGTCCCATCTCCCAGATCCACTTCTTCAAGAGGGTCCTGCGCTAGTATCTTTGCGTTTGACGCCACTGGATCCTTCTCGAATCCCAAAGGCCTATCATCATATATTGCGTCTAGCCTTTAGTCTTTTTCTTCGACGGGCTTCTCTTTGTCAGGGGGTATTGGCTTAAAGAAAATCCCCGGTCCTTTTGCATGATTTGTTTCTTCCTTGGCCTTTGTAGCCATAATCTTTACTTCGGCTTCTAAAGCCGTTTTTAGTCTATTTTCAGCCAAATAGGCCGAAATCTTTTCGAAGAAAGAAGATTCAGACATGGTCACTGTCTTCGTCATCCCATCCTGTTGGTCGTATCCCTGGAAGTCCAGGTACATCATCTTCCTGCCCCAAAGTCTCTTTATCCTAGTAAAATCCATGCCTTAGATGCAGGGTCAGAAAGCACATAGCATTATTGTTTGGCGCATACGCGCCATCTGTAGCGCTGCAAGGCCCTATGTTGGCCAAGTTTCGATCAAAATTCCTTTGATCAATTTGGTTAACCTCTTCCATATAATAGCTTTGGCCTGCTTCAATATTTTCCACAATTCCATCTTCTCTCCAAATTGCCACGCGCTGGTGCATTGAGGAGGGAACTGCGCCTATCCCATGAATCCATTCACGACCCAAGAGTAAATTGTAGTTTGTCTTGTCCGCTATAACCATGAATATTGTTGGTCTGGTGATGGTTCCTACAGTGAGGTCAAGTTGAACTATGCCAAGTGTATGGCCAATTTTTCCTTTATAGTTAGACAATACCATATTATGAGGTTTTATATCTGTGTCATACATACCTATCCTCTTCAGCAATAATTGAGGCATGAGGTTAACAACAACACCCCCATCTATCATTACTTTGTTGATCCCCACTTGTTCCACTTTTCCCCTGATAAAGAGAGGCTTCAAATGGTTCTTCATACCTTGGTCTGGTTTTTCAAAGAACACGTTCTATTCTTCGACCACTCCACTATTTATAACATAATAGCACACAGGTTTGTGATTTGCCATCTCTAATTCACCCGCCTCTTCGGAATCTTTTACCTCCGTTGCTTGATCATATTCGTGTAGTAGTACATAAACCACATTGCAAACGATATTCAGAGAGGACTCCCCATCTGAGTCAAAGTTGTCAGTAAGCATGTCCTCATCGTTGGTTGGCTCTTCGTTAGTTGGTTCCTCTGGAGCCCTTTCGATGGACACCTTAGCCTTTCTGGGGGAGAAAAGCCTCATTTGTGCTGGTGTCTTCTCTTTGATAAGTGAAGCAGACGAAATTTGATTTATATTGGATTCCCCTACTTTGTTGCTGGTGAGTTCCCTTTGAGCCTTCTTGGTCCTTTGGTACCTTCGCCATTTAGTCCTTGTCATTGGTTTCTTCCCTTTGTAGTTATCAGAAACATAAGCTTGTTGTTTTGTTGACTAGAATTGTGTTCGATATGCCCATGCAAATCTTCCACCTTCTTCGAAATTCTAACATTTTCCTTTGCCTTTTCCTTTCCCATTGCTTTGACTAGACTCAATCCACTTGTCTATTAGGATGTTGGATGGTGGCTTGAAGGTGACTTGTCGATTCACTCTAGGGTGTGAACTATCTGCCCTTTTTGGAATTCCTTTCGCATTGGTCACATACTTGCCCCTGCTACTCCTTTTTTTGTCCCAGTATTGTGTAGACGGAATTCTTTCGAATGTTTCTGCTGCTTTCCTGTCATAAACAACACTGCACCATGGGTATATCAGAACTTTTGATCATGTCTTGTGACACCTAACCAAAAATCCCATCAAGCTTTCTCTCATTTTTGGGTATGGCAGCAATTCTCTAGCATTCCTCCAGCTGTTTCCAGCCCTCTCTTGGTATACTTTATGGTATGCCATTGCAGTGCTTCGATCATTCTTTGTGTTGCACCTTGGACAAACGAGTCCTCCAGGATTCTTCGTATGGCAATGAAAAAGATATTCCACCAGGCTTACTTTCTGGTGCCCAGTTCGCACCCTGTCATCTTCCATCTTCAAGCATCTTTCAATCTCCGCCATCTCTGGGGATAGATGGTTCAGATTCACCATGTTTACTTTGAACTTGGGACCTTCAGCGTTCTCCAGCTCTTCGAATTTGACTCTAAGACCCTCAATAAACTTAGATTTGACAGCAACTTTGGCCCTGCCCCCAGTTTTGTTAACTTCGAACTTGGGACCTTCAGCAATTTCCAGTTCTTCGAATTTGGCTCTAAGACCCTCAGTAATCTTAGGTTCACCGTCAGTTTTGGTATTGCCACCAGTAGCATTCCCTTCGAACTGTCCTATGAGACCCTCAGCAGTCTTCGACCCACGAGCCTCTTCAGATACTTTATCGAGTTGTCCTTCTTCGATTTCAACAGCATCCACCATGTTGATATCTACAGGTTCTATAGAATTTGTCTCAGCAACCTGAAGAGGATCCGTGTCGACCTTCATCTTAGGCTTTTCTACAAATTTTAGCCTTCCTTCCTTGATTGCACTCTGTATCAAATCCCTAAAAAGATAGCATTGTGAGGTTTTATGGCCTAAAAAATTATGATATTTACAAAAACCCGTTTTCTTTCGTTGTTCTAACGGAGGAATTTTAGCGCCAGGGGGCACTATCATCTGGCCATCTTCTACTAATAAGTCAAAGATTTCATCACATTTGGTGATGTCGAAAGTATAGGCTTTCTTTGGGAATCTGTCATTCCTTTCTGGTTCGACGGGATTCTTCCCGTTTGCAGGTGATATCCCTTTGCAAGGATAAGGTGGTCCTTGCTTTAATTCTTCTAGATATATTTCGTGCTCTTCTACCTCTGACGAGTCATCTTCGACATCTCTTTCATTTGAGCATGCTTCGACATAAGCCACTTTTTCTTTCCTGTGGCTTTTGTTAGCCCTTGCTTTTTCAATCTTCAAACGCTCCAGTTGTCGAACCCTGTCAGCCAGTTGTGCCGTGTCTCTTAGATATTGGGGATCTAACTTCTTTCTGATAGAGAAGGCCAATCCTCTTGCTGCCATTTCGACCAACTCGTGTTCAGGCACTTGTGTGAAACACCTCGCTTTTAACAGACGGGACCTGTTAAGATAATCATCTATAGGCTCGCTGAATTTGCGCTTAACATTTTCCAATTCGCTTAGGCTGATTTTGGATTGACCTACATAAAATTGTTCATGAAATAATCTCTCCAAACGAGTCCAATCATGGATGGAATTTGCTGCAAGAGTTGTAAATAAGTAAAAACATTTTTGGTTAGTGAACTAGGTAAATATTTAATCCTTAAATTTTCATTGTTTTCTATATTCGCTGCTTCTGTAAGATATCTAGCCACATGTTCTATGGTTGACTCACTGGTGTCACCAGAGAACTTTGTGAATTTTGGCACTTTCCATCCCCTAGGTAACTCAGTTTGTTGAATGTACTCAGACAAAGGGGGTATATAGTTTGGCCTTCGCATGGCAATATTTACTCCATTCCGTGCCATTATCCTTTCGACTATGGCTGCTAGATTATTGTTTCCTACCATATCATCCTGTCGAAACCTTTGGAGAATTTCGTCAGCGTCTTGGTTCCGATTCACCATGACCATCCTTCCTCGTTGTTCTTCCCTGGGGATAGCCTGTTGAAACCTATGTGGTTCTTCCCTTCGAACTGGTTGTTGGATTTCAACTTCTGGGTGTATCACTGGTTGGGTCTGGGCAATGGTTGGCTCCTCTTGAAATGGTATGCCTTGATTCTGCCTTGTCCATGTGGGTTGTGGTTGTCGAGTTGATTCTCTGGGTGCACCAAAAAAATCTGCAAGGCGCCCAATTTGCGCCGCCATCTGTTGGTTTGCTTGGGCATTCTGCAAATTCGTCTGTGTGGTGCTTTGGATTAGGGGGTTAAAGATTGTACTCATTTGCTGGGAGAGTATTCCCACCATTTCGTGGTTACTATAGTCCATCTGTTGCCTTAAAACTGCCTGCGTATTTGTGGTAATAGGAGGCAATTGGGCCACATATCCTGGCCGTGAATAGTTTCATGCCATGTGATTTACTCCTGAACCTGATCCTTGTAATGGTGAGAAAGCAGATGTTAAAGGGCGTGTGTATGTCAAATTGTTATTTTGAAGTCCAATCATGGATGTAGTTAGCATTCCATATATTGGATCTGATGTTGGGATTGTGAATCCTGGTACATAGGTTTTAGAGACACTTCCTACTAAAGGTCTGGGGGAAAAAGGCGGATTTTGGCTAGCCACAGATGTTACAAAAGGTTCATTTTGTACGTTTGACAAAGCACTTGTATTTGGGGGTATGGTTGTAGCGTTCTTAGTCAAAGGGATAATCGTAGTCCCTTGACTTGCCGCCGTGGCTTCGGTCGTATTCGAAGCATTTGTATTCCCTCCCGTGGGGGGAGGAACTTGCTGCACACTACTAACAGGTGGGTTATCCATTCTCCAATTGTTCTGATTCTTTGTTCTAGGATCTGTGGTATTAGCTATTTTTCCACTCCTTAATTTCATGCAATGTAACGAGTTAAACAACCACTGAAAACTAGACACAGTGTCCCACTGGGCGTGCCAATTTGTTTACCCTGTAATTTGGTAAACAACCGCTGATCTTTTAAATCTCTAAAAGAAGATTCAGTTACTTGTGAGATCGATCAGATTGATCTCAGGACTATTGTGTTCTAGTTTTTAGGGAAAAGGTTTTAATGATAACTTCTTTAAACAAAGAGAATCACTTTGATATCAAATAAAGTGTTCTTATAATAACAATAAAATAGGAAAACTATTCTAGACTGTAAATCGTAAAGAATATAAATGACATGAAGAAATTTCATTAAATATAAATAACTTTCGAATGTAAATATGGTGCATCATACGTACATGTCTCACTAACTCGTTTATCTAACACTGGTACTTTGAGTATTTGAGTATATTGTACAAAGATGTGAACACACTAAATCCTAACATCTAAGACTCCTATTTATACTAACTCGACCCTAACGGTCCTTCCATAAGATTACGCCATGTTCGACACCTTTTACACGCAGACATTCTGGCATCTCCACGCGTCTTTCTAGAGAAATGAATTAGTTTGAAATTTAAACTTCCCGCTCGAAGCCTTTTTTGAATTCAACTTTGAATTCAACCAACATGACTGTCGAAGTACTTCACATATCTTGAAATATTGTTTTCACTTTAAGTTGTCCTTCGACATGTCAAATCATAAAAAATGAGTTTTATAAAATAACCTTATAAGGTCTATTCTCATGTTATTTAAAACATGATATTCTCAAATCAACTTTCATATTTTTATTAAATGTCGAAATATTCAGCTAACACTTACCAATGAGGCTTCAAAAAGCTGTAGGATTAGGCAGAAGCTCATTATCATCAACATTGATTTTGTGACGTGTCCATAGGTGTGGTGGCAGGTTTAGCACCTAAAAGACCTGCAATATTGAATAAATCTAGATTGTACTTTCTTTGACTGATGCATGTACCTTTTTAAGATATAGCAATTTGAAAACCCAGAAGATATTTAATGTTGCTCATATCTTTAATACTAAATTTGGTGTCCAAAACTTGTTTGATATGGTTAATTTCCTGAAGGTTAGAACCTGCAAGTAAAAGTTCATCAACATAGAATAATATAACAGTAAAGCAACAATCCAAGGACTTGGTAAATAGGGAATAATCAGCTTTAGATTGTGTGTAACCTAAAGTGGTGAGAGTGGAAGTTAATTTAGAATTCCATTGGCGGCTAGCTTGTTTAAGGCCATATATTGATTTATTTAACTTGCATACAAAATTGGGATGATCAGTTTTGAGGACGGGAGGAAGCTTCATGTAGACTTCCTCATCTAAGTCACCATGGATGGAGGCTGTATTTTTGTCAAGTTGATGGAAAAATCAATTTTTAGAGGCAGCAAGGGATAAAATTAGTCTAATGGTTGTCATCTTGACAACAGGGTTAAAAGTTTCTAAGTAATCAATATCTTATGTTTGTGTGAAACCCTTAGCAACT
This sequence comes from Vicia faba, assembly GCA_948472305.1. Taxonomy (NCBI): domain Eukaryota; kingdom Viridiplantae; phylum Streptophyta; class Magnoliopsida; order Fabales; family Fabaceae; genus Vicia; species Vicia faba. Next base: position 629,483,340 of record OX451740.1, read on the forward strand.
AAACAAGCTTTATATATTTCTATGGTACCATTAGCATGGAACTTGATTTTAAAAATTCACTTGCATCCTATGGGCCTTTTGTTAGGGGGTAAAGAGGTTAAATCCCAAGTGTTCAGTTAGAGCAGATGATTCATGATTAATTTCTTGGAGCCAATGAGGATCTATAATAGCCTTATTATAACTAGTAGGTTATTTAAAGTGGAACATTTCATATTAAACAATTTGTGGGGAGAAGATAAATGATTATAAGTAAGGAGATTATGAAGGGGGTATAGATAAGTACCAAGAACATGTATGAACAAGATTTGGTTCTGCATCTGGCCTTGAGTTTTGATGATAACATTACATGGGTGATTAGATAACAATTTAGTATCCTAATGGTTTGTTAAGTGTGTAGCTTTTGCTAACAGGTTTTGACTCTGAAGAAGTAACGTGTGACATCATCAAATTTTGAACTCAACACACTGAAGAATACAAGTTTGTGTTTCATAGTTTAGAATGTGTCTTAAAGCAAAGGTTCTAACGAATGTTAGTTTTATTGATTCTAACTAACGATCCAAAAAAAAAGAGATTTTTTTGTCATTTCTTGCATTTAATTAAATTAAACCTAAACTACTTAATTAATTAAATAAAAAAAGATATTTTTTTGGTTTTTTAGAATGTTTAAGGAAATAATAAAAAAATAAAATGATTAAATATATTAAAAACCCTAATTCTATATTAATTTTATTTTGTTGCAAAAAAGTTAAAATTAACCTAATTAAAACTAAATTAATTAATTATTTATTTATTTACAAAAATAAACTAATTAAATTTAATAAATAAAAATATTATGTTTTTTATGTTTTCTGAATTTATTAAGAAAATTTTAATTATTTTAGTTAGTAGTTAATTAAGAATTAATAAAAACAAATTAAATAAAATAAAAAGAGAAGAAGAAATAAACCCAGGGGGGTTCAAGCCCAAATCAGGAGGTGAAGCTGGAAATTTGTGGCCCAAGAACGCTCAAGCCTGCTTTGACTGTGGCCATCCCATGCATGTGCGTTGACTGGAGACTATGGTGAGGGCTCTATTCTAGCCATTGGATTTAAGTTTAGAGACATCTGGCGCTTGGGAATTGGAGGTGTATGGTGGTCTTCATACCTGGAAATCTATTGGAACATATGCAAGAAAATAATAACAAGACTTTTGGGGGACCTGGGACTCGAACCCAGGTCCCAATGGACATCCCACTCACGCTTCCACCAACTGAGCCACGCTGCATATTTGTAATAATAATAATAAACAACAAATAATATCTATCAAACAAACGCTTATGCCTGAAAAAAAATAAAAAAAAAGCGCGCTGATTTCAAACCAGCCACTGGGAGAGCGACGTGTGGTCGTCTTCTTCCCCAAACCCTGTATTTTTTTCCTGTGGATTTGATTCCGCATCAAAATTCGTGGCTCATCTCTAAAATCCACCCTAGGCTATGAAAATGCCATCTAAGGCCATGGCTGATCTCGTCTCTGCCTCCTGATCACTCATATACCACTTATTATGGCCAATTTTCCCTGTATCAAAAACACCTAAAAAGCAAGCATATGAACCCTAGAATCGGGCATCATGATACAGGGTATAAAAACAAAATTAGATACTGCAGTTATGTTAGAAATCAAATAATAAACATGAATATGCTATTGTTTTGAAGAAAAAGTGCAAGAATAGAAGATCACGATTCCATGTTCAGAGGTCCATTCGTGACGACTTACAGTGCGCTGTAGGTGATGAAAAGGCCTGGTTTTTATTCCAATCGCTTCAGGGGATGGCAGTCAAGCACTCTACGTTGAGTTTCTTGATTGAAACAAGCTCTAACCAAGAATTCAATTTCTCTCTTTTTCACCTTTTTTCAGTTTATGGTTTGGCCGTTTTAGCAATTCTTAGGTCGTGAATTAGGTTTGTGTGGCTTGCTTATGTATAAGGCAATGATTCTAGGTCAAGAGTTGGGCTTTAATCCATGTATATTCAAGAATTAGGTTTTGACTTTATCACCATTGTTAACCTTTCCAAATATGGCCAAATCTAAGACTTTATGCACAAATAAGCCTTAGCACGAATTGGTTGGTTGTCACGTGAGTTTTGTAAGCTGTACAAATCACAAAGATCCCTTTTCATTGATTTTTAGATTTTATTTGAATTATTATAGATTTAAAATGAATTAAATCAATAAAAATTAAATAAAATAGAAAAATAAATGTTTGGTCATGAAATCAAGCATGGGACACGTGTGTGGCATGACAAGACTAAATTAAGTGGAAAAAAGTGGGCCCTTTTGTCAAAAATTGGAGTTTTGAGGATAGTTGACTTTTGCAAATTCATGAAAATTTCCCAACTTCTCCAATGCATAACTTCTTCAATTTTGAACTTATGACCATGTTCTTGGACATTTTGGAAATCCCTTGAAGTCCTATAACCAATGCCTTTGGTCCCATATCATTTAGTTTTACCAATCTCAAGTTATGGCCTTTGACTCAAAGTGTACTTTTGTTGACTTTTGAAATTGACCTATAATGTAAAAATTTGTAACTTTTTGTGAGAGTATTTCTTGATCTTGGAGTGTGAATATGGATTGTAGTAGATTTCATCCTCTTCAAAATTAGCTTTGGATGGAATTTTTCTGACAAACCATGAAAGAGTTATGCCCTTGTCAAAGTACAGTTGACTTTTCTGCTGTCCAAAAATAGTAACTTTTGCATCTTGATGATTTTTGAGCTATTCTTGTGGGATCATGATCAAGACTTGATCAAATGATGATTGTGAACTCAAAATAAGATGTTGACAAAAAATTCTGACTTTTGACTGCAAAATGACCATTTTGCCCTTGCAGCTGACTGTAGATCAAATGGAGCTTTTGACTGTGCAAATTGGCACTGTGAGTCTTGAAACTTGGCATGTAGGTGCTAGAGAATATATATAGGCCTATGAGACTTGATTGAACCATTGAGAACCCCAAATTCCTTGAAAGAGACAAAACCCTAATTTCAGTTGTCTTAGGAGGTGATTTGACTGTACAACCTTTGAGCCATCTTGAACCATTTGGAGATGATTCTTGACATATCTTGAGGAATATGGGAGGGCAAATTTTTGGATACAACACCATATACCAAGGAATAGGGTGTTGCCCCTGTTGATGTCCGTGCTGAGGTACGGTACCCATGAAGAGCAAATGGTAACATCTCGTGCCAGTCTTTGTACGTCACTGTCATCTTCTGCACAATCTTCTTAATGTTCTTTTTAGCCGCTTCTACAGCCCCATTCATCTTCGGCCGATAGGGAGAAGAGTTATGATGTTGTATCTTGAACTGCTTGTAGAGCTCGGTGATCATCTTATTATTGAGATTTGTACCATTGTCCGTAATGATCCTCTCTGGTACACCATATCGATAGATCAGATTGTGCCGAATGAACCGTGCCATGATGTTCTTGGTTACGGTAGAAAAGGAAGTCGCTTCAACCCACTTCGTAAAGTAATCAATAGCTACCAAGATGAAACGATGCCCATTGGATGTTGTAGGTCTGATCTCGCTGATCATGTCAATGCCCCACATTGCAAAAGGCCAAGGTGTCGTCCAGACATTCAGAGGTACTGGAGGTATGTGCACGTTATCAGCATAGACTTGGCACTTGTGACAGGTTCAAGAATGCTGATAACAATCGGCTTCCATTATGGACCAATAGTATCCTGCCCGTAGGATTTTCTTTGTCATGGTATGTCCACTGGAATGAGTTCCGAAAGTACCTTCATGTCAATCTGCCATGATCCTTTCTGCTTCATTCTTATCCACGCATCGGAGTAAGGTTGAATCATGGTTACGCTTGTAAAGAATACCATTGCTGATGAAGAACTTCGTCGCGAACCTCCTCAGAAATTTCTTGTCATTAACAAATGCACCCTCGGGGTATTCCTGAGCCTCAAGATACCTCTTTACCTCATGAAACCAGGGTTTATCTGCTACCTCTTCAGTCTCAATGTCACAGCAATGTACAGGTTCATCCAATTGTTCAATGATAATCCGGGTAGCTTCGTTGTCCCAATTGACTTTGAACATAGAAGACATCATAGCCAGCGCGTCCGCTAACTGATTCTCCTCTCTAGGGAAGTGTTTAAAGGTTATCTCTTTGAAATATGGAAGCAACATCAATACATACTCCTTGTAAGGAATAAGGTCTAGGTGTTTTGTATCCCACTCGTCTTTGATCTGACTGATCACGAGAGAGGAATCTCCGAAAAGACTTAAGAACTTAATACTTAGGTCAATTTCTGCTCGAAGACCCATAATGCATGCTTCATACTCCGCCATATTGTTGGTGCAGTTGAAACATAGTCGGGCGATGAACGGAGTATGAAAGCCTTTAGGAGATATGATCACGGCACCGATGCCATTACCCAAAGCGTTCGAAGCTCCATCAAAGTACATAGACCATCGGGATCCCTCCTCAGATCCTTCATCCGGTCCAGGTTCTTCACAGTCAGTCACTATCATGATATTCTCATCCGGAAATTCAAAGTTTATAGACTGGTAATCATCCACTGCTTGATGTGCCAAATGGCTGCCAACACACTTCCCTTGATTGCTTTTTGGGTTGTGTATTGGATGGCATACTCAATCAAGATTATCTGCCATCTTGTTATTCTACCGGACAAGGCAGGCTTTTCGAAGATATACTTGATTGGATCTATCTTTGATATCAATAGAGTAGTGTGAGTCAGGATATACTGTCTCAGCTGGCGAGCAGCCCATGCCAAAACGCAGTAAGTTTTCTCAAGCAACGAGTATCGGTTCTCGCAGTCGGTAAACTTTTTGCTAAGGTAATAAATAACATGCTCTTTTCGGCCAGACTCATCATGCTGACCCAGCACACACCCCATTGAGTTGTCGAGTACTGTCAAGTATAAGATTAGAGGTCTCCCTTCAACTGGAGGCATCAGAATGGGTGGCTCTTGAAGATACTCCTTGATTCTTTCGAAAGCGGCTTGACATTCATCGTTCCATCTTACCACTTGATCTTTCTTCAGTAGTTTGAAGATTGGCTCACAAGTAGCAGTCAAGTGCGAGATAAATCAGGCAATATAGTTCAGACATCCCAGAAAGCCTCTGACTTCTTTTTCTGTTCGGGGAGCTGGCATTTCCTGCATAGCCTTCACCTTTGCAGGATCCACTTGAATACCCTTATCACTTACGACGAAACCCAGCAGCTTACCAGATCTCACCCCGAAGGTGCACTTGTTCGGGTTTAACCTTAATTCGTACAACCTCAACCTGTCAAATAACTTCTGAAGGTGGTCAAGGTGCTCTTCTTCAGTCTGGGATCTTGCAATCATGCCATCGACGTATACCTCAATCTCATGATGGATCATGTCATGGAATAAGGCGACCATGGCGCGCTGATATGTTGCCCCAACATTTTTCAATCCAAAAGGCATGACCTTGTAGCAAAAGGTACCCCATTGAGTAATAAAGGTTGTCTTCTCCATATCCTCGGGAGCTATTTTAATCTGATTATAACCGGAGAAACCATCCATAAAGGAGAAGACCTTATGATGTGTGGTGTTGTCAACCAGAACATCGATATGAGGCAGAGGGAAATCATCCTTGGGACTTTCCCTGTTCAGATCCCTATAGTCAACACACATTCGAACCTTACCGTTCTTCTTCGGCACAGGAACCACGTTGGCCACCCACTGTGGGTAAGAAGTAACTGCTAGAAAACCCGCGTCAAACTGTTTCATAACTTCAGCCTTGATTTTCTCAGACATATCCGGGTGCATTCGACGGACTTTCTGTTTCACGGGAGGACAGTCTTCCTTGGTAGGCAATCGGTGAACTACAATATCGGTATCCAACCCAGGCATATCTTCATAAGACCAGGCAAAGATCTCAACATAGTCACGCAGCATCTGAATCAACCGTCGCTTCACACTAAGCTCCAGATTTGCCCCGATCTTGACCTCTTTCTTGTCCACTTTTGTACCCAGATTTACTGATTCCACGGGCTCTTCATGCGGCTGAATAACCCTCTCTTCCTGAAGTAACAGTCTAGCAAGTTCACCAGGCACTTCGCAATCATCTTCACCTTCGTCTTCGGCTAAGTTGATCGGACTTTCGAAGTCATAACTGGCAGTAGATGAGTCGTTACCAGCGAGATCCAGAGTGGATGTAGACCTGTATGTGAGTGTGTGTAAAATAGCTGTTTTGCAATATGTAATAAAAGAAAAACAAGGAGCGCAAAATTTGAAATGCAAGAAAACGCCCAATTATTTTATTAATGATATATGTATATGAGACACATAAAGCCCTCACAAATGAAGCCACGGTGCCTCGGGTAAGACATCGGGCCATAAAGTTTAAAACATTGTTTGTTACAAATTCAAAACAAAAGTCTCATTACTGGGTGATAACTGAAACAGGCATAGAATCCTTCGATGTCCAGTTTCTTAATCCACCATCGGCAGTTGGGTATATCCAACTATCAATATCAAACTCTTCATCATCGTCATCCCCGATAGCATTCACCCCTGTGTCTTGTTTAGGCTTCTCTGGTGCTCCGAACTCAATCTCCTTAGCATCAACCAGGTCTTGTACCTTGTTCTTCAAGACCCAGCAGTCATCTGTATCATGCCCCGGGCTATCAGAGTGAAAAGCACAACGGGCATTAGGGTTGTACTTCGGTGATGTTGTTTTTGGATTCTTTGGGGCCTCCCTTGGAATCACTAGATTGGTCTTTAATAACTGCGGCAGAATCTGGGATAAAGTCATGTTGAGCTAAGTGAATTGTCTTCATGGTCTCTTGGCCCTTAACTGGTTATTGTGTTGAGGAGCCACAGCAGGTCTTGAAATAACCACCGCATTATCAGCTTGGCGGCGTTCAGGTTTATTCTGGCTTTTTGAACTGTAAACAGCACTGGACTCCTTCTTAAAAGGCTTCTTCTCGGTGCCTGATGAGGCACCCTTCTGTATTTTACCAGATTTGATATCGGCCTCAATCCTTTCCCTGGTCATAATCAGCTCTGTAAACCCGAACGAAGAACTTCCAATCAGATGGTTGAAATACGGACCAGACAAGGTCCCCAAAAACATATCCACTAGCTCCCTATCAGCCAAGAGTGGTTGCACTCTTCCAACGAGGTCTCTCCACTTCTGAGCATAATCTTTGAAACCTCCGCCCGCACCCATTGACATATCCTGGAGTTGGGTACGCGTGGGAGCGAGGTCGGCATTGTATTGGTACTGCTTATAGAAAGCGGCAGCCAAATCTTCCCAATTGCGGATACTAGCTCCTTCTAATTGGTAAAACCATTCAAGCTGAGTCCCTGAGAGACCGTCTTGAAAGAAGTGGATCCATAGGTTCTTGTCAGCGGTGTATGGCTGAATCTTCCTAACATACGAACGGAGGTGCAGTTTTGGACAAGAAACCATGTCGTACTTAGCAAAGGCTGGTGCTTTGAACTTGTGGGGAATTACCACCCCAGATGACAGACCCAGATCTCCAAAGTCCAGACCAGGCACCTTCTGAACTTCCATCGCGCTCAATCGGTCTTCCAATTGTTTATATCTATCCTCAGCCAGAGGATACTGGTCTTCGTCAAAGTCGGTCTCATTGTCGAAAACCACAGGGCTAGGAGCCCTCCTTTCTTCCTGATTATCTTTCCCTCCAGATTAGGGGGTTAAATCAACCTCTTCTCGCAAATCGTTTCCGAATCTGCGACCCATATTGAACAAGACCGTCTTCTTATTCTTCTTCTTCTCTTTTAGGATAAGGGCCTTCAGATCTTGCTGACCCTTAGCCAGGTTCATGAACAATTCTTGGAACTGGGCATTTTGAGCCTGTAGAGCCTTGATTGCTTGTTCAGTTGATGGTTCAGAAGACATGATGCTGAAATAAACAGTGAAGAAGATGAGAAAACCTGTAAGGGTACCTGTTATGAGGTGCATGGAATGAAATGCGTATGATATGATTTCAAAGACGTTGAGAGATTCAAATTCGTAAACAAAACGAAACACACTTTTATTAGATAAACTTTAAAATCAATTGTTCAACAGATTCCTTTAAGGGGTTACAAGAAAGAAAAACTGAAAAGTAAATTAAAACTAGAAATTATCAAAAGACAATCAGCGCTCCCATGGTCGTTTCTTGTCGGTGCGGACATAGTCATTGAGGATCCGCTCGTTCTCCAGCTGCCTTGTCAACTTCTAGATCTTCTGCTCTTGCTCGTGATACTTTTCTCGGTAAGTATCCCGTTCTTCCCTCAGCTACATCCAGGATCTCTTTAATGCCCCAGTGTCCGTAGGCATGTAAGGGTGTAGGATGGTAGGAGGAACCCCTTCTTCATCAGCAACTTCAAGAGTTATAGGCAAGAAAGCTTCATAGGGCATTCCCATCTTTTGGGCACAGATACGAACCCATCAGAGATATGGTTCCATTGGTAGAGAAGTCTTCGCACCCAGCTCGTGTGGATCAGACCTGTGTACTCTATCCCAAGCTCTTATGAATCTGCGGCATTGCTCGTCACTATCTCCTTGGAAATTAAAGACAATACTAGGCATCGGCAACTCATGAGGTCCTTCCCTCCTAGCTCGCCCAAACTGACGTAAGGACAAGCACAGATTATAAGTGATTCCTCCATTGGTGCCTATCAGTGGAACATTAGGGTACTCTCCACAGCGATCAATAATAGCCACCTCGTCCATACCCTTGATAGTCCAAATGATGTCATTATGAGAGAGAGACATAATCCTATAGGCCCAGCCCGTGCCTTCTTTGTTCTTCAGAACTAATTTGGGGAGGTAAGAAATAAACCACCTCGCCAACAATGGGGCACAGGACATAAGGGTCCCCCGCCTCTGAGCAGTACGGGCATAGAGAGAATGAAGAATGTCACCCAAGAGAGTGGGTACTGGATTACCGGAAATGAAGATTTTTACCGCATTCACGTCAACAAAGGAATCGGAATTAGGAAACAATAGTAAACCATATATCAACAGAGCCAGAATGTCTTCAATTGCCTGGAAGTCTAGACTGTCCCAGAACTGATTAGCTTTACCAACCAAGAATTTAGTCAAGAAGCCTTTTGCTCCACTACGAGTCTCCCAGTTTGACATTACCTCAGCCTTTATCAGATGAAGGGCTGAAGCAATCTCTTCCGGCCTAAGGATCTTCTCCCAACCTGTAAATGGGGTCTGCTCCAGAATAGGGATACCCAGCAGATCAGAGAACTCTTCCAAGGTGGGGACCAACTGGTAGTCCGGAAAAGTAAAGCAATGGTACAGTGGATCAAAGAACTGGACTAAGACTCTCATCATCTGTTCATCCATCTTGGAGGTGACCAAACCATGAAGGTGCCCATATCTTCTGATGAAGGAGGTAGTATCTGGAATTTTTGCAACCAATTCTGTAAGCAGAGTGGGAACCTGGACAAAGTTGATCCGGATGGTGTTTCTACGTATGGGTGCCATGACCTACAAAACAGAACAAAGATGAATCCCTCATGTCTTTGAAATAGGTTAGTCCAATGCAAGATGCATGCAATGTCATGATGTCATGATGTCATGATAGAAAACACACCACAAGTATCCACAAATAGCAAACATGGTAAAGGCACACAAGTCACACAGAGAGCCCTTAGATTTCAGGCTGGCAAGGAGTTTAGGTACTACCCTCTTTCAGTTCAGTTGGTTCAAACCTATCCTAAAAATAGTAATCGGATTCTAGAGGATCTCAATATCACTGACTACCCTCGATCGGTCATAATTCCAGTTTAGCAACCTTTTTTTGCAGCCGGAATCATCGCGAGAGTTTAGTCTCAATGAGTGTAGCATACTGCTACTGTTCTATGGCTAAGTTGGTCAATTTAAAGGTTCTAAGGTCAGTTGGTGCTTAATGACCCCTTAGCAGACCCATATTCTCCTCGTTGTGCCACAAGGGATATCGATACATACTAAAGTACCACACCAACGTAGCTACTGCTTCAACCGTATCGGTCTATGCTGTACAGTTCCCTCACAGTTTATTGCTACTTACCTAAAGGGTATCCCCCAGATCTGGGTTAGGATCTATAGTAACTCCGATTCGAACCCACAAAGAAAAATCATACAAATCAAGCAATTGAAAACATTATGAACTATTCCTAAGGTACACCCCACTTATAAGCATCCCCAGCAGAGTTTCCAGTTCTGTGATGCGGTGGGAAGAATTGACTGTTTTTTGGAATGCTAGTTTGCGTTTTGCGTTTGTTTTCGCAAAATGTCGCGGTAAGCAAGAGTCACCACCGACTTTTATTTTATCCAACAAGGAAAGGAAAAAAGCACAGAAAAATTCCTTTTTTGAGATATTTCTCGGGTTCGGGGGGTAAATTATAGAAAGGGAAGGTGTTAGCATCCTTTCTATCCGTGGTTATCCACGGGCTCTTAGGTACTTGCTCAATTGTTTTCAAAATTGCTTTCTTTGTGCTTGTGGGTTTGAAAAAAAGTTTTTGTTGGAAAACTTCGATTTAACTCTTACTTCTGTCCTCGAGAGTGTATGAAGTGTTTTTGAAAATTTTGTTCGAAAAGTGTAAGTGTGAAAAGTTTTTGTTTTTTTGAAAGAGCAAGTATCTAAGAACCATCTACCTACTCGAAAAAGGAATCATTCTATGCTATCTTCCTTTAGACAATGCTATCCTACTATTAATGAGTAGGTAGCACCGTCGTTGGAGTTTGAGGGTCAATTCGAATGAGGGACTTACGGTCACCAAAGCAATGTTAGGACGCCTTAGCGATAACCCTAATGTCTTAGATCATTTGTTTTGAGGCAATTATATCTGAGGCAACCGTTTCGAGGCGACTATGATCTTTTAAACAAGAGGGCGGCCTCTAAAGTGACCTATACTCAATGACCGTGTATGAAGGCAACCAAGTGGGGTGTACCCTAAGAGTGCGCATGTGCGAGTGTGTTGTTTTCAGTTAATTTTATCTTTGTACATGTTAAGGGTGATCTAAGTTGATTTTAGGTTAAAACATTCAGTCTTGTCATGCCATCCTATTATCAAACATCTAACAGTTATAAATTGCGGAAAATAAATTGCAGAATTTAAATTACAAGGCGTCGGGTATTTACATCGCCAAAGACAAACCCTTTAAAAATAAATAAAGCGATAAAAATAAATAAAAGGTCTTATTAACTATTACAAACCGGAATCAAGTACAATATTGAATAAATAAATCGTGTGCGGGAAATTAAATCGGGCGCAATAGTTCTAGGGTTTTGACCCTTTTTGTTAAAGAAAAGAATTTTTTTGTTGTTTTTTATTTTATGAAAGAAATTAATCTAAATTAATTGCTAAATTAAATTAATTAATTATTTAATGAAAATAAATTATTTTTGGATTTTTGGTATTTTAAGAAAGAAAAATAAAATTAATTGAATTAGTAAAAACCTAATTAAGTCTAATTTAATTTTAATTATTTACAAAAATATATTAAAGTTATTCTAATTAAAACCTAAGTTAATTTAATTAGTATTTATTAATAAAAAGAAAAGTTAAAATTTTATTGAATGAAAATATTTTTGGTGTTTTAATTTATAAAAAAAAAGAATTTTTTGATTGGTTAGTAATTAATAAAAATAAATTAAGCAATTAATAAAATAAAATAAATAAGCAAAATAATATGAGAGAAAGGGGTTTGGGCCGGATTTTGGAGGTCTGAATAGCAAGCTGAAGGCCCAATTGCATTGGCCCTTTATTGACTTTTGAGATCCAGTAGGCGCGTGTTGACTTGGTCTATGGTAGACCATCAGATCCTGGCCACCAGATTTGGCCTAGGGCCATCTGGCAATTGATTGAACGATGGTGCATGGTGAGCTGCTGACTTGAACATGTACAAGATCACCTGAAAAGAAAAATTATCAAAGAAGTGGAGGACCTGGGATTCGAACCCAGGTCCTGATGGTGATTGCCAGCTTGCCTTGCCACTACGCTGTTTTGCTTCATTTGTTAATATATTACATAACAATTATAATATATCAAAAAAGCAATTATTGGTCAGAAAATAAAAATGTGCGCAAAAACATTTGAACGGGCCAATCAGAGCATGCCAGCTCTTCGTCCCTGTCCTTCCACTACTGTATTTTTACCTGTGGATTTGGATCCGCAGCTAAATGCGCAAGCTTTCTCTAAAATCTTCCCTAGGCCTCATAAATCAATTCCAAAATCATGGCTGAATTCGCCTTGGCTCACTGATCAACACTATGCCCTTCTTGAGTCCTGATTTTTCCTGAAAAAGAAAACCCCAAAATACAAAGGAAGAACCCTAGCTATGGGGGTTCCTCATTTAGGCCAGAAAAATGCAATTGGATATTGCCAAACGTTTGCAAATGTTGTGAGGAGTATAAATATGCTAATGATTTATTCAAATGATGCAAGAATGATGAATCACGAATTCAAGAACTAAGGTGATTATCGTGACACTTACAGTGCTTTTGAAGGCCTGAGGACACGTGCTTTTGATCCAGGAAGGTTGTGTGATTACCCAGGAATTGATTGGGATTGGTCTCTGCTTCTGAAAACGCCTCTAAGTATGATTTTGATTTCACACTTTTTAGTGAATTTTGCAACTTTTGTATTGCCTGTTCTTGCAGCCTCCAACCCTTATTTTTTTCCTTGTGGCTTGCTTATGTATGGTACAATATGCTAGGGTAACAAATATGGTCTGAATCCTTCCACGTCATTGCATTGAAACTCAATCTTTTTGCACATGGATTGCTTGATACGAATTTGATGGTGTTAAAGATTGCAATCAAAGCCTGAAACAACAAAAAAATCTCATGTAATCAAAGTTTGGGATTTTATTTGATTTAATTTGATTAAAAATGAATAAATTCAAATAAAAATCAAATTAAATAATAAAATTGATAAATGGACACATGGCTAAAGCTGAGGCATGTGGACAATGATGCAAGCTCAAATCAAGTGGAAAAGAATGGGCCCATTTGACAAAATTTGAAGTTTTGGGGATAGTTGACTTTTGGCAATTTTGCAAAAATGCCCAACTTCAAAAATGCATAACTTCTTCAACTTTGAACTTTTGGAAGTGTTCTTGGACTTTTTAGAAAGCTTGAGATGTCCTCTAACCAACCCTTTTGGTATAATCTCATTTTTATATTCCATGCTCAAGTTATAAACTTTGGCAAAAAAGGTGTTTTTGTTGACTTTCAAAAATGACCTATAATGTCCAAATTTATAACTTCTTGCGAGTGCATTTTCTGATCTTGGGGTATGAATATGGATTGTAGTAAATTTCATGATCTTAAAAATTAGATTTGGATGGGTCATTTATCATAAAGTATGAGAAAGTTATGCTTGGTCAAAGTTGAGTTGACTTTTCCTACAAAACCCTAATTTAGCAACTTTTGATTCTTGATGAATTTTGAGCAATCCTTGATGAATCATGATCAAACCTTGACCAAATGATGAAATATCCTTAAAAATGAGAATGTTGACAAAAAATCTTGAAGTTTGACTGTTTGTAGGTCACAGTTGACTTTTGCCCTAGCATAGTCGATTTGTGGATCCTTTGAGCAATTGACTGAGCAAACTTCCTCTGCAAGGCTTTAAACTTGACATGGATGATCTTGAGAACATATTATGACATTAGGGAGAACTTTAGGTCATTTGGACTCAAGGATCTTGATGCAACACAAAACCCTAATTTGGGGTTGGCTGCCTTAGGAGATGACTTGTCTGACCCACTCTTGAGCAAACTTGAGCCACTTGGAGATTTTTCTTGCAATGTTTTGAGAAATATGAGAGGGAAAATTTTGGGGTACAACAGAGTCTATTCGAGTTGATGAACACGCTGAAGCATTGTAGTGTGTATATTTGTAGGGGCGTTGTTTTGATTGTGAACCAGGGTACGTAGTTTGATGATGAAGAAGATGGCAGTAGGTTTGAAAGGTAGTTGTAGGTTGATACAAACAGAGATTTTTGTGATAGTTTTGAGAAATTTGTGGTTTGCTAGCTATGTTATCTCACTCGGTTTTTTGCTGGCTGTGTTATCACTTTTGCATTTTTTGTTGCTTGGTTATCTCACTCAGTTTTCTGAGTGTTTTTATGCTGTAATCTCTCTTGCAGTCTTTGTTGCTTGGTTATCTCACTTTTGGTTTTCTGTGTGTTTGTATGTTGTAATCTCTCTTGGTTTTTTTTGCTGGTTGCGTTATCTCCTTCTTTCTCAAAACATGTTCCCCCCTCTTTCAATGAGACAATGGTTCTTCTTATAATGAGATAGGGGTAGGAATTGGAGGGAATTGGTGAAATTTGAACATTATTGGAAATTTGACTTTGTGGACTTGTAAGTACAGGTTTTGTTTGCCTATTTTGATATCATTTTCAGGTTGTTTGGAGCAGGTGTGGCACAGATGAGGTGCAGGTTTTGCAAGTTGTTTGGATTGTTGTATGGGCTAGGTGATATCTCTCCAAACCTGTCTCTTTCCTCTTTATCTTTCAATGATGCAAACTGTTTTGCTTTTTGAAAATTTTGAAGGGTTTGCAAAATTAGGAAAATGATGATGCAGGGATTTGAGCTATTTGATAGCTTGCCATTTCATGTCCCCATTGTTGTTTTATTTGTTTTTACTTGTTGTTGCTGCCTTGTTCTGTCATTATATTTTCCCATGCTGCCTTGAGCTGCTGTGTTGCAGTTTTGCTGCATTGTTTTATTGCTTGTGTCGTTGATGTCTGTTGCTGCCTTGCTTTGATTGCTATTGTTGGACAGTTTTGCCTTACACATTTGTTGTTTGCTGTTTTTTGTTATTTGCTGCCTTGGGCCATTTTGACTTGCCTTGCCCTGTTTTTATGCTTGCTGGCCTGCTGTTTATTACGCTGTTTGTTGTTGTTTTTGCAATGAATTATTTCCAAATTTCTTTTCCATTTTATGAACCAAAAAACCCACACTTTTTGTGATTTGCAAAAGTAGGAGGAGATAGCCCATGATTAAAAACAAACCCTTTTAGTAATTATTCCAAATGCAAACCCTAATGATGAGCATTCTTTATTAATAATAGTTCTCGTTTGGACTTTTTTCACATGTTAATTGTTTGCTAACCTTTTTCTCTTTTCTTGTTTTATGACCACGGGGATTGGATGGCAAGCAAGGTTGAAAGACGATGAGGCCATGGCGAGGAGTGGATGAGTGGATTAAGATGAAGCAAAGATACTTGAAGAAACAAACATTTATTTCCTTTTTTTGTAAACAAACATATTTATAACTCGCTTTTCACCTTTGTATCTCCTTTGTAATTTGCCCAAAAGAATGTAACTTGAATACAAAACTTGAATACAAAACTTGAATGAATTTTATGAATGATGAACTTTGTTGTATTGAAATTAAACAACTCTTGGATCTTGATTAAAATTTGAAATTCTCACTTGAATGGTTTGGATGATACACTTTGCCTTTGTAACTTGAATTTTAATAAATCACATATGATCTTCATAACTTACACCTAAAGTAAACCATGTGCATTGTCTTTCAATTTCCAATCTTCGTATCATGTCCAAACCCAACTTCCACTCTCAATGAGAACTGTAACTTTGATGTCCAAACCACAAGTAACTTGTAACTGGAGCAACAAAACATACCTTGATTATCATGAACCGCCAACCTTATTTCCTGAAGTGCGAGGAGATATTAGACATGAAACCCCTAACCAAATGTACTGGAATTTGAGTTATCTTTGAGGTGGGCGAAAGAAACATCTTCACAAAAACCAAGGATCCAAAACCCTAACATATTGCCAAACAATAGGAAAATAAACCCTAATCCAGGCTCGGATGAATTCGAGTGAGAAACAGCCTTGTAACTTGATGAGAAAGAAATCCATGATACCTCAAAACTTCATTCCGTGATCCACTAATCGAGAACCAGGTGAATTTGCCTTTTACCTGATAAAGAAAATCTTAAACCAAAATTAGACATAAAGATGGCACAACCCTAATACCTCAAACCAAGGCACCTGATTCCATGAGATGAGGGATATGTAAACGACTTAGTAAAAATGATGCAAATGGGATGAAAAGTTCAAATCCAGACAAAAGTAAAAAAGGTAGAGCAAATTTGGGGTACGACAATGGTACATGTGCTTTTTCAATTATTTGACCCTAAACATCACTGTTTTACATTTTTTGGTTACCAATTGGTGCCTACCATGGAGGAGTTCTCTCAACTATTGGGAGTGCATATTCTTGATCAAATACCCTTCACCGATATTGAGAAAGACCCAAGACCCGAGGATATTTCTCTAGCCTTACATTTGCAACGGTTCGACATCGTGGCTAATTGGGAAACAAGGAGTGGTGTTAAGGGTTTTCTAGCCAAGTTTCCGTTTGAGACGGCTCAAATATTTTGGGATGCTCTAGATTTGCAAGCTTTTGAAGAAGTTTTGGCTCTTATAATCTATGGGATGGTATTGTTCCCTAATCCAGACTAACTTATAGATGTGGATGCAGTCAAAATCTTTCTATCTCGTAACCCGATGCCTACCTTACTCGGAGACATTTTACATTCTCTTCACGCCCATACCATGAAGAGAAGAGGGATTATTATGTGTTTCACTCCATTGTTGTCTAGGTGGTTTATTTCGCACCTTCCTCAATCAGTTTTGAAAAATGAACAAGGTATGAGGTGGTCTCAAAGGTTGATGTCACTCTCGCATTTGGATATTCATTGGTGTTCTCGATCTTTGGAGGATGTTACTATCATCAACCAATGTGGGGAATTCCATAATGTCCCACTCATTGGCATTAGGGAAGGTATCACTTATAATCCTTTCTTGGCTCTATGACAACTTGGGTATGCTCAAAGAGATGGCCCTCATGACGCACTTGTCCAAGGTATTATATTTGACTATTAGAACGATGTCCAAGGTTATCTTCAAAGATTTGTATGGTCTTGGGGCATGGTGAACAAGGTTGATAGCGAAACTTTGGGATATAAGAACTCCATTCATTTGGAGCCTTATCTCAAGTAGGTGCGAGCTCACGCACAAAACCTCATGATGCCATATATGTCCATCCTACCTATCACTATGGAGCCTATTTCCGAAGGAGATGCTCTGTACACCTTTCTTCATCCTAACATGCCTACTAATCTTGAGGAGTTGCAAAGATCATGGATTTAACTCAAGAGAGAGCGAGACACCTTCGAAGCCTAATTCTATGCAGGCGAGAAGAAAGTGTTGAAGCTCACAAGGCAACTTCACGAGGAGCGAAACTTGAATGCCTACATCAGTCTGAAGAGGAAGCGTCCATAGGAGACTTGAATCTTTTGTTGTATAATTTCATTTTTGTTGTTTTTCTTTCATTGTAAGCCCAAGAGGCAATTTGTAACCTTTTAAACTTATTAATACAATTAATGTTTTGTTTCCTCTTTGTTTAAGAAAATTTAAATCTTAAAAGTCCTTGAAAACATTGCATACGCATAACATGCATCATATCATAAGCAGGTTTTCTGACATAGGTTTCCTTATCTTTCTACTGTTTATTTCAGTATAAGATAGATCTCGAGCAAACTGTGAAGGATCTGAAGACTCAAAACTCTCAATTTCAAGAAACTCTGCTCAACTTAGCAAAGGGTCAGCAAGAAATAATGTCACTTCTAATTACGAAGAAGAAGACCAAGAAGAAAGTTGTGATTAACATGCGGAAAAGATTCAAAGGCCCCATCCAACAAGTTCAAGTTGAAGAGGACTCCTCCGAGGAAGATGAGAATCAAGATGAAGACGCTAGGAGCAGTCGTGCTAGGGTGGAAACAATTAAATCTTTGAAGATGATAACTATTTTGACGAGCAATATTCACCGGCCGAAGACAAATATAAGCAACTAGAAGACAGATTGAAGGCTGTAGAAATCCAAGTTGTGCTTGGCTTACACTTTGGTCCCTTGGTTTTGGTTCCTGGGGTAGTCATTCCTCATAAATTCAAGATTCTTGTTTTTTCCAAATACGATGGTATCTCATGCCCTAAGCTTCACTTAAGATCTTACATCCGCAAAATTCAGCCGCACACCGCTAATAAAAAACTATGGGTGCACTTTTTCAAGAAAGTCTATATGGGACGCAGTTGGAGTGGTTTTACCAATTGGAAAGGACTAACATACATACTTGGGAGGATTTAGCCACTGCTTTTTAAAGCCAATATCAATATAACGCTGATCTTGCGCCAACTAGGGTGCAATTGCAAGGTATGACCATGGGTTCCAACGAGGGATTCAAAGAATACGCTCAAAAATGGAGAGACCTGGCTGGCAGGGTGCAGCCACCATTGACTGATAGGGAATTGGTAGACATGTTTATGGGAACATTAACTGGATCGTTTTTCAACTTACTAATTAGAAGTTCATCATCCAGATTTACTGAATTGATTTTAACTGGTGAAAGGGTTGAAAGCGATATTAAAAGTGGGAAGATACCCATTACCTCCACCTCAAATGCTGTGAAAAATCCATTTATTGGTTAAAAAAATAGAGACTAATGATGTGTATGGGTCAAGAAGCCATGCTAGGAAGGACCATCGTCAGTCAGTAAATGCAGTTTTAATCTCCAATCCAACTTTTACTCAAAGACCACAACAACAAGCTAATCAACAAAGGTTTGACATCCCGAGAATACAATTTACCAGAATCAACATGTCACTATCTCAAGCTCTACAACACCTATTGAAATCTAATTTGGTAACATTGTGGGATCCCCCTTCAAATCCCAATGTTTCATCACCAAAATATAACCTGAATGCCAAATGTGATTACCACTCCAATAGTCCCAGACATGACACTGATTATTGTTGGGTGCTGAAATGCAAAATCCAAGACCTTATTGATAACAAGAAAATTAAATTCGATCCCCCGCCAATTCCCAATGTGATCACCGCACATATTCCAAATCATGGTAAGGGTGTCAATGTTATTGAAGATGCCTCTTTTGTTTCCTCCGTCAAAGATTTGATCACTCCTTTAAAGGCTGTTAAAGAGAATTTGCTAAAAGTTGGGGTATTCCCTGGCTGCATTGAAGATTGTTGTTGATGTGCTGTGCAGATTAATGGTTGTGAATGGCTGAAGAGAGGTGTCCAACACCTGATCGATAGCCATGAGATTCTATTTGAAAGAACTCCATTTGTGAAAAGTTTAACCTAAGTTGTATCTCAAGAAGTTTAATACATATCCATCATTACTATCTCAAATAAAACTATTAGGATCACCTCCAAAGGTCCTATTAGGATTCCCGTCGAACCAAGAATAGATCCATTGATAATCACCACACCGGGGCCAGTCCCCTATTCATCTAATAAGGTTGTACCCTAGAATTATGGGGCGGAAGTGTATTACCATGGTATCAAACAAGATTCATGGATTGACGAAGATGAAACTACCGACATTACCAATATTGTTGGATCAAGCAAAGTTACTAGGACAGGGAGGATCTTCTCTCCTGATATTTCACCTCCGACCACCACAACTACACCCATTCGTATTACTGTAAACAAACCTAGTACTGAGACTAGGGGAAAGGAAAAGACGATTGATCCTTGTGATACGGTGGGAGAACTGGCTTGGGTCTTTTGCATTTTATCGCAAATGTTACGGTTAGCAAGAGTCGCCACCGACTTTTCTTTTATCCAAAAGGAAAGGTGAAAAAGCACAGGAAAGACCTTTGAGATTGTTTCTTGAGTTCGAGGGGTAGATTATGAAAAGGGAAGGTATTAGCACCCTTTTCATCCATGGTTTTCCATGGGCTCTTAGTTACTTGCTAGATCACTTGCTTTTGTTTGAAATTATGCTTTGTGTGGTTTTTGAAAGTATTTTGTAAAGAGGCCATTGTTTATGCAAACTTTGTAATAATTATCGTTCGTAAGAATGTATACAAAGTGTTTGATCTTTTGAAAATGTTTTCAAGTTTGTAAGATGTTTTGAAAGCGTAGGTGTTTGTTTTTGTAAATAGCAAGTATTTTTTGTTTTGATATGGAGCAAGTAATTAGGAGCATTCTACCTACTCAAAAGTCTTTCATGTCCATTTCCTTTTTCCTTTGACATTGTTATGTTACCATTGATTTGGTAAGTAACCCTATCTTTGGATGTAAACGGGACGGGCGTGGGTCATCGTATAACCATGATTATAAATGTTGCAAGGTATCTTAGCATTCTCTTTTCGGGACTAAGATCATTTGAAAAGCAACATAGATAGCATCATCGAGGGACTATGATCTTATACTTTGTTTGTTTTTGCTAAGATACCTCACATGCGTAATATGGCAATTTTGTAAGGCAACCAAATGGATTTTACCCTAAGGGTGCTTGTGTGCAAGTGTATTGTTTTTCATGCTTGGTTTTGTCTTTGACTAGGGTTTTCTACTTGATTAGTTTTAGTCTTTCCATACAAAACCCTAATTACTAGCATTTGTATATAAAGCGATAAATTGCTGGATTTAAAATTACTACGTTATTACAATACTTGTGGGAGGGGGTGTACAAATTACAAATAGGGATTGCAAGAAAATAAAGCCTAATTATCTATTACAACCATATTGAATTTGGATTAAAAAATGTACAAGAATGAATAAATATACAAGAATGTAAAATGGAAAGAAAATGGACTTTTATTTGGATTTTTAAGGAAAAGAGGTTTTGTTTTAACTTAATTAACTAAAAGAAAAATAATTAAATAAATTAGTAAAAGGTAAAACCTAAATTTACTAGGAAGAGAATTTAAATAAAACCATAATCTATTAATTGATTAAAAAGGAAATTAAGTTTATAAGAAGAATTTTTTTTTGTATTTTTATCTTAAAAATAATTTATAGTATTATAAAATATTTTTGGTCTTTTTTGGTTTTAAAATAATATATTTTAAGAAGATAACTAAAACCCTAGTTTTTAATTAAATTTACAAACCAATTAGTAAAATAAATAAAGTATGATTAAATAAAATAATTTTGTTGTGTAAAAAATAAATAAACTATATCAAAATATAAATCTAATGTTTTTATATTTTTTCTGATTTTTTTAGTATTAGATAAAATATTTAAGAAAACAAATAAATAAAAACGAGAAAAAGAAAATAAAATGGGCCAGGGTGTGAAAAGCCAGCAAGGGGGGTCAGAAGTGGAAAAAAACATAAGGCCCGAGGATGAGGCCCAGCGCTGCCACAAAAATTCAGAATGTGTGAAAAATATGAAAAAAATCCAAAAGAGTACCACTGGGGCTCGAACCCGGACCCTATAATCACAGGCGCGCGCTTCTACCACTAGGGTGGCTATACATCTGTTTATAAATATCAAACCATAAATATATATGGTAAACACGTTCCTGAAGCCATCTTCATCTTCAACCTCACGCTCAGCCTGAACCTCTGTATCTCATTCAATTCTCAACAAAAATGAAAAGTATAAACAGGAAACTTGTAGCAAATTTCCTTACGATTTCAGAAATGTAAAGCAATAAAATTATAGATCAAAGACAAGCATGAATTTTAATGGCCCTAATCTGAACCCTAAAAATTTCAGAAACTTCAATATTAAAATTCTGTAAGCTCAAGCAATATAAATGAAAACTATGGACATTGTTAGCTTTAGGGAAATGATATCTATATTTTTCATTCACAAATAAACCATTAATGATGCCTGTATGAAGAGTTCAAAAGTCAGAAAGCTTACCTTGCAAGAGGGTATCGTGTTTGGAGTTTGAGTTGCTTTTAGTGAGTTCCAATGATTGGATTAGCTTCCTCAAGTTCCCAGGAAGCTAATGTGATACTTAGCTTGAGCTGAAAGTGCCTGGGGAGTTCTGGAGAAGTCAAGGTGCAAGGTGTTGTTTTTGAAAATGGTGGATGATGATGGAGGTGTTACATTGGTGTTACAGATGTTGGAATTGTTTGTGTATGTTATTTGGAAGCTTTTGAAAGTAAAAGGCCAAGAAACGCACAAGCAAATTTGGAGATTGGATTCAAAACTCGGAAATGGCAAGTTTTGAGGTGTTTTTAGTGATTATGTGTTTTTGGTGTTTTTAGGGCTTAAGCATGCGTGGGATTTGTGGCAAATAACTTGTGTATGTATAATTAAAAGGTCTTGAGTGCTTTGGAGAGTCATAAGTACAAGTTACAAGCTAATTGCTAGGTTACTTGATTTTGAAGAAAAGTGGGAAAACAAGTTTCAATGTTTAGCACAAGCATGGGTTGGGTGATTGTAAGTGTTGAGATCAACTTATCTTGAGTTAAAAGACATGTATGATCAGAAAAGAACAAGTGCAAGGCTCAAGAACAAGTTTTATGCAAAAATCTACTTTATCAAAATGGCATTGTGCACTTTCTTCCCAAAATGGATATAAAGCATGACCTTGCATTGAATGCTTTAATTGAGACCTCTAACAGCTGTGCAAGCAATTAATTATGGAGTGCCTAACAAGTTTGAGGCCTGCAAAGTAGAGGTTATGCAACATAAGTTTGAATTTTGAATCTTGTTCATCACAAAATGACTTGTAATTCAAGTGTGAAAACCCTAACTTCATCTCTTCGATTCTCCCTACTCAAAAATGATCTCAAGGAGTTCTTGGACATTTTGGAAAGCTTATAATATGCTATACAACCCCTATTTGAATCACTTTTGAAAATTCCCCTTGGAATTATATGAAAATGTGCCATGAAGTTAGATCAAAATCCTGACCAAATTAGGGCAAAAATTTCATTAAGTGTTTTGTTTCATGACCATGTGTTCTTAAAATTATAACTTGAGATCCAAGCACTTTTGGAAGGAGTTGTGTAAAGAAATGTTGTATATTTCATGGAGATCTACAACTTTCATGTTGAAAGTTTCTTTTGAATCATCTTGCATCATAGTATTTTGCTCAAAGTTGTGAAAAAATAAGAAATTTCCAACACTTAGAAACATTTCTAACTTTAGAAATTTTAACTTTTCAAAATGAAATCTTGAATTTTTGATTCCTTGATGAATAAGTTTCATATTTTGGCATGCTTTGATGAATTGTGATCTTTGACATTTGATTTTGACCAAAAAGTGAAAGTTTGACTTTTCAGTATACAGTTGACTTTTGATTAGTTGACTAAAAATTCATCTGTTAATCCATTGGACTTGAGCAATGTTTTGAGCTATGTCATTAGGTCAAAATGATGCAATTGGACTCTTGAGATCATGACTTAAACCAATTGATCATTTGCTAGGTTAAAAATAAAAAATTGTCCTTTCCCAGTCAAAACCCTAATTTTGACCATTTTGCCCTTTTGAAGAGTTGATCAAATTTCTTGAGGAATTATGGTCCAAACATGATCAAATGATACATATAAGTTTAAAATATTGATGTGGATCAAAAATTATGAAGTTTGACTTTAAATTGGCCACAGTTGACTTTTTCCCCAATATAGTTGATTTTTAGGTCAACTGCTCAATTGACTTAGCAAAAGTGTGATCCAAAGCTTGAAACTTGACATGAGTAATATAGAGGGTCCATAATGATCCATGAAAATCACATGGGGCATTGTAAATTCAAATATCCTTGTGCAATCTCAAACCCTAATTTTGGTCATCAGTGCTTAAGGAGATGTCTTGAGTTGATCAACCCTAGTGCAGTCTTGAGCCAGAGGAGATCTTGTGAGAAAATTCTTGATAAATGAGAGGGAAAATTTTAGGGTATAACAATCCTGTCTTGAATGATGCTCCCGCAAAAGATACTATCACTGAGGAACCATCTACCCAAGAGATGGAGGAGATTTTGAAAATTATCAGGAAAAGTGATTACAAGATAGTGGAGCAGTTGGGGCAAACACCCTCGAAGATTTATATGCTATCTTTGCTGCTATGCTCCAATGCGCATGCTCAAGCGTTGATAAAATTCTTGAAAAATTCACATGTTCCTCAAGAAAATATGGTCGACCAATTTGAAAACTGTGTAGCGAGTTTGACTGTTGACAATAGTTTGGGATTCTCAGATGCAAATCTGACTCTAGCCAAGGAAAATCACAACAAAGTTCTACATGTGTCCATCGAGTGTAAAGGAACCACTTTAGACCATATGTTTGTGGATATTGGGTCCTCTCTGAATGTCTTACCTAAAGGTGCTCTAGGTAGGTTGGATTGTGAAGGTTTAGTACTAAAGCCTAGTGACATCATGGTGAGAGCTTTTGACGGATCAAAGAGGATGGTCTATGGACAGGTTGATCTCCCTATCAAAGTTGGGTCTCAAGTCTTCAACTAGACATTCTTGTGATGGATATATGTCCTGCTTATTCTTGCTTGCTTGAATTCCCATGGATACATGGGGCAGGTGCGGTGACTTCTACGCTACATCAAAAATTGAAATATTCGGTCAAGGGGAAGATTGTCATTGTATGCGGAGAAGAAGAGTTTATGATTAGTCATATGAATTAATTCAAATATGTTGAAATGGATGTAGAGTTCATAGAAACTCCTTTTCAATCCTTTAAAGTGGTATCTCCCGAGGTTTTTGTTGCCAAAGCCACTCCTGACACTCCCAAAGTTGCTAAAGATACACCTAGGGTGGCTTCTCTCAAAGATGGCTCCCGAAGACATGGAGATTACCATTTTTGTCACACAGTGGGGCACCTTCTGTTACAAGGTCATTCCTTTCGGTTTAATGAATGCAGGGGAAACCTATCAATGAGCTATGGTAGCTCTATTTCATGACATGATCCATCATGAGATAGAAGTCTATGTGGATGATATGATTGCAAGGTCACAGACTGAGTAAGAATACCTTGATCATTTACACAAGCTATTTGAAAGGTTGAAGAAATATAAGTTGAGTCTAAATCCCAGAAATGAACCTTCAGAGTAAGATCGAGAAAACTCCTAGGGTTTGTCGTCAGTGGCAAAGGTATCAAAGTTGACCCTACGAAAGTCAAAGCCATACAAGAAATTACATCCCCATGTACTGATAAGGAGGTCAAGGGTTTCTTAGGTTGACTCAACTACATTACTCGGTTCATATCTCACTTAACTGCTACTTTTGATCCAATCTTCAAACTGTTGAAGAAAGATCAAGTAGTCAGATGGATGATAACTGCCAAGCAGCTTTTGACAAAATCAAGGAGTACTTGCAAGAACCTCTTATCCTGATGTCTCCAGTTGAAGGAAAACCTTTGATTATATACTTGATTGTATTAGATAATTCAATGGGGTGTATGTTGGGTCAACATGACGAGTTTGGCTGAAAAGAACATGTAATATACTACCTTAGCAAAAAGTTTACCGACTGCGAAACAAGACATTCACTGCTCGAGAAAAATTATTGCGCTTTAGCATGGGCTGCTTGCTAGCTAAGACAGTATATGTTGACTCACACCACTTTTATGGTTTCTAAAATGGATCCCATCAAGTATATCTTTGAGAAGATATCTCTCTCCGGACGAATAGCTAGATGGAAAATGATATTTACTGAATACGATATCCAGTACACTACACAAAAAGCAATAAATGGAAGTGTATTGGAGGATCATTTGGCCCATCAAGCTGTTGAGGACTACCAATCCATGAACTTTGAATTCCTGGACAAAAATATCATGCTGATAACTGACTGTGAAAAGCCTGGACCGTATGAAGGACCTGAACAAGGATCTCGATGGACTATGGTTTTTTATGGAGCTTCCAATGCATTGGGTAATGGAATTGGTGTTGTGATCATTTCTCCTGAAGATTGCCATACACCTTTCACTGCCAGACTTTGCTTCGACTGCACAAACAACATGGTCGAGTATGAAGCGTGCATCTTGGGTCTAAAGGTTGCCATTGACCTAAGAATCAAATTCTTGAGTGTATACGGAGATTCGGCCCTGGTGATCAGTCAAGTTAAAGGAGAGTGGGATACCAAACATCCAAATCTGATCCCTTACAAAGAGCTTATGTTAACACAGATCCCACACTTTGGGGAGGTCACCTTTGAACATTTCCCAAGGGAAGAAAATCAGTTGGTAGATTCCTTAGCAACTATGTTGTTAATGTTCAAGGTCAATTGGGACAATGAGCCTCCCATAATTACTATCGAAAGATTTGATGAACCTGCGCACTGTTATGAGATTAACACCGATGAGGAGAAGCCTTGGTGTCATGAAGTGAGGAGGTACCTTGAAGCGCAAGAGTATCCTAAAGGAGCTTCAATCAACGACAAAAAATTCATGCGGAGGTTCTCAACTAAGTTCTTCCTAAGCAATGGGATTATGTACAACACAGGCTCTCTCTCATATATCTCCGGATGCAGACTAACACGGACTCATCCTGGAACAGCCCCACACTGGCTCTTTCTAATACATTTTCAGGTAACGGTTGATTCCATTATCCCCAACAAGTTACCGTGAAACCTAGATTTCAACCAGCAAGCGGAAAACTTTTATCTCTCCAGTATAGAGATAACTCCTCAGTAGAGCCTTGGACAACTGAAGTTCCTAGATTCTATCCCCCACAGAGTTTTCCTTAAGTAGGAGAACAACAGCAGCCCACACTCCCCAGCGGATTCCTCCTCAGACAGCAGGAACAGGGACCATTTATGAAATCAGCATCTACTTTGGATGGCATCTTTAAGCCCATCTCCGACGACTCTCTATCATCTCCTTCAAATGGCATCTGTAAGCCCATTCCCGACATCATCAACCACCAGTGTTATTTATGTGAGTTCAAATTTCTGGGCACTCTAATGTTCAATCATCTTCCACCTTCAGATCACGAAAGGCAGGCAAGCCAATCTAAATCCTCAGGTTTAAGAAGATTGAATAGGGGCAGTTGTTGTACCCCAAAATTTTCCCTCTCGTGTTTCCCAAGATTTTTTCTCTTACATGGGTGGTTACAAACACTTGCCTAAAGAAAATGAAGATTTTTGAATGATGATCAAGTGTTTTTTGATTGGCATGTCAGTAGTGTCTTTCAATTGGCATCTAAACAGTGTCCTTCGATTGGCATGCCAACAATGTCTTTTGATTGGCATCTGAGTAATGGCCTTCGATTGGCATATCAGAGCAAAGGGTCCTTCGATTGGCATGTCAACAAGCTTTGATTGAGCATCTAAAACTCTTCAATCAAGCATTGGCCCGTCAGCTTCGATTGCACGTTGGTTCCCATTTGAGCAAGCCTTGGTCCAAGTTTCATTTAAGAAAGAACCCCCTACAAGTTCCCTTCGATTCACCAGCAGTGTCCTCCTGCATGTTTATTTTGATTCACAAGGAAAAAGGCCTCTACGTGCAACCTTCGACTCACAAGGAGAAAGGCTTCTATATGCAACCTTCTATCCAAGAGGCAGAAGCTTCCTCGGACTTATCTGGGATTCACAAGGGCAAAAGCTTCTTCTATGATTGGCTTCAATGCATAAGGCAAAGACTTCCTTTGTGCTTTCTTTCAATGTACAAGACCAAGACCCCTCAACACAGTTTCTGCATTATGACACACAATATGACCCCTTCGAAAGAGAACTCCAAAGGTCCATTCGAAGGACACGTATTGGTGGCCATTCGAAAGAAACACATAATTATTGAATGCAAGTTTGTCTTATGATGGGTCTTGGTCCTACATGTGGTCAGGCCCATGCCTTTTGTGCAATGGCATTCGAAGGAGGTTACAAAGGAGGCTTCGATTGGCCAAAATGAAATTCTCACTTGGGCTATTTGAATTAAGCAGCTAAGGAAAACAGATGGGTTCAATTGAAGGAGCCATTTGAAGGACATGTAAATGATCCATTCAAAGAAGCATTCAAAGGCCCATTTGAAGGATACATAGTGTTGTCTGAAAAAAGGGTTTGGTCAAAAATTAGATCTAGTTGGTCAAAACGAAAGAGAAATATGCAAAGGTGCTGGTTGGCCCAAAATCTCACATATTTCCATACTCAAGCTTCCTGCACAGGCACATTCATGCCAAAGGAAGCTTTGATTGGCTAGGAAATAGTTTTCGTTTGGGCTAGCTGAGTAGGGGCTCAATCGAAGAGGCCACAATGATGAGAATTTGAGATATTCGAAAGAAGTAACTCAGAGTCAATCAAAGGACGAGACTTGAGCCATTCGAAGGAAACAACTCATAGCCAATCGAAGGGCAGCGACTGAAGGCATTCGAAGGTGAAACATGTCCAGGTTCACTCAACATTTCAAAATGGCATGAAAATTCTCTAAATGGCAATCTTTAAATTGGTTTGATTTTGTCTTCAAAGCTATATGGCTAGCCTTTAAGGACATGATTAAAGTTGTTTCTTTCCATGCTAAGACTCCCTCCTCATCTCCTATAAATACCCAGCATATCTGCAAGCTGGGGACACATACAGATTGCCTATCGAAAGCTACCTTAAAGAGCCACGAAAATTCTCAAGAATCCAGCAAAGTTGTCAAAATAGAAACACTCTTTGCAGGCTCCTCCAAGTCCAATTGAATATCAGCTCTCCTCCAAAGCTGAAGCACGCCCAAAAGTCACACACCAAGCCCGCCAGTCCTTGGTAAAATTCTGGATCACAACCTTTCGATTACTATTTGAATTGTTTTTACATGCATGTTTATGTTATTATTGATCATTCATACAAATGTAAGTGTTGAAAGTATAGGGTGCCATTTTAAGGCTTCGAGGCAGTTAGGCTTCAAATTAGGTGATACAAAGATCTTGTGCCAGTTTTAACCCCAGATTTGGGTTTAGGAGATGGTCATATGTAGGGTAGGAGGGTGTTGGCTCCTAAATTCGACACCTTTGTTTTGATTGATGTCAGCCATTAAAAGCTGAAAGATGCTTTCGACTGGCTAAGTCTGTCGAAGTGCCCGTCGAAAGATGGCAAAATACTTAGAAGATTTCTTCCAAGGAAGAAGGCTGATTGCCTTCGACGTCGAAGGAGTTTTCGTCGAAGACGTCTCTTGATGAAAGTGTTCGATGGTCCAGAGTGGAGCAGTTTGAAATTCAAAGCTTTGGAGGGAAAACAGTTTCCAGCAGTTACTACGTGCAAACGTGCAAGGATCTGGAGCGTCGAGCATGGAGAACGTGCCAAGTGGCTTGATCTCGAAGCAGTGTAACTGCCCGACGGTTACTTGGGATGTTTTAGTATAAATAGGAGTAGACATGTAGTTTCTCGCGTGTGTTCACAATTCTATACAAAGTCACTCATTTAGATTCGAGTACCCAGCGTGTGAGAAAGAATTGTTGAGAAATGTATGTGTGAAACACCAATTTTATCAATTAAAGTCATTTACTTTCCCAGAATTTTACTTGCTTTTCTCTTTACATTTCCTGTCGAACCTTTACCTTAAAGCCTTGTTTATTTTACCAAGTCTTTCCTTTATGCAATTTACTTGAAACCTTTTATTTAAAGCCTTATCCAACTTAATCAAACTTCAAAATCAACCTATGTCCATAGGATCAATCTGATCGATCCTGCGAGTAACCAAATAAGTAACCATTTGGAGGATCAGCGGTTGTTTACCAAAACCCAAGGTAAACAAATTGGCACACCTGGTGGGACTGTGTGTTGATTGTTGAAAATAATCTCATCTTTTCGAGTTGTATGTTATTGAGGAGTGGTAGAATATACACTAACGATAACAATACTGCCAGAAGAAGGGAAGAGATGGCGAATCCGCCAAACAATAACGAAATCCCACAAACGAGTGTGGGAGCAACGGTTAGTATGACCGTAAGTGAAGCGACAAACGTTGGTTCGACACCAGCAGTGTCGGTCACAACCACGGGGCCAATAACTTCGTTAACAGGCCCCAGAATACCTTTGGGAACTCCCCCACCAAGGGGAAATATAGGCACAAGGCCTGTGGTTCCCCCAGGATTTATTCCATTCTATGGTATGCCAACTTCTGAAGTGGCAAGCCTGACGAATGCTGCGTCCACTTTTTCAGACCCTTTCGTGAGTGCCTCTTCGCCACTCCAAGGCTCTGGAGTAGGCATGGCGAATAGAAATAGGACCCAACTCTTAGGAGGAACGTCCCAAGTAGCCCATGGCCTTACAAATGCCTCGACGGCAGTCTTGAGGCAACAAATGGACGAAAGCAACCATGATATGGTGCAAATGTTGGCACAAACTTTGAGTACAGTGCTAAACCCTCTAATATAAAACACTACTCAATCGAATCAGCAAGTTACAGCGCAAATGACGCGTTTGGCTGACTTCTTTGGAGTACCCCCACCTATTCGACAGCCCCAAAGGGCGCAAATAAGGGGAAATCAGGGGATATTTGTAGAGGAAGAAACCACCATTAACCAGGCTCAACAGCCTGTCGAACAACCTGTCGAAGAACCTAGGGTAATAGCCCCAGAGGTAAGGTTAGTTAACAGAAACCAAAATGCTGACGAAGTGGTTCAGCATATCCAATACCAAAACATGGGTTTGGAAAACAATCTGGCAACCATGATCGAAAGAATCATGACTCAAAATGGGATGAACATGGGCTTTCGAAGGCCCAACTTTACATCTCCATTGTCAGAATACGTGTTACAAACGGATTTACCTCCTAGATGCAAAGTCCCCAAATTTACTAAGTTCTCTGGGGACACGACAGAATCTACTGTCGAGCATGTGGCGAGATACTTGATCGAAGCAGGAGACATTTCGAATAACGAAAACCTAAGGATCAAGTACTTCCCAAGTTCTTTAACCAAGAACGCTTTTACTTGGTTTACAACTCTCCCCCCCAATTCGATCCATCATTGGACCCAGTTAGAAAGATTGTTCCATGAACAATTCTACATGGGGCAAACCAAGATAAGCCTAAAAGAACTGGCCAGTGTGAAGAGACGTTTCACTGAACCTATAGACGAATATCTGAATAGGTTTAGGTTGCTCAAGGCAAGATGTTTCACACAAGTGCCAGAACATGAGTTGGTCGAAATAGCCGCAGGCGGTTTAGATTATTCCATTAGGAAGAAGCTAGACACCCAGTACCTAAGAGACATGGCCCAACTGGCCGATAGAGTTCGACAGGTCGAACGCCTCAAAGCTGAAAAAGCTAAGGCAACGAAAACTCACAAGAGAGAGAGAATAGCGTACGTTGAGATGGATGACGAAGATCTAGAATCCTTCGACGATACTTTAGCTGTCGAAGAAGGAGAAGTCGATTTAGCAGAACTAAAACAAGGGCCACCATACTCTTGTAAACAGTTAGTCCCCTCAAATGGGAAAAATCCCATTGGTCCAGACAGGACCAACGATAGGTTCCCAAAAAAGACTTATAGTTTTGACATCACAAAATGTGATGAAATATTCGACTTGCTAGTTAAAGATGGCCAAATGATAGTACCCCCTGGGGTAAAAGTGCCTCCTCTTGATCAAAGAAAGAAGAGAGGTTTTTGCAAATATCATAATTTTTTGGGCCATAAAACTTCTCAATGTTTTCTTTTCAGGAATCTTGTGCAAGACGCTATTGAGGAAGGGAGATTAAAGTTTGCTGACAAATCCCCCATGGTTGTCGACTCCAATCCACTGAAGGCTGAAGCCCACTATGCAGAACCCTCTGAGGTGAACATGATAGAGGCAACCAGGATCCAGTCGAAGAAGCCAGGAATTACCATGGTCGAAGTCTCAAAGGACCACATCAACATGCCAATCTTTGGCAGTTTTTCTGGAAATTTATCCAGGAAGACAATTGAGGCTGTCCAGAAAGCGGTCGAGAACCCGAAGTCGAAGACTGCTGAAGCACAAAAAACTGGATCAAAGCCCAGTTCCCACTTGGCCACTGTTCAAGGCCAGACGGAGAATCTGGAGACACAAATGAAGCAGTTAACTCTTGCTACTAAAGATACAATGAATATCAACATGGTCGAGCTTTCTGACCCTAAAGCATCAGAAGAGGCCATAAGGCAAGAGCAGGCTAATAAGACGGCTTTCCCACGGGAAAACGAAAACTTGGCAGATTTTTTACAAAGATGCCAGAAGAAGAAATCAGAGGTGATGCTGTGTCCAAGATGCAGTTCGATCTTTGATAAAAAAGCTGCTGAGCACATTCAGGGCGTGAGAGCAGCGAATAAGAGAAGGGAGAATGCTGACCTTCGACATGATCCCAGAAGGGGTTCTAATCAAGACAAGAGGCCATTGACTTTTAGGCCTCCAACAAATGTGCCAGTAGACACTTGGTACAAAACCTCTGGCCGGAAAAGGCCAAGTGAGGAGAAATGGCATTCCTTCGATGTGCCAAGAGGTTCCTCTTTGACTCAGAAGAAAGAGCCTCAAGTTGCTGCACCTAAGGCTGCTCAAGTGTCCAGCAACTACAAGGGTAAAAATCCTATGTCTCGATCCCAATGGAGGAGATATCAAAGGAGACGAAAAGCTGAAAGGGAGGCTGCCAACGAACCTAAGGCAGAAACTAGTTCGAATGTTCCTCAAAGGAAACAAAGGAAGCCTCTAGAGAGAGAACCAGTTACCAACAGGCTAGTTTGGCCTAACCAAAGTGAAGTCGAAGACGAAGACGATGTTGAGTCCGACGATACTTTGGATATAATGGTGAATATTGTTTCAGTGCTGCCCAGGGAATTCAATCGACAGGTAGAAGTCGAAGTAAGTGACTGGGAAGTGGAACAAGAAATGGCCAAACATAGGCCAGTGTGCTATTTTGTCATGGACAATGGCGCTACTGAGGAACAAAATGGCTTCTTCGAGCCACCTACAGAGGCGATGAAGAATCACCTCAAGCCTTTGTTCATAAGGGCTAAGCTCGAAGAAACTACTGTGAATAAAATATTGGTCGACTGTGGGGCAACCATCAATATTATCCCTCACTCTATGCTAAGGAAGATTGGCAAAAGAGATGAGGACATTAAACCTCACAATATGGTCCTGTCGAACTATGAGGGCGGCATTGGGACCACCATGGGAGTGATCCAGCTAGATATCAAAGTTGGGTCGATCCTTCGACCAACGATGTTCATGGTCATATCGGCCAAACCTAACTACAACCTTTTGTTAGGCCGTGAGTGGATTCATGGTGTAGGCGCTGTGCCTTCATCGATGCACCAAAGACTGCTGCTATGGCGTCCAGATGGGATGGTCGAAAACATAGAGGCAGATCAAAGCTACTACCTTGGCGAAGTGAATCACTTGGGTGTGGCAGATTTCGACAAAAACTTGGCTCACATAGGGCCATGTCCAACACCTGACTTCGACATGGCGCCAGCGCCAAACACCTTTTGTTCCCTATACCTGCATCCCGAGCATGGTTTCCAATGGGACAGAGAAGACTTGTCCCACATAGACTTCAGTGGGTTAACTGATATCCAACCAACAGGTTGGGGAAGTGAATTCAGTGATAATGACTGAGTCACAATCTTTGCAGCGAATTTCGGCTTATGTAGCCGAAACCAAGATGATAACGGCTCTCGAAGCCGAAGTAAAGTATATGGCCACACAGGCCAATGATCAACAATTATCTGCTGTTGGCCCAGGAAAGGATTTCGATCCAAAACCTCCTGATATCATGCCAGAAGAAATGCAGGAACAGAGGCTCGACGCCATCTATAACGATGAGCCTTTGGGCTTCGAAAAGGATCCCTTGGCGAACAACATTAAAATGTTAGCACAGGACCCTTTAGAAGAAATCAACTTAGGCGAAGGATCAGAGAAGAGGCCAACTTACATCAGCGCCAAAATTGATCCAGAACTTAGGTTGGAAGTAATCCAATTGCTGAAAGAGTTTAAAGACTGTTTTGCATGGGATTATGACGAAATGCCTGGTCTCGACAGAGGATTGGTAGAACTTCAGTTGCCAATCAAACCTGGAAAGAAGCCAATCAAGCAAAATCCAAGGCGCTTCGCTCCAGAAATATTGTCGAAGATCAAAACGGAGGTCGAAAGACTTCTGAAATGCAAATTCATCCGTGTTACAAGGTATGTCGAATGGATTGCAAATATTGTGCCAGTGATTAAGAAAAATGGCACATTAAGGGTGTGCATAGATTTCAGAGATTTGAATGCTGCTACCCCCAAAGATGAATATCCTATGCCTGTGGCGGAAATGCTAGTCGATTCTGCCGCTGGTTATGAATACCTGAGTATGCTCGATGGTTATTCAGGATATAATCAAATATTCATTGCTGAAGAAGATGTGTCGAAAACAGCTTTTCGATGCCCTGGGGCCTTAGGCACTTACGAATGGGTAGTGATGCCTTTTGGCCTAAAAAACGCTGGGGCAACGTACCAGCGAGCAATGAATACTATCTTCCATGATTTTATTAACACTTTTATGCAAGTTTATATTGATGATATTGTTATAAAATCTGTTTCCAGGAAGAATCACATTGACCACCTTCGACAATCATTCGAAAGAATGAGAGAACATGGTCTGAAGATGAACCCTTTGAAGTGTGCGTTCTGTGTGAAAGCTGGAGATTTCTTGGGCTTCGTTGTCCACAAGAAAGGAATCGAAATCAACCAGAACAAGACGAAGGCAATTCTGGAAGCGAAAGCGCCATCGAATAAGAAGGAATTGCAATCTCTCTTAGGCAAGATAAATTTCTTAAGGAGGTTTATATCTAATCTAAGTGGGAAAGCTCATGCCTTTTCACCCTTACTTCGACTGAATAAAGAGGGGTTCGAATGGGGGCAGGAGCAACAAGAAGCCTTCGACAGAATCAAAGGGTACCTTACTAAGCCACCTATTTTGGTGCCTCCTTGTAGCAATAGGAGTATGAGATTGTACATAGCTGCATCTGACAAAACTCTGGGAAGTATGTTAGCCCAAGAGGATGAGAATGGAGTCGAAAGACCCATTTACTATCTCAGTCGAGTTTTGAATGATGCAGAAACTAGATATAGCGAAGTTGAAAAATTGTGTCTATGTCTGTATTTTTCTTGTACAAAACTCAAGCAATATATAAAACCGGTTGATGTTTATGTTTCGTCTCATTTTGATGTTTTCAAATATATGTTGTCGAAACCTATCTTGCATAGTCGAATTGGCAAGTGGGCATTAGCATTAACTGAATACTCCTTGACCTTTATGCCTCTTAAGGCAGTAAAAGGACAAGTGGTTGCAGATTTCATAGTCGACCACTCAATTCAAGTCGAGGATATTAATTATGTGGAGATAGAACCTTGGAAATTCTACTTCGATGGTTCCAGCCATAAAGATGGAACAGGGGTAGGAGTCTTGATTATTTCTCCAGATAAAATTCCAACAACATTCAAGTACAAAATAGCAGGTTCTTGTTCGAACAATGAGGCTGAGTATGAAGCTCTAATTACTGGCCTTGAGATATTGTTGGAATTGGGGGCAACTCGAGTCGAAATAATGGGAGACTCAGAGTTAGTCATCAAGCAAGTCACAAAGGAATATAAATGCATAAGGGAGAATCTCATTATGTACTTTGTGATAGCAAATCGTTTATTGAAACAATTTGAAACGATCAATATTCGACACATACCCAGAGTCGAAAATCAAATAGCCAATGACTTGGCACAAATTGCATCTGGGTATAAGATTTCAAAAACGAAACTACAAAGAGCAATCGAAGTTCGAGAAAAGATAAAAGCAACTTGTCTATCACCTTCAGACTTGGAATCGACGAGGCTAGGATATGCTGATCACTCAAACTTCGAGATTTCGTTCATTGATAATTTGTCAGAGCAAGATTGGAGGAAACCCATTGTGGACTATCTTCAAAATCCAGGAGCTTCGACAGAACGAAAAACAAAATACAGGGCGTTGAGTTTTGTACTCATGGGTAATGAGTTATTCAAGAAGACGCCTGAAGGGGTGTTGCTGAAATGTTTAAGTGAAACTGAAGCATACATAGCCCTTTCGACTACGCATGCTGGGGCATGTGGGGCTCACCAAGCAGGCCATAAGATGAAATGGTTGTTGTTTCGACAAGGACTATATTGGCCCACTATGCTGAAAGATTGTGTTGAGTTCGCCAAAGGTTGCCAAGAGTGTCAAGTTCATACAGGCATCCAACATGTACCAGCAAGCGAACTTCACTCGATAGTGAAGCCTTGGCCCTTTAGAGGATGGGCGTTGGATCTTATTGGAGAGATTCGACCAGCATCATCAAAGAGTCAGAAATACATATTGGTAGGCATTGACTACTTTACCAAGTGGATCGAAGCTATCCCTTTAGTCAATGTAGACCAGGAAAATGTCATTGAATTTATTCAAAAGAACATTATCTTTAGGTATGGAATCCCTGAGACAATAACAACTGATCAAGGGTCAGTTTTCACTGGTCGAAAGATGCAGGAATTTGCTCAGGAAACAGGTTTCAAACTCCTAACATCCACGCCTTATTATGCACAGGCGAATGGTCAAGTCGAAGCAGCTAACAAAGTGGTGATTGGCTTGATAAAGAAACATGTTGGGAAGAAACCAAAGAATTGGCATAAGACGTTAGACCAGATTTTATGGGCTTGTCGAACGTCCCCAAAAGAAGCCACTGGTACAACACCGTATAGGCTAACTTTTGGCCATGATGCAGTGTTACCAGCAGAAATTTGTCTTCAATCTGCAAGGGTTCAGAGGCATTATGATATTCCTTCTGAAGTTTATTGGAACATGATGTTAGATGAACTGGTGGATTTAGACGAAGAGAGATTACACGCTCTCGACCTACTCAGGCTTCAGAAGAAAAGAGTAGAAGACTCTTATAATAGAAAGGTAAAACCTAAGGTATTTTTGCCTGAAGAACTAGTTTGGAAGGTAATTCTTCCCATGGATCGAAGGGATCGAAGCATGGGGAAATGGTCACCCAAATGGGAAGGACCCTTCAGAGTTATCCAAACTTTTTCTGGTGGAGCCTATGAAGTCGAAGAGTTAAGTGGAGATAAAAGGCTCTTGAGAGTAAATGGTAAATATTTGAAAAAATACAAACCTATGCTTCAAGAGATAAAAATAAAATAATAAAAGAACAAGTCTAAATTAACCATAAAAATGCCAAAATTGAAATTTTATTAATTTCAGCCAAGATGGCAATTGTTGTCGAATAACGATTACAGAGTGTGGTTACAAAAGAGAATCAATCAAAAGGTAAGAGAATTCTTGAGTCGAAGATACTTGGCGTACTGCAGCTCCAACCTCTTCTTGCACCAGGAGTTTTCTTGCACTAGTTTGGCAATTTGAGCGTCGAGGCTTTGGGCCCTCTCAGCGAATTCCAGGCCTTGTTTGATCTCAGTCTGGCTCTCAGTGTCTGAGATGGTCGAAAGAATTTCCTCCTTGAGTACAGTGTTGGCGTTTATCTTCGCCTCTATTTCTGCGATTTGTGCTCGGAAGGAAACATTCTCTCGATCAATGGCATCGACTCTTTCCTGCGCAGACGCTTTTTGTTTCGACAACTCAGCAATTCGAGAAGTCGAATCTGAGACAGCAGTCCACGCAGAGGAGCTTCTGCCATACAACACTTCAAGCTGACTGTTAAACCCTCTTTGGCGCCTGTAATCCGCTGAAACTTGATCAATCATAGAGTGTAACTCCATGATCAAGTCTGAGATTTCTGGGGCTACAGCTTCAAAGTCGACAGCATTCAAGACCTCTTTTAAGCATGATGGAGCAGTGGGGTCCCCCTCTAAAGTCTTCATCAAGTCCCTCTTGAAGAACTGGGCCTTAACCTTCGCCAATGCATCATCAAGAGGAGAAGTTTCAGTAGACTTCCCCGACAGGGTAGGAATTTCCTGAATAGTGTCAGACGAACTCTTACTCTCGATGATTGCATTGAGGTAGCTAACAGGATCAGTCTGTTTCAAGAGTTCCAAGTCCTCTTTTGACCTGTGCTTCGAGGAGGTAACCCTTGCAATAGTATTATCTTGGGTTAGAGGTTCTTGAGTGCTAAGTGCCTCGACTGGTTGCTCTTCGACTCTGACTGAGGCAGTACCAGCATCGACTTGTGGTTCTTCGTTAGCATCACCCTGGGGTCCTTCGCCAGCGTCATTTTGTGGCTCTTCACTAGCGTCACCCTGGTGTCCTTCGCCAGTACCACCTTGGTTCTCTTCGTCGGCATCATTTTGATTTTCTTCGACATCATTGCCTTGGTCCCTTTCTTCTTGATTCTCTTCTGACAAATCCACCACCTGAACCGTTTCTGGCTGTTGTTCCTCCACTGGCTGTTGTTCCTCCACCAGAGGTTCCTCTGTTGTTTTCTCCACTGTTTCAGCATTGGCCTCATTCTCAGTATGGGCTTCGTCATTGCCCAAGTCTTTTTCCTGAGGCCTGCTAAGTTCAGCAGATTCCAGCGTTTCTGAGGTCCTTGGTTGAGAACTTTCAGTAGTGTCCTGAAAAGGGAAAGAAGACAAATCGTCAGATGTCGAAAGAGACACAATCAAATACGGGTATTTATGCCTAAGTTATAAAAAAGGTCTAAGGGATTACCTGTGGATTAACTTCAGCCCCAGGGCTGGAATTGTCACTTTCGACAGGTTTGTTAAGAAGAACGTTCAGTTCCTTCTCAGTTGGCTCCTCGATGATCACTGGAGGTGGCCTAGGCTTTCTCACAGCGACCTTTATTCTGACGGTTCGACCTTCAGGAGCAGGAGCAGGAACAGAAGCATCCTTCGTCAACTTTCGCCTTTTTAAGGGGGCAGGAGGGGAATCACTTTCGTCATCACTCCCAGATTCGACCACCAGTCCTGGCCGTTTCTTGGGCGAAGGTGCCTAGAAAACCAATAGGAATTCGATTGAATAATTGCATCGAAAATAAAAAATCGAAAGCCAGAAGAAATTTGAAGAAAGTCTGGTTACCGATATAGGAGGCCTCTTCGAAGAGCCTTCCCCCTGTTGGTTGCCTGTGGTCTTCGCCGGCGCTACAGTCTTCGCCGGCGGTGGAGGTTTTGTTGAAGGGGCTCCTCCCTGCTGGCCTTCTGTAGCCTTCTTGGCTACAGGCTTTCGAACAACTGAAAGCAAAGGAAAAGTTAACAGGCTAGCAGTCGAAGAGAAAGACAAAAAGTAATGTGAGAGCATGAACTTACATTTCTTTACTTTGTCCAACACAAGGACAAAAGACTTCTGCAACTCTGCCATGAAGTCCTTCTCGTCGAAGAAGTACTCAGCATAATAGCTTCTCCACCACTCCTCGAAGGATGGTGAGCAAAGGAAATTGAGCTGGTAGTTAAACAGCGAGAGGATTGTTCGACCAGCATATCTTCCGATATGCTTGATGGCAGCTTCTTCTGTATAATCGTTGCAGAAGTACAACATTGACTTCTCTCTTTGAAAAATCGGAGAAGGCAGGGTTTGGATAATACCAAACTGGCGAGATACCAGATTTGGTTGATAGGCAATCAGACTCAAATGAGTCTTAGAACTCTTAAATCGAAGAGGCATGATCCTTGGTGTAAGGAACGCCTCCCAAAGTATTGTATGCTCATCGACATTGGGACCACTCGACTCCTTTGGATGTGGCCTTGTGAACCATGCTGGGCCTACTTGTCGTCGAGCAAATGGAGCCATAGTTGAAACAAATTCCTTCCTTCGAGCAAACATTAGGACGAAGTTGGTGAAGGTTTGTTGAAACTCCAGTCCATCGTCCGTAGGTGTCAGCAGAGCCAGCCTGATTCCTTCGATGCGTCTATTCGCTATCGCTGGCGCCTGTTCATTTATTTGAACCTTCTTGGGCAGGAAAGATTCGAAAGTGGCGTTGAGCCACAGTTGAAGTAGCCAAAAAGGCCCAGCGAGTAGCAAACTGGCCCTGTCCTCGATATGTTTCAGAAGAGTGGCCCCATTGCTGATCGAGTCATAAAGACTAGCCAGAATCAGTTCTGTCAAACAGATGTTTTGGCGGTGATGCAGTTGGGTAGCAAGAGTGACCATCTTTTTGGTCACCTGCAGAGACTTCGAGCAAAACACAAAGCGAGTTAGCCATAAGGCTAGAAACGCTATGTGTTCGACATCCGACACCGCGTCTGTCGACCTGTCGTGATAATGGTTGATAAAAGTGGTGTATGTTGGCTTGGTCTCAGAGAAGCCAATTTGGTCCTCCGACATCTCCTCCGGATCGAAGTAATCTCCGGTTGGTCGAAGGCCAGTAATAGCGGCCACGTCGAAGAGTGTGGGGGTTAGCATCCCACATGGGAGATGAAAAGTAAAATGGGAGTAATCCCAGAACAACAGTGAAGCTATCAGCATCTCTGGGGAGTAGTTCAAACCCGTCTTCGACAGCATCACTAAGTCGAAGATTCCCATATCCTTCCAGATCGAGGTTTGATGTTTCTCCAACTTTGTTAGCCAAGCAACATAATCGGAGGTCAGATTAGGGCAAGACCTGAAGACCCTAACCCCTCTGTTGAAGAAGCGGAGGTCGATTTTTTCACGAGTAGGGTCTTCGTTGTCTTCTGCGTCTTTCTTGGCGCATGCTACTGGCTTGAGTTTCTCGACGATTGGGAAATAGCTCTTGATCTTCAGAGCTTCAGAGATGCTTGGATTCATGGGGCCAGACATTGCGAAGATCTGGTTGGAGTACCCAACCGGGATCATCAAGTGGCGCGAGTAAGCATCGCGAACGGAGATGTCAGAAGGTTCAGGAACCCTTCGTTTGCCTGTAGAGTTTACTACCGGAGCAGTGACGAAGACCTTGGGTTTAACATGTTCAGTTGGTGCGTTAGCACTAGGAGCAGTAGAAGCAGAGGCCATTGTTGAGTTTGAAGATGAAGCGAAAGAGGAAGAGTTTTCTGCAAAGATAGCAAACTTATGTGAGAAGAAGGAAGTTTGAAGGCTAGTTGGCGTAAAAAGTCCCACAAGGGGATATTCACTGCTATTTATAGTAGTGGGAAAAATCCCCAATAACGAGGACATTAAATGCCATTTAATGCTGCAAGAGTTAGTGGGACGCGTGGCAGCCCCTTGTTGTTTTGGCCGTTTCTGCAGAAGTGGAGAGACGCAGCGTGCGTCCTCGTTTTTGGGAATTGTCATAATGACAAATTCTGAAATGACGTTTGGTACTGCACGTCGTGCTGAAAGTGACGTCCTAGGATCAAATCAATGATGGTTTCTTGGGATTGCCAATAGTTGGTAAAAAGCAACAAAAAGTGCACAAGTTAACTTGTGACTAAGCGTGGAAAGACAGGTGTCGAATGGCGTTTTCAAAGAATGCCTTTTTCTTTCAGAGTCGAAATAAGGCATTCTTGGGGGGCAATTTGTTGGCTCCTAAATTCGACACCTTTGTTTTGATTGATGTCAGCCATTAAAAGCTGAAAGATGCTTTCGACTGGCTAAGTCTGTCGAAGTGCCCGTCGAAAGATGGCAAAATACTTAGAAGATTTCTTCCAAGGAAGAAGGCTGATTGCCTTCGACGTCGAAGGAGTTTTCGTCGAAGACGTCTCTTGATGAAAGTGTTCGATGGTCCAGAGTGGAGCAGTTTGAAATTCAAAGCTTTGGAGGGAAAACGGTTTCCAGCAGTTACTACGTGCAAACGTGCAAGGATCTGGAGCGTCGAGCATGGAGAACGTGCCAAGTGGCTTGATCTCGAAGCAGTGTAACTGCCCGACGGTTACTTGGGATGTTTTAGTATAAATAGGAGTAGACATGTAGTTTCTCGCGTGTGTTCACAATTCTATACAAAGTCACTCATTTAGATTCGAGTACCCAGCGTGTGAGAAAGAATTGTTGAGAAATGTATGTGTGAAACACCAATTTTATCAATTAAAGTCATTTACTTTCCCAGAATTTTACTTGCTTTTCTCTTTACATTTCCTGTCGAACCTTTACCTTAAAGCCTTGTTTATTTTACCAAGTCTTTCCTTTATGCAATTTACTTGAAACCTTTTATTTAAAGCCTTATCCAACTTAATCAAACTTCAAAATCAACCTATGTCCATAGGATCAATCTGATCGATCCTGCGAGTAACCAAATAAGTAACCATTTGGAGGATCAGCGGTTGTTTACCAAAACCCAAGGTAAACAGAGGGTCTTTGGATTTGTTTCAATCCGGCCTTTGATCAAATTTGCAGGTGTGTATGCAAGGGGAGGACCTGGGTTCGATACCCAGACCCTGTATTTCATTTTCTTGCCTAACTATTTCCTTGCAGATTCGATGCTTTAAAGTCCAAATATCCTGTGTCCACAAATCACCACCATCTAAGGCCAGCAAATGGAGATCTAACGTTTCAGGCACATTGTACTTGATGAACCCTCAAAGGGGAGAATCACACTGGATCCGTACAGTCTTTGGGCCAAATTAGTATGGGTCTAGCAAATTCCAAGCCCACCCCCATTGGCTTATAACATCAGGCCCAGCTTTTTTTTTGTTCTATTTGTTTTTAATCTTTTTATTTATAATCATAAAATCAACAAAAAATAAAGAACTTAGAAATATTAGACTTAGGATTTTCTAATTAATTTTAATTTTTTAAATTAATTAATTTCAATTATTTTGACATTATTTTATAATTTAAAATCAACTAGACTTAGGTTTATTTAATTCAAATATTTTCTTAATAAAAACATAAAAAATAGTAGAGTTAGTTTTTATTAGAATTAATTTTAATTAACAATTATTTTTCTTTTATTTAATTAATTAAGATTATATTTAGTTTTTTCTCATTTAATTTTAGTTTAACTATTTTCTTAAAATAAACGAAACCAAAAAAAAAAAGATTCTTTATGTTTACTTAGCAATTTCTTAGGGTTTTAGACATTCGTCTCTATTTCGCACGCATTATCTTATTCTCACATTTTTTATAATAATGTATCTGCTGATAGTATGTAATAGATTAAACTAGAACTTTACTACTTTCTTTATTTTTTTTCCCAATTTTGGACATGTAAAAGCCCCCTCCCCAAAAGCATTGTAATAGCGTAGGATTTACGATTCTCACACTTTAAATTTCTGCAAAATATTAACTGCTAGTAATTAGGCTTGTATGGAAAGACTGAAATCAAATGCTAGCAACCCTAATAACAAAGATAAATGAACTGGATATAACACACATTGTACATATACACCTCTATGGTACGCCCACTTCGGTTGGCTTCGGAAAATAGTCACAACTCTCAAAACGTGAGAGATTTTAGTGGCTACCCTCTGATTCAAAAAGATCATAAGTCCCTCGATGACCCGCTCGACGTTGCCTCGGTAATAATATGATCTTAGAACCTTAGGATAGTTACTGAAGCCTCTCGCCCAGTTGCCTTTATGGCTATAAAAACGTCCCTTCGAATGTCCCTCATACATCCAACGATAAAGCTACCTACTCACTAATAGTAGGATAGCACTGTCTAAAGGATAGGAGGAAAAGAACGAACCTTTTCGAGTATAAGTAGATAGTTTTTAGATGTTGTACTCAAAACAAACTTTTTTTACACCTACATAAAAACTTTTCAAAAACACATTCAAAAAACATTCGCTTTGTCAACACTCTTGAGGATTGATACAAGAGTTATCATAAAGCGAATCGCCACACTAAGGCATTTTCAAATACTTTTTCAAAACACAAAGCACGGGGTATTTAAAAAATGAGCTAAGCATCTAAGAGCCCGTAGAAAGCTACGGATGGAAAGGGTGTTAACACCTTCCCTTTCCATAATCTACCCCCCTTACTCGGAAAACTCTCGAAAAGGTCTTTTTCTGTTCTTTTCACCCTTTCCTTAATTTGGATAAAAGAAAAGTCGGTGGCGACTCTTGCTTACCGCAACATTTGCGAATACAAAATGCAAAACCAGTATAACAGTCGATTCTGCCACCGTATCACAGTGTCCATAAGTGAAGTGAGAGTATAAGGCTTTTGATTTAATCATTATTTCTCCTTTAGGTTTAGGATCAAGCAATTTATTTCTTAGTGTGTTTCTGCTTAATCCATAGATCATAGAAGCCACCTTATTTCTATCTATGTTTTTAGCTTAAAAAAATTTAAAAGAAGTTTCACACTTCTTTGAAGCACATTCACAGTTTATATGAGCATTGATGAGAATATACTTTTCTAAAATGTCCATTTTACTTTTGAGGACATAGTTTTCATTTTCAAAATTATTATTTTTTCTTTTAAAATAATGTTTTCTTTCATCAGCTCACTATGGGCTTTAGAATGAGTTACAAGAATATTTTTCACAGTCTTGCATCTTCTCTAAAGTTCCTAATTCTTTTCAAGAATCTCATCTAAAGATGTTTCAAGTTCAGAACAAGAGAGGTGAGAAAACACCTCTTCATTGTCTGATTCTGATTCAGAGTTGTATGCTTTTGCACTTACCATCAGCGCCATATTTGTTTGCTCTTTTGAAGAGTCAGAGTTGTCTCATGTTTCCATTAGAACTTTCTTCTTATCTTTGAATAACTTCTTCTTTGGATTTTCTTTGGTGAGTTTGGGACACTCAATCTTGTAATGGTCGGGCTCTTTGCATTCATAACAGATAACTTCTTTGTCAACTCCAGACTTCTTCTGCATATACTTCATCTTCTGGACAACAGAGACAATTCATCTTCTTCATCAAAATCTTCTTCAAATTCTTCTTCTTCAGCTTGAAAAGCT
Source organism: Vicia faba (assembly GCA_948472305.1). Taxonomy (NCBI): domain Eukaryota; kingdom Viridiplantae; phylum Streptophyta; class Magnoliopsida; order Fabales; family Fabaceae; genus Vicia; species Vicia faba. The sequence goes on from OX451740.1 coordinate 629,527,758, forward strand.
CTAGTCTTTTTAGAATTGCTTTTATACTTCAAATCCACATACTTTCCTTTCTTAGGACGCTCATCCTCTTCTAGATAAATCTCATGACTCCTTAGAGAGTTAGCAAGCTCTTCCAGAGTTGTACTTCTCAAATTTTTTGACACTTTAAGTGCAATCATCACTGGTCTCCATTTCTTTGAAAGACTTCTGATGATCTTCTTTACGTGATCTACAATAGTGTAGCCTTTGATCAAAACTTTCAAACCAGCAACAAGAATTTGAAACCTTGAGAACATATCCTCAATGGTTTCTTCATCTTCCATTATAAAGGATTCATATTTTTAAATCAAGGCTAAAGTCTTGGTTTCTTTTACTTGTTTGTTTCCTTCATGAGTCATTCTAAGATAATCAAATATAGACTTTGGATAGTCTCTATTTGTTATCTTTTCATATTTAGTGTATGAAATGACATTTAAAATAATGGTCTTTGATCTATGGTGATTTTTTTGTCCTTTTTCTATTGATCATTCATAGAACTTCTTTCTATTTTAACGCCATTTACATTCAAGGGATGTGTGTAACCATCTGTTACCATATCCCACAAATCAGCATCAAAACCAAAGAAGAAACTTTCAATTCTATCCTTCCAATAATCAAACTTTTTACCATCAAAAATTGGAGGTTTAGCAGTGTAGTGATCGTTATCATTGTTTGCAGCAGGTGGAGGAAATCATGTCATTGTGTTCCAATAATTAGACCTTTATCTGACACACTTAAGTTTTTTATATAACAATCAATATCAGAATCGGAGCTCTGATGTCAATTGAAGGTACAATGAAACACAAGAAAGGGAGAGTTTGAATTGGGTTTCAAGATTAAAACTTTTTCTTTCACCCAAACATAAACAACACAAAAACCACAAAGATAAAAGAACACAAGTATTTTTATATTTGATCCCCTTTAACTAGATTAAGGTGATTTCCACCTTCTCAATAAGGACTTAATCTATTAATCAATACTTTGAATCACCACCACCATTCAGAAAGATCTAGAGCAACGCAACAACCCAGCCCTTATTGGACCTTGAAGAATACCAACAACCTTGTAGGTGATGACGACGATGGAAAAGTAAACTGAAGTTTGACTGTCAAAGAGGAAAGGGGCGTATCTGGCCATGAACAAACAACAACTCAGATCCTCAAGTAATCCAAAAAACTCAACATGACCCTAAAGGCACATGTTAAGAAACCTATATTTAAAAAGTTTGTCTTGAATAAAATGAAAAATAAAATTAATTATATATATATAATAATTTTAATACACTTTTTAAAATAAACTTTCTTTATTTAATTCTTAACATGTGTCCTTAGAACACGTAATCTTACTTATATTATACTTTTTTCTTAATGAAGTTGTTTTAACGTAGTCTAAAATCATAAATGTGTGTATCTACATTTCTTACGTGAATTAATCAATCAATTTGATGTACTTGGCTTGGCCAATTGACTATATGGCACATTGCGATATAGAAGAATTGAAAAGGGTGTGTCTAATGTGCAGCATGACCCAAAAAAAACCACAAATGTCACACTAGCTAGGTTGATTTTATTTTCACATTACCCTTTGTTACGAATATTGTGGGACTTGTAGATGCTTTCTCGCTTTCGTTCACATGATTTATTTGTGATTTGTAATATTTGTGAATTTGTAAAATAGAGAAGCTTGAAGAGACAAAAAAACACATTGAGTCAGACAGAGGAAAACACCAACGCATAATCTTATCTCAAAATCATTTTCATGAGAATGAGGATTTCGCAAGTAAACTTGATGTAATTTTTTAAAATTAAAATTGATTTGCAAATCATTAAACGAGATCCTTTCATTTCAATTAGGTTGTCACCAATTTGATGTTACCTTAAATTCATTGCTGACCAGTTATTTTCAACCATTTATTTACATTTCAATCTTTTGCTTCATTGCATGGATTGTCAATTTGTCATACATATTAGTTCAACAGCTTTTTTTCAGATTAGATTTTTATTTGAGTTCATATATTATTAACGTGGTAAGCTTTATATAACAAATTAACAACTAACGTATTAATAAATTTAATAAACTAATTAATAAATTAAAATAAAAAAGAATTTCAAAACTATTTTAGATTAGAAATTAGGTTAAACCAAAATTTATATGATGAGGCTATTTTTTATTTAAAATAAAGTAATTAATTTAAAAATATCCTGTCAAAATATTGTCAAAATTTTATTTTTATAGTATTATTTGTTGAATTATGAATCAAACTTTCTAATTGGCAGATACATATCTAGAGTCTTATTTGTGAGTTTGGAAGAGAAAAATGAAAGTTTTGGAAAGAGATCAATTGAAGAAAAATACTTTTTTAAGAGTTATGATAAGTAAATATTTATTTTAACGTTTTTAGTCTTAAAAATATTTCTATAACATAAATTAAATTCTAAAAAGAATTATCTAGACTTTTAAAATTATCTAATTTGTTTCTTTTAATGTTTTTAGTCTTAAAATTATTTCTATAACATTAATTAAATTCTAAAAAAAGAGAATTATCTGAACTTTTAAAATTATCTAATTTGTTCCTTTCAAATGTTATTTCAAAATTCAAAGTACTCTCCGACTCAAAATAAAAATCAATTAAGATTGTTACACATATTAAAATTTTTTTAAAAATGTAATAATTGAATTAATATAAAATTATTGGTTATTGTCATAATATTAAATATAGACAATACTATTGATTAGGAACAAAGTTGATAAAAATGAAAGAATGTTGTATCAAAAAAATAAATTGAAAAAGTAAGGAGATTATTAGTTTGAAACAGTTTTTTTCTTTCTTTTTAGAAATACACTTATTTTAAGACAGAGAAAGTATTTGAAAACAATTTGTTCCTTTTTAAGTGTCATTTCAAAATAGTATTGATTGTAATTTTACCAAAATTACCTCTAATAATTTATTACACAGAAGAAAAAAAAGTTAAATAAATTAATATTAAAAAGTTAAGAGTTATAGATAAAAAAAAAAGGTAAACATTGTTTAAAAAGTACCTATAAAAAGTATAAAAAAAAAAGGACACTTAAAAAGTAAAGGAAGAGTACTAATTTGACATTTTAGCAACAACAATGTTGTCAGATAGATCTACCAATAAGCCTCTACTCTGCACTTCAAGATTTCAAAGTTATTTTATGGCATACTTAACAATGTAGTAACCCAATTCTTTTCCATGTTAAAATTTGCTGTTATAGTTAAAATGTCACTAGTTTAGCAAAATTTTGAGCAAAGATCTTCGCTCTGCTCAATTTCCATTCAAGCACAGTAATGAAGGTAACTTCTAGAATTCTGTATCCATCTGTACATACTACAAAGCATATATTCTAACATACTTTCCTTTTACTAATATAAGGTTCCACTTCGATTTCCAAAAGCTGCAAACACCTCCCATCATCTAACTTGCTGCAATTATGTAGTAAAATCACTTGTCCCCCATGTTTATGGTTGAACTTCTCTTCTTACTACTGAGTCATGTAGCTGCAGAAGACAGCTCCGAGACCAAGCATTTTCTTTATCTTCTCCAACGCTAACTTGTTTCTTTGTTACTTCAAAATCAAACTAGGACAAATTACATGTTTGTCTGGTTTTGCTATTCTAAATTTGGCTGAATGCATCTTATGACAGGCATGTGGTCAACTTCATTTTCCTTTAACCAGAGTGGACAAAAAATATTTTCCTAAGCTGAATGTTGCAGATTTATAGGTCATTCTTACACCATATCATCCGAGTCTGAATCCAAGTCTAATAGTATGTTTGCATCCAGGGTAGATGTGGAAACTTTAGCTGAAAGAGGTTTCTTCAGATCTGATGTCTCTGATGCTACAATCTGTTCTACCTTGATCTTTTTCTTGCCCTAAGAACCAACCCCGCAAAGTAGTTTTAAAATATAGTGGACATACAGTAGTTGGAATATAAAGATATACAAACTCAGATTACACAACCAGCAAACTTACATGTATTGAGGTCTCGCACAAAGACTGTAATTTCAAATAGTTCTATTTTAAGAAAAATGGACTTTTTATTAGCTCTACGAAAGAGATTTTGAAGAAAAACTAACTATATCTCCAAAAGAACCGAACAAGCTAGAATAAAAATGACAGCAAAAAAGAAATCAATTGTTTACATCCTTAACTCAATAAACAGGCATCATTAAAAATATTTAATAAAAGCTCACCTTTTTGTCAGGAAAACCATTCCCTTCTGAAGCTGAATGGCCCTGCGGTGTTGCATCACAAGCACCCGTTGGCATTTTTAGCACCTGAACAATTGCTCCATTTTCCTATCAACCAATTAACTATAATTAGACTGATGCTTTGAAAAAGCTTTTTTTTTTTTCATTTTGTTGAGGCTTTGTAGAAATAATATTGAAACAGTGGAATTTTAATTATACAATAAGCACCCAGGATATAATAACATATAATAGTTTACAGCGATTCAAAATGATACAAAATGACATTGCACTTTTACTAAATTAACCTTATAAATGTGTTAGAAGTAGTGTACAGAGTAATAATTAAAGGACACAATTGAAAAAATAACAATCATTTCTGCCGTGAAAAGTGAGAATTACATTCATTTTGAAACAAATTTTATTTGCTAAAACGACAGTCATTTTGAAACGGAGAGTATCAATCAGACTCGGCACTAAAGTCTCCTGCCCCATAATAATTCTAGAAACTGACAACTGTTAAATATATTACTTACACTAGCAGCATTTTGTTCTTTTAAACGAAGCGCAGCAGCTTCTTCAAAGGCAGCATGTTCTTCTTTTAAACGAAGTGCAGCTTCTTCAAAGGCAGCAGCCTTTTGCATAGAATGTCTGACAATGTTAATAATAATATCATGATTGCGCTCAACATATGGGAGCCTTGACCTCTCCGCTACCAATCGCCGTAGATTACTTGTAGTGACAGGCATCTGCTTAGCTTTTCAAACAGGTAAACACATGATTAAATGACATTGCCGTGTGCCATACAAATGGGCTACCTTCTAGATAAAACATGAAACAGAAGTCTGCATTTCATTTACCAATTTCAAGAATAACTTTATTTGGCAATATAAACCCAGTACTTTCATCTTCTGACCGAGCAAGAACATCACGCCATTCAAAAAGCCCCTGCCAGTTGCATACATAGTAGAGTAAATGGAATAACATATGGTATGGACCGTACAGAAACCCAAAGTAGAACCGATGCATGCAATTAATTTTTTTTGGTAGTAAACCACTATAATTAGAACCTTTGGCACTCCAGTTCCATGGAGTATCCTCACATATATGGATACTTGGATCCGCTATGAAACAAATCTTTGCTCAGGTGCATTGGTTCAGCTTAAGTCTCTTTACATCTTTAGCGTGTGTTTTGCAGGGGTCCAACCATAGTCCTTCCCCACATGAACCGCTTAACCAACTACACCACACCTATCGGGTAATGCATGAGATTATCTTATCAGTTTTAAGATGGAGTATTTTTACTAGTAACTTCCTGAGTCCTGACCTACGACCGTACAGTGTTGAATGTTATACTCGTGTTTGAGATAACTTGATTTATGTCGTGTGCTTGGAATGCCAATAGTTTCTGGATGTCCACCCAAGACTAGTAATCATGATAGAAACCGACATATTTAGGAAATATAATATTCAAATTCTAGTAATATTAAGTCCTCAATATAATAGCATAGTAGAGAAAATATGATGTAGTATTAATGAAAATACTACTGCAAATGTAAAAAAGACAGTAGCAACATGATGAGCACTAGCAAAATTGTAGCAACGGTGTAAATTTTGGCAGAGGAATAGTATATGGTTGAAGTAAAATAGAGATGAACCAGCAAAACTCAAAATGTCAGACGTACCGGTATCAAATCAATACCAATACACCAAAATGGAGGAAATAGTTATATATTATTCTGTGTCTCCGTATCACTATTGTATGGTGTTCTATATTAAGATGTCAGCATTAGCAAAATTCAAAATCTTGTACTAAACTATAAATCCAAGGGCTACTTGTGCACATAAAAAATGGTGCAGAAAAATCATAAACAATTCCATTCCTCGTGTAAGTAATAAAAAATGGGTGCTACAAATAAGATATGAATTATCAACTTACTGAAACAACAGCAAGCTGCTGACCATTAAAACCAGCCCCTCGCAACCTGTATACAAAGTGGTAATTGGTTTATGTGCACATCTCTTGGCAGGTATTAAAAGCAAAGCAAAGCATAAACTTCAAAAATCAAAACACATGCAAACACCTCTACGAAGAAGAGATAGCAAACTAATAAGGAAATATAAACCTATGGAAAGAGTTGCTAATTAAATAGAATGCTAAATAATAAAGTAAAGTAAGTTTGACAATTGAAAAAAGGCAACCAACCCTTTTAGATTAAGGTAGGAGTCTTCTGTTAAAAGCTCTTTCTCGTACAGCTTCATGCAGACATTATAGCTCCGCTCGTAAACCTATCAGTGACAGGAAATTCAAATAAGAACGGTGTAAATAAAAAGATTAGCCAAGCCACCATTCATTTATGTCGTGCTATTTGATTCAATATAATTGAAAAAATGGTGGACAAGGAAATGTCAAACAAACTTTGATCAATCATGGCATCTTTGCAGAAAACCTAATCATTAAAACAGTTGTAGACTGCCCAAGGGAACAAAGGAGGATCCAGTGGCCTGAGGAAATAATTGATACATTACTTGTTCATTTAGCTAGTTCAATCTCAACTTACCTCCAACAGAGGATCATCGGAACTTTCCGACTCCTTAGAGAGTTCAAATAGCTTGATCCTCATTACATCATATATATAAAGCAGGTAGTGTGTATCTTCTCTTCCATATCTATCATCATAACAACAGTTTATTAAATTGTAGTACTTAAAACCACCGGGAAAATATACAAGTCAATGTTACATAAGGTCTTAAACTTATCATGCTCAACTGCTGTTTATATATTATATCATATCTATCTGTCACTTTCTGAGAAGGAGGAGATACACAATTAGATTTTTCATAAAAGTAGAATTCAGAAATGCTTGCGACACATTAGATTTGTTCATGCTGTAAGTACAACTCTGCAAGTAACACGTCGAAGATATGCTGACAAGAAGGGGACATAAAACAAATAGGGAGAAAGATTAAGAGGGAGGCACTACAAATAAATGAGAACAGTCAGAGACCACTAATTATTAATCTCACTTTCAAAAATGGGCAAAGAATCTATGTAGATAGCAAATTATAACAGTGAAACAATACTAGAAAAATATAGAGGAACCTTGTAGAAAATGATTCCATATTATGACACCTAGAATCATAATACTACAACAACAACAACAACAACATCAACAACAACAACCACCAAGTCTTATCCCACTAATTGAGGTCGGCTACATGGATCAAATTTTGCCGTAATGTTCTATCCAAAACTATGCTTCTATCCAAATCGTTAATCTCGAGATCTTTCTTAATAACTTCCCTTATAGTTTTTCTAGGTCTTCCTTTATTCTAGTTATTTGACTTCTCTCCGTCTGATCTACTCTCCTTACCTAGAATCATAATATTTTACAAAAAGAACCCCGGAATGAATGACACATATAGTTAGCTCAAGGCTAATTCTACTTAACATGTGTGCTGAATTCTTAGTCTTAAGTCAGCTGAAGTCCCACCTGAGTAAAAGGAACAACTTAACAGATAAACCGGTCCCCAAAATCACAAACTGCATCTTGGATACTAAAATGTGCTTCCAAAGTATTAGGATATATCATTAGATAGAATAATGACAGCAGTTATAGTTAGTCTATTAGTAGATTAGTTAGTTGGAAGGGAAAAGGAGGGTGATCGGTTAGATATAAATAAGAGAAATCAGATTAGGGAGACCCATTCAGTACATTTGATTGTCTGCAAAGTGACAGGAAAGACCCTTTGCGAAGGACATTTGGAGTATATTCATCCGCATCCTCTGTTCCGATTTCAATGACAGTATGACACAACTTTAAAATTTTGGGTTCTTTCTATGTGGTTTTTCATCTCTTTTGAGAATTATTAACATAAACTCAGCAATGTGGAAAGAATAGAAGACGAGCATAAAAGAAGAATCAAGAACAGATCAATTGTAACCGGGCAAGCTCAAAACACATACGCACTTTATCATCACATCAGGAAGAGGGCGTGCTCTCCAGTCTGCATTCTGGTACCTGCAAGGAAATGACTTTGTAAACTTTCAAGAATGTAAGTAAGAATAAAAGCAATAGTCATGCCATATGAAATGAAAAATCTTCTATATTAATAAAGAGGAAAGACAAAAATGGTACATAAAATAAAATATATAAAAAAATAAAGACTGCATACTCTTTGTTTGCAGTAACCCCACAATAGAGTTGCAAAAGATGTTGCAAACTATATCTCTCCAATTTTAACACTCTAGAAGCCTGAGCAATCAAAATACATATTAGCCCTATGTGATTAAAAGAAGAGAAGATTATAGCATGAATTCCTAATATACAGTCATGGAACATCGATTAAGACAAAGATAATCAAAAGCATTGAAACTTTAGAGCTTGTTTCACCATTTCTTAATGTTGCAGGTGAGATCAACACATGAATGCATGAAAACTGAAATACTTTCCATTTTATTCCAAAACTAAAAGTAATTACTTATTAAATCTTGTCAATATAATTGGGTCGCACCATGTAAAACAAAATCCTGGAAACATATTTAAAATATTTTACAGATAAAACGGCCATTTCGAAAGTAACTTGTAGAATTCACATACAGAAACTCATAAAAACAATTAGACCAGATAAACAAGCAATGCTCGAAAGCAAAATTGACATAAATCTTGTGATGGAGCTAGTTTCCAGCATTTTCTTCAAGCTGCGGCAAAAGAATCATATCTAATTGCTCTAAGGAAGTCAAAATCATCCAAGCAATCTAACATCAAAGTGCAATGCTCAAGAATTATTTCCTGAAGCCTTTTATTTCTAGGAATTTAAGCAACAGTCCAAGGGAAATAATTTCAAAATTGACATCCTGAGTTTTCAAAACACAAACCTGGCCAGTGTCAAACAGATTACAGACATAAATGCCAAAATCCCTTTGCAGCCACACAATGTCTCGATCTGCTCCATGCAATATCTAACTAATCATGAATCAGTTAAAAGAAATAACCAAGTCTATTGAATAAAAGAAACGTCAATCGTGGGAATCTAACCTTTTTCTTGGTAGGGTCCATAAAAAATTCCCTCAGATGTGTTCCAACATGATCACGGAGCTTCAAAGTATCCACAATAAAATCTTCAGTCCGGGTTGATATTTGCATCAAACAAGTCAAACCTTGAAAAGACCGATATTGATTATGTTCCAAATCCACCTAATTTTCAAAGTCAAGATACTAGTGTCAAAAAATATGTTAATGAAAGGGATGGGAGAATATAGAATATAAATCCAATATTCAATAAACACATCAAAAGCAATCTGTACACAAGGGGAGAATAAAAGAGTAAAAACTTCCACAGTGCAAAACAAGATCACAATTTTTACAAAGAACAAACCCAGAATCAGCTGAAAAAAGCTTAATCAACTTAGATTATGATCACAGCAAGAGAAAAATATATTCAAACATAAAAATGAACCAAAGATAAATGAGATACAAGATGCGCATATCACCATATTAACTTCAATAAATGATATACTACAAGAAAGACATCAGAAGAAGGGTAAAATGACATTTCAATTTCATTTATGAGCATGCCAATAAGCTTGCAAGGCTAGAGCTTAAGATTTGCAGAATATAGATATGGAAACCTTTCAAATGACATTAACAGCTTAATAAAGAATAAAAATCATTTTGAAAATTATCCTTACATATGCACCATAGATGGCAACTAACATGCAATGAAGGAAACTATTTAGTAAAAAATTAGATTATAGCATTTATGCTATACCGCAAATTCATCAACAGAGCTCAGCTTATCAGCCAACTCCTTCAATCCTTTAACATCCTCTATAAGCTTGAAAGGTGTGCATTCCAGTGGGGGAGGCATTACTGGTACAAGACTCTCAATATTATCTTCATCGACAAAATCAAAAACAGAGAGTTTTTCCTGAAACATAAATCAAATTTTGCATTGCACTATAAAATAAGAGACAATGGAATTAATAATAATAAATTATAAATCATAAATCAGCATTAACGTCATGTTTTACAGTTTAAAGTTTTCTTTTTGTCACGTGAACTGTGTATGAACTTAGTTGTACCAAAACCAACAGAAAAAAACATAAAACACAGTTGGATTGAAAAGTGAAAGTGGTGGGGATGGAAGAAAACCGTCCAATAAAAACCCTTTATGCCTAACGAATGGTACTCTAGAATGAAAAGTTGAAAACAACCCAGATGAGTACCATCAAAACAACCACTATATTAGCTAAATTGTTAACATTTCTCAGCACACTCATAAGAGAGGTGGAATTGCACTCAAAGTAAATTCCAACCAGCAACAACAACCAAGCATTTCTACATGGATTATCTTTTGCCACATATGTTCTATCCGGGACAATGTTTCTAACATCCATCAATGACTCTGCACATAGTGCAAGTTTTGCGCCGCAAAAGGGCGTAAAACATGCAAAAGAGCATGACAAAGCAAATTCTGACCACAAACAAATCATCATTCTGGTATCAAGTTTTAATGCTCCACTCCACCCCACAAGGACAACACTAGACATATTCAACATTACAATTTACAATGATGAAAGGACGCCAAAAGAAACTATCCTAAGATATGATTACAACAATGTCAGGTCAAGATATAAACAATGCTGTCAAATGGCAGTTTAATCAACAAACCAGCATAAAAAAATTTCATAGAGTGAACCAACCAGCGGATGTATAAACCTCTGACCATCTTCACTCTTTTCCAACCAAACATGTTGAAACGGTTGATTAGAGTTATCAACCGCAAGGTTATAATGATACTGAGGCTTCCTAAGAGTGTGCACATGAAACGACACTTTCGGTTTCTTTCCATTAGCACCGAAAAAACCAACACATTTCTTACCATCCTTCATCTTGAAAAACCCGTCTTCCCCTTCTTCCATATCCTGCTCCTTCAGAACCCTATGAAATTCATCAACAATCTCGTCAACAAGCTCCAAAGCGTCGTCGTGTGCATTAACAATCCATTCGTAAGCATCATCGATGTCAGCGGGGAAAGAGGAACCTAGACCCCAGATATTCTCTGAGGAACCGATTTGGTTTAACATTGATTGGGATTTTCTGGCGATTTCTTCAATGAGGTGTCGGAATTCGGGGAAGTTGTAGTGGAAGCGGAAGTCGTCGTCGGAGGGAAAGGATTGGGTGGAAGTGGAAAGGTCAGAGAGGTGGTGATTGAAGTCCATTGGGAAGGCTTTTTTAGGGTTAGGGTTTTGAGAAATGTTGTGAAGGGAATGAAATGGGTACTTGTTTGTTGTTGGGAGATGGTGGTGAATGTGAAGTTGTGAACTCTGTCTCTCATTCACTCTCACTGACGACAACGCTATTCTGAGACCGAACATACTTTTACGTGATGTGCTGGCAAATAATTGCTCACATTTAAGTCACTTCACCCTGAAATAAGACCATTTCTTAACAAAAAAAATTATAAGAAATTAAATGATTCTGCAAAAGTCTCATTTGCCCTTGCTGCCTAACTGCCACGACTATAATTTATGGGTAGTTTTAGTCTTCTCCACTTTTCTATTCAACTGTACTTTTTCAAGTTAAATACAATTTCTTTAAATCAATCAACCACTATCTATCACATGTTTTTATTTTCAATGTTTCTTTTTAAAAAAATATCATACCAACACAACTCTTCAAGTCTCATCTATCATCCACAAAACCTCATCTCCCAATCTCGTTGCGTTTTTTCCACAAGCATCATATCTCTCTCTCTATATATAATATAATTATTATTTAAATTTCTAATACAAAGTTGTAAACCTTCTTCAATAAGAGCATCATTTAGTTTCTTTTTTTCTTATTTATTTGGATGTTTATTTTTTATAAAAATATATATATTATTTATATTCAAATTTTAACTGATATAGTTATTGAAAATGTGACAATAGTAATAATAAACTATTAATATCAATATTGTGAGTAAAAATAATCAATGTTAATAATAAATATTTATTACTATTAATTTTAATATCAAAATTTAAATATTTATGATATATTTTATTTTGATATTAAGATTAGTCCTATATAAAAATATTGATTCGAAGGAGCCATTCGAAGGACATGTAAATGATCCATTCGAAGAAGCATTCAAAGGCATATTCGAAGGACACATAGTGTTGTCTGAAAAAAGGGTTTGGTCAAAAATTAGATCTAGTTGGTCAAAACAAAAGAGAAATATGCAAAGGTGATGGTTGTCCCAAAATCCCACATATTTCTATACTCAAGCTTCTTGCACAGGCACATTCATGCCAAAGGAAGCTTCAATTGGCCAGGAAAGAGTTTTCGTTTGGGCTAGCCGAGTAGGGGCTCAATCGAAGAGGCCCCAATGATGAGAATTTGAGCTATTCGAATGAAGTAACTCAGAGTCAATCATAGGACAAGACTTGAGCCATTCAAAGGAAACAACTTATAGCCAATCGAATGGCAGGGACTGAAGGCATTCGAAGGTGAAACATGTCTAGGTTCACTCGACATTTCAAAATGGCATGAATATTCTATAAATGGCAATCTTTAAATTGGTATGATTTTGTCTTCAAAGCTATATGGAAATCCTTTAAGGACATGATTAAAGTTGTTTCTTTCCATGCTAAGACTCCCTCCTCATCTCCTATAAATACCCAGCATATATGCAAGTTGGGGACACGTACAGATTGCCTATCGAAAGCTACCTTAAAGAGCCACAAAAATTCTCAAGAATCCAGCAAAGTTATCAAAATAAAAACACTCTTTACAGGCTCCTTCAAGTCCAATCGAATACCAGCTCTCTTCCAAACCTGAAGCACGCCCAAAAGTCACGCACCAAGCCCACCAGTCTTTGGTAAAATTCTGGATCACAACCTTTCGATTACTATTTGAATTGTTTTTACATGCATGTTTATGTTATTATTGATCATTCATACAAATATAAGTGTTGAAAGTACAATGTGCCATTTTAAGGCTTCGAGGCAGCCAGGCTTCAAATTAGGTGATACAAAGATCTTGTGCCAGTTTTAACCCCTGATTTGGGTTTAGGAGATGATCATATGTAGGGTGGGAGGGTCTTTAGATTTGTTTCAATCCATCCTTTGATCAAATTTGCAGGTGTTTATGTAGGGGGGGCTGGGTTCGATACGCAGACCCTGTATTTCATTTTCTTGCCTAACTATTTCCTTGCTGATTCGATGCTTTAAAGTCCAAATACCATGTGTCCACAAATCACCACCATCAAAGGCCACGAGATGGAGATCTAACGTTTCAGGCACGCTGTACTTGATGAACCCTCAAACGGGTGAATCACACTGGATCCGTACAGTCTTTGAGCCAGCTTAGTATGGACCTAGCAAATTCCAAGCGCACCCCATTGGCTTATAACATCAGGCCCAGCTTTTTTTGTTCTATTTGGTTTTAATATTTTTATTTATAATCATAAAATAAAATAAAAACTTAAAAATAATAGACTTAGGATTTTATAATTAATTTTAATTTTTTAAATTAATTAATTTCAATTATTTTGACATTATTTTATAATTTAAAATCAACTAAATTTAGATTTATTTGCCGACCAAGACAACCAAGACAACGTCATATACGAGGAACTTTTGAGAGTCTCTTTATTTGAACAAGGATAAATAGGCCAAGGTATTAATCTCCGTCTTCTTAGAGAATATCATAGTAGTCTCGTAATAACCGAAAACTCCACCGAACAAGAAAGAATTATGAAAGCTCGGTGTGACATAATGATATTATTTGGCCATTTTTTATTTCCTGAAACAACGGGTAATACTGTTAATATCATGTATTTACCCTTGTTAAGACAATTTGATAAAATATACACATATAGTTGGGGTTCAACTGTTTTGGCTCATCTGTATAGTTTCTTGTGTAAAAATGCATCGAACGGTAATTGTTCTTTCTATTCTTGCGCCTTTTTGCTCCAGACATGGTGCTGGTCGAGAATGCTGGCACTCGCCCCCCGCAACACAAGGTCATTCGTCTTCCCCTTTGCTACAAAGTAAGATTACAAAACCATAAATTTTACATATTGTATACCGAGACATATAGTGTATTAATTTATTACCCATTTTTTCTATGTAGGTGGTCTGTTCCTGGGATGAATTACAACAAATCCCCTAGAAACGCAATAGTAGTCTATCGAAATCTTATTGATCATATTGGACCCGAAGAGGTATTAAAGTTACATATTTTATACAACACATTCAATAGTTTAATTAAGTTTAATATTTTATATAACTTTTTTTACTCTAGAGTTTGTATGGAGGCCGTATAAGGATCTCGACCATGACATTAACCCTCCTGATGCTGAAGTCTGGACTGCAAAAACAACACTCATCAGGTTCACTACTGTGGAGATGCACCACAGTGATCGTGTGAAGCTACAGTTCGGCATGCAACAGGGTATCCCCGACCCCCCAACATGTTTGGGCCAATGACATATACTCAGAGTTGACGACCAGTGGGGATTTAACGATTTGAGAGACTTCGCTAAAAATCAATGTCATCAATGGAGGCATTGATATGAATTGGTCATAAGGGAGCCGATCTTGCAAGATGACTTAAAATTGACGCTCCAATATTTGAGATAGTACACATCAGTTTCAACAAATTTGTTTCTGTCTCAAGAGACTTATTTGATTAACCCACGCCAAAGAGCTGCAACATACGCCCAACAACAACCCCAACAACCAACCCCTCAACAATACCAAACCCAACAACCAACCCCTAAACAATACCAAACCCAACCACAATGTCAACCCACTCAAACCCAACAACCATACACCACCTCATTCAACCAAACTCGTCATCAATTCATGCCATACACACAAACACAATACCGAGAGCGTGATCCGAACCACCACCAACAATATGCACCATCCTCATCCTACCACAACACCCAAGACACATATGATACATCTCCTTCCTACCATACCACCCAACCTACATACAGTCAAACATCACACCATCGAAGTACCCAACTATCATACGGATTTCATACACCACAAGAAATGTTGCTTCGTTCCATCACGATTCAATATTCCAATACTATCAATCACCCCACCACCCACACATATCCCAACCAACAAGACCAAACTTCAACAACATGGACACCAATCTCTTTGAAAGCACAACACAATGGGGCGAAATGAACGATGGGATGTATGATCCTGATGTACCAGGACCATCACATCAAGCACCCCATAATCAAGCAAGTCAGAACAGACCATAAACACCTCAGAAAAATCAACAGAGAGGAGTGAGACAAGGGACAAGACAAAGGCGCAACCGTTTATGTCATACTAGGACCCGCTTAGTTTGAAGGTACGTCCAAAAAAATGTATCCATGCTTTGTGTAATATTAAATATTAATATAAAATATTTTTAATTACTTTTATCTTATTTTAAAAAAATTACAATAACACTGTCAAGTCAAGGAGAGTGGCGTCTCCTCTCTAAAAACACATGCATGCGCCGCACTGCATGGCTTTACAGAGGAGGACAAATCATGCAGTGTGGCGCTTCCTCTTTAAAATGAATGCATGCGCTACAGAGTGACTACTCCTCTGTGTGGCGAAATTTTTATTTGAAAAGTGATTATTTTGGTAAATTTTTTGAAAAAGTGATTATTTAAGAAATTATTTTTAAAAAAATGGTTATTTAAAAATAAAAATTCAAATAATTGCCTTATTTGTAAAAAAAAACCTAACGATTGATTTATCTAGTATAAATTTCAATAATTTTTATTTTTAATCATATTATATTATTCATAATATTATTGTTTACATTTCATCTTCTACATGTATTTCATCTTCTATGTATATTACTATTTCAATATTAATTTAATATTATTCTAAAGTTTTTTTTTTCTATTTTTATTACAAGTTTGCAAACAAATGCGCGTCAAAAACTATATATACGGACAATTATAATAAAAATATAAAATTATTGATCAAAATATTAAATAATAATGAAAACATAAAATTTCTAATCAAAATATTGAATAATAACAAAATTTAATATAATTCCAGTTATGTTTAAATTAACAAACATGTTTTCGATGGTATTACCATTCTCATACTTAACCAAATATTAAATATGAAATATAATCATAATCTTGGATGATTTTTGAAAATTATTTCATTCGACAATAACATATATATTTCTTTCGATCTAATTGTTTTGCGCGTCCATAAAATATCCTATCATAGTGCGTTACGCACAGGGAAGACATTTATTAGCTACAATTACAGAATGGCTGGCCTATCATGGGTCTTTCAAAAAAAATTATCATATACAAAGATGAGTTTTGCATGCTAAATGCCACCCTTTAACCGAGGCCAACAAACACCAAGTCCCAACCTCATGCATAAATACCTATTTCTTTAACCAAAAAATGCATAAATACCTCATGCATAAACGTAAGATATTTGTATTTTTGGTAACAAGTAATTTTGAACCAAAGAGTTTTATCAACTACAATTGCAAGTTCCATCCAAAAGGCCCCGCAGTTCAGTATGAAACAGTGTGCAATGTAAATTCTGAAACACATTAATTAGCAACAAAAGCAACAAAAGTTTCACCAGGATGTTACACAGTCAAGGAATCCAGCAAGTCACTAATGATTGTGAAAAGCATGAACATGCTCGTTTCATTTTTGCTAGTTTCAAAACCCCATGCTTCATATCTCCCCAAGATAAATCTGCTTGTCACTACTACAAGATCCAACAATAGGTTCATTGGGATGGAAAACACACTCATTAACAGAACCATTGTGTCCAGGAAGCTTATACAGAATTCTTCGAGAAGTGGTATCCCAGATGTAAACCATTCGATCAGAACTCCCAGCTGTGACCTTGCTTCCATCAGGTGACCAACCACATTTCAACAAAGTCTTCTCGAAGTTGTGTTGATGGCCTTCTAAAATCTTCACACATCGATTTTGTGGAGCATATGGACGCATATCCCAAATGCATAGCTTGCAATCCATGCCATTTGTAAGAAGGTAGGAACCATCAGGGCTCAATTGCATACTTGTAATCATGTCTTGATGACCTTGAAGTGTCATGGTTACCTCACCTTTACGTAAATCCCATATCTTGACATCATTATCAATACCACCAGTGTAGATCTTATCTGAGGCATCAGAGAAGCTGACAGCAGTAATCTGGTATTTATCAGGGAAGGTTTGAATGGAACCCCTTTGACGCATGTCCCATAATTTTGCTGTTCCATCATCAGAGCCACTGACAACAAGAGGTGGCCCCCTCCGGGAAGGACAGCAACTATTGACATATGAGAGATGCTCTACCATCTTTTTGATTTGTTTTCCTGTTTCCGTATCCCATAACCTCAGGGTTTTATCAGGGCTGGCAGAGACTATCTGTGTCCCATCTGAGGTCCAGTGAAGATCTAAAACAGCATTCTTATGACCTTTTAGAACCATAAAGTTCTTGCAATCCCCGTGCACATTCCAAAGGAAAATTTCTTTGTCATGGGATCCGGATGCAAGGACAGATCCTGTTGGATTGAACTTCATGGTATATACAGCACTCTGGTGACCGGTCAGCAACATGATAGGAGATTCCAAACTTGAGGTCCGCTGTTTTCCATTTGCCCCAGGAGCGCGAGGAGCATTGTATGGAACAGTAGACCACTCCATTGGCTTTGGACCAGCAACGGACAGAGCATGTTCATTTTCTCCAGGAAAACCTTGCATGTTGACCTTTGCTTAAAATTGAATTCAACTTCAACTTGCACAAGCCTGAGTGTTCAAAACTGAAATAGAATCAAAAGTGTTAGCAGCAACAGAAGATCTGAAAAGGAGTACATACAGTAGATAATAAAGGAAGTTGTATATCCAGTCTAGAACATTTAACTTTAATTCCAAAAATCTTCATCTACCATTGTCAATAATAATGGGATAGGAAAAAGAAACACAATTATGAATTTAGGGTCGGATAAAGCACCCAGCCCTTCCAAATCCGCCAAAACCAAAACAAATGAATAAAAAAAATTAAAGTTCAAAATCTTATGAAGCAAAAAAGACAAATATCATAAAAGTTAAGGAACTATATGCAAACTGTAGCATGAATGTACAACCCAAAACCATTGCGGGACACACACAAACCTATATAACACATAAAGGAAGCAACGTATTTTCGCTTTTCATTTTCAAGCACACTGGCCACTTGAAGCAATCTACATATATAAAAATTGTGTATCATCAACACACAAAGTTCTGATAATCTAATATTGTGTATGTTCCACTTTAGCAGAACTAGAATCCCCTCTCCTTAACATGTGGGTGTGTCTAGTTAGGATCAGTTGACACCAATTTCAAAGATAGTATGGTTACACCTTCAACAATTTTTTAAACAATGCAAATTTAATAACCCCAAGATCTAGCCTCCAAATTTCAAACAACTCTTAACAATTTGATACTCCATCACATTACTTTTTATATAATGTTATTCAAAACCTATGTAAATTTCAGCTATTAAATTACATGTAGATTGATGTCTAAATTATATACAATCATGTATACATGAAAGAACATTGAGGTAATACAACATGCCTAGGTTGTTAGATTTACTAAATTCATGTTCTACAAAAATTGATGGATGAGGTAAAGTAATAGTATGCCAATTTAAACACTCAATAGTCAAACAGATCTTAACTCTCGCTCTCACTCTCTACACACACAAATACAACAACAACAACAACAACAACAACAACAACAACAACAACAACAAAAACTCAAATAAGAAAATTATCAATTTAGAAGATAATGTACTTTAGTCTGTTTCAATAAAGCAATAAATGACTGCTCATAAACAGAAATTATGTATCAAATAGAAGCAGCAGGTGTGGCAGAGTTCCGGCTGAAAAAATAAATTGAGCTGATTATTTGTGTCTAAAGAATTATCAACATCCCCTCCCACCACTCAATCCTAGCTCAGCTCCTGGCTAGACCAAGATAGTATACTACATCAAGAGCATATAAGCACGCTACTTGATTGAAATGCAACTAGTAAAAGGTCTATTGAATAAATGCTATAAATCCCTATATTCCATAGAAACTAATATATTCAGAAAGTGAGATTGATCAAAGACAATACCAAAATCCAAATCCATTTAGCCCTAATCCATATTGAAAAAAAAAGGAGGCACTGGTAGAGAAGCTGCTGGAGGCAGTGTGATCTCTATTGATTTAAAATTTACATACACAAGCAGTAGCGAGCAATATGCACACAGCCAAACAATGTTTTCAACTTTTCAAGAAAACAATTTAAAACCTAATGATTAAAGGGAGAATTATAGCCACGAATCTACACATATTTTCAATGGTCAGTGCATCTCATATACAAAATGAGTTCAACTAACAATTACAGAACAAAAGTACTGAACTCAGAGTTAACCGCCACTAGCTATAGAGTAAACACGAAACAAATCTAAAATCTTACCTCTTGTAATTTTAGCTAAAATCCCTAAATTAGTATATGATAATCTAGTTTCGAAGAACGCACTAATGAAGAAGTTGAAGCTACAAAGCTTAACGAGGTATGTTAGGGTTCATGTTATACCAGATAAACAGACGGAGAGTTCAAGTGACAGACTGAGCGAACGAAATAACAAAAAAACAAATGCAAATTAATCTGATTCTGAACAGAGGGAGGGAAATGTTTACGATTGTGCGGTGGCGTTCCACTCTACGGGTGAATTTTGAAGCTCGGCGGAGGAGTGCGAGATGGCCGTGGTCAGGGGAAGATGCCGGAGGCACCGTGCGAAGATGAAGCAGAAATGGGAGATCAAAACCCTAACACCCTGATTATTCAGTAGTAGTGATATATTGATAAAATATGTTTAAAAATAAAAGTAAAAAACCCGACTCGTGTCTTAACGGGTTCAAGTACGTGTCAAATGGGTTATTGCTAGACAGAGGTGAGCAAGGACGCATTGTTTTTTCTTTTTTCTTTCTAATTCAATTTTTTTTATATGATTATATTTTGGAATTAAGGGTGGCGAAATGGGTCGTCTGTCTTATCCCGTCTTAAATCTGCTAAAAAAAAATAGTAAGATAAATAAGTCCGCCAAATAGGAATAAGTATAAAAATCTAATATGTTCCGTCAAAGTGATGGATTGGCGGACAACAAAATTGTCTGCTTACTTTTTTATTTATTTATTTTTTCAAAATAGATTTAAAGACCTTTTTACATTTCAATTAGATTTTTCACTTATTTTTTAGAATCATTTTTTATAAAGTGTTTTTTTAACAAAATTTATGTAAAAAAATATTCCATATATTCACAAATAAATGTACAAAATAAAATCATCAAGAATTGAACCTACTAAAATTAATCAAAAATGACGGGTTTAAGATGAGATAAGCTGAACGAATAGGCGCGACGAATTTTGACGGACGGCGGTCTCTAGGAGCAAACTTTGGTGGGAAGTGGATCCAAAATCCCAACCTAACTCATTATTTTTTAGCGGGTGCACGGGCCGCATCGGGCCGACGGGCCACGGTCCGTTTTGCCACCCTTATATCTAATAATGTGAAAGAAAAAAATAAGCATATTTTTCAATTCCCCCCCCCCAAATAACCACTATTTTAAATTAATCATTTTTCAAACAAAAATAATTTGCTGCATATAGGAGGTGTCACTCTGTGTGGTGCATGCACTTAAATTTAAGAGGAGGCGCCACATTGTATGGCACATGCTCCTTTGTCATGTCATGCAGTGTGGCACATGCAGTATATTTGGAAAGATGAGGCGTCATCCAGTGTGACTAGTCAGTTATTTTAGATTTTTTATATAAATACGTCAATCCATCTTCACCATTTACCACACATCTTCTCATTTCACTCTTAAATATGTCTTCCAAAATGCTTCAAATATTTTCAATTACCAAAAGAAATGCTCAAGTTATTTTTTCATAAACAAAGCCTCCAACGAAGATCTAACTTTGGAACACGCAAATCTTCAAGCATTTTTAAAGGAGCTTGATCTACTGGTTAGACTGAGACATTCTTGTCTGTGAACAAATCATGATAATTGATAGGCTTGTTACGGTGTCCAACCAAAATGGAGAAACTCGTTATTGGAAACCTGCAACCGACTATGATGTCCTTATGATGATGCTTGGACCAGTTGATATTGTCTTGATGGTTGTAATCTCTTAGTTTTGTTGTGTTTAGTCATTTTATTTATTTATCATGTTGTTATTTTTTGCGTGGTTGTCTTTATTTTATTGTACCCGAATAATGACTTGAACATGAAATGAAAGTTTAATTTAAATTGAAATTTCTTGGTTATATCAAATAAATTCATATCAAGACTGGCATATAAAACTTATGTTGCAGTGCTAGACCCAATATCCAGACAATTTTTTTAATTGTGTCCCGATTAGCAGCATGTACTGCATAATCTTATCATTTTATTTGTTGTATCCATTTCAGTTCAAATATGTATGATGTTAGGGTGTCCCTTTTTATTCCTTCGCATTTTTTCATTGTGTCAAACAATGTACCTTTGATAAGCATGCCAATAATCCTCCTTTGCTACCACCAAAAAGGTATTAATGACACACTTAATACATTTTTGACTTTCTAAATGGGGGATACATGTCCTCTAGAGTCTAGGCGAACATGTGAACATGTCACTATGATATGAGAGCAAGGCATACGAAAGACCTAAAACTTTCTGCAATTACATCAACTTCTATCTAGTTCGACCCGATAGTATTCCCTTTGCCTCCACTCATTATGGTTTATTGTCTCTTATACACTAAACCAACTTTTAATACGAACAAACATTATAATAATATGTGTGTTAGGTTTGGAAACTTCCTCCTGAATTAATTTCTTAGAGCTTTCACTAAATAATTTCTCTGATTGTAACACTAACCTCCATTTTGAACCTATGGTATCAAACAGTGACCTCAACCTAAAGTATGCTAGCCATACCAGTGAAGCACCCAACCATCACATGTGTTTCAAACACCACAAGAACCATTGTTTCGTTTCTAAAATGATTCATCAGCTCAATTCTACCAACCACCCACCTACACGTAATTCAACCAACACTACCTAACTTTGACAACATGGACATTGATCTATTTGGAAGCACCGCAAACTGGGGAGAAATGGTCGATGAGTTGTATGATATGATTGTTGATCCGACTATTGTCCCGGGACAATCGCATCAAGCACATCTTCCTCAAGTGAATCATAATAGACCACAAACATCTAAGGGAAATCAAAATAAGAGACCTCAAAGGCAAATACGAGGGTGTTATTGTTTTACCGGTGGGCGTTTATGGGGAGGGGAGGTAAAAATATATTCGACAATTGTGTAATTTATTTTTTCTAATAATATTATTATAAAATATTTTTATTTATATTTATTATTTGTTTATTTTTTGTTTTAAAAAATAAAATAAAACAAATCCAAAACAACCGAGTAGCCGCACTAGATGATGTAACGCCCATAATTTAATATAAATATTTATTTAATTAAATTATTTTTGGATTATTTGTGAAGTTGCAAGATGTTTAGAATTATGGGTATGTGTTGTTGGATTATTATTAATTAAGTTATTTTGTTTCTTCTATCATCTTGTGATAGTTTCTTTTCAAAACTCTTATGGATTTTATCAGGGTTTGGGTGAGTAATGTTTGAGTATGGTTTTGTGGGGGATATCCTTGTCATGTTTTGGCTAAAAAGGGGGAGAAAGGCACTGATCACCATTTGGATGTTACGTTTGTTCTTGCAGTTGTTTTGCAAGGATGTTTAACAAGATGTCTCAACATCATGTCCGAGTCTTGGTGCAATATGTGTTGTTTCCTTTTGTGTCTTATGATCTAAGTTATGAACACAATTGTGTCTTATGTTCTGAGTTTCCTAAGGTCAAAACCTACACCTATGAGTCATCATCTAGATTGTTGAGCTTGGTGTTTGGTTGATTCCTAATGGTTTTCTTATGCCTCTTAATTTTCCTCTTATGCTTCCCGTGAGGAAGATTTGTTCATGGGTTGAAGGGGAATAACAATCATCTTCTTCCTCATGTACACCATTTGGGGTTGGAATCTGTTGGATATATGTTTCTACCATTGGATATATGATGTTGCTGTTAAGAGGAAGTGTTTGTTATCTTCTTCCTTATGTACACCAAATAACTTTAAGACTTTCTACTCCATTCTCCTAAGGCTGATGTTATATGGTATTGAGGTTTTGTGCTACAATGAAGCTCATTCAGATTGTGTTGAAGAAGATGTCAAACAAAATGTTGTGACATCAATCAGACTGAAGACATGTTGCTGTGTTCAAAAGCTTCTGAAGATTGAAGACTAGAGGTGTGGTTGTAATGTTTATTTCTATAATCTAAGATGTAATTTTTGTTTATTTGTTTTAGCCAAAATTTGTCAAAGGGGGTGATTGTTAGTTCTCTACTTTTAGAATTTACATTAATTTTAGTAAAACAAATATAGCAGCAATGTATTAAATATGATGTATTAACTTGTTAAGAAAAATAGACTGCATTAACTTGTTAAGAAAAACAGGTTGAATAAGAAGTCCTATTTTATGAAGAAACATGTTGTGATGAGATATTTCATCATCTAGAGCAACATGCTGGACAATATATCCCATGCAGAATCATTCGACATCGTGACTGGTTTGGACTGGGCTGTTGGATCGGTTTAAGATTTAACAAATGCAAAATATTATAGGAATATTATGCTATCCTATATGGCGCTGATTTTAAGGTCTACAAGATTCAAGCTGAAATCAAGAAGAATATTGACTTTTTAATTATGGAGATAAATTAGGAAAGTCATGATTGAAGACCTATCTTTATGCAGAAGTTTCTGCAGATTTGTAGCAGCTGATATGCTAGGATTTGAAGCCCAAATCCAGTTGGAAAAGGGTTATAAATAGAAGGATGTTAACCTAGAAAAGGTACCAGCCGAAGATGCAAAGTTTAGATTATTAGGGCCGAGTTTGTAAGCCACTCTCTATGAGAGTTAGTATATGCGAGCCTCTCCAATATCATGTTGATAGAAGAGTAGAAGTGTTCCTTGAGTTGTAAGGTTTTATTGTTGATCTTGGATGAAGCTTTGAAGCAAATCCAAGTGTGTTGGTTAATCAAGAGTCTCGACTGGACTTTATGGTTGTTAGATATCAATGAGGTGATTTAGGAAGTAAGATGGTGATTTCTCATATTTAGGGAGAACCTAAGTAAAAATGTCATTGGATATGGATTAAGCAAGAAGTTGTAAACGAGTGAGTTTAGCTTTGAACTAATACTGCTGATAGTGGACTTTCTTCCTGGATTGATAGCCCCTATAGTAGGTGTCATTGTACACAAACAAGGTCATATAAGATATTGGAACATCTGTTATGACTCTGAACTGATAAGTTATGTATCAGTCTGTTGTTTCAGTCCATGTGTTATTTTGCAGAGATCAATGTCTCAACATGTGTTAGGACATTTGTAATTTGTATACCACAATTTCACTCTTCAAATATTTGTCAAAATAATGGAATTATGTAGGTTCTGATAGAAAACCATTGAAGAGTGCACATAGACTCACGTGAGGACGACAAAGTCGAAGTACTATAAATTTTGGTGTCATCTCTCTACCTTTTACGCTTGCATCTACATTTTATGGTATATTTCATGCCTAGACCCACATTGAATATTCCATAACAAAGTCTAGTGTTTATAATCCTTTTTCACAGTGCACTTGATGAATCAAAAGTATATGGTTCCTTTGGGGGAAAATGTGGGCTTTAGGCCCAACTATTCTCTTTTAAAATTTGTAATATTTAGTTTCTAAATAAGTATTTATAAAAAAATAATTAAAACTATTAAAAATAATAATTATTAAAAAGAAAATTTTAAGAAAATAAAATAATGAATTTTTAAAATTTTAAATATTTTTATTGACGTGACAACATAAAAAAATGTCGCCTTATAAATTTTAATTTCACATGTGCAAATGAGACTGTTTTGTCATGAGGGGCGCCAAAAAAAATGAAATCTGATATTAGGGGACTATAAAACTATTTTTTTAAAATGAAGACTAATAAATTATGAAAATGGATATAGGGGGTCTAAAAATACATTTAAACCTATACTTTTTCATAATTTTACATTATTTTTGTTTAAATTTGCAAGTACAATTTTGTTGAAAAATTATGAAACTTCTTCATCATCATCCTTCTGAGTCTTAAATGGATGAAAAAGATTCTTTATGAACAAAATTGTGACATTTTTTCCCTCGGTCATTTACGAACATTCGAGGTAATAAGTCATTTTTTAAAAATAAAAATAAATAAATAACGTCATTTCTCCTTGTTTTCAACACATCTGAAGGAGTAAGTTACTTCTATTGCAAACCTAGAAAGAAAATGATGAATGGCAAGGTATATCACTTCTAGATTTTTATCATTCAGCATTTTTTTTAGTTGCAATATTTCTTAGTAAGATTAGAAATATATTTCTCAATGTTGTCAGGCAAAAAAAAATTTTAAATTATTGATTTTTTTTGGATGACAACATTGAGAAATTATTCTCAAATATAAAAATAAATTATAAAAGGTGGAATCAATACCAACAACGTAATTCCGTGCGATAGACTGCAAGAGTAGAAAAATATTTTGTTCAATGTTATAAATTAATTTTTTTAGAGTGTGTTTGGTTCAGAGTAGATAAATGGGAGGAATAAGAAATTTCTAATTAAATATGTTCGATTCAAATTTTAGGAGGGAAGGAGAGTAAAATTCCTCCAAAATACACTTTTTGCGTCCCTCTAAATTGAGAGAATTTTGAGGGGAGGGGATATGAATTTTTATATTTACTAAAATATCATCAGTTTAATTTTTATATTTTAAAATTATTATATTTACTAAAAAGATGTTTTGTTCAATGTTATAAATTAGTTTTTTTAGGGTGTGTTTGGTTTGGAGTAGATGCAGTGTTTAATTAAATACAATTTTTGACTACATTGAGTGTTTAACCTATGATCACAACCTTATTAATTGAGATACTTATCACTAGAGGTGGAAATAGGTTAGGTTAGGCTAGACTTTAGAAGGTCCGAGCCTGATCTATGATAAACTTAAAAGACATGAGCCTGACCTATGCCCTACTATATGTTCTTTTTCTTGGTTTGACCTGACCTTTTTAAAAGTATGGTCTGACTTGAAAGCATATTTAAAAACCTATTTCTTATTAAGGTTTTCAAATAATCTATATTACTTAAGAAACCTTATAGACCGATCTATATATGCATATATAAGCCGACCTATTTAGTCTTTATTCTAATATATATGTATATATAAGTCAACCTATTTAGCCTTTTTTTTCCTAATATATATGCATATATAAGCCAACCTATTTAACCTATTTTTAATATATATGAAAATATTGACCGACCTATAAAATTTCATAAGTTTTTTTAATAGTCTAAGTATGACCTATTTAATTAAATAGACTTTTAAAAAGTACTCCCTCTATTCTTTTTTAATTGTCACACTTAACAAATTCTCTATAACGAAGACAACAAAAAAAAACACAAATATATTCACTTTTTTTCTTAATTTGCCCTTAGCTTTATCTTTATTCCTACCATTTATCTTTCCTAAACACTCCTCATTTAACGTGCCAATTAAAAAAGCAAAGATATAATTGACCTTAAGGTGAATTTTTTTTGCAATAACCAGGTATTAAAAAAAAATCCACAAATAACCACGTTTCGGAAAAAATTACGCAAATAACCATGTTTCGGATGACTCCCCAAAGGAGGAGCCATCTCACTTGGCGCCTCCACCTAGGGTTTTGCCCTAGGAGTCATCTCACTTGGCGCCTCCTCTCACTTTTAGCCAAGTGAGATGGCGCATGCACTTTAAAAGTGAGAGGAGGCGCCATCTCACTTGGTTCCTAGGGCAAAACTAGGGTATTTTTATAAATAATTTGTCTGTTTCTCCATCATTTCTCACACTTTCTTGCACCGTTTTGTTATTTTTTACTCTGTTATTTGCATCATGACATCACCCATGATTTTTACCAGAGATGATTAAGTTATCTTCTCCGCCACGAAACCTGCGATGAAAATGAAATTCTGACACATTCACTCCATGGAGCGTTTAAAGCGGGAGTTGATGCGATGGCTAGATGGAGACATTGCGGAGGGGGGAAAAATTCTAAGGATCCAGCGAAGACGAAAAACAACCTCACATGCGACAGGAAGACCTAATGTATGGTTGAAGGAAGTCAAAACAGATAACGACGTAATGTTGATGATGCATGGGTCAGATGAAATTGTTTTAACGGTTGTAATTTCGTAGACGGAATATCGTGTTTTTTTTTCTTGTACGCGCAATATTTATTGTAGCAAATACTGTTAACGAAAAACCCTAATGTTTACAACATAATTAAGGAAAGATTTTATGTATTACAATTTTTATGTGGTCGAGGCAGACGCCCGATTCAGATAATTTTTACGATTGTGTCTGACCTGATGGCATAAACCATACTTTCTTTCCAGCTTGTCAAGTTCGTCCATTTCGGTTGTGATGCACTTACTTTTGGGACGACCCTTCTTGTTCCTTCGCATTTGGTCATTGTGCCACACTATTTCACCGTTGTATGCAGGCCAATAATCTGGTTTTGCTACCAAAGGAAAGTTGTTGTTGTAAACGTTGAGCAACGTTTCAGATTTGTAAATGTGTGACAGAAGTTGTAGTGCGTCTTGATGGGTATAAGCACAAGCGGCAATGATATGAGAGCAAGGCATACGAAAGGCTTGAAACTTGCCACAATCGCACCAACGAGAAGGTAGTATTACCCTATATTCCTGTCTTGGCAGGCCTTCGTTGTGGTCGATTGTCTCTTTCACAATGAAGTTGTGGCTGTGTCGGTCAAACCGTATAACCATATGAGTGTTGGCTTTGGCACTTTCTGCCTTAATGTATTTCATGCAGCTTTCACTCCATAGTTGTCCAGATTGCAACACCGCATTCCACATTTCACCTCTTTTGGCAAACAACACAGCCATCTTAAAATACGTAGATTTTACCAAAGCAGTGATCGAGAGGTTTCATATGCCTTTGAATAACCCATTCACCGATTCAATAAGATTCGTTGTCATATGCCCCCATCTTTGGCCATTGTCGTATGACCGAGTCCATTTTTCCACCGGAATATTGTCGATCCACCTACCGGCTTCCGGATTTGACAAATGGATCTCGTTGCGGTAATATTTGAATGTGGGTTGTGTCAATGCATATCCCACATTCATAACTGCTTTCCTTAGTGTTTTGTCCTTGATCTCCCTCGTGAAATTTTGGACGACATGCCTAACGCAATAGACATGCGTAGAAGGAGGGTCATGCCAACCGTTTGCAGGATTATTATAGGCACTTTCAATGGAGGCATGTCTGTCCGAGATCAAACAGAGATCTGGTTGAGGAGCCACGTGTGTTCGTAGGTTTTTCAGAAAAAAGCTCCAAGCACCACTGGTCTCCCCCTCGACTAGGGCAAAGGCAATTGGGAAAATGTTGTTGTTGCCATCTTGTGCAACTGCCATCAGTAGCGTGCCTTTGTATTTCCCATACAACCAAGTCCCATCAATTTGTATAATTGGTTTGTATGATGCAAACCCTGTGATGCAAGGTTGAAATGCCCAAAACACTCGACTAAATATTCCATTTCCGTTTAGTTGACTACCATCTTGGGCGTATGCTAGCACTGTTTCCAAAACGTAAACAGTACCCAGAGAATAAGTCTTGAGTGCATTCAGGTAGCGAGTAAGTTCTTGGTATGACTCCTCCCAGTTTCCGTACACCTTTTCAACCACCTTAGTCTTTGCTAACCACACCTTACGGTAAGATGAAGTATAGTTAAAAACTGTGGTGATGTGGGAGATGATGGTTTTCACCTTCAAAGACGGGTCGTTGCTGACCAGTGGTAGGATTTCTTGACAGATGAGATCGTAATTAAGTTTTCGGTGGTTCTGTGATTGGGTAGAACTCACACAAGTGTGGATAGTCATGGAACCTATGACCCAGCAATCACCTCTTAATCTGTATGATGCAGTGAGCTTGAACATACAGTCAGGGTGGACACACTTGATCTTGTACCTTTCTGGGTTGACACGGTCCACCTTAAAATCGACCGAGTTGAGCATGTGGAATTTTTTTATGGCTCTGATGCATTCCTCTCTGTTACAAAACTTGTCCTTCTCTTTTAAGTTTTCATCCGATTGCATATACGGATTGAAAAATAAATCAGTAGACGGTTCATCTCCGCCCATGTTGAAGTTTGTCATGTGCGGAGGTGGTGTGTAGATCTCGTTTGCAGGAATACTAGGTATGCCATCATTGTCGGAATCATCATTCACCATTTCATCAAACTCTAACTCGTCATCTTCTTCTTCTTCTTCATCAACTGCATCTACCTCAGCTTATTCGTTCTCCAAAGGATCAACCACTTGTGTCACCTGAGGCTCTCGCAGCATAATGTACAACTCAATAGAATCATACCCAGAATACACATGGCTGGAAAACATATTCTGAAGATCCTCGTCATCTTGAACCTCAACCTTATAAAATATTATTTGGTTGTTTCCAAAAAAAAAACTGGATTCTGATAAAATATCTGTCACCGGGCCTCGTCCAAGTTTGGCCTCCAATCGTTTTTTGAAGTACGAGAAATTGGCTTTCCCGTTTAAAAGAAATCGGATGTTGTCTGTGTCTCTAAACAAAAACCCAGAGGTGGGAAAAATGTATGTCTCACCGTTGAAATGTGCATTGATGACATATTGGGGTGCATAGGCCATTGCGTAGGGTTGTTTGAAGGTTGGAAGGTTTGAAGGTTGGAATGTTTGAAGTTTATAAGTTATTCGAAGGTTTGTATGTTTGATTGTTTGAAGGTTTGATTGTATGAAGGTTTGAAGGTTGGAAGGTTTGACAGATTAAGTGAATCAGTGTTTTGATAAATGTAAGACTAAATAGGTCATACTGAATTTGAATTAAGTAAGGATGTAACCCCCAAGGCTGCCAATAGTGTTACATGCATTCAGGCATGGCATCCCAAAGGCTGTCACCTAGCCTGCGCCTACTCTGCAACCCATGACACCTCTTATTCGCAAATAGGGATGGCGACACCTTTCATTTTTGAACTCTTTTTCCAAGTCCAATGGCGCCTCCCTTAATGTCCAATCGTGTTACATGCATGCATATATGTAACCCCCTAGGCTGCCACCTAGCTTGCGCCTACTCTGCACCTACACTGTAACTTGTAAGTCTCCTTCCATCACCTCCAATAGTGTTACATGCATTCAGGCATGACATCCCAAAGGCTGTCACCTAGCCTGCGCCTACTCTGCAACCCATGATACCTCTTATTCACCAATGGGGATGGCGACACCTTTCATTTTTGAACTCTTTCGCCAAGTCCAACGGCGCCTCCCTTAATGTCCAATTGTGTTACATGCATGCAGATATGTAACCCCTTAGGCTGCCACCTAGCTTGCGCCTACTCTGCACCTACACTGTAACTTGTAAGTCTCCTCCCATCACCTCCAATAGTGTTACATGCACTCAGGCATGGCATCCCAAAGGCTGTCACCTAGCCTGCGCCTACTCTGCAACCCATGACACCTCTTATTCGCCAATGGGGATGGCGACACCTTTCATTTTTGAACTCTTTCGCCAAGTCCAATGGCGCCTCCCTTAATTTCCAATCGTGTTACATGCATGTAGATATGTAACCCCCTAGACTGCCACCTAGCCTGTGCGTACTCTGCAAAAGTGACACTCCTAATGCATGCATACACCAGCTACCACCTCACTTACTCTATGAATTTTTTTTGCCTATTGTGATACGGTGGGAGAACTGACTTGAGGTTTTGCGTTTGTTTTCGCAAATGTTTCGGTTGAGCAAGAGTCGCCACCGACTTTTTATTTTATCCTAAGGAAAGGTTAAAAAGCACAGGAAAAACCTTTGAGATGTTTTCTTGGGTTAGGGGAGTAGATTATAGAAAGGGAAGGTATTAGCACCCTTTCTATCTATGGTTATCCATGGGCTCTTAGTTACTTACTTAGATCACTTGCCTTTGCTTTTCAATTGTTTGAAATGGTGCTTTGTGTGTGTGGTTTTGAAAATGTTTTGAAAAAGATGTCTTGTCTAGGCAACCTTTGTAACAATTCTTGTTTGAATGTTTTACAAAGGTGTTTGTCTTTTTGAAAAGATGTTTCAATGTTTTTTGAAAGTTGTTTTGGAGTTGTGTTGTGATGTGTGTTTTGAAAAATGGCAAGGATTGTTTTGCAAGTTTGGTCAAGTAACCAAGAGCTATCTACCCTAAATTTCTCAAAGATCTTTCTCATGTTTTAACCCTTTTAACAGTGTTGTTTCACCATTGTATTTGGTGAACAACCTTGTGTTAGGATGTTAACGGGACGGGCGCGGGTCATCGTATAGACCATGAATGCAATAGTGTCAAGTGTCTTTGGCAATTTTCTTGAGAGACTATGATCATTTTGTTTAGGCAACAAGATAGCGTCATCGAGGGACTATGATCATTTTGTTTGTTTTTGTTTTGTTTTGCCAAAGTACTTGACATGCAAACATGGCCCATTTTTGAAGGCAACAAGTGGAGTAACCCTAAAGGTGCAAGTGTGCATTGTGTTTGTTTTTCATGCATGTTTATCTTGGATTTAGGTCAAACTATTTGTTCGTTTTATTTGCATACAAACCCTAGGTCTATCATGGCATAATTGAAAGCTTTTAAATGCGGAATTTAAATGCTAAGCTATTACAACAATGATTATGGGGATGGGGATACAAGTTTGAATTTGGGGGATATTTGACAAGGAAATAAAATCTAAATTATTACAACCATATCGAATATACAAATATTTAACATTTAAATAAATACAATGTAAATAAATATCAAAATGCAATGTATTAGACCATTTACAATGGTTGAAAAACTCAACACCCACTTTTTCAACTCCCAACACTCCACATCATTTTCTCTTTCTTCCAGCTAATAACTCAACACTCATTCAACTTTTACCCTCTCCAATGGTTTTTCACTCAACACCCTACCCCCACCACTTTTTATTTTCATATTCTTATTTAAATTTTATTTTTATTTTTATGATTACATAAAATTACAATTATCGATTAAAATTAAATTAAAATAATAATAAAATTAAGATAGTGAAAAATTTAGTTTTTTTTTCTGTGTCCAAATCAAATTAACCAAGTCTCTATTTATAGAGAAAAAAAAATCATGAATTTTGGTAAAAAAAAATAATAATTTGGAACGAAATAATTGAGTTCAAAGTATTAAATGGATAAAAATCTGGTCAGCCAACCAGCCGCTGCCACGTCAGCCCATGCGTCAGTGTATATGGTGTTGAGTTTTCTCAACATCTCTCTCCTCCAACACACACTCAACACTACTCTAAACACACCATTGCACATGATTTTGCCATGTTGAGTTCAATTAAACACACAATTGCACATAGTCTTATGCAAAAAATGATTTTTTATGTATGTAAAAAGGTTTTCATGTTTGAAGTATAAACAAAATAAGAAAAAGTCATTTTTTTGATTATTTTTATGGTTTAGGGCAAAACCCTAATTTTCAAGTAAATAGTATTATTTATTGATTATGTACAATATATATTAATTTATACAAGAATAAATAAAAAAAAAGAAGTATATTGTTAAAAAAAGTATTTTTAGTGTCAAATATTAAATAAAAAATAAAAGGTATTATTTTTGTATTTTTGTCCTAAGTATTCTAATAAATATAATATACAAGTATTTATTATATATATTTAATATGCTAAATATGTACAAAAATAAAATATTAATTATTTACAAAAATGTATATTTTAAAAAATGTTTTCAAAATGTAAATAAAAAATAATAACTAAAAATAAATATTTTTTGTATTATTTTTAGGGTTTTAAAATGAAAATGAAATATATTTATTTACATACATATACTTAATAAAACAAATAAATGCCAAATAAATGTAAAAAAATGTGGAAAAATATTTTTGGTGTTTTTTATGTTTGAGCAAAAAATATAAAATCAGAATCAAAAAGAAAAATGCAAAAATGACAAATATTTCACATAATGTGTCAGGGGGGTGCAAATGGAAAAAAGAGGTGCAAAGAGCAAAACAGACTCAGGCCCAGGCCAAGCCAACCTTCTTCAACCTCCAGCTCTGTTTGAATCAAAAAACGCGCGTTTCCCTTGCTTCATACAAACTCCTGATTCTTTGATTTTTAGCCAAAACTCATAACACAAACAATGTAGAGCATCAAACCACGATTCCAAATATGTAAAAAACTTGTCCTAACTCTAAGAAACCAAGGAGAATTTCTTCACCCCCAATTTCTGACCTAGTTTTTCTTCAATGTTCATGGCTAAAATTCTCACAGCATGCTTAATATAAATGAAAAGTGAATACATGTATGGCTTCAGGGCTATGAGTAGAGCATGTTTCATTCACAAACCTAAGTTTAACTCTTCCTAGATTGAGAGATAGAAGTCCATGGTTTTACCTATTTCAGCTTGAATCGTATACAGCAATGTGGCCAACTTCAATGGAGTTTGAGCTTCTGTATAGCTTGCCTGAAGTCCAAGGAAGCTTCTCCAACACCTAGCTTGCTTTGAATCACTCTGTACCGTGCTATGGAAGTTCACCTGCAAAACTGAAAAATGAAAATGGCAACTGAGGTTAGGGGAGTTACAACTTGTGTTTAGGGCTTGGAATAGTTTCAGTGGATGGTATGGAAGGTGTTTGAAAGGTTTTTAGCCAAAGTGCACGAGTGGATTGGGTTGTGGACCTCAATCTGCAGCAGATGCCCTGTTTTTGCAGCAAGGTGGTGTTTTGGTGTATTAGGAGGTATGAGAGATCAATGAATCGTGCCTTAGGTCTATTGGGATGTATGGAAGATGAGAACAAAGTTTGTTTTGGCTCTAGTTTGCAGGAAATGAGAGTTGGTTTCATTTTGCAATGTTTCTTCCACTATAAGCAAGAAAGTGTATGTGATGTTATAGACCTGTCCAAGCCTGCCTGCCATACTGCGTCCCTTGTTCTTGATAACATAAATTTGTGGACTTGATTTTGTCTCTAAGATCTGGCCCCCATGTCCAAGGATTTTGAATTTGACATAAAGTGATACTTTATCAAAATGGCAAATTTGCTTTTTCCAATTAAGGGTTAATTCTATGTGCAATGTCCAAAGGGAAGAAATAACATCTTAACACAATGGTTAGGCATTTAATTATTGAGTGTGAAGAGGTTTAGAGGCCTGCAAGCTAGCATAAACCATGCTTATTTGAAAAATGCAATTGTTATGAACAAGCCTTGGCCATGAGCAAAAGTGAGTTTTTGCCAACTTTGCAAATTCAATTCTCTCTAACCACAAGGGTGTTTGAGAAGTTATTGGACAATTTGGAAAGCTTGGAATGTGTAATACAATCCATATTTGTAATGCAAATTGAAACTCCAAGTGGAACCATGTGAAAAATGGCCAAGAAGTTGGACAAAAATCCTGCCTAGAATAGGGCAAAATTTCTCTAAGTTAAAAATGTTTTGTACCCTTGTTCCAAAAATCATAACTTGAGATACAAGCTTCCTTTAAGAAAACTTTGTGAATCAAAGTTATAGATTTTGCAATGGACTACAACTTTCATGTTTCAAGTTTTGTTTGAATCCATTTGCATCTTGGTGAAAAAATGGGACAAAGTTAGGAAAAAATAAGAAAATTTTATAACTTAGAAAATTTCTAAGTTATGAAATTTTTTCATTTTAAACCCTAATTTGCAATTTTGGGTTTCTTGATGAACAAGTTTCATAATTTGACATGTCTTGATGAAAAATGAATCTTGGCACTTGATTTTGACCAAAAAGTCAAAGTTTAACTTTTCAGTATACAGTCAAATTTTGATTAGTTGACTGAAAAATTCATCTGTCAATCCTATGCATTTGAGATCTTTTGAACTTGTTGAATGGGTAAAGACAATGCCATTGAGTCCTTGAGTCCATATGTGAGCTTGATTTGCCATTGGTAGGTCAAACAGTAAAAAATTGCCTTTGTGCAGTCAAAACCCTAAAAATGACCATTTTGCCCTTTTGGTGATCTGATCAAATTTCTTATGGAATTGTGATCCAAATTTGACCAAATGGTTTATATGAGTTCATAATGTTGATGTGGGTCAAAAATCATGAAGTTTGACTGTCAATTGGCCACAGTTGACTTTTTTCCCAATACAGTTGATTTCTAGGTCAACTGTCCAATTGACTGGGCAAAGATTGGAATCAAGGCTTGAAACTTGGTATGGATAAACTTGTGAGTCCAACATGAAGCATGAAAGTCACTTTAACATCCCTGTGCAAACTCAAATCCTAATTTGGGTCAACAATGCAAGGAGGGGTCTTGAGCATAGCAAACCCTAACTTGATCTTGAGTTCCAAGAGTCTTGTGATGAGAAAATGCTGATGAAAAGGGAGGGAAAATTTTGGGGTACAACAGTTGCCCCTGTTCAATCTTCTTGAACCTGAAGAGTTAGATTGGTAGGTTTGCCTTTCGCGACTCGAGGGTAAAAGGAGATTGGACACTAGAGTGCCCAAAAAAATTGCACTCGTCCAAGCGTAGTTGAGGGAATGGGTTTAAAGATGCCATTTGGAGATATGATGGATAGTTGTTGGAGATGGGCTTAGAGATGCCATCTGGAGAGGTGACAGGATCTCGTCGGGGATGGGCTTAAAGATGCCATCTGGAATGTTTGTTGAACTGTATGTCGTTGATGAGTGAGTGAGTATCAGAAAGGTATCCATGTTTGGAATATCTCTGGACTGGGGGTCTGAATAAGCAATAGATTGACATCCGTGTTTGGAGAATCCGTAAACTGTTTTTAGAAGTTGAGTCTGAACAAGCGATAGATTGACATCCATATCTGGAAGCACCCATAAACTATTTTCAGAAGTTGATTCTGAACAAGCGATAGATTAACATCCATATCTGGAAAACCCGGAAACTGTTTTCAGAAGTTGAGTCTGAACAAGGGATAGATTAACATCCATATCTGGAGAACCCGTAAACTTTTTTCAGAAGTTGAGTCTGAACAAGCGATAGATTAACATCCATATCTGGAGAACCCGTAAACTGTTTTCAGAAGTTGAGTCTGAACAAGCGATAGATTAACATCCATATCTGGAGAACCCGTAAACTATTTTCAGAAGTTGAGTCTGAACAAGCGATAGATTAACATCCATATCTGGAGAACCCGTAAACTGTTTTCAGAAGTCTTGAAGTTGAATAAGCAATAGATCAGCATCCATGTTGGGAAGCGTCCGTAAACTGTTTTCAGAAGTTGAGTCTGAACAAGCGATAGATTAACATCCATGTTTAGAGAATCCGTAAACTGTTTTCAGAAGTCTTGAAGTTGAATAAGCAATAGATCATCATCCATGTTGGGAAGCGTCCGTAAAATGTTTTCAAAAGTTGAATATGAACAAGCGATAGATTAACATCCGTGTTTGGAGAATCCGTAAACTGTTTTCAGAAATCTTGAAGTTGAATAAGCAATAGATCAGCATCCATGTTGGGAAGCGTCCGTAAACTGTTTTCAAAAGTTGAATCTGAACAAGCGATAGATTAACATCCGTGTTTGGAGAATCCGTAAACTGTTTTCAGAAGTCTTAGATCTGAACAAGCGATAGGTTAACATCCGTATCTGGAGAACCCGTAAACTGTTTTCAGAAGTCTTGAAGCTGAATAAGCAATAGATCAGCATCCATGTTGGGAAGCGTCCGTAAACTGTTTTCAGAAGTCGAAGCTTATTAATCTTATCCTGAAAAGGGTAAAATATTAGCTGAAACACAAAATTATGTTGCATGAAATGTATGATGCAATATATATGTTATATAAATGTTTATGATATATGAATGTAATGAATGCGTATGTAAGCTGAGTAGCTGTCTTGCTGAGGATAGATGAATCCTGGATAATGAAATCTTTGACTGCTGCTGGGGAAAGTAAATCCTTGACTGCTGCATGGGATTGTTGGAAATGAAAAGTCCCGGAACCACTGTTGGGGAATCAGGAGCTTGGGTTGTATGCCAATCTACTGGGGGAAGCCAAAATGAATGCAATAGTGTCAAGTGTCTTTGGCAATTTTCTTGAGAGACTATGATCATTTTGTTTAGGCAACAAGATAGCATCATCGAGGGACTATGATCATTTTGTTTGTTTTTGTTTTGTTTTGCCAAAGTACTTGACATGCAAACATGGCCCATTTTTGAAGGCAACAAGTGGAGTAACCCTAAAGGTGCAAATGTGCATTGTGTTTGTTTTTCATGCATGTTTATCTTGGATTTAGGTCAAACTATTTGTTCGTTTTATTTGCATACAAACCCTAGGTCTATCATGGCATAATTGAAAGCTTTTAAATGCGGAATTTAAATGCTAAGCTATTACAACAATGATTATGGGGATGGGGATACAAGTTTGAATTTGGGGGATATTTGACAAGGAAATAAAATCTAAATTATTACAATCATATCGAATATACAAATATTTAACATTTAAATAAATACAATGTAAATAAATATCAAAATGCAATGTATTAGACCATTTGCAATGGTTGAAAAACTCAACACCCACTTTTTCAACTCCCAACACTCCACATCATTTTCTCTTTCTTCCAGCTAATAACTCAACACCCATTCAACTTTTACCCTCTCCAATGGTTTTTCACTCAACACCCTACCCCACCACTTTTTATTTTCATATTCTTATTTAAATTTTATTTTTATTTTTATGATTACATAAAATTACAATTATCGATTAAAATTAAATTAAAATAATAATAAAATTAAGATAGTGAAAAACTTAGTTTTTTTTTCTGTGTCCAAATCAAATTAACCAAGTCTCTATTTATAGAGAAAAAAAAATCATGAATTTTGGTAAAAAAAAATAATAATAATTTGGAACGAAATAATTGAGTTCAAAGTATTAAATGGATAAAAATCTGGTCAGCCAACCAGCCGCTGCCACGTCAGCCCATGCGTCAGTGTATATGGTGTTGAGTTTTCTCAACATCTCTCTCCTCCAACACACACTCAACACTACTCTAAACACACCATTGCACATGATTTTGCCATGTTGAGTTCAATTAAACACACCATTGCACATAGTCTTATGCAAAAAATGATTTTTTATGTATGTAAAAAGGTTTTCATGTTTGAAGTATAAACAAAATAAGAAAAAGTCATTTTTTTGATTATTTTTATGGTTTAGGGCAAAACCCTAATTTTCAAGTAAATAGTATTATTTATTGATTATGTATAATATATATTAATTTATACAAGAATAAAAAAAAAAAAAAGAAGTATATTGTTAAAAAAAGTATTTTTAGTGTCAAATATTAAATAAAAAATAAAAGGTATTATTTTTGTATTTTTGTCCTAAGTATTCTAATAAATATAATATACAAGTATTTATTATATATATTTAATATGCTAAATATGTACAAAAATAAAATATTAATTATTTACAAAAATGTATATTTTAAAAAATGTTTTCAAAATGTAAATAAAAAATAATAACTAAAAATAAATATTTTTTGTATTATTTTTAGGGTTTTAAAATGAAAATGAAATATATTTATTTACATACATATACTTAATAAAACAAATAAATGCCAAATAAATGTAAAAAATGTGGAAAAATATTTTTGGTGTTTTTTATGTTTGAGCAAAAAATATAAAATCAGAATCAAAAAGAAAAATGCAAAAATGACAAATATTTCACATAATGGGCCAGGGGGGTGCAAATGGAAAAAAGAGGTGCAAAGAGCAAAACAGACTCAGGCCCAGGCCAAGCCAACCTTCTTCAACCTCCAGCTCTGTTTGAATCAAAAAACGCGCGTTTCCCTTGCTTCATACAAACTCCTGATTCTTTGATTTTTAGCCAAAACTCATAACACAAACAATGTAGAGCATCAAACCACGATTCCAAATATGTAAAAAACTTGTCCTAACTCTAAGAAACCAAGGAGAATTTCTTCACCCCCAATTTCTGACCTAGTTTTTCTTCAATGTTCATGGCTAAAATTCTCACAGCATGCTTAATATAAATGAAAAGTGAATACATGTATGGCTTCAGGGCTATGAGTAGAGCATGTTTCATTCACAAACCTAAGTTTAACTCTTCCTAGATTGAGAGATAGAAGTCCATGGTTTTACCTGTTTCAGCTTGAATCGTATACAGCAATGTGGCCAACTTCAATGGAGTTTGAGCTTCTGTATAGCTTGCCTGAAGTCCAAGGAAGCTTCTCCAACACCTAGCTTGCTTTGAATCACTCTGTACCGTGCTATGGAAGTTCACCTGCAAAACTGAAAAATGAAAATGGCAACTGAGGTTAGGGGAGTTACAACTTGTGTTTAGGGCTTGGAATAGTTTCAGTGGATGGTATGGAAGGTGTTTGAAAGGTTTTTAGCCAAAGTGCACGAGTGGATTGGGTTGTGGACCTCAATCTGCAGCAGATGCCCTGTTTTTGCAGCAAGGTGGTGTTTTGGTGTATTAGGAGGTATGAGAGATCAATGAATCGTGCCTTAGGTCTGTTGGGATGTATGGAAGATGAGAACAAAGTTTGTTTTGGCTCTAGTTTGCAGGAAATGAGAGTTGGTTTCATTTTGCAATGTTTCTTCCACTATAAGCAAGAAAGTGTATGTGATGTTATAGACCTGTCCAAGCCTGCCTGCCATACTGCGTCCCTTGTTCTTGATAACATAAATTTGTGGACTTGA
This sequence comes from Vicia faba, assembly GCA_948472305.1. Classification (NCBI taxonomy): domain Eukaryota; kingdom Viridiplantae; phylum Streptophyta; class Magnoliopsida; order Fabales; family Fabaceae; genus Vicia; species Vicia faba. The sequence goes on from OX451740.1 coordinate 629,567,880, forward strand.
TTTTGTCTCTAAGATATGGCCCCCATGTCCAAGGATTTTGAATTTGACATAAAGTGATACTTTATCAAAATGGCAAATTTGCTTTTTCCAATTAAGGGTTAATTCTATGTGCAATGTCCAAAGGGAAGAAATAACATCTTAACACAATGGTTAGGCATTTAATTATTGAGTGTGAAGAGGTTTAGAGGCCTGCAAGCTAGCATAAACCATGCTGATTTGAAAAATGCAATTGTTATGAACAAGCCTTGGCCATGAGCAAAAGTGAGTTTTTGCCAACTTTGCAAATTCGATTCTCTCTAACCACAAGGGTGTTTGAGAAGTTATTGGACAATTTGGAAAGCTTGGAATGTGTAATACAATCCATATTTGTAATGCAAATTGAAACTCCAAGTGGAACCATGTGAAAAATGGCCAAGAAGTTGGACAAAAATCCTGCCTAGAATAGGGCAAAATTTCTCTAAGTTAAAAATGTTTTGTACCCTTGTTCCAAAAATCATAACTTGAGATACAAGCTTCCTTTAAGAAAACTTTGTGAATCAAAGTTGTAGATTTTGCAATGGACTACAACTTTCATGTTTCAAGTTTTGTTTGAATCCATTTGCATCTTGGTGAAAAAATGGGACAAAGTTAGGAAAAAATAAGAAAATTTTATAACTTAGAAAATTTCTAAGTTATGAAATTTTTTCATTTTAAACCCTAATTTGCAATTTTGGGTTTCTTGATGAACAAGTTTCATAATTTGACATGTCTTGATGAAAAATGAATCTTGGCACTTGATTTTGACCAAAAAGTCAAAGTTTAACTTTTCAGTATACAGTCAAATTTTGATCAGTTGACTGAAAAATTCATCTGTCAATCCTATGCATTTGAGATCTTTTGAACTTGTTGAATGGGTAAAGACAATGCCATTGAGTCCTTGAGTCCATATGTGAGCTTGATTTGCCATTGGTAGGTCAAACAGTCAAAAATTGCCTTTGTGCAGTCAAAACCCTAAAAATGACCATTTTGCCCTTTTGGTGATCTGATCAAATTTCTTATGGAATTGTGATCCAAATTTGACCAAATGGTTTATATGAGTTCATAATGTTGATGTGGGTCAAAAATCATGAAGTTTGACTGTCAATTGGCCACAGTTGACTTTTTTCCCAATACAGCTGATTTCTAGGTCAACTGTCCAATTGACTGGGCAAAGATTGGAATCAAGGCTTGAAACTTGGTATGGATAAACTTGTGAGTCCAACATGAAGCATGAAAGTCACTTTGGGCATCTTAGGTCAAAACATCCCTGTGCAAACTCAAATCCTAATTTGGGTCAACAATGCAAGGAGGGGTCTTGAGCATAGCAAACCCTAACTTGATCTTGAGTTCCAAGAGTCTTGTGATGAGAAAATGCTGATGAAAAGGGAGGGAAAATTTTGGGGTACAACAGTTGCCCCTGTTCAATCTTCTTGAACCTGAAGAGTTAGATTGGTAGGTTTGCCTTTCGCGACTCGAGGGTAAAAGGAGATTGGACACTAGAGTGCCCAAAAAAATTGCACTCGTCCAAGCGTAGTTGAGGGAATGGGCTTAAAGATGCCATTTGGAGATATGATGGATAGTTGTTGGAGATGGGCTTAGAGATGCCATCTGGAGAGGTGACAGGATCTCGTCGGGGATGGGCTTAAAGATGCCATCTGGAATGTTTGTTGAACTGTATGTCGTTGATGAGTGAGTGAGTATCAGAAAGGTATCCATGTTTGGAATATCTCTGGACTGGGGGTCTGAATAAGCAATAGATTGACATCCGTGTTTGGAGAATCCGTAAACTGTTTTTAGAAGTTGAGTCTGAACAAGCGATAGATTGACATCCATATCTGGAAGCACCCATAAACTATTTTCAGAAGTTGATTCTGAACAAGCGATAGATTAACATCCATATCTGGAAAACCCGGAAACTGTTTTCAGAAGTTGAGTCTGAACAAGGGATAGATTAACATCCATATCTGGAGAACCCGTAAACTTTTTTCAGAAGTTGAGTCTGAACAAGCGATAGATTAACATCCATATCTGGAGAACCCGTAAACTGTTTTCAGAAGTTGAGTCTGAACAAGCGATAGATTAACATCCATATCTGGAGAACCCGTAAACTGTTTTCAGAAGTTGAGTCTGAACAAGCGATAGATTAACATCCATATCTGGAGAACCCGTAAACTGTTTTCAGAAGTCTTGAAGTTGAATAAGCAATAGATCAGCATCCATGTTGGGAAGCGTCCGTAAACTGTTTTCAGAAGTTGAGTCTGAACAAGCGATAGATTAACATCCATGTTTAGAGAATCCGTAAACTGTTTTCAGAAGTCTTGAAGTTGAATAAGCAATAGATCATCATCCATGTTGGGAAGCGTCCGTAAAATGTTTTCAAAAGTTGAATATGAACAAGCGATAGATTAACATCCGTGTTTGGAGAATCCGTAAACTGTTTTCAGAAATCTTGAAGTTGAATAAGCAATAGATCAGCATCCATGTTGGGAAGCGTCCGTAAACTGTTTTCAAAAGTTGAATATGAACAAGCGATAGATTAACATCCGTGTTTGGAGAATCCGTAAACTGTTTTCAGAAGTCTTAGATCTGAACAAGCGATAGGTTAACATCCGTATCTGGAGAACCCGTAAACTGTTTTCAGAAGTCTTGAAGCTGAATAAGCAATAGATCAGCATCCATGTTGGGAAGCGTCCGTAAACTGTTTTCAGAAGTCGAAGCTTATTAATCTTATCCTGAAAAGGGTAAAATATTAGCTGAAACACAAAATTATGTTGCATGAAATGTATGATGCAATATATATGTTATATAAATGTTTATGATATATGAATGTAATGAATGCGTATGTAAGCTGAGTAGCTGTCTTGCTGAGGATAGATGAATCCTGGATAATGAAATCTTTGACTGCTGCTGGGGAAAGTAAATCCTTGACTGCTGCATGGGATTGTTGGAAATGAAAAGTCCCGGAACCACTGTTGGGGAATCAGGAGCTTGGGTTGTATGCCAATCTACTGGGGGAAGCCAAAATGAGAATCTTCCTTCAGGTCTTGGGTCATAAGATTGGGTGCATGCCAATCTCTTGGGGTTTTAAGGATGAGAGTTTTCATTCTGTTAAGGGTCAGAAACTGGGAGTATACCAATCTTCTGAAGTTTTTAAGGATGAGAATCTTCATTCTGTTAACGGTTAACTGTTATCTGGTCGATCTCCAGGCTTTCACAGAAACTTGTATTGCTATCTGGTCGTAATCCAAGCTTCACAATAACTTGTTGAGCTGCTATCCGGTCGAATTCGGGCTTCACGGCTTGTGTTAAAGATATACCACTATCTGGTCGACTCCAGGCTTCGTAGTATTCTTGGCTGCTGTCTGGTCGTAACCCAGGCTTCACAGAAACTTGTATTGCTATCTGGTCATAATCCAGGCTTCACAATAACTTGTTGAGCTGTTATCCGGTCGAATCCGGGCTTCACGGCTTGTGTTAAAGATATACCACTATCTGGTCGACTCTAGGCTTCATAGTATTCTTGGCTGCTGTCTGGTCGTAACCCAGGCTTCATAGAAACTTGTATTTCTATCTGGTCATAATCCAGGCTTCACAATAACTTGTTGAGCTGTTATCCGGTCGAATCCGGGCTTCACGACTTGTGTTAAAGATATACCACTATCTGGTCGACTCCAGGCTTCGTAGTATTCTTGGCTGCTGTCTGGTCGCAATCCAGGCTTCACAGAAACTTGCATTGCTATCTGTTCGTAATCCAATCTTCACAATAACTTGTTGGGGATTAAACTAATATCCGGTCGAATCCGGGATTCATAGCTTGCTCTTAGGAGATACCACTATCTGGTCGTAATTCAGGCTTCGCGGCAGTCTGACACTGTTATCTGGTCGTAATCCAGGCTTCACAATATGCTGTAGAGATCAAGATACTATCCGGTTGAATCCGGGCTTCATAACTTGAATTTTGTGAGAATTTGATCTTCGACGACCGTAACTTCCAACAGGTGATGAAGGAACTTTTGAACGACCGATCAATCCGAAATGTAATTTGTTTTGGAGAATAAATCCTTGACAAATGTTGGGGAAATAAACCCATAATCGAAGCTGGGGATTGAAAATCCTCTGATTACTGAGGGTGAGAAATTCTTGTTGACTGCTGATTGCTTGGGGAGCAAGATCTTTAATTGTTGAGGGATCTTAGGACCACTGCTGGGGATTGAAAATCCTTGGTGACTTGTGGGGAATGAGAATTCTGATGATCTCTACTGGGGAGTTCAGAACCTGGTAGACTTATGCTGGAGAAGTAAGACTGAGAATCTTCGATCTGATGGGAAGTATTTCTGTGGGGAGAATGTTCACTAATCTAGTTCCACTGGGGATCAATAGTTGGAAGTTTTAGCTCCGCTGGGGATTAACAGTTTTAGCTCCACTGGGGATCTTGAAACTTGACTCTGAGGGGAATTAGATTCTGGAAGGCTCTCTTAGCTGGGGAAATCAGCTTTGAGAAAGCTTTTGTTCTGCTAAGGATCCCGAAGTTTAACTCTGTTTGGGGAATTAAGTTCTGGATTTTAACCTTGTTGAGGAGTTTGGAGTTTAATTCCGCTGGGGATTTCTTCTGAAAGGGCACCAAGATATCTATCTGTACCTTCAACCTATCAGCAATCAACTTTTCTTGATTTGTAAGCAAATGATTATGTTCAAATGCATATGCCTATTTAACAAAACATTGGACGTTTCTCAAATAAAACATAAGTGTGAAAAAGAAAAAGAAGACAAAGCAAATTTCTGTATTCGGAAAAGTATTTGTATTAACTTTTTATGAGTATCTTTGTACAAAGGAGACAGACATCCTAGTAAGAGGATGTTGTCGTAAAAAATTGAAAATTTTATACAAAAGAAAGATGGCTATGTGTAACAATTCCATGGGATTCCCATTCTGTTATAGCCTTCACAACTCTGAATATCTTGTCCATTCATTGCTTCGTCCGCCGATGATTGGATTGATCAGAAGCTCGGAGCTTGTTGGTGAAGAGATTATTCTTTAAAGTGATCCGACGAGACATAGTCATACGCTTCAATTCCCTAACTTTTGCCTGAATCGCCCTTTCGGGTTTTCGATTCACCGGGAAACCCTTTTTTGCCCAAGCCGCCCTTTCGGGTTTTCAACTTGCCGGGTGTACAATTTTTTTTTATTTTATCCCTAATTTTTGCCTAAACCGCCCTTTCGAGTTTTCGGTTCACCGGGATGCCCATTTTTGCCCAAGTCGCCCTTTCGGGTTTTCGACTTGTCGGGTTATTTCATGCGTAGTATATTTTGACTATGTCTGCGTTCGCAGGGTGTGGCAAATCGTTGCCTTCCATGGTGGTCAGAATCATTGCACCACCAGAAAAGATGCTCTTGATTACAAATGGTCCTTCGTAAGTAGGAGTCTATTTGCCCCTGGGATCACTTTGCGGCAAGATGATCCGCTTGATTACAAGATCTCCGACTTGATATACTTGACGTCCGACTTTCTTGTTGAAAGCCTTGATCATCCGTTTTTGGTACGTCTGACCATGGCAAACAGCAGTGAGTCGCTTCTCATCGATCAAATTGAGTTGATCAAGTCGAGTCTGAATCCAATCGTGTTCACTCAAACCAGCGTCCTTCATAATCCTTAGAGAAGGAATCTGAACTTCCATGGGTAAGACAGCTTCCATGCCATATACCAAAGAAAATGGGGTTGCCCCTGTTGAAGTATGTGCCATGGTACGATACCCATGCAGAGAAAACGGTAACATCTCATGCCAGTCCTTGTAGGTAACTGTCATTTTCTGAATGATCTTCTTGATGTTTTTGTTCGCGGCTTCAACAACACCGTTCATCTTCGGCCGATAGGGAGATGCATTATGATGATAAATCTTGAACTGTTCGCATAGAGCGATGATCATAGTATTGTTCAGATTTGTACCATTGTCTGTGATGATTCTGTCGGGGACACCATACCGGCATATGAGGTTCTGCTTGATGAAGCGGGCAACCACATTTTTTGCAACAGAGGCAAAGGAAGCTGCTTCGACCCACTTGGTAAAATAGTCAATAGCGACCAAGATGAAGCGATGTCCATTGGATGCCGTGGGCTTGATCTCTCCAATCATGTCAATGCCCCACATTGCGAATGGCCAAGGAGATGTCAGAACGTTGAGAGGAACAGGAGGAATATGAACCTTGTCGGTGTAGACCTGACATTTGTAGCAAGTACGGGAATGTTGATGGCAATCAGCTTCCATGGTAGACCAGTAGTAACCTGCCCTTAGAATCTTCTTAGCCATCGTATGCCCGCTCAAGTGGGTGCCAAATGTGCCGCTGTGTATCTCAGTCATGATCAACTCTGCTTCAGCTTTGTCTACACATCGGAGTAAAACACAATCATGGCTGCGCTTATAAAGGATGTCGCTGCTTAGGAAGAACTTGGCCGCAAATCTCCTTAAGAACTTTTTGTCATTGACAGAAGCTTCTTCAGGATATTCTCTAGTCTGGAGATACCTTTTGATTTCATGAAACCAGGGTTGTTCCACTACTTCTTCGGTATTAATCTCATGACAATGCGCAGGTTCATCCATTCACTCGATGGTGATTTGGGGAGCCTCGTTATCCCAATTGAGTTTAAACATGGAATACATTGTAGCCAGAGCATCTGCTAGCTGATTTTCTTCTCGCGGAAAATGCTCGAAGGTGATCTGCTCGAAATGAGGCAGCAATGTCAGGACATGTTCTTTGTATGGGATAAGATTAGGATGTTTGGTGTCCCACTCTCCTTTGATTTGACTGATAACCAAAGTCGAGTCCCCAAATACGATCAAAGATTTGATTCCCAAGTCTATAACAGCCTTGAGACCAAAGATGCAAGCTTCATATTCGGCCATGTTGTTGGTACAGCTGAAACAAAGTCGGACAGTGAAAGGTGTATGGCAACCTTCTGGAGAAATGAGCACCGCACCGATACCGTTTCCAAGTGCATTTGAAGCACCATCAAAGTACAGGGTCCATCGGGATCCATTTTCAGGTCCGTCATACGGTCCGTTACCTTTAATGTTGTCCAAAGTCATGATGTCCTCGTCCGGGAAGTCGAATCTCATGGATTGATAATCTTCGATAGCTTGATGAGCTAAATGATCAGCTAGTACACTCCCTTTTATAGCTTTTTGGGTAGTATACTGGATGTCATACTCAGTCAGGATCATTTTCCATTTAGCGATTCTTCCAGATAAAGCAGGCTTCTCGAAGATATACTTGATCGGGTCCATTTTGGAAATCAGTAAAGTGGTATGAGTCAACATATACTGCCTTAGTCGGCGAGCAGCCCATACCAAAGTGCAGCAAGTTTTCTCGAGCAGTGAGTAGCGAGTCTCGTAGTTGGTAAACTTTTTGCTAAGGTAATAAATGGCATGCTCTTTTAGGTATTATTTTTGTATTTTTGTCCTAAGTATTCTAATAAATATAATATACAAGTATTTATTATATATATTTAATATGCTAAATATGTACAAAAACAAAATATTAATTATTTACAAAAATGTATATTTACAAAAATGTTTTCAAAATGTAAATAAAAAATAATAACTAAAAATAAATATTTTTTGTATTATTTTTAGGGTTTTAAAATGAAAAGGAAATATATTTATTTACATACATATACTTAATAAAACAAATAAATGCCAAATAAATGTAAAAAAATATGGAAAAATATTTTTGGTGTTTTTTATGTTTGAGCAAAAAATATAAAATCAGAATCAAAAAGAAAAATGCAAAAATGACAAATATTTCACATAATGGGCCAGGAGGGTGCAAATGGAAAAAAGAGGTGCAAAGAGAAAAACAGACTCAGGCCTAGCCCAAGCCAACCTTCTTCAACCTCCAGCTCTGTTTGAATCAAAAAACGCGCGTTTCTCTTGCTTCATACAAACTCCTGATTCTTTGATTTTTAGCCAAAACTCATAACACAAACAATGTAGAGCATCAAACCACGATTCCAAATATGTAAAAAACTTATCCTAACTCTAAGAAACCAAGGAGAATTTCTTCACCCCCAATTTCTGACCTAGTTTTTCTTCAATGTTCATGGCTAAAATTCTCACAGCATGCTTAATATAAATGAAAAGTGAATACATGTATGGCTTCAGGGCTATGAGTAGAGCACGTTTCATTCACAAACCTAAGCTTAACTCTTTCTAGATTGAGAGATAGAAGTCCATGGTTTTACCTGTTTCAGCTTGAATCGTATACAACAATGTGGCCAACTTCAATGGAGTTTGAGCTTCTGTATAGCTTGCCTGATGTCCAAGGAAGCTTCTCCAACACCTAGCTTGCTTTGAATCACTCTGTACCGTGCTATGGAAGTTCACCTGCAAAACTGAAAAATGAAAATGGCAACTGAGGTTAGGGGAGTTACAGCTTGTGTTTAGGGCTTGGAATAGTTTCAGTGGATGGTATGGAAGGTGTTTGAAAGGTTTTTAGCCAAAGTGCACGAGTGGATTGAGTTGTGGACCTCAATCTGCAGCAGATGCCCTGTTTTTGCAGCAAGGTGGTGTTTTGGTGTATTAGGAGGTATGAGGGATCAATGAATCGTGCCTTAGGTCTGTTGGGATGTATGGAAGATGAGAACAAAGTTTGTTTTGGCTCTAGTTTGCAGGAAATGAGAGTTGGTTTTGTTTTGCAATGTTTCTTCCACTACAAGCAAGAAAGTGTATGTGATGTTATAGACCTGTCCAAGCCTGCCTGCCATGCTGCATCCCTTGTTCTTGATAACACAAATTTGTGGACTTGATTTTGTCTCTAAGATCTGGCCCCCATGTCCAAGGATTTTGAATTTGACATAAAGTGATACTTTATCAAAATGGCAAATTTGCTTTTTCCAATTAAGGGTTAATTCTATGTGCAATGTCCAAAGGGAAGAAATAACATCTTAACACAATGGTTAGGCATTTAATTATTGAGTGTGAAGAGGTTTAGAGGCCTGAAAGCTAGCATAAACCATGCTGATTTGAAAAATGCAATTGTTATGAACAAGCCTTGGCCATGAGCAAAAGTGAGTTTTGGCCAACTTTGCAAATTCGATTCTCTCTAACCACAAGAGTGTTTGAGAAGTTCTTGGACAATTTGGAAAGCTTGGAATATGTACTACAATCCATCTTTGTAATGCAAATTGAAACTCCAAGTGGAACCATGTAAAAAATGGCCAAGAAGTTGGACAAAAATCCTGCCTAGAATAGGGCAAAATTTCTCTAAGTTAAAAATATTTTGTACCCTTGTTCCAAAAATAATAACTTGAGATACAAGCTTCCTTTGAGAAAACTTTGTGAATCAAAGTTGTAGATTTTGCAATGGACTACAACTTTCATGTTTCAAGTTTTGTTTTAATCCATTTGCATCTTGGTGAAAAAATGGGACAAAGTTAGGAAAAAATAAGAAAATTTTATAACTTAGAAAATTTCTAAGTTATGAAATTTTTCATTTTAAACCCTAATTTGCAATTTTGGGTTTCTTGATGAACAAGTTTCATAATTTGACATTTCTTGATGAAAAATGAATCTTGGCACTTGATTTTGACCAAAAAGTCAAAGTTTGACTTTTCAGTATACAGTCAAATTTTGATCAGTTGACTGAAAAATTCATTTGTCAATCCTATGCATTTGAGATCTTTTGAACTTGTTGAATGGGTCAAGACAATGCCATTGAGTCCTTGAGTCCATATGTGAGCTTGATTTTTCATTGGTTAGGTCAAACAGTCAAAAATTGCTTTTGTGCAGTCAAAACCCTAAAAATGACCATTTTGCCCTTTTGGTGATCTGATCAAATTTCTTATGGAATTGTGATCCAAATTTGACCAAATGGTTTATATGAGTTCATAATGTTGATGTGGGTCAAAAATCATGAAGTTTGACTGTCAATTGGCCACAGTTGACTTTTTCCCCAATACAGCTGATTTCTAGGTCAACTGTCCAATTGACTGGGCAAAGATTGGAATCAAGGCTTGAAACTTGGTATGGATAAACTTGTGAGTCCAACATGAAGCATGAAAGTCACTTTGGGCATCTTAGGTCAAAACATCCCTGTGCAAACTCAAACCCTAATTTGGGTCAACAGTGCAAGGAGGGGTCTTGAGCAGAGCAAACCCTAACTTGATCTTGAGTTCCAAGAGTCTTGTGATGAGAAAATGCTGATGAAAAGGGAGAGAAAATTTTGGGGTACAACACCTATAAATATAGAGCATAACATACTTCTCTCACACCCACAATCGTCTCACTCTCTGCTACAAAGTCTTTCATAATCTCTTTCACTTTCTAAGTCTTTCATGATCTCAGGCATTTTCAACAATGTCTCTTCTAACAATGGGCGATTCTCACAGAGGCGCAAGGGACAACATTGCCGCATTTGTAAGTTTCTATTTTGGTTATACATTTTTTATACTTCAGGTAATGCTTTGTTCATCTTACTTAATCTTACACCTTTTACATTATTAACTCAGGATACCAAAAGATTCAGAATCCGGTCTCACAACTACCTGGCTCCCGACCCATTTATCATACCATATCTGGAATACGCAGGTTTCAGACATGTTATAAAGATCTCCAATTGAACAATAGATTCAAAGTTCATTCTTGCAATGTTGAAAAGGTGGAGACCAGATACCCATACATTTCACCTACTAATAGGTGAATGTAGCGTCACGCTAGAGGATGTGTACATGTTACTGGGTCTCCCTGTCAACGGTAAGGCCGTCAACGGGTCGGTTCAACAAACCAATTCTCAGTGTGAAGAATTGTTGGGCAGGGATATGGTTGAAGGTGGTGGTGCGAGAGGTCAGGGTATACTACTCACTGAGCTTAAAAATCATTATGCAAGTTTGGAATTAAACGAAAATTCCTCCGAGCAAGACAGGGTAGTAAAAGCCAGAACTTATCTAATGATACTATTTGGAACCTTTTTATTTCCCGAAAGTACGGGAAATAGTGTAAATTTTATGTATTTATATTTACTTAGAGATTTTGAAAAAACAAGAAAGTATAGTTGAGGTTCTGCAGTTTTAGCCCACCTATACAGTTCCTTGTGCAAAAATACAGTCAAGGAAAAATGTACATTTTATGGCTGCGCTTTTTTACTATAAGCCTGGGGTTGGTGGAGGATGGAGTCCTTAAACCCCGTCAACAACAACACTTTCGTTTTCCCATACGCAACAAAGTAAGTCATCCAGTTATATCATTTATTACTATTCATCTCTTCACCAAATATATGCTAAAAATAAAATGTTTTTCATTTCCTTTAGGTATTGCGTGAGGGGTATGGATTACGGCAAAAATCCAAGATTCAATATCGCACTATACCGCAATCTGTTGGATCACCTAGGCCCGGATGATGTACGTCGTACCTTTAAAATTTTCTTCATTTAAATTATTTATATATTACATTTTCATTAACCTGATTTAATTTTTTTCGCAGTTTGTCTGGAGACCATATTTGGGTTTGAGTCATGAACCAAACCCCGAGGATGCAGCAATTTGGAGCGCTAAGACTGCAATCATACGGTTCAATGTTATGGAGATGCACCACAGCAATCGTGTGAAGATGCAGTTCGGAATGCATCAAGAGATACCAAGTGATCCGACTTGTTTGTCCCCGTGGCATCTCAAAAGGGTCGACGCCCAGTGAGGTCTTACCAACTGGAAAGACTTTGCTCCAGAATGGTGTAAGATGTGGCAGAGGCGTCACCGACATGTCTTGCAATTCCCAGTTTTCCTCAATCATGGTAATATGCGACACACAGATCAATATTATCTTGGTACAGGTCGGTTAGTAACCCTGAAATGCACGTGTCTCATCCAAGGTATTTGGTTGATCCACGAACACAATGGGCACAACCCTCGTTTCCCCAACAACAAACCTAACACACATCAACCTCCCACCAACCCCCAGACGAAACAGAACCACAAACACCCAACCACAGTCCCCACCACAACACAATTACACTCAAATGCCCCACAATCAACCACAATCACCACCTCATTACCAATACTCCCATATGCCTCACACCCAACCGCAATACCAATCACAATACCAACACACCACATACCCCACACACAATTTTAGTCTTCCGTATATCCCAATATGGGCCCCTCAACATCCAGCCTTAGCCCTGATCTGGGAATGTCAGAAGATTACGAACCAACCGACCCAACTTACCATCAACCACAGTATCACCAAACCACCCAACATCCTCAATACCAAACACCCCAAGATCCATTTCCTTTCTACCCCCCGTACTCAGACGATCAATGCTACAGACCCACCATGGAACCCCACCCACCGCCAACACGACCAAACTTTGAGGATATGGGTAACTGACTGTACCAAAGCGGATCTTCTAGATATGGAGATCTGACTGATTTCATGGATCCGGAACGCATTGACTTCGCTGGGCCATCGACCCTGCCACAGCAGGAAACGCGACGACACCCAGCACGGGAAATGCGAGGACGGGGATGCGAAACCAGGGGTCATTACCGAGTTCTGGGGGATCACTGATTTATCTGTTTTTTTTCTTCTGTTTTTTTAATGTAATACATATGGATGTAATCATTTTTTTAAATAAAAAGTCAATTCTGTTGATCCTGTATCGAATACGCAACGCACCGGACTAAAAAAAAACACGAAATTTGCCCTAGAATTGCACTAAGGCGCCATCTCACTTGGCTTAGGGCATGCCCTAAGCACCTAGGCGCCAAGTGAGATGGCGCCTCCCCTTAAATAATGGGTGTAGGCGCCAAGTGAGATGGCTTCTCCTTTGGGGAGTCATCTGAAACATGGTTATTTGCGTAATTTTTTCCGAAACGTGATTATTTACGATTTTTTTTAATATATAGTTATTAAAAAAAAAAATCCCTTAAGATGACAATTAAATAAAAACAATTTTTTTAACAAATGTGACAATTAAAAACAAAAAATTGAAGAAATATAAACCTAATCTTTTTATTAAATATGTTTAACCTGACATGAGTTTAAATAGACTAGACCTTTACAAAGTGACACCTAACCTATCCTCACTCCTACTTACCACTAAGCTATTCCATTCCTTAATAATTCATTTTCAGATTATTACTCTTTCATTATTATGTATGACCATTTCGCTAGACCATATCTTCTTTTTTGTTATAATATCTCATTTAAAAAGTATGATTATTACAAATTAACTATTAAATTTTAAATGAGTATATATTTATTAATGTTTTTTTTATTTAAAATTAACAGTGTTAAAAATATTATTTAAATATACATTTTACTCTTTGAATATTGCAATCACACTTTTATTTTAAATATTAAAAAAAAATTATATCCTATTATTTAAACAAAAGTTTATGAACAATTATACTTTTTGTTTTTATTTAATATTTAATATTTAAATATATCTAATATTTATTTTTTAAACATTTCAATCATTATTATTTAATAGTTTTTAAAATATTAAATTATTTATCAAACAATTATATTTAATATTTAGTTATTATTAAAAATTAAAATTAATATTAAAATGAAAATAAAAACTAAATAATATTTAATAATAAACTGAAAGTAAATAAAATAAATATTAAATATATTTTAATGTTTATTATTTAAAAAAATTGAAAGTATAGTTGTTTAATAAAAAATTATAATTATTAAATATCAAAAATAAAATGTTTTTAAAACAAAATATTAAGTATTTAAGGTGAAACTAATTTTTTATTAGTTATTGGTCTAATGAGTGTGTGCTTTTTTTTTTTAAAATAAAAATAAAAAAAACCAACACAACAACACCTCGTCATAGATTCTCAACTAAATTTAGTGAAGGATTGTCACAAAAAGATAGGAGTGAAAGTAAGACTGACTAATAGGACTTATGATTTGACTTATATAGGTTCAGATTTGTTCAGACTTTTTTTAATAAAAAAACTTAATTTTTTTTATAAATTTATTTAGTTAAAAATGCTTGACTATATAGACTATAAAAAATGTTTTAATCCTATCAGACAAGTTTAATTAAATAAATATAAATAAAATTATTATTATTATTATTATTATTATTATTATTATTATTATATTTTATTTATACTTTGAATTAAATAAAAAATTAAGTTTTATTATTTTGAAGAATTTGTGAAAATAAATTAAAAAAAACTTTATAAAGAATATCATAAATTATATTTATAAGTTCTCTTTAGTATCAAATAATTTATGTTAATAGATAAAATTAAATAAGTCAACGGAATAAGTATTTAGTTTCGTAGATGTTTAATTTGTTAGTTTATTTAAATATTAATTAAATTTTTTATTATAATTAATATTAAAAAAATAAATTTTTATGTAATAAATAGACCAAACAGATCTTAAAAAAGTCAGACTCAAACCTAAATATAAGTCTATAATAAATTATAAATTAAATTTAAACTTTAAAATATTTACCGGATCAATTTTAGACTTAACAAAGTCTAATTCGGTTTCGTCTATTCTCATTTTTAATAAATGTTTAAAATAGAAGAATCTAAAAATATAAAGAAACGTTTATTTTTTAGATTATAAATTTATTCTCGAAATATTTTTCATTTTAATATTTGTTTCAAATTTTAAGAAAATATATTTTGAAACTTTTTATTTCTAGAAATTTATTTTATATATGGTTTTATCACTTTCTATTTCCGTATTATAAGGTGGAAATAGAAATAAGAATTAACTATCTATGAATTCTCACTTTTAAATATTTTAATTCATTTATTTTTTATTTTAAAATTTAAGTTAAATATAATTTATAAATATTTCTAAGAACTTAAATTACTCATAAAATATATAGATGAAAATAAAATTCTCTATAGTAATATTCTCAAGAATAACACTCATAAATTATAATTTTTAAACCTTGAAATAAACATACTTTAGACATAAAATATATACCTTTTATCGGATTGTTTTCGAATTGGCCCGGGGAAAAATGGTTATTAAAAAGGTGGTTTTTGCCTGATGTCAATTTGAATTAACAAAATTTCTATAGTTCTCTAGACTCTAGAGATATAAACTATAGATTTATATTATTGCTTGAAAGGGTGCAGTTGCACACTTGCACTTGCACCGCTATCCAGATAATAGAGATATGTTTGATTAAAAAAAAAAAGAGAGAATAGAGATATGTGATGAGAAACCATGTGTTGCATGCTTGCTTTGCATGACTATAACACGTGGCGGATACTCATCCATTCCACGTATCACCCTTTCGGTATTTCATATATAACTCACCATATGAGAGAGATCAGAGAAGAATATAGAAACTGCAACCACACGGTTATGGCGACGAAGCTCAAGTATCTATCCTCCATTGCTGAAGATGTCGTCACTAGATGCGCACAGTACGTAACAATAACAATACTCTCCTATGAATCTCATCTTCATTATAATGCAAATGTGTTGATTCATTATTGGTTTTGCTAGAAAATTGGACATCACGGTAGAGAAATTGGTGGAAGATTTTGAACGAGGACGGAGTCCAGATGCAGGAAACTATTGCAAAAATTTAGTTGAATTTTGCAGTGGGAAGACTCTGAGTGAAATGTGTTGTAAATTAGAGGAAGAAATAAATAATGGTTCGTTTAGTAGGTTATCCTTTGATATTATGCTTGCTTGGGAGAGCCCTTCCTATTATGATGACAACGAGTGCCTGGTATATATATCACATTAATTCTCTCTTTAGATTCAACACTTGGATCCAAATCCGTAACAGTTATACTTTTGCAGGAAGTTGAAGCAAAGGAGAAAGAAGAAAAGAAGAAGCATGTGAAAACTACACAAGAACAGGATGATATCTCTCTTTTTTATTCAGACATCATGCCCCTTCTTGTAAGAGCATTTTCACCCCCTTACCCTCAGTAGGATAAGGCTGGGTTGTTCTTGTTGTATAAATTACAATGGACAAATTAGTCATTTCGGTGGCCTCAGAATTTGAATCAAAGCCAGATTGATATGAGTGCATTGAATATTTATGATTTTAGGTTTAGATGGTAACTGGTTACTTACTTTTGCTTTGAACAATTTGTTTTTGTTTTCTAATTATATTTCATAAACTTCCTCACCAGGTTACAAATGAGCCGAGTGTTGGAGAGGATGCATTTGTATGGTTGGGATCATTAGTTCCATTAGCTTCAGATGTAACAAATGGAAGGTTTACTTTTGAATCGTTAACGGCACCAACGGGCTTTCAGCTACATTTTCCAGCATATGACATGTTCTTGAAAGAAATGAGCAAGTAATGCTTTGATCTGATAACTGATAATTTTCTCTAATTCAAAAAATTAATACATGAATACATGACTTGAGCTTGAGGCCAACAAGCTTACTATCATTTATTTTCAAATTCATGATTCCATAGGTGCATAAGGCATTTGCAGAAACAGGCAATGCCAACTGGTGTGGAACTAGCGGAAGACGAATATATATTACATGTAGAAGGAACGGCCAGCTCTCAGAGAGTAATTCGCCACATTGGATCGACAAGTTGGCCTGGTCTGCGTCAGATAATTTATTTTCACAGTGCATTAGAATCTATTAAGTTGATTTATTTGTATTGAAGTGTGAATTTTGCTTCTCTTATTGTCAGGTAGGCTTACACTGACCAACTATTCTCTTTACTTCGAGACTTCGGGAGTAATAAAGTATGAAGATGCTCTCAAAATAGACCTCTATAAGGATATTGAGCAGAGTGTTAAACCAGGCGCAACAGGTCCATGGGGAGCCCAACTTTTTGACAAGGGAATAGTGATTGAATCATCTGATTTGTAAGTACACTACACTATCATTATAGCATATCAATTTCTATCACATCTATATCTTCTTTTATTGTTATGTTAAATATGTTGTATATTGTTGTTTAACTTCCAGATCAGAGGGAGTTGTGCTGGAGTTTCCAGAGCTTACAAGTTCTACAAGACGTGACCATTGGCTTGCATTGATAAGGGAAATAATGTTTCTCCATCAATTTTTATCAAAGTACCAGATAAAATGTCCAATACAAACATGGGAGATGCATGCAAGGACAATATTAGGAATCATAAGGCTTCACGCAGCAAGGGAAATGCTAAGAATATCACCTCCGGTCCCAACAAAATTCTTAATATTTTCTTTATATAATGAAATACCGAAGGGTGATTATGTGCTAGAAGAGCTGCCAGATGTCCTCAGAAAGGTTAAGAGTGGACAGCCATGTAGTGCAAGTTCTTTACTTAGGAGTATGAACATTGCTGGTCCAGTAGTCTCCGATTCGATAGAAGAAGAGGCGAGTCAACCAGACAAAAGTATGGATGTTTTAGACGATAGCTTCTCGCTGGAGTCAGGTATTAAAAAATCAAGGGAGGACGAAAAGACAGTTTCTGCAAAAGCTACTCCTGAAGAGTTAAAGGAGAAAGGAGTCACGGACAGTGTTCTCGTTCTAACTCCCTCGTTGGAGTGTGCTATTAAACAATCTAGGGAGGAAGAAAAGAAAGTTCTTGTTGCGAAAGCTACCACTGAAGAATTAAAGGAGGAAGGTGTCATCGACAGTGTTCTGGTTCTAACGGTAAGAATTTTAGTTGATACAGCCATGTTTGTGTATGGAATTGAGACTTGACCATTGTTTGCTGATTTTGTTGTACAGGAGCTACTAAAGCCACTTAAAAATGTGGTCCCTTGGTTACAAGAAATATTCACATGGGAAAGACCAATACATACTCTTGCTGTTCTTGCTGCATCCCTAATAATCACTTATATGTAAGTTCTTATTTTATACACTATATTATGTATCTATCAAATGGTATTGTTACATTGTTTATGATTGAGTTTTGCAATGCAGGGAATGGGTTGGAAAGGGAGCTGCAGCATTCTTGGTATGGGTGATAGTAAAGATGCTTGAGGCAAGAGAGAAAAAGCTTAATGAGCAATGCAATGAGATAGTAGTCAGTAGATATGATATGGCTTCTGATCAATCTACGATGGATAACATTGTCTCAGCCCAACATGGATTTTACACTGTTCATGAGATGATGCAGATAGCAAACATAGCAATGTTAAAGATATGGTCCATACTTATTTCAAAGGCAGACAAGGTAGAATCTCTTGGTGAAAATTGAAACACTTTTATGTAATGTCCATAGCAAAACATAGCAACTCTTTTTGATAAACACAATTTGTTGTTTGTATGGCAGCATGCAAAGACAGTGATGGTGGCAATAGGGGGATTAGCATTCTTATTAGCAGTAATACCATTCAAGTTCTTCCTAATGGGTCTCATTGTGCAAAGTTTCACCATGGCGTTCCAGACAAGCAAGTCTTCAGGAACTGGGAATAGAAGGTTGAAGGAATGGTGGGACTCAATACCAGTAGTCCCTATCCGTGTAGTAGACAATGTTCCTAACTCTCAACATGCTAAATAGTTCTTTTTGTGTATCCCCTCAAAAAGAATGTTGCTTGTGTGTGTATAAAGGGAAGGGAAGTGATAGTGTACATGACAACAGAAGACTTTAAAGATGGGTGTGTAAAGTTGTTTTATTGCATTTCTTGCTTCAACTGTTTCAATAAGAAATTTCTTGGTTGTACAAGAATTCTTTTTGTTTTGTCCAGCAAAAGGGTTGCAGAAATAAAAATACAATAGATTTATATAGCATATAAGAAATATGTAAGTATAGACATAGATAATATAGAAAGTGTTATTTTAAAGTTTGTCTTCTTGATATTAGTAAAGAAAAAACTAATACTAAATTAATACGCATGTATAATGTATTTTTTATATGAATTCATGTACTTTTAAACGTATCAATGTCAAAAAGTCTTGATATAGCTAGGTTCAACAATAATCTAGAAGAAAGGATGTTGGCCGTAAGTGCTTGTTAGAGGAAAGGGAAGAAGGCGAGTTAACGACTCTAGTGGAAGAAGTTAGAGTTTGGGGAGATCCAGCCTTAGTGTCTAGAAGATGTAGACAATGAAAGATTAACATTTTCTTGTCATGTATGGTCATAAAAAAACTTTTGATTTCATGTCAAATGAAGAAACAAACAAGCAAATCAAATTGGACGTAGCAAGAATATTAGTCAGTACGAAATATAGCATGGTGAATATTAATGAAACTTCTAATGTTGGAATCCAGAATGAAGTATTCGGGGTAAAGGTTGTGGAAGACTCCCATGGTCCTATGAGAATTGTCATGCCAAAGACAAAAGGGAAGAAAATTAGATTATGGCTCAGGCGACCGAGGAGACGATTAAAGAACAATGAAAGGGAGATGGGGAATGATGAAATTAGGGGAAAGGTTGTAGTATTTTTTTGGAGAAGAGCAGGTATGTATGAAATCATGGTGCGCCGATTGGCAAGCAAGTGTCTAAAAGTCACATGGAACGAGGCATGAAGAGTAAGTCAGTAGGGTTGGAGCGGACAAATTCTAAATCAATACTTCTCTTTAGATATTTTTGAATTTTCACCATTGAAAATTCGGAAATATTTTTGGGATATGCACATTCAAATGTAACTCTCAGCATATTTCGGATGTTCATATCTGAAGACATCATTTTTAAACATATTTTAATATTTAAATATTAGATGCAAAATTTTAGAGATTGTTTCGAATATGTATATCTGAAACCACCTGTATAAATATTTCGGATATGTATATTTGAAACTTTCTCTGTTTGTGTCATTTTTGTTTAAAACTACATTAATACAGATACCTTATAAACAGATAAATATTTTATGATTTTTCAAAAATATGAAACAAACATAACAATACAGACATAACAATTAGATTAGATGTTCAGACATAGAGAAATATAATTTAGTACATATGTTGTTCGGAAAGTGCATAATATCAAAATATTACATTGGTAACAAAAACCAATACATATGATAGACTAGTGCTACTGTACATGTCTAGTCCTAATCTCATGTGATCTCCTCTGTCTCCTATACTGCGCCGTACTGGATATCTCCCTAACCATCCTCTCAACGATGACAACCGCCTCAGGACCGTCCAACTCGATAATCTCAGCATCCAATGCCTCCTGCCCAAGTAGGTGGATGCTCTGATAGATCGACAAATGATCAGTGGCATGGTCACCCTCAGCCTGCTGGTTCTCCAAGAGCTTCTCATGAGCTGGCTTAGGTGGACATCCAGGATCACCTGATGTCATGATAGAGTGTGACAGATTAAAGAACTATGTCACGTAATCCTATACACAATGTCAACTCTGGGACGCCGACATCATCTGTAATCCTGTGACACCAAATGATTCTCCCAATCCTGGAAGATGCCATCGAGATCTCGCAGACAATGATGTCAGGAGCAATCTGAAAATGAGATCTCAATATCTTCTGCACATAGCCAAATTGACGAATACACCGTTCTGGAAGATACTTGACCATAAGATTTAATCCACGTGATAGCCACCCTGAGTATAATGAGACGAGATCGAATGAGACAACATCCCTGTAATCCTTAAATGACGTCCATTTGATGTCATCATGATTAGTACGATCAAGATACACTCGGTAAGGCGATACTTTATGATTCCCTCTATGGAGGATATACTTAACAACCCTCGGCATGTCTTCAGTATAAGCCAGATCACGCTCGAAATCATCAATTAGATTATCCAACTCTGAAACAACAATTAGATAATATGTAAGTAAAAATTACAAAAATCAAATTAAGGTTAATAATTGAAACGAAAGGTACCATGAGCAGTGTGTAAGAGCCAATGAGCTGTCTCGTCCTCTAGTTTGAAGCTTCATTCAACTTCTGGTATAGGTATATCAAGATGGTGGCCCTCTAGTTCCACTCACGAATTGTACTCAGATCCATAAAATATCGGAGGTATGTCACATCTATGTAGTAGACACTTTTGTCCATAAAGAGGGACGTGCCAACCAAAAACATGAAGTAACATCGTAAAGCACGATCTCGATGATACTGGATAAAAACCCCGTCACCCTCATGCTCATCCCCTGCTGTTGTAACCATATGCTCCTCATATAGTTCCTTCAGGTAGGAGAATTTTGCATGTGACCCATTTGTGGTTGTGCAATCCTCAACTACCCTATATGGATCAGCTCCCAGATACTCAATCATTCATTCAACCGCCTCAATCCGTGGTACCTTATGATGGTTAAGTAACCTACCTTATGATGGTTAAGTAACCTACCTCTGATAGGTAGGTGGAGCAAGCAAACAACATCATCAAGTGCGTCATATCTTCAATAGGAAAGTGGAAAGCCGACGTCTCCTTATGCCACCTCTCGGAAAATGCATCATGTATGCCGTGGCTTATAGTATTGTAACCAGTACAGCATAGTCCGACAAGTCCGGATCCAACCACGACCTCATGGAACTAAGCAGTTGTAGGTATAAACAATTCAAATATTTTTTGTAAGTGATTCAAGGACTTAATTGGCAGTCGTTCCTGAAACAAAATAATAATAATCGTTAAATTTTTATTTTTGAGCAAACCTTTAAAATGAAAAAAGTGCAACAAAAAATATACCTCTTCATCCCAAACATGCTGAGCGGTATGATCATTATAGTAGATCAAGAGGGAAGTGTCATAAGGCCCTCCTGGATCGCGTTGGTTTTCCTCCTCGGGTACCTCAACATGCTCGAGTACCTCATTCCCCTCAGGTACCTCAAAATACTCGGGTACATCATCCCCATCGGGTACCTCATCGGGTAACTGCTCATGCGCAGGAGAGGTAGACGCCTAAGACAGAAAACTCCTCGGTGCAGAAGAAGAAGAAGAAGCTACATGTAATTCCTCCCTTCGTAACCAACCCCGTCCTCAATGCCTATTAACCCGATGCTTAGCTGTCTCTCGTCGAGCAAAGATAGTCTGGCTTGGTGTACCTTGTCCCAAACGATTGGACGGGTCTTGGTTGTCATCCATCTTCCTGAAAAATTAATTATAATTGTTAATATCAAGGTTAAAAAAAAATAACTTAGGGCAAGAATTCGCATGTGCACTTCCGAAATTGGTCCAGGGGGATTTCAAATGTGCACATGTGAAACCACCTGCGAATAATAATTTTAAAGGAGCAGCTTCTTCTTGCCCTAAATCATTCAAATACCTTTTTTTGTCACTCAAACACCAACATTTAACTATTCTAACAACAATCTATACAATGCCATTTCTACTAACTAACCTAATACACTATTATAACACTGCATAGTGAATCAAATGAAAATGGAGGAAAATTACACAAACTTGGAGCCTTGGAAATGAGTTGAAATGACTTGAAAAGAGTTGAAACAGAGAGATGAGTGGAAATGACTGAGTTGTTCAACTTTGAATAGTAGAAATATAAGGTTTGGAGTAGAAATGTAAAGTTTTTGTGTTTGAATATAAATGGATATTATTCTGTTCGTGGTTTTGAAAACCACAGGGTGACTTAAGATGTGCATCTCCGAAATTATAAATTCTAGGGTGAATTCAGAGATGCACATACAAATTCACTCTTTTTTCGACAAAATAAAATGACTTCGGATATGCACATGCGAACACACTTGTTATTGTCTAATACAGTGAGTTCAGATATGCATATCCAAAGTCTGGGGGTATTTTGAGATTTTCTCTAGAGGTCTAGAAGAAGTGCACTAGGTGTTAAAAGAAATTCTCTATGCTGGGATGTTAGGGAAATAGGCCAAAGCAAACCAAAGGCCCATTTATCGAGAAAAAAGGTCCATAGCGTAGAATGTGGTTCTATGGAAAGAAGTCCAGGTGTTTGGAGAAGGAAAGCAATGAAGGAAAAAGTTGTCAAAGGGATGGATCAATCAAAGGACAAAGGTCCAAATTTAATCAAATTAAAAGAAAATGATTTATCCTAAGAGGAGGAATAAATATGAACATTCATAAAATCTTACTTCTCAGCACTCATTTCACTAAAAGAAAAAGGAAAATTCAATCCATATACCATGAACAATTCAAATCAACCATCAAACTCAAAGGAATCAACATAGATATACTCAAGAGGCTCTATTCTATGTTGTGAATCTACTAGCGATTCATAAGTTATGCTGGGTAACAACCACTTTTGGGATGGAATTAAAAGTGTTGTAACGGGAAATGTGTGGAAAGCTATCACACAACTAGGCATATCATAAAAAAGAGTGGAGGTATATGTATAAATAATAAGGGGAATAAAGACAAAGAAGGTAAGAGAGTAAGGGAGGCGACAGAGAAAAAAAACTCAAAGAATATCATATTCTTTAATATCAGATGGTGTGACAATTCAATAAAAAAGAGGAGGCTCAATTAAATGATTCTTAAAGGCAAGGAAAATATGATATTCATCCAAGAAACAAAGATACAAGATATGAATGGGGATATATCAATTGGTCTTTGTGGAAACATGGAGTTACAGTGGATTGCAAAGGGATAAAAAAGAATTCCAGGAGGTATACTAATAATGTGGAGAAAAGGAATTATAACACAACAATATAGCTTTAGAGTTGAAGGGCTGTTAGGACTATGTACAACTTTAAAATAAGTAATTATGTTCTTTAGGGGACAAATGTTAGACCATATGTCTGAGACAACTTGTCTAACCAAATTATACACGCTATGAAAAAAGAATAATTTAAAGTAAAACGATAAAGAACACAAGAGAATTGATAATCTAGTTCAGTGCAAATCACACCTACATTCGGGGGCATCTAACCCAAGAAAGAAAATCCACTCTTCTATAGAATCATTATAAAGCATCTTAGATGAATAAGCCCTTTGCTCGATGCCCCTCTCCTTAATTCTACCCTAGAGTATTTCTATTTAGAACTCACCCTAAATATGAGAACCCCCTCTCTAGTTCTCTCAATCATTAATCCCAAGTGATCAACATCAATAAACACAATGATGAATATTCAATTACAACTCAACTAAACAAAACAACTTTTATGCCTAATGAATGAAGCAATAACGTGGTGTACAATGAATACAAACAAAGACTCATCCTAAAACAAAAATTATCACTCAAGCTCGTTGGTTTTCAAGGCATGGAATGAGTCTCTATATATAGCAATCAATAGTTGGGATTTTTTCCTTGGGTATAGGCACTGATCACGCCCAGATATGTTGGAGATTCAGTTAAGATTAGTTTCTCCAAAATAGATCCACTAAAAATATTTGATTTGCTTTTAATTCAAATTTAAATCTCTATGATTTAAATTTAACCTAATTAAATAAATAAATAAACCAGATTTCTAAAAGATAGCAACAATCCCTGTTGCACACAACAATAAAAGAAAGTTCTCCAATCAACTAAAAAATGCACACACACCAACAACCTTGTTCTGAAGACCAGGGACAAATGTTGCACACATTCTGGGACATCTATTCCCACATGTTTATTTCTTTACATAAACAACTTGAATAAATCATGTTGTTTTGCATAATGCAGTCAATCCAAAAGGAACAACAATCTCCCCTTTTGGCAAATTTTGACAAAATATCATTCTTCTAAAACATCCAAGATGTTCAACCTAAGTTGAGAATTAAGACCCCCCCCCCCCCCCCCCCCACACACACACATAAAAAAGAAGCAGTAGAAATCAGAGTACCAACATCATAAATCAGTAGCATAGTCAGAAGTCAAATGGTTGGTTGCAACACAACAATTAACACTCTATAACAGTCAATCATGCAAGCATAATGTCATTCATGCATGAACGCACATTTAATAGTTACATTAGCCAAGGTTATAAGACATTACTAACACACATAAAGGTTATCAAACACAATCATGGCCAGATGCTTCAACATGTGTGTATAAACATTTAAAATAGTTACTACGAGTTACATCAGCTAGTAGTACTATTCATACCAAAGTCAACAACATATATCATCACCACACCATATAGTCAATAGAGTCAGTAGTCAGAACATACTACCCTATACACCATTACCCCCCTTTTCCATAATTTGGCAAAGGTGATCATCAGGAGTATACAAACATCAACAATCACGAGGACATATGTTGAACATGATGCTTGAGCATCGTGACAGTTATTAAAAAACATAAGGCTATTACAGACCCAACAATAAAACAAAGAAAACCAATGATACTAAAACATCTAGAAAGATCAATCATAAGACTTGATCTCTAGACCAACTGTAATACGGTGGGAGAACTGACTTGGTCTATTTTGCGTTTTATCACAAATGTTGCGGATAGAAAGAGCCGCCACCGAATTTTCTTTTATCCAATAAAGGAAAGGGTGAAAAGAACAAGAAAGACCTTTCGATATATTTTTCTTGAGTTAGGGGGGTAGGTTATGAAAAGGGAAGGTGTTAGCACCCTTTTCATCCGTAGTTATCTATGGACTCTTAGTTGCTTGTTATATCACTTTTGAAATTGCTTTGTTTAAAATGTGTTTATGGTGGGTTTTTGAAATTACTTTGAAAATGCCCCTGTTTTGGAAAACTTTGTAATGATTCTCATATCTATAAGAATGTATACAAAGTGTTGGTTTTGAAAATAGTTCAAAGAGATGTTAATTTTTGAAGGTGTTTTAAAAGTGTAAATGTGAAAATGATTTTGATTTGTGAGCAAGAAACTACGAGCGTTCTACCTACTCAAAAGGTATTTGTTATTTTCCTCCTCCTTTAAATGTTGCTATATTACCATGGATTGGTAAGAAGCCCCATCATTGGACGTGAAGGTACGGGCGTGGGTCAAATGTATAGTCATAGAAGGCAACTTATGAGACGTTTTAGCAATTTTCATAAGGGACTAGATCGTTTACCGAAGGCAACATCGAGGGACATCGAGGGACTATGATCTTTTCTTATCGAGGGTATTTTCTAAAACGACCATATTCGAGGGACATGAGTATTTTTCGAGGAAACAAGCGAGATTACCTTAAAGGTGCGCGTGTGTGAAGTGTGTTTGATTGCATGCATTATCTTTGAGATTAAGGTTTTCTAATGGTCGACTTTATCTTGCCATACACACCCTAATTACTAACAATTATATGAAAAGTGATGAATTTGTGGAAATTAAAATCCTACGCTATTACATCACTTTAGGGGATGGGGGGTATAAGTTTACAAATGAGGAGATAAAAGCAAATAAAACCTAATTTTACTATTACAACCAAATCGAATGAAAATAAAAGCAAAAAGTCAAAAAATCAAGATTTATGCTGTCTGGCCTGACACGAGCCGTGTCCTGTGACACGGGCACCCATGTCAGCACCCTGTAATGATCCATGTGTGTTTTTTCTTTATGCACTAGCTAAGCTGACACGGGCCGTGTCCTGTGACACGGGCACCCGTGTCAGCACCCTGACTTGCCACTTTGCATGTTTTTGGCTCTAATAGACCTGACACGGGCCGTGTCCTGTGACATGGGCGTCCGTGTGAGCACCCTGACTTACATCTTTTTTAGCTTATAGTTCCAGTAGACCTGACACGGGCCGTGTCTTGTGACAGGGGCACCCGTGTCAACACCTTGTCCTGCATTTTTGTTAGATTTTTAAACAACTGAGCTGACACGGGCCGTGTCACATGGCACGGGCACCCGTGTCAGCCCCCTATATTGGCTTTTTTCACTGAGTTTCCTTCTTTTGATCTATATTTTTTATATATATTTTGCACATAAATAACAAATCATGTATGGATAAAGATATTACAGTTTGGAAAAAAGGTATACCTCTTGAAGCGAAACTTTGGAACACATATGGATGTCTCTAGATGTGAAGTGATGATTGACCGAGCTCCTCCTTGAAGCTTCTCCAATCCTTGCTCTGTTCTGCAAAGTTCCATAATCGCTCCAACCTAGGCAAAGTTGCAAAATACTGTTTTTGTTCATGTTTGGAAGGTGATGTTAAGGGTGTTACATAAATTATTCTTGTGTTTGAATAATCTCTGTGTGGTGTATATGAGGTATTTGGGTAGTTGATTTAGGGGAAAGCTTGCAAGGTTGTACAATAATGGGTTGAGGATTTTTCTGTTTTGTGAATGAAAATAGAATTGAAGATGAGCAGAGTTTTATGAATGAGCAGAGTTTAACAAGAATTATGTTTTTTCTCTCCAAAATCCAACCTTTTGTGTGTTGTGAAAACAAGCTATTTGTAGATGGACTTGACTGATATTTAGGAGGGAAACAAATAACAATTTGAACTCTTTGGGTATGTTATCTTCATAGCTTTTTGATACAGAGGTCATATTGCTGATTTAGTGCAATTTATTGGACAGGTTTTTGGACTATATAGGACAGCATATGCAGGTTTTGTGACAGGTTTGTGGTGCAGCATAGCACAAGGTTTTTTGCAGGACAACAATGAAGCAAGGTTTTGGACTGGTCTAGTGGTAGCATAGTAGAGCTGTTTTATAGCAATACAACAGACTGTTTTTGACATGGGTTTGGGCTGTTATATGGACAATACAACAAGCTTGGATTTGGCAGCATATATGGCTTTGTTCAGCAGTAGTTTAGACAACATTGTTTACAGCATGACATGAGTTTGGTTTGTGGACCAATTTATGCAGATTGTAGCAAAGACAAAAGCATGTTTGTGGGCAGCATAGTGGCAAAGTTTGAGTCAAAGGGGAAGAGTTCAAACAAGACCAAACCTAGGATTTGTACTCTTGCAAAATGCCACTTTGTAATAACTTGAATTATTTGTAACATCTTGAATTATTTGTGACATCTTGAATTATTTGTGACATCTTGAATTATTTTGAATTGTAGTGAAAAGATGTCATGAAGCAACGAAATTAACAAGTATAGAAAATACTTAGAAAAATTTCTAAGTCTTGCAAAGTTGGATTTTTTGACTCTCTAGATTTTTGATGATCAAATTTTTTATTTTGGATGTCTTGATGAAATGTGATTTTTGGGACTCAATTTTGGTCAAAAAGTCAAAGTTTGACTTTTTAATGCACAATTGACTTTTTCCACCAGTTGATCGAATTTTATCTATCAATCCACTGATCTCAAGAGACGAATTAAAAAATACGATTAGGTCAAAATGACACGCTCGGATCCTTGAGATCATGCTTCTAACCGATAAGTTAGGTATTAGGTCAAAAATCAAATTTCAGTTATTTCCAGTCAAAACCCTAATTTTGCCCACTTTGCCCTTTTGATAATTTGAATGACTTTCTTGGAAATTATGATCCAAGACTTGAAACTTGACATAAGTAATCCTGAGGGTCTATAATAATCCATGAAAGTCATTTGAAACATTAGAAATACGACTGCCTCTGTACAAACTTAAACCCTAATTTGAGGCATCAGTGTTGAGGAGATTATTTGACCTAGTCGATACATGCGCAAACTTGAGTCATTAAAGATATTTGCAGGAAATATCTTGAGAAATGAGAGGGAAAATTTTGGGGTACAACAGCTGCCCCTGTTCAATCTTCTTAAACCTGAAGAGTTAGATTGGCGAGTCCGTCATTCGTGACTTGAAGGTGGAAGATGATTGAACACTAGAGTGCCCAAAAATTTGCACTCGATGATGTGGTGGTTGATTGTGTCGGGAATGGGTTTAAAGATGCCATTTGGAGAGGTGACAGAGAGTTTGTCAGAGATGGGCTTACATATGCCATCCAGAGTGATTGTTGGTAGAAATTAGAAGAAGTATCAGAATAAATCTTTGGTCGATTTATACTGAAATAATAAATGTCTTGAAGGAAGTGTTTGTCATGTAGATAGCCGCCCCGTCTTGTTTCAAGAATTGATCTACAATCAATTTATTGGTAAACCCGTCCTGTTTCGAGAGTTCATGTCATTGGTGATAAAGATAGTCACCCCGTCCTGTTTCAGGAATTGATCTTCATCTAACCAAAGAGAAAGAAAGATAATTTCCTCGTCCTATTTCGAGAGTTAATCTTCAATCTACTCATGTAGATAGTTGTCCTGTCTTGTTTAAGGTATTAATCCGAACCTGCTTTTTGTTGGTCATAGAGATAGTTGCCCTGGCTTGTTTCAGGAATTAGTCTATGACCTTAGAGAAAGAAAGATAGTTTCCCCGTCTTGTTTCGGGAGTTAATCTTCAATCTGCTCATGTAGATAATTGTTCTGTCTTGTTTCAGGTATTAATCTATAATCAGTTGTTCACAGATAGTTGTCCTGTCTTGTTTCATGTATTAATCTGGAACTTGTTGAAAATCGATGATGATATTTGTTTGTTGATCTTTCCTGAAAAGGTAAAGAATTAGCTGTATGCAATGTAATGATGCATGACATACATTGTGTAACGATGTTCTCAAAATAAATGAGATTGTGATATATGTATTTTGTATGCATATACTATGATGTTTGTTAAGTAATGTATGAATGCAATATATGAATTGATCAGTTGTTCGTTGTAGCATCGTTGAAATAAGGGAAAATAAATCCCTGACTGCTGCTGGGTGTTGTACTGCAAAATTTCCCCTCTCATTTCTCAAGGCATTTCTCACAAGGATTTTCAAAATTCAAGCTTGCACAAGTACAATTGGATTTTCCAGCATCAAGTTAAAGAGGAAATTGTTAAAAAAGGGCAAAATAGATAAAAATAATATTTTTGACAAAATTGGAGAAAAAACAAGTTTACTTCGATTTGCAAGGCTTCAATTGGACTAAGGTCTCCTTCAAGCCTTCTTCGATTCTCCTTGCTCCGTTTGGACTTTAGTCTCTTTCAAGACTGTTTCGATTGGACTAAGATTTCCATCATGCCTCATTCAAATCCATCCTTTGTGTCTCCTTCGATCCACAATGTAATGGTGGCCTGCATGCCTGCTTCGATTGGACATCTGATGCCTGCATGCCTGTGTTGGTTGGACAATTAATTCTCTCCATGCTTGCTTTGATTCACAAAGTAATGGCTAGCTGCCTACAAACTTCGATTGAGCCATAACTTCCTTCTTGCATTCAAGAGGCTCCCACCAGGCCAGCAGACACAAGGCAAAGAGCCTCCTGTAGCCTCCTTCGATTCAAAGAGGAAAAGCCTCCTGTTGATGTCCTTCGTTTCAGAAATGGGTGGCTTCCTACTAGCCTTCTTCGATTCAGAAGACAAGTGCCTTGTTTACGCTTTCTCCCAATTCACAAGGTGTTGTATCCCAAAATTTTCCCTCTCGTTTCTCATGTAGTCTCTCACAAGATCTCCTTTGGTTCAAGACTGCACAAGGGTTGATCAGCCCAAGACACCTCCTCAAGCATTGATAACTGAAAATTAGGGTTTGAGTTTGCACAAGGACAAATGGACTTTTAATGACCCATATGACTTTCATGGATCATTTTTGACCCTCAATATTGCTCATGTCAAGTTTCAAGTCTTAGATCACATTTTTGCTCAATCAATTGACCAGTTGACCTAAAATCAGTTGTATTGGGGAAAAAGTCAATTGTGGTCAATTTACAGTAAAACTTCATAATTTTTGGCCCATATAAACATCATGAACTCATATATGTCATTTGATCAAGTTTGGATCACAATTCCTTAAGAAACTTGATCAAAACATTAAAAGGGCAAAATAGTCAAAATTAGGGTTTTGACTGAGAAGGTGCAATTTCTGATTTTTGACCTAGAAAATAACTTATTGGTTTGAGACATGATCTAAAGGATTCAAATGCATAATTTTGACATAATGGCATGGCCCAAAACATTCCTCAAGATCAATTGGTTGACAGATGAATTTCAGTCAACTGATGAAAAGTCAACTGTATACTGAAAAGTCAAACTCTGACTTTTTGATCAAAATCAAGCTCCAAAGATTACAATTCATCAAGACATGTCAAAATACGAAACTTTTTCATCAAGAAATCAAAAAGTCAAGATTTCATTTTGAAAAGTCAAAATTTCTAAACTTAGAAATTTTTCCAAGTGTTTGAAATTCACTTTTTTTTCATAACTTTGAGCCAAATTTCCACCATGATGCAAGATGATTCAAAGGAAACTTCCAACATGAAAGTTTTAGATATCAATTATATCTAAAACATTGTAGAACATAACTTTTTCTAGAAATTCATGTATTTTAAGTTATGATTTTGTGAAGACATGTTCATGAAACTTGAAAAACTTAGTGAAATTTTGTCCTAGTTTAGGCAGGATTTTGACCTAACTTCCTGGTAATTCTTCACATAGTTCCAAGATGAATCTTAAAAAATGTCCAACATAGAGGTTGTATATGATTCTACAAACTTTCCAAAATGTCCAAGAACTCATTGAGATCATATTTGAGCAAGGAGAATCGAAGGCAAGAAGTTAGGGTTTCCTTCTTGAATTACAAGTCATTTCTTGATGAACACATAATTCAATCTCAATGTTAGGCTGCATAATCTTGCTTTGCAGACCTTATAACTCGTGTATCTATCCATCATTAATGGAATACACAAACTTTTTAGCTATAATCCAAGTGGTTTGAGCATTGTCCAACTTAAATTGCCATTTTGGGAAGAAAGTGAAGAATGCCATTCTTGAAAAGCAAGCTTTATGCACAAAGTCAATTCTTGAGCCTCTCACTTGTTCCCTCTGATCACACTCTATCTACAAAGTCAGAAGCAAGTTTGTTTAAAGCATAACCACTCTACATTAGCAAGTACATAAGGCATTGAAACTTGGATTTCTCAAAAATCACATGTTGAGCTTAAACATGTGATTTTGAATTCTGATCAGATATAAGTCTCCAAACTTGTTGCTTATAAATAAAGGCACTAGTTGTGAGCTAAGACACGAGCTTAAGCATCCTGAAACTCTCTCAAACTCCCTCAAGCCAGAAATTATCCAAAAACACCATTATTGCATAATTTCTGACTTTGAACTTGTAACCCCCATTTCCCTCGTGCGTTTCTTGGCTTTTCACTTCCTAAAGCTCCTACACATCAAATATAGTTCATCCCCATCCTTATTCTAGAACTATAACACCATTTACATAAACCTCCATAACCAAAAAATAGAGACTGCACATTGACTTCTCCAAGCTATTCCAGCCATCCATTGCTCAAGCTAATCATTGCATTAGCTTCCTGGGAACTTGAGGAAGCTAACCTGATCATCGCAACTCCTTGAAAGCAGCTCAAACTCATTTCACGATTTCCAATTTTGAGGTATATTTTATGAACTTCTATCTTCTCATTTAGGCATTGTTAGGCTTGCATTTGTGAAGATAAAATGTAGACATCATTGCTCTGAAGCTGTACATGTCCATAGATTTCATTTATATTGTTTGAGTAATGAGAATTTTGAGTTTGAACTTTCTGAAATAATTAGGTCAGAATTTGGTACTTTTAGAAATTCTCATTCATCTTTGATTTATAGCTCCTGATATTTATATGGTTGGATTCGTATGGAAAAATGGAGCAACTTTCATGTTTGCATATTTCATTTTTGTTGAGAAATGGTGAAGTTACAAATGTTCAGGTTGGAGGTTAAAGATGAAGTCACATTCAGGACTTGACTTGTGTTATGTATTATTTGTTTTGTTTATGTTACCGGATGTACAACCACCCCAGTGGCAAAGGTAACGCGCATCTATGTTGGAGGTCATGGGTTCAACACCCAACGCTACCTTTTGTTTTGTTTTTCCAGCATTTTCTCTCTTTTTTGCTCCATACAGCCAGCGCTTGGGCCCTTATCCTTAGGCTTTGCCATTTTTGCTGATCTCTAACCCCCTGCCTGCTTTCACACACCTTGCCCAATTTTTATTATTTCATTTTTTATTTATTTTCTTTTTCTTATTTTATTTTATTTTATTTTCATTATTATTTTTTACTACTACTATTATTATCATTATTATTATTTTTATTAATAAAAAATTCAAAAATATTTTTATTTATTATTTCCATATTTATATGTTTATTTTCTTTATAAAACAAAAAAAAAAGATAAAAACATTTTCTTAACAATTTAATTTCTTTTTTAATAATAATAATTAGATTTAGGTTTAATTATTTTTCCTTTTTATTTAAAATTAATTTAGTATTTAGGTTTCTTTTAATTTATTAATTTTCATATTATTTTCATTAACTTAAAACCTTTTCATAAAAAACCCTAAAAAATGTTTCATACTTAATTTCTTTTCTTAATTAGTTTAAGTTTAATTTAATTTTATTTTAATTAATCATTCTCTTTATTTAGGTCAAAACTAGACCCTTTCACAAAAACCAAACAAAAAATCATTTATTTTTCCATTTATATTCTTGCATTATATTTTCAATTCTTGTACAATATTCAATATGGTTGTAGTAGATAATTAGATTTAATTTTTGCAATCCCCATTTATAAATTTGTATACCCCCTCCCTCATTGATGTAATAACGTAGTAATTTTTACTTTTCGCAATTTATCGCTTTAATATAAATGCTAGTAATTAGGGTTTGTATGGAAAGATTAAAATCAACAATTAGCAAATCCTAATCCAAGATAAGCAATGCATGTAAATCAAACACATTTGCACACTTGCACCCTTAGGGTAATTCCACTTTGTTGTCTTACAAAAATGACCATGTTATGCATGTGAGATATCTTAGCAAAAACAATCCAAATACAAGATCACAAGTCCCTCGATGACGCTATCAATGTTGCCTTTCAAAATGATCTTAGTCCCTCATAGAGAAATGCTAATATATCTTACAACATTGCTATCATGACTATACAATGACCCACGCCCGTTCCTTTACATCCAAAGATAAGGCTTCTTACCAAATAAATGGTTAGAGAGCAATATCAAAGGAAGGAAGAAATGAACAAAGACTTTTGAGTAGGTAGATTGTTCCTAGTTGCTTGCTCATTTTCAAATCAAACATCCTTGATTATTTTCAAAACAAACACCAAACACTTTAAAAAACAGTTTCAAAACAATTTCCAAACATGAAATATTTTTAAAATCCCAACACTTTGTATACGTTCTTACAAACGAGAACTATTACAAAGTTTGCCTAGACGAAGGAGCCTTTTCAAAATACTTTAAAAAACCACACAAAACACATTTTCAAACAAAAGCAAGTGATCTAGCAAGCAACTAAGATCCCATAGATAACTATGGATGAAAATGATGCTAACACCTTCCCTTTTCATAATCTACCCCCCGAACTCAAGAAATAATCTCAAAGGTCTTTCCTGTTCTTTTCAGCCTTTCCTTTTGGATAAA
Organism: Vicia faba; assembly: GCA_948472305.1. Lineage (NCBI taxonomy): Eukaryota > Viridiplantae > Streptophyta > Magnoliopsida > Fabales > Fabaceae > Vicia > Vicia faba. The sequence goes on from OX451740.1 coordinate 629,602,032, forward strand.
AGAAAAGTCAATGGCGACTCTTGCTAACCGCAACATTTGCAATAAAACACAAAATCCCAAGTCAGTTCTCCCACCATATCACACAAGGCAAGGACCTTCTTCAGGCCAGCAGGCACAAGGCAATGGCCTCCTGCAACTTCCTTTCGATTCAAAAGCCTTTTGCATCTTTGCATCTTTCTTTCGATTCACAAAAGCCATGATTCCCTCCAGGCCAATATGCATAAGGCAAAGGCTTCCCCATGGCTAGCATTCACAAGGCAATGACGCCCACAAAGCTTGGGCCATTTTTCACGCTAGCTTCGAATGGGCAATATTTCCTTTGGAAACAGTCTGTTTCGATCACACATAATTCCTACACTATAGCATACGATGGGTGTCCCATTCAAAAGACATGTCTGGGTGTCCCATTTGAAAGACATGTCTGGGTGTCCCATTCGAAAGACATGTCTTGGTGGCCCATTCAAAGAATTGCAAATGGTGAACACAAATAATGCATATGGTCCAATCGAAGGACATATATTTTTCCCTTTCAAAGATATACAAATGACCCATTCGAAAGACACTTGTTGGATGAAAATAAAATAATATTGCTTGAAGAAGGATCTGGTCGAAGGTGGTCAAAATGAAAGGTGGAGATGTCAAAACATGCTTGCTGCCAAGTTCAGGCCTGATACACTGGCCATAACGCTCTAAAAGTGCTCCACAGCAGTCCTGAAACACTGCCCCTATTCTTGCACCAATTTGGCATACGAACACTGTCCCTCGAAAGCTACAAAAAATAGTATATTCAATTTGTTCAAATTGTTTTATTTTCCCTCATAAACCTCAGCCAACTTCGCCTATAAATAAGAGGCTCCATAACATCTAAAGGGGTTGGACAACACATCCAAAGACTTTGGGTGGTGTGGAAAGAATCTTCAAAACTCATCAAACTTTCAAAACTCTTAAACTCTTAAGATTCTCAAACACTAAAAAAAAACCAGAATCCATAAGAAACACAACACCTGTTTCCTTGGCCCTTTGAATCTAGAAGAAATACAACACCTGTTTCCTTGGCCCTCAGAATCTAAAGAAATACAACACTTGTTTCTTTTTCTCTTTCAAATCTGAAGCAATCCAATGCTTGGTTCCTTCCTTTGAATCCAGTCAAATAAACACCACACCTGTTTCTTTCCTTCGAATCCAGGAGCATCTAGGCAGAAGTTCAAGGTCCAACACTTACGTTCCAACGTCAAGCAAGGTAAGTCCCCTTAACCTTAAGCTTTTAGTTTCAAACATAACATGTAAATAATATTTGCTCACTTTTTATTTCTATACTTTCGATTGCATGCTTTTTCTTGTCCAAGTGTATGTTAAAGCTAACCTGTACAGACACTAAATGAAAGAAAAAGTATTGTGTGAAACGAAGCCTTAGGATTCCCCACTGGCTGCCTCACAGTCCCAAACGAAAGTCTAGGAAGGCATGGAGGATACATACTCATGTTGCTTTGCAGGTCCTTATTGCTTTGTAGTCCAAACGAAGAAAAGAAGGTTGTCCACACTGACTGCCAGGCCCAATCAAAGAGGGAAGAAAGGAGCTTGAGGTGGAGAGTACACCTCATGTTGATTCCAGGCCCCAATCGAAGGAAGCAGAAAGGCAGAATCGAAGGTTGCATCTCATGCTTCATGCTAAGCCCAAATCGAAAGGTGCGTCCTCACTACTTCCATGTCAAATCGAAAAGAGCCCGAGAAGCAGAATCAAAGGATGCATTCTACCTAGATCGAAAAGCTCATTTTCCCTTCTTTTATTTTGTTTTGTCTTTACATTTTCTTTCTATTCAATATGGTTGTAATAGTGTAGGATATTTATTTTCTGCATTTTTATTGCTTTTATACAAATGTTAGTAATTAGGATGTATGGCAAGATAAAACCAACAAGTAGACAACCCAAAAATCAAAGACTAAATACATGCAATTAAACACACTATGCACACATGCACCTCTAAGGTAATCCTACCTGTTGGCTCAGAAAATAGTTATGTCCCTCGAATATGGGCGTTTTGGCAAAGACCCTCAATAAAAGATCGTAGTCCCTCGATGACCCTCAATGTTGCCTTTGGTAAACGATCTAGTCCCTAAACAAAAATTGCTAAAACGTCTCATAGATTGCCTACTATGACTATACAAACGACCCACGCCCATACCTTCACATCCAACGATGGGGATTTCTTACCAAATTAATGGTAAGATAGAAACATCTAAAAGGAGGAGGAAAAGAACATTAGACCTTTTGAGTAGGTAGGACGCTCATAGTGGCTTGCTTGCTCACAACAAAAACATTTCCACACCAACATTTTCCTTTGAAACATTTTCAAAAGTTAAAACACTTTGTACGCATTCTTATAGAAACGAGAATCATTACAAAGACACTTTTCAAAATCACTTTCAAAAACACATTCCACAAACACCTCTTTGAACTATTTTCAAAACCAACACTTTGTACGCGTTCTTATAGAAATGAGAACAATCACAAAGACGTTTTCAAAATATCTTCTAACTCACATCACAAGCACATTTTCAAACAAAAGCAAGTGATCTAGCAAGCAACTAAGAGCCCGCAGATAACTATAGATGAAAAGGGTTCTAATACTTTCCCTTTTCATAACCTACCCCCTGAACTCAAGAAATAATCTTGAAAGGTCTTTCCTGTTCTTTTCAACCTTTCCTTATTGGATAAAAAAAAGTCGTTGGCGACTCTTGCTATCCGCAACAATTGTGATCAAACGCAAAATCCCCAAGTCAGTTCTCCCACCATGTTACAGTACCGGAGACTCTGCTGGGGATACTTAAAAGTGGGGTTACCTTAGGGCTATATCACCTTTACTTGCTTTCCTTGTTTGAATTGCATGCTTTACATAATGGTTCCTTGTTTGGGCTTGTTTTGGTCCTCTACCCGGATCTGGGGCAACTTTTTAGGTAAGTAGCAATAAATCATGGAGGCTATACGGTGTAGACCGATATGGACGAAGTGATAGCTACGTTAGCGTGATACTCTGGCTTGTACCAATGTTCCTTGAGTCAGTCAAGGATAACATTAGGCTTCCTTATAGTGTCATTAAGCGCTAAATGACCTTTAGAACCTTTAATTGACTCATCCTAAGCCACTAGAAAGTAGTGAGATGGCTGACTTTGGTTCCAACCGAAGATTGGTTGATACTCGATGCTACACTCATTGAGATTGGACTTTTGGGATATTCTGGCCACAATACTTTGGTGCTTGAGCTAGAACAATACCTAAAAGAAAGGTCGGTGATATGAGACTCCTTAGAACCCGATCACTTTCTAGGACAGGTTAAGACAACTAAACTTCAAGAGGGTACTTACCTATGAACCCCGTGCAAGCCTAAACCTAAGGACTTGTCTGCTTTGTATGTATATGATTATTTATACATAAATACTTGTTTGCTTTGCATACTTGTACATGACATCATACCATAAAATTTTCAATAACCATTTCTAGGATCTCAAGGGCCTATGATGCAAGGCCACGTTGAACCAGACGCCTATCAAGGGGTAAAAGGATTCATTCTTTAATCAAACGCTGTCAAAGACCAAAGCACAGTAACTTGAGTCAAGGGATATGACCCACTTGACATGGTGAGCTTGATTCTCGTGAAAGGACATCCACCGATACAAAGTTCTCCAATCAAAGTTGTTGATTAAAATTCAACTTCTAACATCTTCTTGTGTTTATCCCACAAGATCCTTGAAAACATGCATCCACATACCATGCATCATATCATGACAGGTTTCTCCCACACAAGTTTCCTTATATTCCTACTGTTTATTTCGCTAAGATGGATATGGAATAGACGGTGAAGGATCTCCAAGTACAAAATGCACAATTCCAATAAATGTTGCTGACTTTGGCTAAAGGGCAAGAGGACCCGAAGACTCTTCTTCTTAAAGACAAGAAGAAAAAGAAGTCAGTGGGCGTCCTGAATTTGGAAGGATGTTCAAAAGACCAACAAAGCGAGCTCTAGGATTCTAAACTTCATCAATTGAGGGGGACAATCAGACAAAAGAAGGGGATCACAGTCTGGGGTCTAATGAAGACGAGGCTTACTATGCTGAAGAACAGTATCCTCCCGCGAACGACAAATATAAACAGCTGGAGCATCTTCTCAATGCTATGGAGATCCAGAGAGTACCTGGTCTGGACATTGAAGAATTGGGATTGGTTTCTGGAGTGGTCATCCCAACAAAGATCAAAATCCCTACCTTTTCCATGTATGATGGGGTCTCTTGTCCTAAGATGCATCTGAGATCTTATGTCCGCAAGATTCAACCATACACAACTGATCAGAAGCTCTGGTTACATTTCTTCCAAGAGAGCTTAGCAGGGATGCAACTTGAATGGTTCTATAAATTGGAAAGTTCTCACATTCACACCTAAGAAGATCTAGCTGCTGCTTTCTACAAGCAGTACCAATACAATGTTGATCTTGCACCAACTCGTGTGCAGTTGCAGAACATGACCATGCATTCCAACGAGGGCTTCAAAGAATACGCCCAAAAATGGAGAGACTTGGAAGGCAGGGTGCAAGCTTCATTAACTGACAAGGAGCTAATTGATATCTTCATGGGAACTTTGACAACACCTTTCTTCAATCACCTAATCGGAAGTTCCTCGGCCGGGTTCACCGAGCTAATACTGAGAGGCGAAAGAATAGAGACTGGCATTAAGAGTGGTAAAATCCAAGGAACTACATTCTCTGATACTCAGAAAAATCCATACAATGAGAAGAAAGAGTCCAAAGTTGTGTACGACCAAAAGGATCATAACAAGAGCAACCACGACCAACACGTATGGGCAATCCTGATATCTAATCCTACACCTGTTCAACATCGACAGGGAAATCAGTGTAGGGTAAAGTACTAATAAAGGCAATATGCTAAGATTAGTATGCCATTGTCTCAAATGTTATAACATTTGCTGAAAGCGAAGCTGACTACACTAAGGGATCCTCCTCAAAACCCTGATACCTCCTCTCCTAAGTACAATTCAAATGTAAGATGTGCCTACCATTCTGGTAGTCCTGGGCACGACACTGACAGCTGTTGGACTTTGAAGAACAAGATTCAAGATTTTATAGACAACAAGGAGATCAAATTTGACCCTCCTAAGGCTCCTAATGTGATCACCACTCCCATGCCAGATCATGGCCAAAATTGAGAGCGTTTATTTCATTTTTGAATTTTCAATTGTAATCTCTTTTGTTGTTCAAACACTTATCTATTAATGTTAAACATTGTTTCTTTAATGAATTGCATATGTTTGTCTTGAATTAATCCATTCGTTTTCATTTAAACTATGCTTTTTACTCCCTTTATGATATTCAACTCTTGTTTTAAAAGTTGCAAGCCTTTATAGGGAGGATGATGAAAATAATGCCATAATCTCATAAAGTATGCTTTTTAATAGACCTTGCTGACGATGTACATGTGTTCTTTCAATTCCTAAACTTTGGAGTTATAAGGAAGATAATCCCCAGTCAACCCCTTCGAGCCAAAGAAGTAGGAGTTTCCCTTTTTACACAAATTGAAACCTTTAATCAAAACCTGGGGCAGGATAGTCTCTTAGTTAATTCAAACACATGTTCATTTGCCTGCTTTCACTTTGTATACAACGAATGACATCAAAAACATTCCTCTGGAATCAAAAGACGACGCTGGTTCCCTATCACATAGGCAGTCATTATATCTCAAAAAGAAAAGCCCACTAAGTCAAAACCTACGAAGGAGAGTTAAGAAAAAAACTAGGGCATCCCGCTGACCATAATTTCAAAACAAGAACAGTCAGGCAAAAAAATTAGGGATAGTAAATAAAAAAAAGGATACTATAGATCCCCGACCAACATGAAAAAATGTTGCAAAAATGATTGCCTTCTGACAAACTTAACTTGTTCGAACCATCACCAAAATATCATTCCAGACTCAATTGGAGTTCAAACGTACAATTAACTGAGTTTAGGACTGAAGAACATCACGAAGAACGGGCGGGTACAAATACACTTTGAGCCTTATCCTTTGTTTCTTAAACCGTGAACCAAACCACGCTACAACCCTTAAAAGTCCTAATTGAAGCATGGGTTAGTTCGAAAGCATACTGTTACAAAAGGTATCTGACTCCTGTAAGGCTTTACTATAAATCCATAATTGAATTCAAATTCTTACAAAAATTCTTTTATCTGCTAAAATGCATTTTCAAAATTTCAAGACAAGCATAAACCTTGCATTACTTTGAACTTCACTGTTTGCATATGGCTTTTTGTTTGACAACAGAGAAATTCGCACGTTGAACATCCATAAATGGAAATTCTCTCAAAGAAACAAAATCACTTCAAATTGGAAGACTCTTCCAATGGCAAATCCCCTATAAGAAAGGGGGCATAACATGTCACTATCCAACTCGTCAGAGGCAGTCAAGTCGAGATTCCAAGAAATCTCTCAAGAAATGCTGAATAACCAGGGGCATTTCTGTATCCGAATCATTTGGAGCATTGAACATGAATTCCAGCAAAGGGTTACGTACGGCTAAGCAAATATTTTCTGGCAATACTACAACACTTGCTACTAGGGGAATTGACAAATCTCCACGAAATCCCCTTCATAGGGTAATCCCCAGTCAAGTCCCTATAGAGTCATCTCTATAAGGTTATCCCCACAGAATAATCTCCACAAATGACGGTCCAAAACCCACAAAGACCAAGTTCATTAGATTCATGCAATCCCTAGCCAGAGTTTCAATCTCTGGAAAACTTCTCCCGAACTGAGTTGATCTCAAGAATCCTCAAGGAGTTCTTCCAAAAGAAGACGCCTCTCTAGCAGGTTGGCAACATGGTTTATTTCCCCAACAAACAGAAAGATTCCCAAGCTTGAATTTGCCTCTCAGACTATCACAAATAAAGGGACCACAACCCATCTTCTCCAGTAGACTTTTTTTACAATCCCCAGTAAGTTGCTGCAAAGCCCGAGAGATAACCAGATAACAGTTAACTCCTTTATCTTCGAAAAGTTATTAACTTCCATCAAGAGATAGCTCCCTAGTAGAGTAACAGACAACTAAAACTCCTGAACTCTTTTCTCCAAGCAGAAATCAACATTATCCACAAATATTTCTCAAGTCAAAGCCAATCTTACCCAACTGATTTCTCCTCAAACAACAAAATGGGAATCCCTAGTGGAAACATTCGAAACAAGGTTTGAAGATGTGCATACTCTTCATCCCCAACAATAGCCCAGGATTTAACTTCCTAAAACTCCCCAGCATTTGTCAAGGATTTTATTTCCAAGACAGAGATACAATTTAATAACATGCATAACATATGCATACAAAATACATATAGCACAAATCTCATTTATTTCGAGAACATCATTACGCAATGCATAAATCATGACATTGCATACAACTAACTCTTTACCTTTTCAGGAAAAGATCAATCAACAGATAAGTGTCGTTAACTATCTGTAAGCTTCTCCAATACTAAATCAAGCTTTGATTCCTTCATTATCTATTGAGGTAGTAATCGTCCAAGATTCCTTCATTATCTGTTGAGGTAGTAATCGTCCAAGATTCCTTTATTATCTGTTGAGGTAGTAATCGTCCAAGATTTCTTCATTATCTGTTGAGGTAGTAATCGTACAAGATTCCTTCATTATCTGTTGATGTAGTAATCGTCCCATATTCTTTCATTATCTTTTGAGGTAGTAATCATCCAAGATTCCTTTATCATCTATTGAGGTAGTAATCATCCAAGATTCCTTCATTATCTGTTGAGGTAGTAATCGTCCAAGATTCCTTCATTATCTGTTGAGGTAGTAATCGTCCAAGATTCCTTATTATCTCTTGAGGTAGTAATCGTCCAAGATTCCTTCATTTTCGGTTGAGGTAGTAGTTGTCAAAGACTCTTTCATCATCTTTTGAGGTAGTAATCGTCCAAGATTCCTTCATTATCTATCGAGGCAGTAATTGTCCAAGACTCCTTCATTATCTGTTGAGGTAGTAATCGTCCAAGATTCCTTCATTATTTGTTGAAGTAGTAATCGTCCTAGATTCCTTCATTATCTGTTGAGGTAGTAATCATCCCAGATTCCTTCATTATCTGTTGAGGTAGTAATCATCCAAGATTCCTTCGTTATCTCTTGAGGTAGTAATCGTCCAAGATTACTTTATTTTTGGTTAAGGTAGTAGTCGTCAAAGACTCTTTCATCATCTGTTGAGGTAGTAGTCATCAAAGGTTCCTTCATTATCTATCATAATCAAGCTTCATACTTACCAACAAAAAGAAAGTTCCAGATTAATACCTGAAACAAGACAGGGCAACTATCTATGAACAATTTGATTGTAGATCAATTTTGAAGCAGGACGTGTTGCCTATCTACATGATGAATATTTCCTTCAGACCTCAGCTGGTTCAGTTTAAATCAATCAATGGTTTATCCTGTTTCTGTCCAGGTAGACACTTTCTTTGGTTCAGTTAAATCACTCCAAAGATTTATTCTGATTCTTTTCCAGTTAAAGATTATCCAAGACCTCTGTTGGTTCAGTTTAAATAGATCAATGGTTTATCCCGATTACCTTCCGATAGACACTTTCTCTGGTTCAGATAAATCGCTCCCAAGATTTATCCTGATTCTTTCCATTTAAGGATTATTAAATTCCTCTACTGGTTCAGTTTAAATCGACCAATGGTTTATCCTGATTCCGTTCCGATAGACACTTTCTCTGGTTCAGATAAATCACTCTAAAGATTTATTCTGATTCTTTTCCAGACCTTTGCTGGTTCATTCTAAATCGATCAATGGTTTATCTTGATTCTGTTCCGGTAGACACTTCTTCTAGTTCAGCTTAAATCAACCAAATATTTATTCTGATTCTTTTCCAGTTGAAGTCAAGCTTAGACTTAGTCTAATTTCTGTCAACAATCACCTTTGGATGGCATCTATAAGCCCATCTCTGACAACTCCCCATCATCTCTCCAAATGGCATCTTTAAGCCCATTCCCTACACAATCAACAACCACATCATCGAGTGCAAATTTCTGGGCACTCTAGTGTTCAATCATCTTCTACCTTCAAGCTACGAACGACAATGTGCCATACTTGCTTTTCAGGTTTAAGAAGATTGAATAGGGGCAGCTGTTGTACCCCAAAATTTTCCCTCTCATTTCTCAAGGCATTTCTCACAAGGATTTTCAAAATTCAAGCTTGCACAAGTACAATTGGATTTTCCAGCATCAAGTTAAAGAGGAAATTGTTAAAAAAGGGCAAAATAGATAAAAATAATATTTTTGACAAAATTGGAGAAAAAACAAGTTTACTTCGATTTGTAAGGCTTCGATTGGACTAGGGTCTCCTTCACGCCTTCTTCAGTTCTCCTTGCTCCGTTTGGGCTTTAGTCTCTTTCAAGACTGTTTCAATTGGACTAGGATTTCCATCATGCCTCCTTCAAATCCATCCTTTGTGTCTCCTTCGACCCACAATTTAATGGTGGCCTGCATGACTGATTCGATTGGATATCTGCATGCCTGTGTTGGTTGGACAATTAATTCTCTCTATGCTTGCTTTGATTCACAAAGTAATGGCTAGCTGCATACAAGCTTCGATTGAGCCATAACTTCCTTCTTGCACCCAAGAGGTTCCTACCAAGCCAGCAGGAACAAGGCAAAGAGCCTCCTGTACCCTCCTTCGATTCAAAGAGGAAAAGCCTCCTGTTGATGTCCTTCGATAAAGAAATTGGTGGCTTCCTACTTGCCTCCTTAAATTCAGAAGACAAGTGCCTTCTTTATGCTTGCTCCTAATTCACAAGGCAAGGACCTTCTTCAGGCCAGCAGACACATGGCAATAGCCTCTTGCAGCTTCCTTTCGATTCATAAGCCATTTGCCCCTTTGCATGCTTCCTTCGATTCACAAAATCCAGGATTCCCTCCAGGCTAATATGCACAAGGCAAAGGCTTACCCATGACTAGAATTCACAAGGCAATGGCGCCCACAAAGCATGGGCCATTTTTCACGTTAGCTTCGAATGGGCAATATTTCCTTTAGAAACGGTCTGTTTCAATCACACATAATTCCTACACTATAGCATACAATGGGTGTCCCATTTAAAAGACATGTCTGGGTGTCCCATTCGAAAGACATATCTGGGTGTCCCATTCGAAAGACATGTCTTGGTGGCCCATTCGAAGAATTGCAAATGGTGCACACAAATGATGCATATGGTCCAATCGAAGGACACATATTTGGCCCTTTCAAAGATATACATATAACCCATTCGAAAGACACTTGTTGGATGAAAATAAAATAATATTGCTTGAAGAAGGATCTGGTCGAAGGTGGTCAAAACGAAAGGTGGAGATATCAAAAGATGCTTGCTGCCGAGTTCAAGCTTGACACACTGGCCATAACGCTCCAAAACTATTGCACAACAGTCCTGAAACACCGCCCCTATTCTTGCACCAATTTGGCATACGAACACTGCCCCTCGAAATCTACAAAAAAGAGTTTATTCAATTTGTTCAAATTGTTTTGTTTTCCCTCCTAAACCTCAACCAGCTTCTCCTATAAATAAGAGACTCCATAACATCTAAAGGGACTGGATAGCACATCTAGAGACTTTGGGTGGTATGGAAAGAATCTTAAAAAATAATCAAACTCTCAAAACTCTTAAACTCTTAAGATTCTCAAACACTAAACACAAACCCAAAATCCAGAAGAAACACAACACCTGTTTCCTTGGCCATTCGAATCTAAAGAAATACAACACCTGTTTCTTTTTCTCTTTAGGATCTGAAGCAATCCAAAGCTTGGTTCCTTCCTTCGAATCCAGTCAAAGAAACACCACACCTGTTTCTTTCCTTCGAATCCAGGAGCATCTAGGAAGCAGCTCAAGGTCCAACACTTACATTCCAACGTCAAGCAAGGTATGCCCCCTTAACCTTAAGCTTTTCGTTTCAAACATAACCTATAAATAATATTTGCTCACTTTTTATTTCTATACTTTCAATTGCATGCTTTTTCTTGTCCAAGTATACGTTAAAGCTAACCTGTACAGACCCTAAACGAAAGAAAAAGTCTTGTGTTAAACGAATCCTTAGGCTTCCCCCATGGATGCCTCACAGTCCCAAACTAAAGTCTAGGGGGGCACGAAGGATACGTACTCATGTTGCTTTGCAGGTCCTTACTGCTTTGTAGTCTAAATGAAGAAAAGAAGGTTGTCCATACTGACTGCCAGGCCCAATCTAAGAGGGCAACAAGGAGCTTGAGGTGAAGAGTACACCTCATGTTGATTCCAGGACCCAATCGAAGGAAGCAGAAAGGAACAATTGAATGATGCATCTCATGCTTCATGCTAAGCCCAAATCGAAAGGCGCGTCCTCACTACTTCCAGGATAAATCGAAAGGAGCCAGAGAAGCAGAATCGAAGGGTGCATTCTGCCTAGATCGAAAAGTTCATTTTTCCTTCTTTTATTTTATTTTGTCTTTACATTTTCTTGCTATTCAATATGGTTGTAATAGTGTATGATATTTATTTTATGCATTTTTATTGCTTTTGTACAAACGTTAGTAATTAGGATGTATGGCAAGATAAAACCAATAAGTAGACAACCCAAAAATCAAAGACTAAATGCATGTAATTAAACACACTATGCACACATGCACCTCTAGAGTAATCCCACTTGTTGCCTCGAAAAATAGTCATGTCCCTCAAATATGGGCGTTTTTGCAAAGATCCTCGATAAAAGATCATAGTCCCTCGATGACCCTCAATGTTACCTTCGGTGAACGATCTAGTCCCTAAATGAAAATTTCTAAAACGTCTCATAGGTTGCCTTCTATGACTATACAAACGACCCACGCCCATCCCTTCACATCCAACGATTTCCAAATCAATGGCAAGATAACAACATCTAAAAGGAGGAGGAAAAGAACATTAGACCTTTTGAGTAGGTAGGACGGCCATAGTTGCTCGCTTGCTCACAACAAAAACATTTCACACCAACACTTCCCTTTGAAACATTTTCAAAATTTAAAACACTTTGTACGTATTCTTATATAAACGAGAATCATTACAAAGACACTTTTCAAAATCACTTTCAAAAACACATTCCACCAACACCTCTTTGAACTATTTTCAAAACCAACACTTTGTACGCGTTCTTATAGGAACGAGAATCATTACAAAGACTTTTTCAAAATATCTTCAAACCTATATCATAAGCACATTATCAAACAAATGCAAGTGATCTAGAAAGAAACTAATAGCCCGTAGATAACTACAGATGAAAAGGGTGCTAATAACTTCCCTTTTCATAACCTACCCCCCGAACTCAAGAAGTAATCTCGAAAGGTATTTCCTGTTCTTTTCAACCTTTCCTTATTGGATAAAATAAAATTCGGTGGTGACTCTTGCTATCCGCAACAATTGCGATCGAACACAAAACCCCCAAGTTAGTTCTCCCATCGTGTTACAGAACTGACGACTCTACCGGGGATACTTAAAAGTTGGGTTACCTTAGGGATATATCACCTTTACTTGCTTTCCTTGTTTGACTTGCATGCTTTACATAAGGGTTCCTTGTTTGGGCTTGTTTTGGTCCTCTACCTGGATCTGAGGCACCTTTTTAGGTAAGTAGCAATAAATCATGGAGGATGTACGACGTAGACTGATATGGATGAAGTGATATCTATGTTAGCGTGATACTCTGGCTTGTACTAATGTTCCTTGAGTCAATCAAGGATAAAATTAGGCTTTCTTATAGTGTCATTAAGCTCTAATTGACCTTTAGAACCTTTAATTGACTCATCCTAAGACACTAGAAAGTAGTGAGATGACTGACTTTGGTTCCGACCGAAGATTGGTTGATACTCGATGCTACACTCATTGAGATCAGACTTTTGGGATATTCTGGCCATAATACTTAAGTGCTTGAGCTATAATAATGCCTAAAATAATGGTCGGTTATATGAGACTCCTTAGAACCCGATCACTTTCTAGGACAGGTTAAGCCAACTAAACTTCAAGAGGGTACTTACCTACGAACCCCGTGCAAGCCTAAACCTAAGGACTTGTCTGCTTTGTGTTTATATGATTATTTGTACATAAAGACTCGTTTGCTTTGCATACTTGTACATGACATCATACCATAGAATTTTAAATAACCATTTCAAGGATCTCAAGGGCCTATGATGCAGCGTCACATTGAACCAGACGCCTATCAAGGGGCAAAATGATTCATTCTCTAATCAAACGCTGTCAAAGACCAAAGCACGGTAACTTGAGTCAAGGGCTATGACCCACTTGACATGGTAAGCTTGATTCTCGTGGAAGGACATCCACCTGTACGAAGTTCTCCAATCAAAGCTATTGATCACAATTCAACTTCTAACATCTTCTTGTGTTTACCCCGCGAGATCCTTGAAAACATGCATCCACATACCATGCATCATATCATGACAGGTTTCTCCCACACAGATTTCCTTTTCTTCCTACTATTTATTTCAGTAAGATGGATATGGAACAGACGGTGAAGGATCTCCAAGCACAAAATGCCCAATTCCAAAAAATGTCCCTGACTTTGGCTAAAGGGAAAGAGGACCTGAAGACTCTTCTTCTTAAAGACAAGAAGAAAAAGAAGTCAGTTGGCATCCTGAATTTGGGAAGGAGGTTCAAAAGACCAACAGAGCGAGCTCTAGGATTCACAACTCCATAAACTGAGGGGGACAATCAGACAAAAGAAGGGGATCACAGTCTGGGGTCTAACAAAGAAGAGGCTGACTACACTGAAGAACAATATCCTTCTGCAGACGAAAAATACAAACAACTAGAGGATCGTCTCAACGCCATGGAGATCCAGAGAGTACCTGGTCTGGAATTTGAAGAAATGGGATTGGTTTCTGGAGTGGTCATCCCACCAAAGTTCAAAGTCCCTACCTTTACCACGTATGGTGGGGTCTCTTGTCCTAAGATGCATATGAGATCTTATGTCTGCAAGATTCAACCTTACACAACTGATCAGAAGCTCTGGGTCCATTTCTTCCAAGAGAGCTTAGCTGGGACGCAAATTGAATGGTTCTATCTATTTTAAAGTTCTCACATTCACACCTGGGAAGATCTAGCTGCTGCTTTCTACAAACAGTACCAATACAACGCTAATCTTGCACCAACTCGTGTGTAGTTGCAGAACATGGCCATGCATTCCAACAAGGGCTTCAAAGAATACGCCCAAAAATGGAGAGACTTGGTAGGAAGGATGCAGCCCCTATTAACTGACAGGGAGCTGATTGATATCTTCATGGGAACTTTGATAAGACCTTTCTTCAATCACCTAATCAGAAGCTCCTCGGCCGGGTTCACCGAGCTAATACTGACAGGTGAAAGAATAGAGGGTGACATTAAGAGTGGTAAAATCCAAGGAGATACATCCTTTGATGCTCAGAAAAATCCATACAATGAGAAGAAAGATTCCAATGCTGTGTACGACCAAAAGGATCGTAACAAGAGCAACCATGACCAACATGTGGGGGCAATCCTGATCTCTAATCCTACACCTGTTCAACAACGATAGGGAAACAGACGTAGGGTAAAGTACCAAGAAGGCAGTACACTAAGATTAATATGCCATTGTCTCAAGCGTTACAACATTTGCTGAAAGCGGAGCTGATTACATTAAGGGATCCTCCTCAAAACCCCGATACCTCATCTCCTAAGTATAATCCAAATGTAAGATGTTCCTACCATTCTGATAGTTCTGGGAACGACACTGACAATTGTTGGACTTTGAAGAACAAGATTCAAGATTTGATCGACAACAAGGAGATCGAATTTGACCCTCCTAATGCTCCCAATGTGATAACTGCTCCCAGGCCAGATCATGGCCAAAATTGAGAGCGTTTATTTCATTTTTGAATTTTTAATTGTAATCTCTTTTGTTGTTCAAACACTTATCTATTAATGTCAAACTTTGTTTCTTTAATGCATTACATATGTTTGTCTTGAATTAATCCATTCCATTTAAACTATGCTTTTTACTCCCTTTATGATATTCAACTCTTGTTTTAAAAGTTGCAAGCCTTTAGAGGGAGGATGACGAAAACAATGCCACAATCTCATACAGTATGCTTTTGAATAGACCTTGCTGACGATGTACAAAAGTTCTTTCAATTCCTAAACACTGGAGTTATAAGGAAGATAATCCCTAGTCAACCCCTTCGAGCCAAAGAAGTAGGAGTACACAAATTGAAACCTTTAATCAAAACCCGGGGTAGGGTAGTCTCTCAGTTAATTCAAACGCGCGTTCAGTTGCCTGCTTTCACTTTGTATACAATGAATGACATCAAAAACATTCCTCTGGAATCAAAATACGGCGATGGTTCCCTATCACATAGGCAGTCATTATCTCTCAAAAAGAAAATCCCACTAAGTTAAAACCTACTAAGGAGACTTAAGAAAAAAACTGGGGCATCCCGCTGACCGTAATCTCAAAACAAGAACAGTCAGGCAAAAAAAATCAGGGATAGTAAATAAAATAAGGATACTACAGATCCCCGACCTACATGAAAAAATGTTGCAAAAATGAATGCCTTCTGGCAAACTTAACTTGTTTGAACCATCACCAAAATGTCATTCCAGACTCAATTGGAGTTCAAACGTATAATTAACTGAGTTTAGGACTGAAGAACATCACGAAGAACGGGCGGGTACAAATACACTTTGAGCCATATCCTTTGTTTCTTAAACTGTGAACCAAACCATGCTACAACCCTTAAAAGTCCTAATTGAAGCATGGGTTAGTTCGAAAGCATACTGTTACAAAAGGTATTCTGACTCCTGTAAGTCTTTACTGTAAATCCTAAATTGAATTCATATTCTTACAAAAATTCTTTTATCTGCTAAAACGCATTTTCAAAATTTCAAGACAAGCATAAACCTTGCATTACTTTGAATATCGCTGTTTGCATATGGATTTTTGTTTGACAACATAGAAATTCGCACGACGCACATCCATAAATGGAAATTCTCTCAAAGAAACAAAATCACTTCAAATTAGAAGACGCTTCCAATGACAAATCCCCTATAAGAAAGGGGTCATAACATGTCACTGTCCAACTCGTCAGAGGCAGTTAAGTCGAGATTCCAAGAAATATCTCAAGAAATGCTGAATAAACAGAGGCAGATCTGTATCCAAATCACTTGGAGCATTGAACATGAATTCCAGAAAAGGGTTACGTACGGCCAAGCAAATATTTTCTGGCAATGCTACAACACTTTCTACTAGGGGCAGTGACAAATCTCCATAAAATCACCTTCATAGGGTGATCCCCAGTCAAGTACCCACAGAGTCATCTCTATAAGGTTATCCCCACAGAATAATCTCCACAAATGAGGGTCCAAAACCCACAAAGACCAAATTCATTGGATTCATGCAATCCCTAGCTAGAGTTTCAATCTCTGGAATACTTCTCCCGAACTGAGTTGATCTCAAGAATCCTCGAGGAGTTCTACCAAAAGAAGACACCCCTCCAGCAGGTTGGCAACGGGGTTTATTTCCCCAACAAATGACAAGATTCCCAAGCTTGAATTTTCCTCTCAGACTATCACAAATCAAGGGACCGTAACCCCTCTTCCCAATTATAATTTTTTACAATCCCCAGTAAGTTGCTGCAAAGCCCGAAAGACAACCAGATAACAGTTAACTCCTTTATCTTTGACAAGTTGTTAACTTCCATCAAGAGATAGCTCCCCAGTAGAGTAACAGACAACTAAAACTCCCGAACTCTTTTCCCCAAGCATAAATCAACATTATATACAAATATTTCTCAAGCCAAAGTCAATCTTCCCTAGCGAATTTCTCCTCAAACAATAAAACAGGAATCCCCAGTGGAAACATTCTAAACAAGGTCTGAAGTTGTGCGTACTCTTCATCCCCAACAGCATCCCGAGGTTTAACTTCCTGAAACTCTCCAGCATTTGTCAAGGATTTATTTTCCAAGACAGAGATACACTTCAATAACATGCATAACATATGCATACAAAATACATATAGCACAAATCTCATTTATTTCGAGAACATCATTACGCAATGCATACATCATGACATTGCATTCAACTAACTCTTTACCTTTTCAGGAAAAGATCAATCAACAGATGAGTGTCGCTAACTATCTGTAAACTTCTCCGAGATAAAATCAAGCTTGGATTCCTTCATCATCTGTCGAGGTAGTAATCGTCCAAGATTCCTTCATTATCTATTGATGTAGTAATCGTCCAAGATTCCTTCATTATCTGTTGAGGTAGTAATTGTCTAAGACTCATTCATTATCTGTTGAGGTAGTAATCGTCCCAGATTCCTTCATCATCTGTTGAGGTAGTAATCATTCAAGATTCCTTCATCATCTGTTAAGGTAGTAATCATCCAAGATTACTTCATTATCTATTGAGGTAGTAATCATCCAAGATTCCTTCATCATCTGTTAAGGTAGTAATCGTCCAAGATTCCTTCATTATCTCTCGAGGTAGTAATCGTCCAAGATTCCTTCATTTTTGGTTGAGATAGTAGTCATCAAAGACTCTTTCATCATCTTTTGAGGTAGTAATCGTTCAAGATTCCTTCATTATCTATTGAGGTGGTAATCGTCCAAGATTCCTTCATTATCTGTTGATATAGTAATCGTCCAAGATTCCTTCATTATCTGTTGAGGTAGTAATCGTCTAAGATTCCTTCATTATCTGTTGAGGTAGTAATCATCCCAAATTCCTTCATTATCTGTTGAGGTAGTAATTGTCCAAGATTCCTTCATTATCTCTTGAGGTAGTAATCGTCTAAGATTCCTTCATTTTAGGTTGAGGTAGTAGTCGTAAAAGACTCTTTCATCATCTGTTGAGGTAGTAGTCGTCAAAGATTCCTTCATTATCTATCACAGTCAAGGTTCATACTTACCAACAAAAGGCAAGTTCCAGATTAATACCTGAAACAAAACATGACAACTATCTGTGAACAATTTGATTGTAGATCAATTCCCGAAATAGGACGGGGTGCCTATCTACATGACGCATATTTCTTTCAGACCTCTGTTGGTTCAGTTTAAATCGATCAATGGTTTATCCTGTTTTCGTCCTGGTAGACACTTTCTCTAGTTCAGTTAAATCGCTCCAAAGATTTATTCTAATTCTTTCCCAGTTAAAGATTATCCAAGACCTCTGTTGGTTTAGTTTAAATCGATCAATGGTTTATCCTGATTCCCTTCCGGTAGACACTTTCTCTGGTTCAGATAAATCGCTCCCAAGATTTATCCTGATTCTTTCCAGTTAAAGATTATTCAAGACCTCTGCTGGTTCAGTTTAAATCGATCAATGGTTTATCCTGATTCCATTCTGGTAGACACTTTCTCTGGTTCAGATAAATCGCTCCCAAGATTTATTCTGATTCTTTTCCAGACCTCTACTGTTTCAGTCTAAATTGATAAATGGTTTATCCCGATTCTGTTCCGTTATACACTTCTTCTAGTTCAGCTTAAATCAACCAAAGATTTATTCTGATTCTTTTCCAATTGAATGCAAGCTTAGAATTAGTCTAATTTCTGTCAACAATCACCTTTGGATGACATCTATAAGCCCATCTCCAACAACTCCCCATCATCTCTCCAAATAACATCTTTAAGCCCATTCCTTACAAAATCAACAACCACATCATCGAGTGCAAATTTCTGGGCACTCTAGTGTTCAATCATCTTCTACCTTCAAGCTACAAACTGCAATGTGCCATACTTGCTTTTCAGGTTTAAGAAGATTGAACATGGGCAGCTGTTGTACCCTAAAATTTTCCCTCTCATTTCTCAAGGCATTTCTCACAAGGATTTTCAAAATTCAAGCTTGCACAAGTACAATTGGATTTTCCAGCATCAAGTTAAAGAGGAAATTGTTAAAAAAGGGCAAAATAGATAAAAATAATATTTTTGACAAAATTGGAGAAAAAATAAGTTTACTTCGATTTGCAAGGCTTCGATTGGACTAGGTCTCCTTCAAGCCTTCTTCGATTCTCCTTGATCTGTTTGGACTTTAGTCTCTTTCAAGACTGTTTCTATTGGACTAGGATTTTCATCATGCCTCCTTCAAATCCATCCTTTGTGTCTCCTTCGATCCATAATGTAATGGTGGCCTGCATGCCTGCTTCGATTAGACATCTGATGCCTGCATGCCTGCTTTGATTGGACATCTGATGCCTGCATGTCTGTGTTGGTTGGACAATTAATTCTCCCCATTCTCGATTTGATTCACAAAGTAATGGCTAGCTGCATACAACCTTCGATTGAGCCATACCTTCCTTCTTGCATGTAAGAGGCTCCCACAAGCCAGCAGGCACAAGGCAAAGAGCCTCCTATAGCCTCCTTCGATTCAAAGAGGAAAAGCCTCCTGTTGATGTCCTTCGATTCAGAAATGGGTGGCTTCCTACTAGCCTTCTTCGATTCAGAAGACAAGTGACTTCTTTACCCTTTCTCCCAATTCACATGGCAAGGACCTGCTTCAGGCCACCAGTGTTGCACCCCAAAATTTGCTCTCCTAAAATTTGCCCTCCTAATCTCTTTTGGCTTAGGCTTAGCGTAGCATTCGCATATTTTCATTAGGTTACTAACATAGCATACATTTGGTTCGATAAAGTACCATGGGTTCAAAGGACCTGTGAAGTAGCAATATCATGGTGTTACAGTGATTAAATGTGCGCATCAAATAAAGGTTGGTTTCTTCTGATTCTCCTGGCTAGTCTTCTATAAGCAGTAAATCCTAGAGTTAGGGTTTGGTTGTTCATTGGTTTCATATTCACTATGAACGATTATCCCATCAATTAAAACTCAGTGGATTATAGTTGCATCTCATGGATTATTTTGAGCATCCTTCAAGCCTTATTCCCTCAATGTCTCAAATAGTGGATTAGGGTTCATGTCCGTAGTGATGGCGCTGGTTAATTCAATTAAAGATTCATTATGTTCCAGGCATCATTCTTTTAATATTTGTCCCCTGAGGTTGAACTGAGTTTGAAGTTAGAAATTTTGGCAAGAAGTCAGGTCGATTTGGCTTTTTGCTCATTAGAAATTGAAGTCGTTTTGAATCCATTGTGGTGAAATGTTCAGTCATGTGGGCTATGAATTCAGTGTTACAAAGCGATCAATTGGTATGATTTAAGATTTTGGTCCATAGATTCTCAATGGCATCAAAATTGATTCGTCAAGGATCAATACAAGGGGTGCATTAATATTTCTTGAGGATCCACATTTCGTCAATTCAAAGAGGTGTCTTTGGCTTGGAGTGCAAGGTGTGGATAATATGAACTTCAACATTGAATCCGATTTTTCTATGAAATTCAAGCATGATGTGGCATTTGATTAAGATCCAAGTATTGATTCAAGATCTTGTTTTGAGTTATAAGGCAAGCGTCATGGTTAGTTCAAGTATTGGATTCATTTGCATTTTGATAACATAAAGCCAAGATTTTGATTGACAATATTATTTCAAGCATGTAATTGGAGTTTAAGTATAGTGGAACTATGAAAGGTACGTAACTTGATTCAAACATCATGGAATTCATCATTCAAGTATTGATCCGAGTCCATTCAAATGATCAAACATCGTTTAAGGTTCTAAACAAGGTTCTTCAAATCCCATTCAAAATACATATTGAAATTCTGGCAGCAGATACTCAATGTCACAGTGAATGTTATGACACCGTATCTGACTTTCTATAAGACAGTAAATCAAAAAACAGTAAAGAACACAGTCAATTGTTTACCCAGTTCAGTGTGAAATGACACCTACTCTGGGAGCTACCAAGCCAGGGAGGAAATTCACTATAAGAGATATTAATTCAGGAATAAACCAACCAGTTTATCTCCTTCACTTAAGACCTACCCAATGCAACTTCAATCTAAGTTCAACTTAAACCTGAGTTCCTACTCACTCCCCCTCAATCACAACAGTGATACTAAACAATTGACTAATGAAATAATGAAGACACTCTTCAGAACATACACTTGATTATGCTTCACAGCTTTTAATCAAGTAACACAAACACTCGTGCTTCAAAGCTTTGAGTGATACATAAACCTAACTTGACCTTGCTTCAAAGCTTTAATCAAGTGACACAAACACTCTTGCTTCAAAGCTTTGAGTGATACACAACCCTTACAAACAAAACCTACTCCAAGTCACTTATCACAATGATACTTGCTTGGATTACAGTAGTTAAAACTATACAGCCCCTAGTTGATCTTCTGTCAAAGAGTTGATTTTCCCAACAGCCTTCCTGTTGAATATATATGCAGCTGTTTCTTCAGTTAGGGCTTCCACGAAAAGCTAGGGTTAATTAGGGTTAACCTCAAGACTTGGTCACAAGACTTTATCAACCAGATTAGGGTTGAGCTAGGTTAACCTAAAGTCCACGTGAGATTCTGTTCTGGAATGTATGAACCAAATTCCTGAAAAATCTCAGAATTAACCAAACTGCATAGCTGTTAGATCAGTACAGGATGTCTTAACATTGGTTATAACAACAGGAATCCTGTTTACTGATTTTGGTAGAAAGTAATAAATGTGATCATTGCAAAATGCTCAGATACACACTCATAAAGAGCAACTACTGTATGCCATTCTTTTTCTGCATAAAGTACCTAATAACCCAAAATGTTATGACATCAGTCATGACATTCACACACCTGGTTTTACCAAAAATACATGCCAATAACTAAACACTTACAAACTCCCCCTTTGGCAAATTTTTGGCTAAAACCCCTAAACAATCAGAGAATAGAGAGCAGCAGAAATAATATGTCTGCAGAAAAATAATGTCTACCAAGTAATTAACATAAAATCTTCTCCCCCTCTTTAGCCATAAATAGGCCAAAGATACATGTACTTATAGGCTATACAGTCATCCAAAATGAATAATAAAAATAACAAAAAGTCTGAAATCACTTGCAGCAACAGGTATCAGCAGCAAGCTTGACACTCCACTGATCTTTAAGCACTGTCATCTTCAGAGGAGGCACTATCTTCAGCATTAAGCTGATCTTCAGCAACATCCTCTTCCCTTCTTTGTCCTTAAGTCTCCTCTTGTTCTAGTCTAGCAATTAGGTTATCAAGAGTCCTTTTCCTTGTCTCCAGCTCTTTGCAGGTTTCCTTCAGCACAGCTATAACATCAGATTTCTTGGACTGAGTTTTGACAGTTGATGTCTCAGTTGATGTTATGACAATGTCAGGAACACGAGTTCCCTGAAATAGCTTATAGTGCAACCCAAGAGCAGGGGCTCTTTTGCATATAGTATCTCTTTCCATTAGAATGTCAGGATATTGAGCAAGGACAATACCACATAGGAGGGAGGGAAAGGCAATAGGGCCTTTAACAGCATAGCTTCCAGCATGTTTTAAAGTTTGATCAAAGATATACCTGCCATAGTCAAATTTTGTCCTGGTTCCAACAACATAAATGAATCTTCCCAATCCTGTGGAGATGGTTGATTTATGGTTGGTAGGAACCCAGTTGGCTGCACCAATCTTGTACATGATGGCAAATTTCATGCTTAGCTTGCTTGCATTCAGCTTGCCTTTTAAGGGCCAGCTCCTTACTTAATTTGCAGTGATGGTTTGGCATACTTGGTTATCAGTAACCTCTAGTTCAGGACAATCCTCATCTGGTCTTCAAAGGAATTTGTTTATTTCAGAGGGAGAGAAATTAACCTTTCTTCCTCTCACATAGACACACTTAAAGTCAGCTGACCTTCCATCAGCACATCCATCAGATAAATTCACTATGAATTCTTTGACAAGATTTTCATAGCAGTTGGTAAACTTTACCACAATATTCATTAGCCCAGCAGTTTTGATTAGGTCCATGATCTCCTTACATTCCATGGCACCATTGTTCAGTTCTCTTTCCAAGGCTATTCTTTTTAAACAAACATACTTCCATCTGTTGGCATTTTCAGGGTGGTGAAAAGAAATGTTGTCAGTGGGGACTTCAGGAACTTTAGCCATTTTGCTTGATGGGAGTTTCCTTCTGAGAGGAATCTCTTCAACATCAACTTCAAATTCTGATTCCTCATCAGAATCAGAGGGTTCAGGCTCTTTCCTTTTCTTTGCTATTGGTTGTCTTACAGGCTTTGAGAGATTACCAGCAGGTACTCGGGTCTTCACCTTCCCTTTGGACAGTCTAGACTTCACAGTTTCTACACCAGTCTTGCCTTCAGACCTGGTTTTCTTATGAGCAACATCAGCAGTCTTCTCTTTGGTCAAACATTTTGCAGCATCCTGCTTACCTTTTCTGTTCATCATCCTCCTAGCTATGCTAGGGTTGATATTTGCAATTAGGTCATTGTCAGAGTATTCTTCATCCACATCAATAACAAGGGGTTCAACATCCTTCTCTGAAGGGTTCTGGAGATCATCAAGATTTTCAGATGATTTCTGAATGTTGTCTTCCGGTGTCTCAACATTCTTAGAAAACCAGTAACAATAAGAGAGAAATCTTTGATTGAGAGAATGGGGATTGTTGCAGAGCTGAGAGAGGAAGGAGGTAAATGAGTGTCTATTCAACTTCTTAACAATTTTGAAAGAAACAGGAAAACAAATGATTAACCCAATCAAAATAGACTTAACACAAAAATCTCCTTCATCCCTTGTTTTAAGCAAAATTAATTGCTACATTTCCTCATGTTGGCAAATACCCAACTTGCCCCTCAAATTTTCAAATTGATTTGCATCAAGTGCTTTGGTAAAAATGTCAGCCAGCTGTAGTTCTGTGGCAACATGTTCCAGTTTAATTGTCTTCTCCTCTACAAGATCTCTAATAAAATGATGTCTAATGTCAATATGCTTGGTCCTGCTATGCTGAATAAGATTCTTGGAAATGTTGATTGTACTCAGATTGTCACAGTACAATGTCATAACATCTTGTGTGACATTATACTCAGTAAGCATCTGTTTCATCCAGATCATTTGAGAACAGCTACTACCAGCTGCTATGTATTCAGCTTCAGCAGTAGAGAGAGACACACAGTTCTGTTTCTTGCTGAACCAGGAGACCAGATTATTTCCTAAGAAGAAACATCCTCCAGAGGTGCTCTTTCTATCATCAGCACTTCCAGCCCAATCAGCATCACAGTAACCAGTCAGAGTTGGTTCACAACCATGAGAGTACATCAAGCCATAGTTGTAAGTTCCACTTACATACTTCAAAATTCTCTTCACTTGGTTGATATGACTGACTTTGGGATCAACTTGGTGTCTTGCACATACTCCAACTGCAAAAGCAATGTCAGGTCTGCTGGCTGTTAAGTATAGCAGACTTCCTATCATGCTTCTGTACAGGCTTTGGTCCACCTTAACCCCACTTGAATCTTTGGATAGCTTTAAATGAGTAGGAGCAGGAGTCCTTTTGTGACTAGCATTCTCCATACCAAACTTCTTGACAATGTTCTTTGCATACTTGCTTTGAGACAAAAAAATTGAGTCTTCCATCTGTGTGACTTGCAGTCCAAGAAAGTAGGTCAATTCTCCCATGAGGCTCATTTCGAATTCAGCCTGCATTTGGTCAGCAAAATGTTTAACCACTTTATCTGACATTCCCCCAAACACTATGTCATCAACATAGATTTGAGCTACCATTATCTTTCCTCCTTCATTTTTGACAAAGAGGGTTTTATCCAAGCCTCCTTTTTTGTATCCTTTGTCAGAGAGAAATTTTGTCAACCTGTCATACCATGCTCTAGGAGCTTGTTTCAGGCCATATAAAGCTTTCCTCAATTTGTAGACATGATCAGGGTAGTTTGGATCCACAAAGCCTTTTGGCTGTTCCACATAAACTTCCTCATTTAAGTACCCATTTAGGAAGACACTTTTTACATCCATCTGAAATAACTTGAACTTCAGGAGACAAGCAATTCCCAATAGGAGTCTGATTGATTCCAGTCTGGCTACAAGGGCAAAGGTCTCATCAAAATCAACCCCTTCAACTTGAGTGTATCCTTGAGCAACAAGTCTTGCCTTATTCCTGGTGACAACTCCTTCAACATCTGATTTGTTCTTGTAGATCCATTTTGTGCCAATGATGTTTGTTCCTTCTGGTCTAGGAACTAACTCCCATACTTCATGTTGCTTGAATTGGTTCAATTCATCTTGCATTGCTCCAATCCAGTATTCATCAGTTAAAGCCTCCTTAACATTTCTTGGTTCAATTTTAGACACAAAGCAAGAGTTTGAGATGATTTCTCTAGATCTTGTAATGACTCCACTGTTAGGATCTCCTATGATGAGTTCTTTAGGATGATCTTTCTGAATTCTGATGGAAGGGTTTTTGCTAGCTTCCTTTGATTCAAAGTCTTCTTTAGTGGTGTTAGGTAGATCATTTTTTTGAGTTGAAGTCTCAAAGAATGTCTCAACATTACAAGGGACATCTGTTTCCTCATGATAATCATCAACTATGACATTTATTGATTCCATCATGACTTTGGTCCTGGAATTGAATACCCTATAAGCTCTGCTGTTGGTGAAGTATCCTAGAAATACTGCTTCATCACTTTTAGGGTCCAACTTTCTCCTTTGTTCCCGATCTTCCAGAATATAGCATTTGCTACCAAATACATGGAAGTACTTCACTGTTGGCTTTCTTCCTTTCCAGAGTTCATAAATGGTGGATGAGGTTCCCTTTCTCAAGGTGACCCTGTTATGGACATAACAGGCTGTATTCATAGCTTCAGCCCAAAAATGAATAGGAAGTCTTTTGGCATGTATCATTGCTCTGGCAGATTCCTGTATGGTCCTGTTTTTTCTTTCTACAACTCCATTTTGTTGAGGAGTTATAGGAGAAGAGAATTCATGATTAATTCCTTCTGAGGAACACAACTCATTAAACTTACTGTTTTCAAATTCCTTGCCATGATCACTTCTGATTCTGACAATGCACCCTTCTTTTTCTCTTTGAATTCTTTTGCACAGTTCTTTAAAAACTTCAAATACATCAGATTTTTCCCTAATGAAGTTAATCCAGGTGAATCTGGAAAAATCATCCACAACAACATAAGCATATCTTTTTCCACCAAGACTTTCCACCTGCATTGGTCCCATCAGATCCATATGTAGAAGTTCTAGAACCTTAGAGGTGGTCAGATGTCTTGACTTTGGATGTGACATCCTAGTCTGCTTACCAACCTGACAATCACCATATACTCCCCCTTCATCAATTTGCAGTCTTGCACTCCCTTCCTATCAAGCCAAATCCTGAATCAACTCAACCAGAACTTGCCAAAGTTTTGTCAGATATTGACTCTTTTGACCAAGATATTTCTGCTCCCACACCACATAATCCAAATCCTCTAATCCCTGATAATCCAAACTCCGAAACTACAACAGAAGTTCCACAACCATATATTCCACTACCTCTCTTTCCACAACAAGATATTCCTCATCCACCATCTCCTCAACCTAAACAATCAAAACCAGAAGTTCAAACTTCTGAGAACCAACCATCTGAGACCTATGAACCAGAACCTCACAATCCTACAACCAATCAATCTGAAGAACCTACTTCAGATTAAGATACAATCCCTATCCCAGGAATCACTGAACCACTTGCCATCCGTTTTCCCCTCACCATCCCGGACATTCCACAAATTCCTTCTTCTCTGGAATCAACACCACCAAATTCCCCAACTAGTCCAATCATTATACCCGATTCTCCCACTCCTTCACCCGAGAGCAATCCAGATGACAATGTTAGACTTGTCATTGATCCAACTATACTGGAATGTCTAGCTGCTATATCTCACAAAACCAAAACTGCCATTCCAAAACCAAAACCATCTGAACCCACACCAGATGTTGGTACAAGTTTATTGATGTTTGAAACAGGAATGCAGAAGTGGACAACCTCCTTGAAGCAAGCTAGTCTAGAGATGACTAATCCTGCTGCTTCTAATTATCTTTGGACAAGTTTTAGAAACTGTCTAAGTTCTGAAACATTGAAGCTAAAAGAACAGAGCTATGAACAGGTACAGCAGAATTTCAGTGAGATGCTAAAGGTTTTTGAAGACCAAGTTATGAGCCATCTTCTCAAGGAAGAGATTCTCCCTCTGGACAATGCTCCCTGGTCAGAACATCATCTCTCAGATGAAGTTCAACCAGACTCAGAAGGACTCACTCTGACTGCTGCTCCAGAAGAGATGATTTCAGCAGAGGACATGGTTCAATGTGATCAAGTTGCATAATGCTCTGAGAAGCGTCCTGATACTGAAGAATCTCCAGCTCCTTCCTATGAAAGGAAAACTCTGGAAGAATTGAAGAGAGCAAATGTTGTTATCCAGGAAAGGTTGGATAAGTAGGATGATACGAACAAAGAAATCAAAAGCATTATAAGAAAACAGGAGGAAACTAACACCCAGATCAAGGGCTTGCTGGAAGCTTTGTTCACACGCCTTCCTCCTCCATCTTAGATTCTCTTCTGTTTTAAATCTATTTATCTGTAATATTTATTTTACATTGTTTCTGTTCTGAACTACTTATCATTGCTTCTTGTTTATTAATATAAATCATTGTTTTTGCTCTGATTATATTGCTTTTTGATAAATGACAAAAAGGGGGAGAAAGTAAGATATTTTCAATAACGGTTTACGGAGACAGAAGTCTCAAACATTCTGAAATAGTTAACCTCTATATTCTGAAAAGCTTGAACAGGTACAAAACTCTGATAAAAGATGCAGACTCTGATAAAAGATGCAGTTAAACTCTGAAGCTCAAAGAATCAAGGAACTTAAGGGAAGTAATCAACTCAGGGGGAGTTTTTCTCCTCTATTCTAAACCTTTTATTCTTTATTTTTTAATTGAAAATTCTGGTTTTTGTCATCATCAAAAAGGGGGAGATTGTTAGAACATAGTTTGATTCTACAACCCTTGGTTAGAGTTTTGATGATAACAAATAAAAAGAATAAATAAATACATAGAACAAATATGCTCCTTAAAAATATGTTTTATGTATGCCGAAGTTCTGATTAGATCAGCATCAGAAGATAAGCCATAAAGCATTACACGCTGAAGCAATCAGATTATACACTGAAGATTGATGACAAGAATCTGCGCTCAATTTTAATAAACTCTGATTCTGATCAAAGACATATAAACCAAGTCATCAATATTCTAAAGCGTCATCAGCAGTTAAGGAAAGAAGACTCTAAAGCGTTACTGAACATTCAAGAAAGAATTAATTCTAACGGCTTTCTTCAGACAAGATCTTCTCCAAAAGGAAAGTGTGTTATTAACATTAAACTTGCTTTATGGACAACGTCTTTATCTTGTCTATATAAACAAGTATGCTTGGAAAAAGAAGCACGTACGTACACACAACAATTGCTAAGAACACCAACCACGCATATTCAAGCTCTAGCAAATTCATTCTCTATTCTAAGCTAAACTTGTGTAACTTATCACAGTTGTGATAAACTGTTTTTGTTAGAAAACAACAACACATTTTTGTTTAATCATATTGTAAAAGATTTCCTTGAGATTAACCGGATTATGGTTGTACTCAAGAAGACTTTAACAGTTGTTAAAGTAGCTTTGTAATCTTGTTGAGATTAGTGGATTAAGACCTCGTTGGAGAGAGGCGAAATCACCTTGACGGGTGGACTGGATTAGTTTGAGATCAAACGAACCAGGATAAAAATATTGTGTCATTAAGCTGTTTTTGATCCAAGTTTTCAATTCAACCCCCCCTTCTTGTGTTTTTCACATCATCAATGATGACACTCACCTCTTTCGATATCCAATGGTACAAACTTAAGGTGGATAGCTCCGAAGTCATCTCTCACTGTGCAGGTTTCTCTAATGTTCCACTCATGGGAACAAAAGGGGTTATCAACTACAATCCAATACTCTCTCTTCTCCAATTAGGTTATGCCATGAGGCGTCCACCCATGGCCAAGGAGGTAGAACCTATGTTTTTCAAAAAAGGAGAAAACCCAGAATTGCTGAAGAAAGTGGAGATTGCTTGGGCACATGTTGGAAGGAAGGGAAAAGAATTCTTCGGGCTAAAAGAGGTATTAGCTTTCGATCCTTACATGGTTTGGTTGAAGAAAAGAGTCAAAACTATTATGTTACCTTTTGAAAATGAAATCTCATTGTATCTTCAACCCACGGAGTTACAGCACGATGTGCCTAAGGAACACTTCTATCAAGTACAATTGGAGAATAGGGACCTTCGCCAGAATTTGGAAGACAAAAAAATGGAAATATACTTCTTAACAGAAAAGAAAAGGGACTTGGCCCGTCAGTTAAAAGAGTACGAAGGGGAAAGTAGTTCCAAGAAAAGACCCAGAGCTGAAGACTCTTTTGTGTCTACGGAAGAATATCAGATAGCCCTTGCTAATGCAGAAAGGAATCATCAAGAAACTTTGAAATTTAAGATGGCCAACAATAGGAACAAATCCAAAGTCAAGGAATTGGGAAACCAATTCAAAATCGCTAGGATGGAGTTGGAAGCAAAAGAAGATCAAATGACCAAAGTGTTGAAAGAGAATGCAAGACTCCGAGACAAGATCAAGGAGATGGAAGAAGCACTTGTGCCTATACCTTTACCAGAATGTAAATAATGTGATCGCTTCCTAGAGCAATGTGTGTACTTGGAGGGACAACTATATCGGAAATATGTGGTGATCGATAGCTTCGCTCGTGGACGGGATCGTGAAAAGACAAAGAAATTATTTGAAGAAACCAAAGAACGGAGTGAAGAGTACTTCCGGAAAGGAGGACCTTTGTACTACACAGAGATTATAGACCCCCCCCGTTGATTATCTTGTTCTCCCCTTTTATTTTCTTTTTGTCTTTTGATCACCACCAGTCTTGTTGGATGGGGTCATTTAGATTTCATTGCAGTTTCTGAATCATGCTTGTAAGAAGTTACCATTGGATCATATAAATGATGTTTTTAATGAGATCAATTGTTAATCAAAATTTCTTCCCACCGTTTATCTCTCTTATCATGTTGTTTAAAATTCCTAGGGGTAATAAAACTTTGGATGTCCTGGAAATGATATAACATCACATACACAATCATGCATTCATACATATCATAATACGAGAAATAATTATGGCAGGTCTTCTTATTCCTTGATTTGGGCCTCCCTTTTGTAGAAGATAGCCACTACGAATTCCCATCGTTATAATACTCGAAGCACCACCAAAAGACAGATGGAACAAATTCAAGCAGATGTTGTGGCTATGGGAACCAGGATGGATACTCGAGTCGATCAACTGATGGAGATTATTCATAACATGGCTCGTCAACAGGAGGAAATGAGGGCTATGATTGTGAGGCCTGCTGAAGCATTGAATAGTGGGGGTGAAAATCCGAACGCTGGTCCACCAGGGGTCATCATCAATAATCCCAACAGTATTCCAGGGGCTCAGAACGCAGTGGAGAATCCGAGAGGAACTCGAAATGTGAATATCGATTTGAATACCCAAAATGGTCAGCATGCGAATTTCAGCAACCTTACAGGTAACCAAGGCATCCTTGGGAATCAAGCTATGGAAAACCCTCCGCCACTCACTCCTACTCATCACAACACCGAACAACCTACTATGCTACCAAGGCCTGTTCGCATTCCTGTTAGGCCAGTGGAAGAAGATAATTG
The DNA here is from genome assembly GCA_948472305.1 of Vicia faba. Lineage (NCBI taxonomy): Eukaryota > Viridiplantae > Streptophyta > Magnoliopsida > Fabales > Fabaceae > Vicia > Vicia faba. The sequence continues at coordinate 629,632,743 of OX451740.1, forward strand.
GGAAGACTGGATGACTAATATGGAAGAACCAACTGAAGATAACAAGAAGTTGCATATGCTTGAAGAACGGATGCGTAAGTTTGAAAGCCAAGGTACAATAGGCTTTGACATGTCTGACTTAGGCTTGGTGCTCGGAGTAAAGATTCCCCCAAAATTCAAGGTGCCTGATTTCGTAAAGTACAAAGGCACTTTCTGTCCAAAAACCCATGTTAAGTCTTTCTATCGGAAGATGTCTACATATTCCAACGACGAGAAACTGTTGATGCACTACTTTTAAGATAGTTTAACAGGTGGTCCACTCGAATGGTACATGCAGCTGAAAAGTAGTTGTATCCGCACATGGAGAGAATTGATTGAAGCATTTGTTTTGCACTATCAGTATAACACTGACATGGCGCCCACAAGAACCCAACTGCAGAACTTATCCCAGAAACGAGATGAGTCTTTCAAAGAGTACGCCCAGAGGTGGCGAGAGATGGCTGCAAAAGTGCAACCTCCCATGTTAGAACGAGAAATGGTAGAGATGTTTAGTAGTACACTACAAGCCCAATATTACACAACCTGTAGCATGTCAGGTACTTTTGCTGAGATGGTAACACACGGGGAGCGGATTGAGATCAGAATTAAATTGGGGAAAATCCAAGATGTCTCGGTTGGGAATAGTGCTGGCAATACTAAGAAGTCTTTCGGGGGCCACCCAAAGAAAAAGGAAGGAGAATCTGGTGCGATCTATCCTTAGAAGGGGAAGGGCAGATATCGAGATTACGACCACCAGGCTGCTGCTGTAACAATTCCAATAGCTCCCCCTCAACGTCCAACATATACACCCCGACAGAGTAATCAACAAAAACCAAAACTCCCCTTCAGGAAGTTTGATGTGCTTCCGATGACATATGCTGAATTGTTTCCCCAGTTACTCGAGCTAAAATTGATTGAGTTACGTGCATTGAAAGTTGACCCCAAAAGGTTGCCGATTCACTTTGACGCTAATGCCCGGTGTGATTTCCACTCTGGTGGACAGGGGCATACTATCGATAATTTCTATGCTTTCAAGCATAAGGTCCAAGTCCTGTTAGACTCTCAAGCTATTAATTTTGGGCCAGCACCTAATATTACAAATTAACCACTACCGACTCACGGAGGATCCACTGTCAGTGCCATCATTGAAGACAAAAGCCTAGATCTGGTTATGGATGTTGATTAGTTAATTACCCCCCTGTTATTCTTGAAAAAGCAATTGACGAGCAAAGGTGTGTTCTTAGGCTGCGGAATGGACTGTACTGCTTGTTTAAAACATCCAGAGGGTTGTCATTTGTTGAGAAACGCAGTTCAAGATTTGATTACAAAGGGGTTTCTTCAGTTTAATCGCAAGATCATGAAGCCTGAGATCGATAAGAATGAAGTCAATTTGATAACCATTCCGGTCAAGCAAAAAGCTACCCGAGTACCAGTAATAATCTTGGTACCTGCTAAGAAGTCTCCACTACTTATCACTACGCCTGGTCCGGTACCGTATGTTAGCAACAAAGCAGTACCTTGGAATTATGGTGGTGAACTTTACTATCAAGGGAAGAAGGTTACTACTCAGAGGTTTGAGGAAGACAAGTCTGAAGAAGAGAAACCCGCAGTGCTCGATATTGTCAATGAAAGCAGAATTACTCGCAGCGGCCGGATTTTCTCCCCGCCGGAACGACTTGAAAGTAGTCAGATGCTGCAGCTAAGGCTAAAGGAAAACAAATCATGGTCAATAGCGATAAGCCGGGGCTAAGTCCCCCTATTCCTGTTTTTGATGATGAGATGTCTAAGGATGCAGCCGAGTTAATGCGATACATCAAGAAGAGTGACTATAAGATCATTGACCAGTTAAGTCAAACACCCTCAAAGATATCCATCCTCGCCTTGCTTAGAGACTCAGAATATCATAGAAATGCACTGTTGAAGCTGTTAGGAACCTCTTTTGTTCCCCAAGAAATATCAGTGAATCAGTTTGAGGGAATTGTGAATAGTATTTCTGCAAGTAACGGGCTGGGTTTCACGGACTTCGACCTCCCCCCTGAGGGGAGGAAGCATAACAAAGCATTACACATCTCTATAGAAATTTCAAAAACTACTTTATCTCGTGTGTTGGTTGATACAGGTTCCTCTATCAACGTATTACCTAAGTCTGCTCTTTTGAAGCTGGATTATGAGGGGATTTCACTGAGGCTAAGTGATTTGGTTGTCAAGTCTTTTAATGGATCGAGAAGGACTGTGTTCGGGGAAGTCGACCTACCAATTAAGATAGGACCTCAAGTATTTGAAGTAACCCTATTTATCATGGATATAAACCCTTCCTATTGTTGTTTGCTGGGACGCCCATGGATCCACGGGGCTGGTGCCGTTACCTCCACTCTACACCAGAAGCTGAAATTTTTACTGAATGGAAAAGTGGTCACTGTCTGCGGCGAAGAAGATTACATTGTCAGTCACCTGAGTTCTTTCTGCTATGTTGAAGTAGAAGGAGAAATCCATGAGACGCCGTGTCAAGCTTTTGAAACTGTACAAGTTGTTAGAACTCCTTATCAAGAAGACAGGAGGCCAGAAGTCCCCATGTCATCCTATCGCCAAGCACAAGAAATCATTCAGTCTAGTCATCCAGAAGGATGGGGAAGAGTGTTTGATCTCACTACTCAGAAGGACAAGAAAGGTTTAGGCTTCGTTGCTAATCAGGGAAAGTCAGTCATCACTCCCAAAGGTCAAAATATTCCTCCACCAATTCGATTCGTCAGCGGCGGAACCATCTAGGAAGAAGCTAATGTGGTAAGTGAAGGAGATGACATCGATTGTGAGATGGATAGGTGGGTTCACCCGACCAGGCCGAATGAAAAGCTTACCAAATGGTTCACCGAAGACATCATCGAAGTCACCCGTTTTGAAGAGTAACTTTCTTTTATTTCTTTTATCATGCAATAATCCCTATGTCCTGCCTAAGACATAGCGGACATGCTGTAAGGCCATAATTTTTTTTCATTTACAACTATATTCATTAATAAAGAACGTCTTTTATTTTCAAATGTTTCACTCTTTGTCTTTCCAAATTTTTTTACAAAATTCAAGACTTTGTTTTCTTTTACATCTAAAACTAAAATAAAGACAAAAAACAACCATGCAGATTATGTCCCTCATTAATCCCAGAAAATGTCGAGAATGATTCTGCTATGACTCTCTATGACTTTGAAAAACCAATATATCAAGCTGAAGAAGAAACCGAGGAGGGCTGCGAACTTCCCGAAGAGTTGGCTAGGTTACTGAGGCAGGAAGAGAAATTCACTCAACCACACCAAGAGACCATTGAGTTGATCAACTTAGGAACATAAGAGGTCCGAAAAGAAGTTAAGATTGGGGCTGCTCTAGAAGACAGTATCAAGCACAAATTAATCACAATGCTTCGCGAGTATGTGGATATCTTTGCTTGGTCCTATGAAGACATGCCTGGTTTAGACACAGACATCGTCATGCACAAGCTACCTCTCAGAGAAGAGTGTCTTCCTGTTAAACAAAAGCTTCGAAGGACTCATCCTGAGATGTCTAAGAAGATCAAAGAAGAAGTTCATAAACAGTTTGATGCCGGGTTTTTAAAAGTGACATCTTACTCGCCGTGGATCACAAATATTGTGCCTGTACCTAAGAAGGATGGAAAGGTCAGGATGTGTGTGGACTATAGGGACTTGAACAGAGCAAGTCCTAAAGATGACTTCCCGTTGCCACATATTGATGTGCTAGTTGACAATACAGCTCAAGCAAAAGTGTTCTCCTTTATGGATGGTTTTTCTGGCTATAATCAGATTAAGATGGCACCAGAAGACATGGAGAAGACTACTTTTATTACTCCTTGGGGAACGTTTTGTTATAAGGTAATGCCATTTGGCCTAAAAAATGTTGGGGAAACTTATCAACGTGCGATGGTCGCTCTCTTTCATGACATGATGCATAAAGAGATTGAGGTATACGTCGACGATATGATTGCAAAATCTCAGACAAAATAGGAACATCTGGTTCATTTGTTGAAATTGTTTGAAAGGTTAAGGAAGTTCAGGCTAAGGCTGAATCCAAATAAGTGCATATTCAGAGTAAGATCAGGGAAATTATTAGGGTTCATTATAAGCGAGAAAGGAATTAAAGTCGACCCTAGTAAGATAAAGGCTATACAAGAAATGCCTGTGCCGGAAACAAAAAAGGAGGTTCGCGGCTTTCTCGGAAGATTGAACTACATTTCTAGACTTATCTCCCACCTTACAGCCACTTGTGAACCAATCTTTAGGTTGTTAAAAAAGAGCCAGACAGACAAGTGGAATAACGATTGCCAGGCAGCGTTCGATAAAATTAAAGAGTATTTGATGGAACCTCTGATTCTCTCGCCCCCGGTGGAAGGTAGGCCCTTGATAATGTACCTAACAGTATTGGAGAACTCAATGGGGTGTGTATTAGGGCAGCATGATGCGGCTGGTCGAAAAGAGCACGCCATATATTACCTTAGCAAAAAGTTTACCGACTGTGAGGTAAGATACTCACTGCTCGAGAAAACTTGATGCACTTTGGTATGGGCTGCTCGCCGACTAAGGCAATACATGTTGACTCATACCACCTTACCGATCTCTAATATGGACCCAATCAAGTACATCTTAGAAAAACCAGCCCTCACGGGAAGGATAGCTTATTGGCAAATGATTTTGACTGAATATGACATCCAATATACCACTCAAAAGGCTATCAAGGGTAGTGTATTGGCAGATCATCTTGCCCACCAACCTGTGAAAGATGACTACCAGCCAATGAAGTTTGAGTTTCCTGATGAAGACATCGTGTACACATGAGATTGTAACATCCCGGGCCCAGAGGAGGGACCTGAACCAGGATCGCGATGGACGATGGTGCCTCCAATGCGTTAGGTAATTGTGTCGGTGCAGTGATTACTTCCCCTGAAGGTTTTCACACTCCTCTTACCACCAGGATTTGCTTTGATTGTACGAATAATATGGCTGAGTATGAAGCTTGTATTTTTGGGTTGGAAGCCGCCATTGATTTAAGAATCAAAATCTTGGAAGTATATGGAGATTCTACTCTAGTAATTAGCCAAATCAATGGAGATTGGGAGACTCGTCACCCAAATTTGATTCTGTATCGCGATCATGTGTTAAAACTAACCCCTTATTTTGATGAGATTACTTTTAATCATATTCCAAGAGAGGAGAACAACTTGGCAGACGCTTTGGCTACCCTTTCATCCATGTTTAAGGTTAAATGGGCGAATGAAGCTCCTTCTATCACCATCCTAAGGTTGGATGAACCGGCATTTTGCTATGGAGTAGGAGAAGATGATGTCGACGAGAAGCCATGGTTCTATGACATCAAAAGGTATCTTAAAACCCAAGAATATCCAGAAGGTGCTTCTATCACAGATAAGAAGACTTTACGGAGATTTGCCGCCAAATTCTTCCTCAACGGTGATATTTTGTATAAGAGGAATTATGATTCCATTCTGCTCAGATGCGTGGATAGACACGAAGCAAGTAGGATCATAGAAGAAGTGCATGAAGGTTCTTTTGGGACACATTCTAGCGGGCATACTATGGCCAAGAAAATCTTGAGGGCGGGTTATTACTGGTCAACAATGGAAAATGATTGCTACGAGCATTCCAGGATCTGCTACAAGTGTCAGATCTACGCTGACAAGATTCATGTGCCGCCCAATCCCCTGAATGTCCTAACTTCACCTTGGCCTTTCGCGATGTGGGGAATTGATATGATAGACCGCTTTGAGCCAACCGCTTCCAATGGACACCTTTTCATCTTGGTGGCTATCGACTACTTTACTAAGTGGGTTGAAGCAACATCTTATGCCAATGTCACTAAACATGTGGTAGCACGTTTCATCAAACATAACATAATATGTCGATACGGCATTCTCGAAAAGATTATTACTGATAATGGGTCGAACCTCAATAATAAGATGATGAAAGAGTTGTGTGAAAACTTTAAGATAAAACATCATAATTCCTCTCCTTACCGTCCTAAGATGAATGGCGTGGTTGAAGCAGCAAACAAAAATATTAAGAAGATTGTGCAGAAAATGGTCATCACTTATAAAGATTGGCATGAGATGCTACCATTCGCTTTACATGGTTATCGTACCACCATGCGTACCTCAACCGGGGCAACCCCTTTTTCGCTTGTTTACGGCATGGAAGCAGTCCTACCAGTGGAAGTGGAAATCCATTCTTTGAGGATAATGACGGATGCACAATTAGATGAGACCGAATGGGTCCAGAATAGATTCAATCTGCTGAATCTCATTAAGGAGAAAAGATTAACGTCGATTTTCTATGGGCAGTTATACCAAAAGAGGATGAAGAAAGCCTTCGACAAGAGGGTACGTCCGCGGAATTTTCAAGTTGGTGATCTGGTGTTAAAAAGGATCTTACCTCCTAACAACACAGATGCTAGAGGTAAATGGGCTCCCAATTATGAAGGACCTTTTGTTGTAAAGAAAGTTTTCTCGGGAGGGTCTATGATACTCGCAACCATGGATGGAGAGGATTTTCCTCACCCTGTCAATGCAGATGCGGTAAAAAAATATTTCGCGTAAGAGGTCATTGGTTTGGTCGGAACAGGACGAAGGTTTGGTCCAACCAAGTCATTTGGAAGGCAAGTATTGAAGAATTCAGGGGTCATGAGAGTTGTAGCAGAGTTGTATTTGACAAAGTCTGTATTCATTTTCTTTTCTTTCTCTTTTCTTCCCCCCCATATATGTTTCATGTGCAATTGTTCCTTTTCGATAATTACTTTTCATTGTAAATGCCTATTTACAGGCCAATCATTCAATAAAAGTGTTTGTTCAAATTACGCCAAGTTGTTTTTCATTATTACTGTTTTGATAAACAAAAGACGTTTAATATTTTCAAATAAAACAATGCAAAAAGAAAAACATTAATGTTTTGCGGCACGTGGCATCAGATCACTCAAATATCAGGTACGGAAACCAGTCCATGCTCAAGACGTTGTTATAAGGTTCACTTCCGCAGAATAGGATCTCACAACCTAATGATTTTCTTATTAAAGATATGGTGGATAATCATTCTCAACTCAAGAGTACAAAGCATCCATAGATAAGAAGTAAGGTTACCAAGCGTACTTTCTGAAGCAACAAGTCCATACGGAGACTGGTCTCCTCAACATGGCATGTTCAAATTACATTTGCATTCTCATTTGTAATCTTTCTTTGTTTTGGTTCAATGTTTTCTTGTACGCAAAACTTGCTTATTTTTGGATATTAATCACAATGAATTGAATTTGTTTGTCTTGAATTAATCCATTCGTATTCACTCATTAATATTTTTCTTTGACTTTTTGATACTTAATTCTGGTTAAATAAAGCAAGGTACCTCCTGAAGGGAGGATGATGAGTAATATACCAAAAAGTTCAAACGGTGTGCTTTGGAATAGGACCCTGCTGACGATGTACATGCCTTGTTTCAAATCCCCAAACACTGGATATATAAGGGAGTGAAACCCTCGTCAACCCCTTTGAGCCTTGAAGTAGGAGTTTCTTTTCTGTTCGGAAAAAACTGCATTTTAAACCCGGGGCAGGGTAGATTTCAGTTAATCTGATCGAGCATTAAAAATTCATTAAGAGTGCGCACCAAAGGGTACAATAATGGCTACCCATCAGAAGGGTGAGAAAGAACAAAACCACAATGGTTAACTCTCGTCTATCGGCAACGTGCATCAATGAGAATGATATCTCAAAGAGTATCTCTCGCACATCAAGAGGTCAAAAGGTGACGATACCATAATGGTTATTCCCTGTCAACCAAACAGCAAGGAAGTTACACCCTTTTCAGCAAGTCAAAAAAATGACTCAAAGTCACATGACTAATTCACGCAAAATAAATGGTAAAAGAAAGAGACAAAAAGCCCCGCTAAGCCGAAACTTGAAAAGACAAGTCGCTTAGGCAAAAGTCAGGGCATCCCGGTGGACTTCAAAATTAAACTCAAAAGGAATTTGTCTAGGCAAAAGTTAGGGAATACAAAAAGAAAGAAACAAGCGCAAAAAGAGAAGAAAGGGGATTACCAAATAAAGATCCTCCACCAAGAATAAAGTCGTGTGATCAAATACCAAGAATGAAAGAGGTGAGTGACTGCCATATCCTCCTCAACCATGGTAAACTCCTTTTGAGGGATGAGTGCTCGCATTGGTTTAACTGAATTTAGGACTGGAGAACATCACGGAGAATGGGTGGGCACCAAATATTTTGAGCCTTAAATCCTTTTTTCTAAGACCGTGAACCAGGCCACATTACAACCCTTAGAAGTCCTAGCTGAAGCATGGGTTAATTTAAAAGCACACTGTAACAATAATACGGTAATCTAACTTCTATGAGGCTTGCAAAAACTTTTGAGTTGGTATCACACTATCTTTTTAATTTCTTCCATACAAAAAATTTTGGTTGTTTAATCTTTTCAATAAATTTTTTTAAAACTTCAAGAAAAACATGAGCTTTACATTAGAATTACCATTCTTAGAATAAACATTATTTGCATATGAACAATTGCTTAAACATTAAGTAAGCTTGCATAATGAGCATCAGATGAAAATTTGATCATCTCAAGGGACAAATTGCTTCAGGATACCGTTTAAAGGTAAATCATTAGTGAGAACGGTCTTAACCTGGGGAAAACCTTCTGTTGACTCTGTTGAGTAAAAAGAATACCAGTTTGAGAAATGATCTGAAGTAGATTGCAAAAGGTAGTTGCCCAGAGTCTCTGTCAAGCAGCGGTGCATTACTTTCAGTTGGTCCTAAGGGACGTATCGCTTCAAGTATTTGCTCGAGAATGAAGCAGTTCAAGTCGAGAAGTATGGTTGTGAAGTAACTTACTTTCAAGATATGAGCCAACCACTCTAAGGTTATGTTGTCTTCAAAAATACTCAGTGAGCATGAGGTAAAGGAAAAGATTTTCTGAGATTCTTTCGAGCAGGGGCAAGCGTGTCGAATACTCCGTCGAGTAGGTATTCAGCCAATCTGAGGCACTCAAGTCAGGATTTTATCCCTCAAAGCACAGTCAAACTGGGGCAATTATACTAGTATTTGACAAATCTCTCTGAGAATGCATTGATCAGAGGAGAATCTTCCCAGAATTTGAAGATGTATGGGCATTCACTCAAGCATAGTTGGAGTCATCTCCAATTTTGGTTACCTAAACATCATGTTCCAAAAGTCCATAACACTGGGGTAGATTGTCTTCAATAATGTAAATCTCAAAAAGTCCTCTCGAGGCAATTTTCTGCAAAAGCCTTATAGACTAGGGCAAGAATTTATGTAAGGGCTTTCTCTCTTCTTCAGTGGATGATCAGATTAAGTCCATACGCAGGCTAAACGACCTATGAATTTGAAAATCAGGTCGAGAAGTCGGGATTGTTATCTTCGACTTATCAGAGACTCAAGTCCGATTACTGATATCCTTTGACCTGAGTCAAGATTTTTATCCCCAGTTGAAGTTTGGATTGTTATACTCAGTAGGATATGAGCAGTAACGCAAAGATCATTTTGGGTTTGTTTACTAGTACAAGACGCGATGGAAATATTGTTTCCTAGGGGGACGCTGCTTCCCAGTAAAAGACCTGTTGATACTTGACAAAGATCTGTCTACCAAGGGGTTTATCTTCTAAGATATTTCCTCCCCAGTGAAGCATCCTCATTTCTCTGCAGGATGAGAGTGTTCTTTCTCCCTGGAAATGTAGAAGTTTATTTTAAGTTAAGATGATTCCTTTTTGTCGAACTGCAATTTATTTTTGCAGCATCTTCTCTAAAAGTCCACTTTTTAGTGGCATTTCTCCTCGGAATCGACATGTTGAAGTTGCAATCTTACATCACAGTTTTTACTCGGTGATTGATAGTTCAAGTTGTCTATGCTTCAGTAAGGTTTTCCATTCCAAACAGGGGCATGTCACCCCAATTTCTGTTTGCAAGAATTGTTGGTCTTGTATGACAAGATGCATACCAACAAATGAATCAAGAAGGGTCTGTATGTGACCAATATGATGGTTTTTTCGTCTAATGAGATCCAATTTCCCCAGTAGAACTATTCTTCTTTCCCTAATGGAGCAAGTGTCCTATCTCTCTGGTGAGGTGTATAGGAGAATTCCAGTCATAACTCTTTCGTTACCAGTGGTAGAAGATTTTATTGAGATATCCCAAATGGAGTTTCTATCCCGGGATGTTGTTTCTTCCCCGAGTGAGGATCTTTTACCTCCCGACAATGTTATCCCCAGTATAGTCTGAGTAGAATTCTTTTTATTTAAGAATTTCTATACTCCCCAACAGAAGTTATCTTCGTCAAGAAGTTCTATGCCAAAAGTTTCCATTCCCAGCAAAGCTTTTTCCAACAGAGGATAAAGATTTCGTTCCCTGTGAAGTGGGGAGTTTGATTAGAATTCAAGATTTTCTCTGAACTATAATTTACGTTTGCAATATTCTTCCCAGGAAGTTACTTCCCTAGTGATATCAATCTTTAGAGGTTGGTGGTTCCAAATCCCGGTTCCCCATTGAAGTACAAATTTCCTTTTATCTACAGAAGATCAGATGTGCTAGAATAATCCTTCGGAAGTTCATTGTCTTCTCAGCAGCCGATTATTGATGTGTTTTCCTAATGCATTACTAAACATACATCATTACATTACATCTACCAAAATGCGTAGCATTTCCATTGTATGGAGCATTACGCTATATAAAATTCAAACATGCATGAGTATAACCCAATTATGTTTACTTGCAGTAACCAGATTGTTATGCATTCAGATTTGAACTATCTCCACAAAAAGCCTAGGGTGATTTTGTTTTGTTTCCCCAGCGAAATATGTTTGACCTACCACCAGTCGAGTCTTTGGTGTCCCCATTGTCTTAGTAAGTCGTGATTCTCTCTTACCCTTGCAAGCCTTTGGTTGTATATGTCCTTTCCTCCGGACATGTTTTCCCAATGTTTTTGGTTATATGTCCTCTCCTCCAGACATATGTTTCTTAATATCCTTGGTTATACGCCCTTTCCTCTGGACGTATATTCCTGATATCCTTGGTTAGAGTCCTTTTCTCCGGTCTCTTTCTTACGTATCTGATACCGACCACGGATATGTATTTTTGATACCTGTTCATATGTCTGCTACCGATCCCAGACATGTGTTCTTGATATCTTTGTAAGAGCTTTCTTCGGTCTGTCTCTTTCTTATGTATCCGATATCGACCACGGATATGTATTTTTGATACTTGTTTCATATGTCTGCTACCAATCCTGGACATGTGTTCTTGATATCTTTGTAAGAGCTTTCTTGGGTCTTTCTCTTTCTTACGTATCCGATACCAACCACAGATATGTATTTTTGATACTTGTTTCATATGTCTGCTACCAATCCCAAATATGTGTTCTTGATATCTTTGTAAGAGATTTCTTCGGTCTGTCTCTTTCTTACGTATCTGATACCGACCACGAATATGTATTTTTGATACCTGTTTCATATGTATGCTACCAACCCCAGACATGTGTTCTTGTATCTTTGATGTCTCTTTCGTACATATCAGATACCTACCACGGATATGTATCTTTGATATATCTTTCTTACGTATCCGATACCAACCACAAATATGTATTTTTGATACTTGTTTCATATGTCTGCTACCAATCCCAGACATGTGTTCTTGATATCTTTGTAAGAACTTTATTCGATCTGTCTCTTTCTTACGTATCCGATACCGACCATGGATATGTATTTTTAATACCTGTTTCATATGTCTGCTACCAACCCTAGACACGTGTTCTTGTATCTTTGATGTCTCTTTCATAGGTATCCGATACCGACCATGGATATGTATCTTTGATTTCTCTTTCATGCGTATCCGACATCGACCACGGGTATGTATTTTTGATACTTGTTTCATATGTCTGCTACCAATCCCAGACATGTGTTCTTGATATCTTTGTAAGAGCTTTCTTCGGTCCGTCTCTTTCTTACGTATCCGATACCGACCACGGATATGTATTTTTGATACCTGTTTCATATGTCTGCTACCAATCCCGGACATGTGTTCTTGATATCTTTGTAAGAGCTTTCTTCGGTCTGTCTCTTTCTTACGTATCCGATACCAACCACAAATATGTATTTTTGATACTTGTTTCATATGTCTGCTACCAATCCCAAACATGTGTTCTTGATATCTTTGTAAGAGCTTTCTTCGGTCTGTCTCTTTCTTACGTATCCGATGCCGACCACGAATATGTATTTTTGATACCTGTTTCATATGTATGCTACCAACCCTAGACATGTGTTCTTGTATCTTTGATGTCTCTTTCGTACGTATCCGATACCGACCACGGATATGTATCTTTGATATCTCGTTCATGCGTATCCGACATCGACCACGGGTATGTATTTTTGATACTTGTTTCATATGTCTGCTACCAATCCCAGACATGTGTTCTTGATATCTTTGTAAGAACTTTATTCGGTCTTTCTCTTTTTTACGTATCCGATACCAACCACGGATATGTATTTTTGATACCTGTTTCATATGTCTGCTACCAACCCCAGACACGTGTTCTTATATCTTTGATGTCTCTTTCATACGTATCCGATACCGACCACGGATATGTATCTTTGATATCTCTTTCATGCGTATCCGACATCGACCACGGGTATGTATTTTTGATACTTGTTTCATATGTCTGCTACCAATCCCAGACATGTGTTCTTGATATCTTTGTAAGAGCTTTCTTCGGTCTGTCTCTTTCTTACATATCCGATACCGACCACGGATATGTATTTTTGATACCTGTTTCATATGTCTGCTACCAACCCCAGACATATATTCTTGTATCTTTGATGTATCTTTTGTACATATCCGATACCGACCACGTATATATATCTTTGATATATCTTTCTTACATATCCGATACTAACCACGAATATGTATTTTCGATACATGCTTCATATGTCTGCTACCAACCCCAGACATATGTTCTTGTATCTTTGATGTCTCTTTCGTATGTATCCGATACCGACCACGGAAATGTATCTTTTTTGTCTCTTTCATGCGTATCCGATACTAACCGCGGATATGTATTTTTGATACCTTCTTCGTATGTCTGCTACCAACCCCAGACATGTGTCCATGACATCCTTGTAAGAAACTTTCTTCGGTTTGTCTCTTTCGTATCCGCTACCGACCTCAGATATGTATCTCTGATACCTTTTTTTTGTATGTCTGCTACAGACTTCAGGTATATACCTTTTGATATCTTTCTTACAAATGTTTGTTACTAAATCCCAACAAGTGTTCCTCGATAACCAAGTTATTCTTCTGTGTGTCAAACTCTGGTTAAACATACATCTAACCCTGATAACCCCTTTAACCTAGAAAGCAAAAAATATAAATAGAAAACACAGAAAATCAAAAATATAATATATACCTGACTGGCTTCGAAGCACAAATTTTCGGGTTCTTTTAGTATTTAATCTTCTTCCACCCTGAAAGTTCGAAAATCTGACGCCAATCTCACCTTCAGGTTAAAGATGATTAAATAGGGGCAACTGTTGCACCCCAAAATTGGCCCTCCTAATCTCTTTTGTCTTAGGCTTAGCGTCACATTTGCATCTTTCATTAGGTTACTAACATAACATACATTTGGTTTGATAAAGTACCATGGGTTTAAAGGACCAGTGAAGTAGCAATATCATGGTGTTACAGTGATTAGATGTGCGCATCAAATAAAGGTTGGTTTCTTCTGATTCTCCTGGCTAGTCTTCTATAAGCAGCAAAGCATGGAGTTAGGGTTTGGTTATTCATTGGTTCCATATTCACTATGAACGATTATCCCATCAATTAAAACTCAGTGGATTATAGTTGCATCTCATGGATTATTTCGAGCATCCTTCAAGCCTTATTCCCTCAATGTCTCAAATAGTGGATTAGGGTTCATGTCCGTAGTGATGGCGCTGGTTAATTCAATTAAAGATTCATTATGTTCCATGAATCATTCTTTTAATACTTGTCCCCTGAGGTTGAACTGAGTTTGAAGTTAGAAATTTTGGCAAGAAATCAGGTTGATTTGGCTTTTTGCTCATTAGAAATTGAAGTCGTTTTGAATCCATTATGGTGAAATGTTCAGTCACGTGGGCTATGAATTCAGTGTTACCAAGCGATCAATTGGTATGATTTAAGATTTTGGTCCATGGATTCTCTATGACATCAAAATTGATTCGTCAAGGATCAATACAAGGGGTGCATTAAGATTTCTTGAGGATCCACATTTCGTTAATTCAAAGAGGTGTCTTTGGCTTGGAGTGTAAGGTGTGGACAATATGAACTTCAACATTGAATATGATTTTTCTATGAAATTCAAGCACGATGTGGCATTTGATTAAGATCCAAGTATTGATTCAAGATCTTGTTTTGAGTTATAAGGCAAGCGTCATGGTTAGTGCAAGTATTGGATTCATTTGCATTTTGATAACATAAAGCCAAGATTTTGATTGACAATATTATTTCAAGCATGTAATTGGAGTTCAACTATAGTGGAACTATGAAAGGTACATAACATGATTCAAACATCATGGAATTCATCATTCAAGTATTGATCCGAGTCCATTCAAATAATCAAACATCGTTTAAGGTTCTAAACAAGGTTCTTCAAATCCCATTCAAAATACATATGAATCCATTCAAGTGCATTTCATCACGCAAGTTCAAATACAAGTTCAAGGTGTCATGTAGCTTATTACAAATTCATGCTTAAACCAACTTCTTATCATTCAAGACTTGAAATAAGTTTAAAGATTGGAAAAGAAAAGAAGCTCAGACTAGAAAGTCAAGATGGAACAAATTTGCTTACAAGGTTTATCCTATTACAATTTACAAGTACATGGTGCCATTACATGCTTGAAGTATACAAAAAGAAGTAATTACAGGGAATTTGGTTCTATGTTTCTAAGCCTAAAGCTCTAAATTCTTAAGGCCAAAACTCCATGCTTTCACCAAAATATGCATCTACTACTTCGTACCAGTCTTTATCAGCATACCTTGGCTTCAATGGAAGGAAACTCGATGACCTGAATGTGCTCGGGTTTATTCCCGCAACCAAATCCCAGCTGTGATACAGTGGGAGAACTGACTTGGGATTTTGCGTTTGTGTTCGCACTTGTTCGGTTTAGCAAGAGTCGCCACCGACTTTTTATTTTATCCTAAGGAAAGGTCAAAAAGCACAGGAAAGACCTTTGAGATGTTTTCTTGGGTTCGGGGGGTAGATTATGAAAAGGGAAGGTTCTAGCACCCTTTTCATCCATGGTTATCCATGGGCTCTTAGTTACTTGTTTTAGATCACTTGCCTTTATTTTTCAATTGTTTGAAATGGTGCTTTGTGTGTATGGTTTTGAAAATGTTTTGAAAAAGATGCCTTGTCTAGGCAACCTTTGTAATGATTCTTGTTTGAATATATACAAAGGTGTGTGTCTTTTTGAAAAGATATTTCAATGTTTTGAAAGTTGTTTTGAAAGTTGTTTTGAAATTGTGTTGTGAAGTGTGTTTGAAAAATGGCAAGGATGTTTTGCAAGATTTTTGATCAAGTAACTAAGAGTTGTCTACCCTATTTTACTCAAAGATCTTTCTTATGTTTTTAACCCTTTTAATAGTGTTGTTTCACCATTGTATTTGGTGAACAACCTTGCGTTAGGATGTTTAACGGGACAGGCGCGGGTCATCGTATACAATCATTGAAGGCAACTTGTGAGACGCTCTAGCAGTTTTGTAAGGGACGAGATCGTTTTATCGAAGGCAACATCGAGGGTCATAGAGGGACTACGATCTTTGTTTATTGAAGGGGCATTTGCTAGAGTGTCTCATACTCGAGGGACATGGTTGTATTTTTCGAGGCAACAAGCGAGGTTACCCTAGAGGTGCAAGTGTGAATGGTATATTGATTTTCATGCATTTATCTTGTATTAGGTCATCTAGCGATTGATTTTGAATCTTCGCATACAAACCCTAATTACTATACAGTATATGGAAAGCGATAAATTGCAGAAATTTAAAGTCTAAGTTATTACAAATAAGTATCCGGGGATGGGGGTACAAATGTTTACAAATGGGGATGAGTCTTATCAGAGTAGTAATGTCCAAGTATATATATTACAACCAAATCGAATTGTCGTATTTTCAATGCAAAAATATAACAAGGTATAAGATAATGAAAATTAAAGAGATATGAGATATGTGTATTTATTTACAAATAAATAAAAATTAACCTAACTGAAGACTTAAGTATAATTATTATTTATTGTATTTTGGTTAATGTTTTTTAGAAACTTATATAAAAAGATTAATTAAACAAAGAGTTTTAAAGCAAAGAAAAATTATTAAAAATCTATTATTTACATACTTTTAAATGCAATAAATATTAAAAAAAAGCTATTAAGAATATTTTATACAAAAATTTAATATATTATTTTTATTTAACAAAAGAGAAGAAAAAGAATTAGGTTATAGAAAATGAAAATAAGGTGATAAAAAATATTGGTTTTAAAACATTTAAAAGAAAAAAGATAAATGGGCTTAGGGGAAGATTTTTGGATGGCCTAAATAAAAAGGATAAAGAAAAAAAGCAAATTAAAGAAGAGGGAAGGGGGGTGTAGGCGCCAGAAAGCGTTGGGCTTTAGGGCGAATTGGGGCGAACCGGCCCATGTTATGTTGTACAATTTTTTAGGCTTAATCAGTTTTAGGGTTAATCAGTTTTAGGGTTTGCAGTTTGTAAACGGCGCCGCTCCTCTCGTCTTCGTCCTCTTCGTTTCTCTCAAACCCCAAGAGCAACTGATATCTTCTCTCCTCGCCTTAGGCTACCAGAATGTTACCTCCATCCTCCCCTCTCTGTGACTATACAAGGCGGTGATTCGAAAGGGTACGCGTTTTCTTTACAGTTTGCATGTTTAATCTTTATATGTTTTATTATTTGCAAAGTTTAATTTTTGGTGTTTCGTTGTGAGATGTAAGAAAAGTTTGAGAGAAGAGACTATACCTTTGGCGTTGTGTTCTGTAAGACGATGGAGGGCTAGGGCTTGGACTGGTGGCGCTCTCAGGTGGCCAAGGCGGAGGGAGGATGATGACAAGAGCGTTGCTTTCTGGTATTTTGTATCTTTAACTTCTTTTTGAATGTTTAGTGATGATATTACTTTGAAAACTATGCTTCTGGAATGTTTTTGCTTCCAAGATTCTTCCTCTTTCTCTTTGCTGAATATCTTTGATGATGATGAATTCTTGTTTTTGAATCGCTTGCTTTGTTTTGGACTTTCGTTGATGATGACGTTTTGTGAAAATGCTTGAATATTTGTTTCACTTCTGGACTTCTTCCTCTTCTTTGAGTGTTGGCTTGAGTTGATGATGAATATATATGTTCTGAAACCTATATCGTTTTGCTTCTGAATCTTCTCTTCTTCTTCTCTGAATGCTAACTTTGTTTTTGTTGGCTATGTTAATGATGAGGGTTTTCTGAGTTTTTATCTCTTGTTGATTTGAGTGGATGATTTGTTGATGGTGAAACTGAACTGTGTTAGTAGCTTAGGCAGTTTTTGGCCTTGAGTTGCAGTTTTTCTTTTGGTAGGCTATGCAGTTCTACAGGTTTGTAATTGAGTGTTTGGGAAGGCAGGTTTTGAGAGTTTTGGGAGGCAAGCTTGAGTTATTATTTAAACTTGCAATTTTGCAGGTTTGAATAGGTTTGAGTTTTGAAGGCCAGTTTGAGATGCAGTTTTATAGGTTGAACTGGCTTGTGTGATTTTTGGTGCTTGTGTTTACAAGCAGTTTTACAGGTTTTTGCTTGTTGAAGGCAGGTTCTGCTATTTTGTGAGGCAAGCTCTGTTTGATAGTTTTTCTGGTTTCAAAGTTTTTGGCTTGCAGTTTAAACAGGTTGGACAGGTTTTAGTTTTTTTTTTGGTTTGGAAGCAGGCTTGCTTCTGCAGGTTTTAATGGGTTATGCAGGTTAGAGGCAGTTTTGCTTGATGCTTGTGTTTTCAAGCAGTTTTGCAGGTTATGCAGGCAGGTTGCAGGTTTGATAACTTGTGTTTGTGATTTTGCAACTTGAATTGAGTTTCAGTTTGTGGCTCTCCCTTCTTGAACTATTAGCCTGTTCTATTTATTTTCTTTCTCACTGTTTTTGTACAGCCTGCCAAATTGCAAAACTTACTTCACTCTCTTTCTCTCTCCATAAAAGCACTTTTTGCTTAAAATATATTTTTTTAATCTGAAAAGCTTGTTTTGGCCAGAATATGATGAGAAGTTTTGACAAGCCTGCTTGCTTGTATCTTGGTTTATCTCTGCATTGTACTTGCTTCCAGATTTCCTGCATTGTATGCTTTTTGACAGCTTGTGTACTTGGTTTGACAGTTTTGCAACTTAGTTTGCTTTTCTGTTTTGACAGTTCGTTTGCATTTTGAAACTCAGTTTGGCAGTTCAATTTGACATTGTGTGCAACCTTGTGCCTTCTTTGTGTGCAGCCTTGTGCCTTGTATCTTTGCATTTAATTGATTGTATGCTTGCAAAATTATTTTTACTTTCCTCTTTGTGAACCAAGAAGAGAAATCTTCTTGTGATTTGCAAAGAGGACAAGTAAAACATGATGAACCCAAAAACAATCTGATTTCGGCCAACAAGCTTTAATGATGATCCTTCTTTATTTATCTGCTTAAAAATGCTTTTCAATTTAACCGCATTGATTTCTTTTTCTGTCTTTGCAGGTAAATACCAGTTGGATAATGGAAGAAGCAGTAGAAAATCAAAGATTTCAAGAGATTTTAGGCTTCAGATTTTTTTTTCATTTATTGTAATAAATATTATTGTAAACATTGTAAATTATAAATTTACAATATTCGAATAACGTTTGTAACAATATTTGAAATAAATAAATAAAAGTCTTTGTTAAATAAGAATTTTCCACTGTCAAATATTTCATTCTTCCTTTTGCACTGTCTATTTAATTATTTAAATCTATTGAATTAAAATGATTGGAAATGTATCCCAATAACTTTAATCTAGATGAAATAAATAATCAACAAACTTTACCGTCTCAGAATCTCGCATTAATCACAATACGTCTGGCATTCCAATTAATCATATGCTTTGTACAGTTAAATAAACAAGCATTTCATACACTTCTCCCTTCACTGATCAAACCAATGTCTCAAAGTTTCAATCAAAGCATCAGCTCCTATCCCAGATATTTAGGTTTCGAGAAGCAACTGGTAATCTGGAACAAGCGTAAAAATAATGTAACAGTCAATTGAATTATTGTTGATTCATTTCTTCTGAGAAATACGAGCGAAAACCATGATTCCAGATTTGTCGTCAAAGAAAATCCTGCTTGATCAATTCCTGAGTCAATCTCAACCCAATCAATAGAAACCCTGATTCTGGATTTACTGTCAAAGAAAAGTCCGTTTGACCGATTCTTGGGCCAATCTTGAAAGATCAGGGAAAACCCTGAAGTTGTGATTTTTTGTGAAAAAGGGAGGGCAAATTTTAGGGTACAACAGTTGCCCCTGTTCAATCTTCTTGAACCTGAAGAGTTAGATTGGAAATTTTTGCCGTTCGCGACTCGAAGGTAAAAGATGATTGGACACTAGAGTGCCCAAAAAATTTGCACTCGTCAAAGCATAGTTGAGGGAATGGGCTTAAAGATGCCATTTGGAGATGTGACCGAATCTTGTCGGAGATGGGCTTAAAGATGCCATCCAAGAATATTTGTTGAACTGTATGTTATAGGTGAAAGAATGAGTATCAGAAAAGTATCCGTGTTTGGAACATCTCTGAGCTGGGGGTCTGAATAAGCAATAGATTGACATCCATGTTGGGAAGCATCCGTAAACTGTTTTCAAAAGTTGAGTCTGAACAAGCGATAGATTAACATCCGTGTTTGGAGAATCTGTAAACTGTTTTCAGAAGTCTCGAAGTTTGTGTGAGTAGCAGAACGACTTCCGTGTCTGGAGTATATCTGAGACTGTAACTGGAATCTGAATAAGTGACATAATCTTCCGTGGCGAATGCACTGGGGAAAATCAAACTGCTGGTGCAAAGGCCAGAATGGCATCTGTGTTTGGAGCATATCTGAACTTTGAAGTTGATGGTTGAATCTGAATGAGAGATAGAATGGCCGCCGTGTCTGGAGCATATCTAGTCCGTATCGGATTGCTGAAGTCTGGATGAGTAGTAGAATGACCGCCGTGTCTGGGGTATATCTGTACTGTATTTGACTAATTGTTAACGATAGCCTTTTAATCTTATCCTGAAAAGGGTAAAATGTTAGCTAAAACATAAAGTCATGTTGCATGATATGTATGATGCAATGAAATGTACTTTATCAATGTTTATGATATATGAATGTAATGGATGTATATGTAAGCTGAGTAGCTGTCTTGTTAAGGAAGATAAATCCTAGATAATGAAATCTTTGACTGTTGCCGGGGAAAGTAAATCCTTGACTACTGCTGGGGATTGAAAATCCTTTGATCGTTGAAAATGAGAAGTCCTGGGACCACTGTTGGGGAATCAGGAGTTTGGGTTGTATGCCCATCTATTGGGGATTCCTGTTTTGAGGAGATCTTCACTGGGGAATATCTGAATACTCCACGAGGAACTGAGAATGAGAGTCTTCATTCTGCTTGGGGAATAAGAATTCTGTGGGGAATAGCCATACTGTTGAAAAGTAGCTATCCTTTCGGAGAGTAAAACTCAGGATTCTGGAAAAAGCTTATTCCTGTCTAGAAGAAGTTCAGGTTTAGGTCGTATGCCACTTTAAGAATGAGAATCTTCACTCTGTCGGGAATATCAGAAATTCAGATGTTATACAACTTTGAGAAATGAGAATCTTCATTCTGTCGGGAATATCAGGAGGTTGGGTGTATGCCAATCTACTGGGGAAGCCAAAATGAGAATCTTCATTCAGGTCTTGGGTCAGAAGGTTGGGTGTATACCAGTCTTCTGAGGTTTCAAGGATGAGAATCTTCATTCTGTTAAGGGTCAGGAGGTTGGGAGTATACCAATCTCTTGAGGTTTCAAGGATGAGAATCTTCATTCTGTTAAGGGTCAGGAGGTTGGGAGTATACCAATCTTCTAAGGTTTCAAGGATGAGAATCTTCATTCTTGAGAGAAACAGATTTTTAGGAGCTTCAGTTGTCCGTTATTCTGTTGGTGGGTATCAGGAGCTTGGGTTGTATACAATCTCTTGAGGTTTCAAGGATGAGAATCTTCATTCTGTTAATGGTTAACTGCTATCTGGTTGATCTCCAGGCTTCACAGAAACTTGTATTGCTATCTGGTTGTAATCCAGGCTTCATAATAACTTGTTGAGCTGCTATCCGGTTGAATCCGAGCTTCACGGCTTGTGTTAAAGATATACCACTATCTGGCCGACTCCAGGCTTCGTAGTATTCTTGGCTGCTATCTGGTCGTAATCCAGGCTTCACAGAAACTTGTATTGCTATCTGGTCGTAATCCAGGCTTCACAATAACTTGTTCAGCTGTCATCCGGTCGAATCCGGGCTTCACGGCTTGTGTTAAAGATATACCACTATCTAATCGACTCCAGGATTCGTAGTATTCTTGGCTGCTATCTGGTCGTAATCCAGGCTTCACAGAAACTTGTATTGCTATCTGGTCGTAATCCAGGCTTCACAATAATTTGAATTTTGTGAGAATTTAATTTTGGACGACCGTAACTTCCAACAGGTGATGAAGGAATTTTTGATGACGACTGTAACTTCCAACAGATGATGAAGGGAGTTTTGATGACGACCGTAAATTCCAACAGGTGATGAAGGAATCTTTTAATAACCGTGAATTTGAAATGTAATTTTGTTGTGGAGAATAAATCCTTGATAAATGTTGGGGAAATAAACCCATGACTGCTGGTCTGCTTAGAGAGGTGATAAACTTCTCGATGACGCTTGAACTTCTTTTCAGAAAGATTTCGGAGAGGTTCACCACTTCCCCTAGTATCAGATGCTTGTGGCACTGCCACGAAACTTGGATTGTTCGTAACCCTTTAAAGAGATTGACGTTTAAATGCCCCAAGTGATGGTGAGGGAGACTTTCCCCAGGTTATCCTGCAATTGAGAGATTTCTTGAAATCTTGACTGGACTGCCCCAGGTTTACTGAACTTTGAAAGATTTGTTGAAATCTTGACTGGACTACCCCTGATTTACTGAACAATACCATACAGAGTCCCCTTTTTTTGTTGATGGGGGATTTTTGCAACGGGAGTGTCATCCTACTTAAAGTGATTTCATTCACTGAGAGAGCTTTCGTTTCTCCGAACATTCACCATTGTGAATTTCTTCGCTGTCAAACAAATAAACATGTGCAGACAACAATATTCAAAACAATGCAAAGTTTATGCTTGTCTTGAAGTTTTGAGAAATGCGTTTTTTAGCAGAAAACTTTTTATAAGACAAATTCAACACAAGATTTAGAGCAAAGCCTTATAGGAGTCAGGATACCTTTTGTAACAGTATGCTTTCGAACTAAACCATGCTTCAATTAGGACTTTTAAAGGGTTGTAACGTGGCTCGGTTCACGATTTAAGAAACAAAGGATAAAGGCTCAAAGTATATTTGTACCCACCCTCTCTTCGTGATGTTCTTCAATCCTAAACTCAGTTAATTGTGCGTCGAACTCTATTCGAGTTTGGAATGACATTTTGGTGATGGTCCACACAAGTTGAATTTTATGGAAGGCAGTCATCATTTTTGCAACATTTTTCATGTTGTTGAGGATTTATAATGACTTTTTTCTTTTGATTTGTTATCCCTAATTTTTGCCTGACTGTTCCTGTTTTCGAGATTACAGTCAGCGGGACGCCCCAGCTTTCTTAAGCCTCCTTTATAGGTTTTGGCTTAGTGGGCTTTTCTCTTTTGAGAGATTGACTGCCTATGAGATAAGGAACCATCACTGTCTTTTGGTTCCAAAGGAATGTTTTTGATATCATTCGTTGTATTATGAACTGAGAGTTTGCGACTTCAATGCGCATCTTTTGAATTAAATGAGAGACTACCCTGCCCCAGGTTTAATTAAAGGTTTTAATTTGTATTTTAAAACAGAAAACTCCTACTTCTTTGGCTCGAAGGGGGTTGACTAGGGATTATCCTCCTTATAACTCCAATGTTTAGGATCTGAAAGAAACGCCTGTACATTGTCAGCAAGGTCTGTTCAAAAGCATACAATATGAGATTATGGCATTGTTTCGTCATCCTCCCTCTAAAGGCTCGTAGCTTTTTTTCAAGAGTTAAATGTCATAGAGAAAGTAGAAAGCATAGTTCAAGAATAGTGAAAACGAATGGATGAATTCAAGACAAACATATGCAATGCATTAATGAAACAAAGTTTGACATCAACAAATAATTGTTTGAATAACAAAAGAAATTACAACTTGAAAATTCAAATGAAACAAAAGTCTCTTAGTTTGAACTTTGTCAATTCAAGTGGAGAACCCTTAGCGGAAGATTTTCATCTCACCATCCGGCATGAATTCCAGCACTCCTTCGTCAATCAAGTCTTGGATCTTGTTTTTCAAAGCCCAACAGTCATCGGTGTCATGTCCAGGACTATGGGAGTGGTATACACAACATGCATCGGGGTGATAGCTAGGAGCAGAGGTATTGGGCATCCGAATAGGATCCTTTAAAGCAAGCAGATTGACCTCCAACAAGCATTTCAGTATTAGAGATGATGGTATGTCAGTTTCAGAGAAATGTCTTCCAGACGTATTCTTCTTACGCCGATTACCCCGTTGATGTTGGCGAGGTTGTTGTTGGGCTTGTGACCCTGAAGCAAGTTGGGGAGCCTTTCCCTTGTCTTCTTGTCTCAAAGGAGGTTGAATGATGACTCGATCTTCAACCCTAGATGTTTTCCCCACTTGGTTATCTCGAAGCAGTTTGTTGACGAGAACCCTGAGCTCTTCTTGTCTTTGAGCCAAGTCTTGAATGAGAGTCATCTGGCCCACCAACTGTCCCATCATCTGGATCTTCATTGTTGCCAGCTCAATCTGTAGTTCTTCCAACTGATCATTCCTGACACTGCCTGAATTCCCTAAGACCATGCCCCTTGTGAGGAGAGCTTTCACTTCTTCTTGCCCCTGGGACAGGTTCAAGAACATTTCTTGAAGTTGAGCATTTTGATCCTGGATATCTTTGACAGTCCTCTCTAGATCCATCTCTACTGAAATAAACAATAGGAGAATAAGGAAACCTGAAAAGGAAAACCTGTTATGATGCAATTCATGATATGTGGATGCATGTCTTCAAGGATCTTTCGGGGTAAACACAAGAAAATGTTAGAGGTCGAATTTTGATCAACATCTTTGATTGGAGAACTTTGTATCGGTGGATGTCTTTCCACGAGAATCAAGCTCACCATGTCAAGTGGGTCATAGCCCCCGATTCAAGTTGTTGCACTTGATCTTTGACGGCGTTTGTTTAGAGGAAAATGAAACCTCTTGCCCTTTGGTAGACGTCTGGTTCAACGTGACCCTGCATCACAAAACCCTCGAGATCCTTGAAATGGTTATTGAAAATGCTATGGTATGATATTATGATGTTATATACATGTATGCAAAAGTAAGTAAGTGTATATACATGTGATCACATTCACACAAAGCAGACAAGTCCTTAGGTTTAGGCTTGCATGGGGTTTGTAGGTAAGTACCCTCTTGAAGTTAGTTGGCTCAACCTGTCCTAAAATAGAAACCGGGTTCTAAGGAGCTCAATATCACTGGATTATTTTCTGTGCTCATGGTTTCAGTTTAGCCACTTTACTGGTGACCGAAATATTCCAAGAAAACAATCCTCAATGAGTGTAGTATCGAGTATCTTCCACCTTCAGACTGCACCAAAGCCGGTCATCTCACTACCCCTAATAAGGCCAAGATGGTCAAGTAAGGTTCTAAGAGTTCATTAGTGCTTCACGATATCACACAGCGGCCCCGTATTCTCTTTGATTAACTCAAAGGCTACCGGTACCCACAAATATGTCACACTAACGTAGCTACTGCTTCAACCATGTCGGTATACCCCGCACAGTTCCCTCACAGTTTATTGCTACTTACCTAAAAGGTGCCCCCAAATCCAGGTGTAGGATTTAAAACAAACCCAAACAAGGAACCCAAAAAGTAAAGCAATCAAATCAAGCAAGATAAGCATGTAAAGGTGATCTAAAACCCTAATGTAACCCCACTTTCAAGATATTCCCCAGCAGAGTCGCCAGTTCTGGTGATACGGTGGGAGAACTGACTTGGGATTTTGCATTTGTGTTCGCACTTGTTCGGTTTAGCAAGAGTCGCCACCGACTTTTTATTTTATCCTAAGGAAAGGTCAAAAAGCACAGGAAAGACCTTTGAGATGTTTTCTTGGGTTCGGGGGGTAGATTATGAAAAGGGAAGGTGCTAGCACCCTTTTCATCCATGGTTATCCATGGACTCTTAGTTACTTGTTTTAGATAACTTGCCTTTGTTTTTCAATTGTTTGAAATGGTGCTTTGTGTGTATGGTTTTGAAAATGTTTTGAAAAAGATGCCTTGTCTAGGCAACCTTTGTAATGATTCTTGTTTGAATATATACAAAGGTGTGTGTCTTTTTGAAAAGATATTTCAATGTTTTGAAAGTTGTTTTGAAATTGTTTTGAAATTGTGTTGTGAAGTGTGTTTGAAAAATGGAAAGGATGTTTTGCAAGATTTTTGATCAAGTAACTAAGAGTTGTCTACCCTATTTTACTCAAAGATATTTCTTATGTTTTTAACCCTTTTAACAGTGTTGTTTCATCATTGTATTTGGTGAACAACCTTGCGTTAGGATGTTTAACGGGACAAGCGCGGCTCATCATATACAATCATTGAAGGCAACTTGTGAGACGCTCTAGCAGTTTTGTAAGGGACGAGATCGTTTTATTGAAGGCAACATCGAGGGTCATCGAGGGACTACGATCTTTGTTTATTGAAGGGGCATTTGCTAGAGTGTGTCATACTCGAGGGACATGGTTGTATTTTCCGAGGCAACAAGCGAGGTTACCCTAGAGGTGCAAGTGTGAATGATGTATTGATTTTCATGCATTTATCTTGTATTAGGTCATCTAGCGATTGATTTTGAATCTTCGCATACAAACCCTAATTACTATACAGTATATGGAAAGCGATAAATTGCAGGAATTTAAAGTCTAAGTTATTACAAATAAGTATCCGGGGATGGGGGTACAAATGTTTACAAATGGGGATGAGTCATATCAGAGTAGTAATGTCCAAGTATATATATTACAACCAAATCGAATTGTCGTATTTTCAATGCAAAAATATAACAAGGTATAAGATAATTGTTCTGGACTGGGCCGGGCTGGCCCAAGAGCAACAATAAAGGCCCAATCCAAATGGACTTGCCAGGGGTCACGCCGACCTAAGAACCATAGCTATGCCCGACATATGTCTCTGGGCAACATCCCCGTCCTTGTGCTATCCAGCTCGACCCCAGCTCGAGTACTTCTTCAGCAGCAGACACGGTCCACTGCACTCTCAACGGGGCCCCGAAAAGACCGCGTCCTTGTCCGCCCGCACTTCACGCAGGATATCCAGGAAGGGGACCACGTGCGGGTCCCCACTACCCACGTAGAACCTGGAAGTTCCTCCATTGGGCCAAACCTGCCAGGCCCAATGAAGGAACCTTGGCCCAGCGCTGGGGGCTGTAAATACCCTCTGTTCCCAGAGAGTCAGGTATTCATTCTATCACATATACTCACACTTTGCCTGCTCGTACTCTTACTCACTTCAACATCGGAGTGCCTTGCAGGTACCCCCCCACCTTGTTCAAAACTTCAGCTCGGAGCCAGCCGTGACGGTCCAAGTCTGATCAGGTCTGATCAGTGGCGCCGTCTGTGGGAAACTAGCTTCCCCGTCTTACAAAACTCAAAGACCAAAGCTCAAATTCAACTACCGCTGTCATGGCTGATCAAGCTCGCGATGAGCAGAACGTCCGTGTCGTCGATACAAATAATGGCACCGCGGACAAAAACGGACACCTTGATAACGCCGGCAACCCCGGCCACAACACCATTCCTGCGACAACCGCCCCCAGAACTTCCAGCTACAGGGATGGAGCTACTGCGTCATCTTCCTCGGTCCCTCCACCACTCGAAGACGACCCGGCGGCCCTCGCACACTACAGAGCTGCCCGGTTCTAGGAAGTCCCCGTCCCCGCCGGGGCGGATGCCATAACTCAAGCGCTGTTCGCAGCAATTAATCAAACAAACTATCTCATCTTCGCCCAAGGAGAGAGACTGAGGGCGCTTGAAGACGAGCAAAGACCCCCGAGGAGGCATCGGAGACCCCATACTCCCTCTCCTCGAGTGACTGAAGCTCGACATCCATCTCCCCCGCGGAGACATTACAGGGAGACCTCTCGAAGCCAATCTCCCCGGCCAAAAGAGAGACGGCCCCATCTGGAGAGGCCCCCCATCATTCAAGCCGGAGAACCTAGTCGTGACCCGGCGAGACATGAAAGAAGGCACTCTGGAGATTGGCGTGTGAAATTCAACCACCGAGGGTCCTGCTCGAGAGAGACTCAGCACGACCTAGACCGTCGTGCCAGACAATATTATAGGTCCCTATCTCTGTCTCCGGAGAGAAGCGACGAGGACGACCCCCGCGGTCCCCTGTCACAGGCTATTATGGAAGCACCCATCCCCCCGGTATAGAGAAGCCCCCTCACTTGAAGGAGCACGATGGAGTCGCGGACCCGGTCGACCACATAGACGGGTTCGAGGCTATGCTTCATTATCACAATGTCGGGGGCCCCATCAAGTGCCGTCTATTCCCCACGACTCTCAGAAAGGCGACAATGGACTGGTACAAAGGACTCGCCCCAGGCTCAATCACCTCGTGGCGGAACCTGAAGAACCAGTTCATCAGTTCCTTTACAGCTTCTCGGCGGCATCCGAAGACCGAGGCGGCTCTCGAGGCCATCATCCAAAGACAGGATGAAACCTTGAGGGAATTCATCAACCGCTTCAACCGGGAAGCAATACAGGTCCCCTGTGCGGACCATATGAAGAGATATTTGCTGGAGAGAGGGCTCCTCCCCGGCACAGAATTCAGAAAGGCCGTGGGTATCGAGCCACCTCGGACATTTGATGCCCTCCTCGAGAAAGCTCGGGCATACATGGACTACGAGGAGAGGGAAGCGGCTAACAGGGCCCGAGAACCCAGGACTCGTGGTCCCAGCAGCAGCTCGCGCCAAGAAGCCCCTCCTCGACGAACCGGGGAGAAAAGGAAGGAAGACAGACCTCGGGAGGTCTGGGAACAAAGAGGACCTTTGGGGCGGTTCACCGAGTACACTCCGCTCACAGCTTCCCGCGAGCATATTCTGGCAGAGTGTGCCAGCACTGATTTCAAGGACGACGGTGTAAAACGTCCCCGACCTGCTCCCGCCAAGCCCGAAGCAGACAAGAACAAATATTGTCAGTACCATAGGAGCCATGGTCATCTAACTGAGGATTGCGTCCACCTCAAGGACGCCATCGAAACCCTCATCAAGGGAGGGAGGCTCGCGCAATACCGGCGGAACGATGCTCCCCGTCGTGACGCCCAAGAAACTAGAGAGCCGGAGGAGGATGTCCGACCATCTGACGAGTCGGTCCCTATCCAAACCGCCTTCTCCATGACCAGGCCCGAGGACTTCGACTTCCCCGAGTACCTGCAGGAGCCGCTCACAACGCACATCAGGTGGGAATATTTCCCCTCCGCTCTGGTCATAAACGGAGGCGGGTTCAACGACTTGACCATCAATTCAGCCAAGAGGAAGCTGGACGAGCTGGTCGACGCGGCTCCCCCGCAAACAGTGACGTTCGAAAGGGTGAAGGGCAGGTCAGAGCCCATCACCTTCTACCTAGAAGAACTCCCCGGAGGAGCCCCGAACGCGGTCATCCCTTTACTGATAAGGGCAAGAATGGCCAATTTTGATGTACATCGTATCTTGGTCGACAAAGGGAGCTCCGTCGACGTCATGTACAGCCAACTGTTCCGAACCCTACAGTTGGACGACTCACATCTCTCGCCGTATGTAGGGTCGGACCTGCAAGGTTTAAACGGCTCGACCTCTAAACCTTGGGGATATGTCGAGCTTCTAGTTATGTTCGGCGAAGGGACGGCTACAAGACAAGTCAAAGTACACTTCCTAGTCATCGACTGCCCGTCTCTATACAACTGCATCTTGGGGAGACCGACATTGGCAGAGTTGACAGCGGTACCCTCGACCGTCCACCTGAAGATGAAGTTCTACACCAAGAGGGCACGAGTAGCTACTATCCAAGGAGACCTAGCCGCTTCCCTCAGGTGCTTCAACGCCGCTTCCAAGGGACGTGACACTGTCGACATAGGGACCAGACCAGCCAAAAGGACAAGATAGGAGCCCGACAAGAAAGCATCCCCCGAGGAAGAAGTCCAGAAAGATCCACCAAAAGTCGATTCCATAGGTCTGGACACTCGCTTCGACCAGGACGAGCCATCCAGCGGCGAGCAAATCCCACTCCGACCAATACTGGACGGGGATTTTGAACTCGTCCCCCTCGGCACAGATCCGACCAAGGGAGTGAAGATTGGCAAAGACCTCCCCGACTTGGCCAGGAAGCAAATCAAGGCCTGTTTGCGCGAGAATGCTGATCTGTTCGCCTGGAGCACCGTGGAGATGCCCGAACTCGACCCTGAGGTCGCCTGTCACCACCTCGCCATTGATCCAGCTGCTAGGGCCGTAGTATAACGTAGGCGTATGCAGTCTCCAGAAAAAACGGAGGATGCTGAGAAAGCTGTAAAAGACCTCCTAGAGGAAAATTTTATTTCTGAAGCCCGGTATTCCACCTGGCTGTCAAATGTTGTACTCGTTAAAAATAATAATGGAAAATGGAGGATGTGCGTTGATTATACCGATCTCAACCGGGCTTGCCCAAAAGATGCTTTTCCTTTGCCTAACATAGACATGCTGGTCGACAACTCGGCCGGCTACAAAACGTTGTCATTCATGGACGCCTACTCGGGCTATAACCAAATCCCGATGGCCCTCGATGACAAACACTGCGCGGAATTCATGACCAGCTCGGGCAACTATTACTATAACGTAATGCCCTTCGGACTGAAAAATGCCGGGGCAACTTACCAGCGCATGATGAACAAAGTTTTCCATAAACAGATCGGCGACATGCTCGAGGTGTATATGGACGACATGATCGTCAAGTCCCGAGCAGACACCGACCATGCAGCACACCTCAAGACGGTCTTTGCCCAAGCAAGACAATGTAAAATGAGGTTCAACCCCGAGAAATGTACATTCGGGGTTAAGGCAGGAAAATTCCTTGGATTCTATCTAACAGAACGAGGAATTGAAGCCAACCCCGATAAATGTCGGGCGTTCTCCAACCTCCCAACACCAACGTCGAAGAAGTCGATACAAATCATGAACGGCATGCTCACGTCACTATCCCGCTTCGTCGCGAGATCCGCTCAACACGCTCTCCCCTTCTTCAAACTCCTTCGAAAGGAAGCAGCCTTCGAATGGAATGAGGAGTGCGAGCAAGCACTACGCCACCTGAAGCAAAGTCTATCTCAGCCGCCTGTGCTATCTCGACCAGCCGACGGGGAGCCACTGTACTTATACTTGGCCGTTTCGAACGAAGCCATCAGTGCGGCCCTCGTCCGCGAGACCACCGACGGACAGAAACCCATCTACTTCACGAGCAAAGCCCTGCAAGGACCCGAAAGTAGGTACCAACAGATAGAAAAGGTGGCCCTGGCCCTCGTCAACGCGGCGAGGAGGCTCAGACACTACTTTCTGGCCTACACGATCATCGTGCGAACCGACTAACCGGTGAGGCAGCTCCTGGGTCGACCTGATATGGCGGGCAAAATGATAAAATGGTCCTTGGAACTCTCCGAATTCGACATTCAGTACGAGAGTAGGAAAGCCTTGAAAGCGCAGGCTCTGGCCGACTTCGTCGCGGAAATGACCACTCATGACCCACCCCCAGGGAAGGAACACAAGTGGACCATCTTCGTCGACGGAGCATCCAGGTCGTCCGAAAGTGGCGCAGGAATCCTTCTGGAAAATGAAGAGGGTGTAGTGATCGAGCACTCCCTAGCTCTTTCCTTCCCGACGTCAAACAACCAAGCAAAATATGAGGCCCTGCTTGCAGGATTGAGATTAGCCGAGGACCTGGGAGCCCGCGAGGTGCAAATCTACACCAACTCCCAACTCGTCGCCTCCCAAGTTCAGGGGAGTTACCAAACCAAAAACGACAACATCGTCGAGTACTTGAACTTGGTCAAAAAACACATGACAAAGTTTGTACGGGATGAAATTTCACATGTTCCCCACGAGCAAAACACGAGGGCGGACGTATTATCCAAACTCGCGAGCACGAGAAAGAAAGGCGGGAACAAATCCGTCATCCAAGAATCCCTAGCACGCCCGAGTATCGAAAGATCCTCGACTCCAGTCGAGGTCCACGCCATTGGGGACACCTCGTCCTGGATGACCCCGGTTTACAATTTCTTGACAAAGGGCGAGCTTCCGTCGAACCAGTCCGAGGCGACCGTCACAAAGCGGAGAGCATGCTCCTACGTGGTGCTCGAGCACAAACTGTACCACAGGGGATTCTCCATCCCCCTCCTAAAATGCATAGACGGATCCACAGTCCCCGAGGTGCTGCGGGAGATACACGAAGGGATCAATGCCCAGCACATTGGCGGTAAGTCCTTAGCAAGGAAAGCCCTTCGAGCAGGATATTACTGGCCGACAATGCAGCAGGACGCCAAGGAGCACATTAAGAAATGCGATAAGTGCCAGAAGCACGGCGACATGCACCTCGCCCTGCCTTACGAGCTGAGCATACTATCGTCCCCATGGCCGTTCACTTGGTGGGGTATGGATATCCTCGGACCCTTCGTGCAAGGGACTTATCAAAACAAATTCCTAATCGTGGCCGTGGATTACTTCACGAAGTTGATCGAGGCCGAGGCCCTCGCGAAGATCACCTCGCATAATATCCCCCGCTTCTACAAAAGAAACATCCTCGCCAGATTTGGGATTCCGAGTGCACTGGTGACCGACAACGGCACCCAATTCACCGACCACGGGTTCCAAGACTTCGTCACCAGACTAGGGACAAAACAACACTTCACTTCAGTCGAGCACCCTCAAACCAACGGGCAGGCCGAGGCCGCGAACAGAGTCATCCTCCGGGGACTCAAACACCGACTCGGCGAAGCAAAAAGGGGATGGGTCGAGGAGCTCCACAGTGTCTTGTGGGCATACCGCACCACGCCCCACTCAACGACGGGAGAGACCCCATTCCGACTAACATACGGGACCGAGGCCGTCATCCCGGTAGAAATCATGGAACCATCCAGACGGACAGAGAGCCCCCTCGACGAAGAAATGAACGACGAGGCGCTAAGGGACGAGCTCGACTTAGTCGAGGAAATTCGATCTGGTGCAGCCCTGCGCGAAGCCACCCTGAAACAACGAGTGGCTCTGCGCCACAATGACAAGGTTATCAAGCGCGAGTTCGAAATCGGTAGCCTGGTATTACGAAGGAACCAGAAAGACTCCCGCGAAGGGAAGCTAGCCGCGAACTGGGAAGGGCCCTATCGCGTCCACGGCACCACCGGTACCGGGGCGTACTACCTCGAGCAATTAGACGGAGAGCCGCTACCACGACCTTGGAACGCTGCTAAACTAAAGCAGTACTATAGTTAAAAACTACCAACACTGAGGACC
Organism: Vicia faba; assembly: GCA_948472305.1. Taxonomy (NCBI): domain Eukaryota; kingdom Viridiplantae; phylum Streptophyta; class Magnoliopsida; order Fabales; family Fabaceae; genus Vicia; species Vicia faba. The sequence continues at coordinate 629,665,606 of OX451740.1, forward strand.
CTCAACTGTCGGCTCCCGCGCCCAGTCAACGAGGAGAAACGTCCGACCCCGTAGAGAGGCCAAGGTACGGGCCCGACCTACGTACAAATCGCATGACATGGTTCAAATAAGAACAAGGATAATGCCCGACGTGGACATCTCTACCGAGCTCCACTGTCGAAGTACCTATAAGGAAGAACACCCAGCTCGTGATGGGCAGTTCACGCCAAGGGCAAATAGTCCCGATCGGATCGCGTACCCGACCAAGCGTTCTCGCTCCGCCAGCCCAACGAATCCCTAGGAACGTCGGGCCATCTAAAAGGGTCAAAAAGGAGTCTCTCCCCTCGAGTTCACCACTTAGGTGATTCTGGCCATCGAGAAGAGGCCGAGCACACATACGGACAAAAGGCAGGCAAATTTGCCAGCAAAGTCACAACCATTTACGGGCACTCCTCGGGCCCATAACTTAGGTCAATTCCTGCACAAAAACATAAAACACAAGCACGGGAAAACAATCAAAATTGAAACAAATCATTCATTCAAAAATGCCCGTAGGTAACAAAGCAAATAAGATGTAAACCGACCAAAAAGGCCGGCAATATTCAGGAATACAAAGAACGGGCGCGCAGGCCCAAAAGAATGTGAACGGGCACGCAGGCCCAAAACAAACATCAATGAGGCACGCAGGCCCCACCACTATCTTACACTTCGGCTTCCCCTGAGCTACCATCACCAACAACAGGAGAGTCGAGCGGAGGCACGACCTGACCATCGATAATCTGCGACATATGGCTCACCCCTTCAGTGTTCAGGCCGGGATTTAACAAGGAAAGTTGGCTGATCGCAGCTTCGAAGCCGCCCGCCATAGCTCTGACACAATCCCCCTCGAGAAGTTGAATACGATCGACCAGTTCCGATCGACTCCTCAGAAGAGCTGTGTCCTCCGATTCATCCTTGGCAGGAAGCATATCAGCCTTTAGGTCCTCGACCTCCCTGGCAAGGCGCCCGTTGTCGAGTTCCAGTCGGTCACGATCAGCACGAAGAAGATCCCTCTCCTCGGCCAGTTTCCCCAAGCTCTCTCTCTCTAGAGTCAGCGCCTCCGTCTCCGCCACCAGCAGCTCAGCTTGCTCGCGGAACATCTCCTCGGAGCGCTCTAGGGCAGCTTTCAGCTTCCTCGAAGTCGAGGTGAGGGCAGCTTTCTCCTGCTCTAACTCCTTGACACGATCGGCATCCTCCCCCTCCTCGGCCAGTACAACGGCCATTTCGACCATCTTCACCAGCCCGGCCATGTTGGCGGCCAGGTGTCTTCTCCGGCTTTCCTTGTTCATCCGGCGGATGGTTGCAGCTTCGTCGGGATTCACAGACAGAGGAAACCCCTCGAAGAAACCCTCCTCCTTAAAGCAAGGGGACAACCCAAAGGACCTCACAGCACTGGAGTCCTCGCCGACTTCCGGCTGACTTTCCACCCGATTCCTTTTTCTCTGTATCAGGTCGGTGTGTGGCTCGACCTCCTGAACATCCGGAGTCCCCCCTGAAGCAGCCCCCGAGCTAGGTGGCGAGTCCACCCTCGTCGCCTGAGATATGCCCGGGCTATGTGGCGGGCCCATCCTCGTCGCCTGAGGAAGTCTCACCACCCTCTTGTTCACCTTCCTATCACAAGACAACTTCAAGAGCCTCTCCCTTCGCCCAGCCATTGAACCTGCACGAAAGAACCCGGGTTAGCGCCGAGCAAAAAGGCAAACAAGTAACAAGTAAAGAAATTCAAAACAATAAACGACCTAGCAAACGTGCGGCCTGCCTAAAGGTCTGGCACTCCACGAGTGCCTTCGTATCAATCGGCTGAGCCTCGAAGGTCGGATAACCCTCGTCGTCCAGAATATCCTCCCCATCCCTCGTGGCCCATCTGGCGGGGTGGAAGCTATCCACATACCTACACAGGGTATCGTAAGCTTTCTCGTCTTCGGAGCTCATATCGCCCGCAGACGTATGATTATATCCCGTACCGTGCTCGTAATGCCTCGAGATCCAATGCACGGGAAATTTGGCCGTGCGTCCCAACACCGGACGTCCTTCACCGTCCAAAAGGGCCTCCCCGTCATCCTCGGTTATGACCGCTTCCTCCTCATACACGGACTCCAAACCTGCTGTGGTAACCGGCCTCACCACATACCACTTGTCTTTAAAACCCCGCACGGAGTCCATGTACATCCTGAAAAGTCTCTTCGACTGTTTCAGGGAAACCCAACTATGCTTTCCTCCCCGGGATTGCCGCTGTAGGTGGAAGACTCTGAAAAAGAGGGGTATGGTCGCCCCAATCCTCAGAAAATGACATGTCAGCTTAAACGCCCGGATAAACGCGAGCGAATTAGGGTGAAGCTGCGATGGGGCCAGCCCCAGGTGGCTGAAGACCCCGACCTGGAAATCACTGAAGGGAAGCTGTAACCCAAGATCTTTAAAGGCAATCTCATACATGGGGAAACTGTACTCGGGGAACACCGAGCAAATTCGGGCAGTGAAAGATGGCCGAGTGACCACGAAATTCTTCTGGAAACCGGGATGGTCGTGGCCCGCCTCAAGGATGGTGTACACCCTCCGGCTACGTGGACTATAGACCGAAGCTATCCCTCTAGGTTCGGCACCCACCCAATCTAGCAGAGGGTCCTCTACGGTGTCAACCAAACTCACATTCTCGTTGGTACTTTGCTCTTCCACCTCAGGCCGTCCTGAAGAGCACGGTTCATCCGTCATGGTTACCTACAAAGCACGGGAAACCAATCAATTAGGCGCGAAACCATACGCTCGCCATAACGGACGAGATGAAGGGCACGACAAACCACGTCGCTCCACGCGCGACTGCAAAGTTGGTGTTTTGGAACAAAAAACAGCAGCCATCTCCCCGACTCCCAGATACCTCGACAGGTCCTCCTACAAGTCGCCTAAATAGACCGACAACCCGGTCACTCATGAATACGTCGACCTAGGGTATGAACATAGCGAGTAAAATCATAAAGCCTAGAGCTAGAGCTATGAGTCTACCGGGCACGGTCATGAATTAGGCGCCCTGGATCATGAAGACCCCGAGCAGCATTGCAGATTCAAACCTAAACTATGTATTTACCAGGCACAAGCATGCGCATGCCGGACATACGTATGGATCCGCCGAGCCACACATGAATCTACCGGGCTAATCCCAGGCGTACAGCCTCTAAATGTCTAAAAACGATGAAAAATCATGCATCACAACAGAAAAATAAACGAGACAAGTCACTTACTTGGAATCAAGAAGGAGATTTGACGATGGAGGAAAGGAATCAGCGGCGGTCCTATAAGAATCTGGAAGAACAGCAACAGCAGAAAGAGAGTGAAGAGGAGAGGCGCGAAGAGTGGAAACATGTTCTGGGTCCCAAGGACCCTCTTTATAGTGATGACGTGGAATACCAAACGTCACCTCGGGTAACCACGGATTCCCCTCCTCGACGCACAGCTCCCCTAGGCAATGATAACCCTATCCTCATAGGGTGGAGGCACGATTCCCAAAAGAGACCTCGCGTGCTCGACAGACGCAGGCTGTCAAGAAAACCCCGAGCATTCCTCGCGGGGAACCTGTCCACGAGCACGATACGGGGAAACCCTCGAGTACCCCACGAGGAGCGACATCTCTTGCCCGGATACGGGGCCCCGAAACGGAAGCAACCTAAGATCAAGTCATGGCTCCTAACTCAAGGAACCACGACTTGGGGGGCTCCTGTTTTGGACTGGGCCGGGCTGGCCCAAGGCAACGATAAAGGCCCAATCCAAATGGACTTGCCAGGGGTCACGCTGACCTAAGAACCATAGCTATGCCCGACATATGTCTCTGGGCAACATCCCCGTCCTCGTGCTATCCAGCTCGACCCCAGCTCGAGCACTTCTTCAGCAGCAGACACGGTCCACTGCACTCTCAACGGGGCCCCGAAAAGACCGCGTCCTTATCCGCCCGCACTTCACGCAGGATATCCAGGAAGGGGACCACGTGCGGGTCCCCACTACCCACGTAGAACCTGGTAGTTCCTCCATTGGGCCAAACCTACCCGGCCCAATGAAGGAACCTTGGCCCAGCGCTGGGGGCTATAAATACCCTCTGTTCCCAGAGGGTCAGGTATTCATTCTATCACATATACTCACACTTTGCCTGCTCGTACTCTTACTCACTTCAGCATCGGAGTGCCTTGCAGGTACCCCCCCCACCTCGTTCAAAACTTCAGCTCGAAGCCAGCCGTGACGGTCCAAGTCTGATCAGGTCTGATCAATAATGAAAATCAAAGAGATATGAGATATGTGTATTTATTTACAAATAAATAAAAATTAACCTAACTAAAGACTTAAGTATAATTATTATTTATTGTATTTTGGTTAATGTTTTTTAGAAACTTATATAAAAAGATTAATTAAACAAAGAGTTTTAAAGCAAAGAAAAATGATTAAAAATCTATTATTTACATACTTTTAAATGCAATAAATATTAAAAAAAAGCTATTAAGAATATTTTATACAAAAATTTAATATATTATTTTTATTTAACAAAAGAGAAGAAAAAGAATTAGGTTATAGAAAATGAAAATAAGGTGATAAAAAAAATTGGTTTTAAAACATTTAAAAGAAAAAAGATAAATGGGCTTAGGGGAAGATTTTTGGATGGCCCAAATAAAAAGGATAAAGAAAAAAAGCAAATTAAAGAAGAGGGAAGGGGGGTGTAGGCGCCAGAAAGCGTTGGGCTTTACGGCGAATTGGGGCGAACCGGCCCATGTTATGTTGTACAATTTTTTAGGGTTAATCAGTTTTAGGGTTAATCAGTTTTAGGGTTTGCAATTTGTAAACGGCGCCGCTCCTCTCGTCTTCGTCCTCTTCGTTTATCTCAAACCCCAAGAGCAACTGATATCTTCTCTCCTCGCCTTAGGCTACCAGAATGTTACCTCCATCCTCCCCTCTTCGTGACTATACAAGGCGGTGATTCGAAAGGGTACACGTTTTCTTTACAGTTTGCATGTTTAATCTTTATATGTTTTATTGTTTGCGAAGTTTAATTTTTGGTGTTTCGTTGTGAGATGTAGGAAAAGTTTGAGAGAAGAGACTATACCTTTGGCGTTTTGTTCTGTAAGACGATTGAGGGAGAGGGCTTGGACTGGTGGCGCTCTCAGGTGGCAAAGGCGGAGGGAGGATGATGACAAGAGCGTTGCTTTCTGGTATTTTGTATCTTTAACTTCTTTTTGAATGTTTAGTGATGATATTACTCTGAAAACTATGCTTCTGGAATGTTTTTGCTTCCAAGATTCTTCCTCTTTCTCTTTGCTGAATATCTTTGATGATGATGAATTCTTGTTTCTGAATCGCTTGCTTTGTTTTGGACTTTCGTTGATGATGATGTTTTCTGAAAACGCTTGAATATTTGTTTCACTTTTGGACTTCTTCCTCTTCTTTGAGTGTTGGCTTGAGTTGATGATGAATATATATGTTCTGAAACCTATATCGTTTTGCTTCTGAATCTTCTCTTCTTCTTCTTCTCTGAATGCTAACTTTGTTTTTGTTGGCTATGTTAATGATGAGGGTTTTCTGAGTTTTTGCCTCTTGTTGATTTGGGTGGATGATTTGTTGATGGTGAAACTGAACTGTGTTAGTAGCTTAGGCAGTTTTTGGCCTTGAGTTGCAATTTTGCTTTTGGTAGGCTATGCAGTTCTACAGGTTTGTAACTGAGTGTTTGGGAAGGCAGGTTTTGAGAGTTTTGGGAGGCAAGCTTGAGTTATTCTTTAAACTTGCAGTTTTGCAGGTTTGAATAGGTTTGAGTTTTGAAGGCCAGTTTGAGATGCAGTTTTACAGGTTGAACTGGCTTGTGTGATTTTTGGTGCTTGTGTTTACAAGCAGTTTTACAGGTTTTTGCTTGTTGAAGGCAGGTTTTGCTATTTTGTGAGGCAGGCTCTGTTTGATAGTTTTTCTGGTTTTAAAGTTTTTGGCTTGCAGTTTAAACAGGTTGGACAGGTTTTAGTTTTTTTTTTGGTTTGGAAGCAGGCTTGCTTCTGCAGGTTTTAATGGGTTATGCAGGTTAGAGGCAATTTTGCTTGATGCTTGTGTTTTCAAGCAGTTTTGCAGGTTATGCAGGCAGGTTGCAGGTTTGATAACTTGTGTTTGTGATTTTGCAACTTGAATTGAGTTTCAGTTTGTGGCTCCCCCTTCTTGAACTGTTAGCCTGTTCTATTTATTTTCTTTCTCACTGTTTTTGTACAGCCTGCCAAACTGCAAAACTTACTTCACTCTCTTTCTCTCTCCATAAAAGCACTTTTTGCTTAAAATATATATTTTTAATCTGAAAAGCTTGTTTTGGCCAGAATATGATGAGAAGTTTTGACAAGCCTGCTTGCTTGTATCTTGGTTTATCTCTGCATTGTACTTGCTTCCAGATTTCCTGCATTGTATGCTTTTTGACAGCTTGTGTACTTGGTTTGACAGTTTTGCAACTTAGTTTGCTTTTCTGTTTTGACAGTTGGTTTGCATTTTGAAACTCAGTTTGGCAGTTCAGTTTGACATTGTGTGCAGCCTTGTGCCTTCTTTGTGTGCAGCCTTGTGCCTTGTATCTTTGCATTTAATTAATTGTATGCTTGCAAAATTATTTTTACTTTCCTCTTTGTGAACCAAGAAGAAAATCTTCTTGTGATTTGCAAAGAGGACAAGTAAAACATGATGAACCCAAAAACAATCTGATCCCGGCCAACAAGCTTTAATGATGATCCTTCTTTATTTATCTGCTTAAAAATGCTTTTGAATTTAACTGCACTGATTTCTTTTTCTGTCTTTGCAGGTAAATACCAGTTGGATAATGGAATAAGTAGTAGAAGATCAAAGATTTCAAGAGATTTTAGGCTTTAGATTTATTTTCTTTTCATTTATTGTAATAAATATTATTGTAAACATTGTAAGTTATAAATTTACAATATTCGAATAACGTTTGTAACAATATTTGAAATAAATAAATAAAAGTCTTTGTTAAATAAGAATTTTCTACTGTCAAATATTTCATTCTTCCTTTTGCACTGTCTATTTAATTATTTAAATCTCTTGAATTAAAATGACTGGAAATGTATCCCAATAACTTTAATCCAGATGAAATAAATAATCAACAAACTTTACCGTCTCGCAATCTCGCATTAATCACAATACGTCTGGCATTCCAATTAATCATATGCTTTGTACAGTTAAACAAACAAGCATTTCATACACTTCTCCCTTCATTGATCAAACCAATGTCTCAAAGTTTCAATCAAAGCATCAACTCCTATCCCAGATATTTAGGTTTCGAGAAGCAACTGGTAATCTGGAACAAGCGTAAAAATAATGTAACAGTCAATTGAATTATTATTGATTCAATTTCTTCTGAGAAATACGAGCGAAAACCCTGATTCCAGATTTGTCGTCAAAGAAAAGTCTGCTTGATCAATTCCTGAGTCAATCTCAACCCAATCAATGGAAACCCTGATTCTGGATTTATTGTCAAAGAAAAGTCTGTTTGACCGATTCTTGGGCCAATCTTGAAAGATCAGGGAAAACCCTGAAGTTGTGATTTTTTTGTGAAAAAGGGAGGGCAAATTTTGGGGTACAACACCAGCCCTGCAGAAAAATCTGACCAAGGAAACATATTAGCTCATAAAACATTTAACCGCATTTCTAATTCTAATCAACTTCTTCTTTTTCAATTTGAGCGATCCAAGTCATTGATTTATTGGTTAGTTGAGTTAGTGGAGTTAGATACGTTTCTGTTATAGTTAACCATGGAGTTGGAGAACCCAACCACGACGTTTCGAAACAACTCTTCTATAACCTTCTATGAAGTTTCCATGGAATGCAGCAAGAGCTTCATCAACTCCCTGCAGGAACTTAAGAACCTAAGGCCTCAACTTTATTCTGCTACTGAATACTGTGAAATTTTTTATCTTCATAGTGAACAGAAACAAATGGTACTTGACAACCCAAAAGATTATGCCGTAAGAGCCCTTGTGAATGCTGTTGATCATTTTGGAACTGTTGTATACAAGTTAACTGACATTCTCGAGCAGCACACGTTAGATATCTCAACTATAGATTTGAAGAAACTCTACTATAAATCAGAAACTTCTTACGTGTCAAATTTATACGGATAAAGAAGGTCTTCGGCAGTAGTAACTGTTGGCTTTCATTCCTAGACATCATAAGCATTATATTTTGCCAAACTTTGTCATTAAAAAGGTACCCCTCCAGCGAAAAATCTTTCACAGAATTTAGCATCAGAGACTAAGTCTACATTGAAGGGGACTCCCCATGCTTCCCCAAAAATAGAAAACCCAAAGTTTTCTGCCAAGGCCTCTGGATTTTTTTTACCTCTTAGACAATGAAGAGAGCACCTGAACTCAATCCTCTAACCATAACCAACTAACATAAATAGTAATTAACTACTAACAAACTACCCATACTAACTATTAACCTAACAGTTCCTACTTTCACTTACTACTTCTAAGTAACAGTATCAAGTGACCAATTCCTCTAATTTCCCCAACAACTTAACCGATTTCCAACTAACTTTTATAACAGTTCAAACTAAAACCTAACAGAATAACAATCCAATTTCTAACCTCCCTATTTCTAACTAACTTTTCTCAGATTAATCCACACCACCTATTTCTCTTAACAGAATTTCCAAGATCCTAGGGCTGGGATCTACTCACTCATAATAAACTCTAACAGTGATATAACAGAAAAACTAACCTCATAATAGACTTTAACGGATTTAATCCCCACCTTCTATTCCATAACAAACTCCTTCAGATCCAAGGGCTCTCAATGCTCCTCAATCTAACTACCTTCAAGCTTCAACATCTATATATTCAGTTTCAGAACCCGCCATTCGTACGATTCATCCATAAAGAGGAGCTATCAGAAACTCACCAAAAAGCACTCTCTTTGAAATCTCAAAAATCTCTCTGAACCTTCTTTCACCTCCATCAACATTCTTTCATCTTCATCTCTTCAAGATCACTTCAATTCATCATCACCACCTTCTTCTTCATCACAAAGCTTTCATCAATCCTTCAGCTACAAACCTGCAAAAACAAGAACGCAACAATAACATCAACACAACTTCAGACAATAATCAGAGAAGAGAAGAAGAGTTGATGTCATGGAAGCGAGAAATTGTAAGGCATACATGAGAATCACGCTCCTGGCTTTGTCTTCAACTTCGTCTTTGCTTTCGTTATTCATAACAAACACCAAAGAAAATCCCGGCTTCACAGGTTAGTGTATCGTACACCTTTGATCGCTTTCTTCGTGTTACTCTACTCTATACAGATCCCAAGGCATTATCACCATATGAGCAGCTTGGATTCTTGGCTAAGAACGTCTAATTTTGGTACCTCTTGAGATTAGGTCTAGCTTTCCTGTTAGATTCGAAAAGAGGGTTAAAATCTGTGAAGATGAGATTCTGATTCTCAATCGATAAGGAAGTTATAGGAGAAGGAGGAGTTTCTGGTGTCGTTTGGATTATGAGACGACAACGAGTAGACTGGGGAAGGGGAAATCAAGAACGGCACCGTCAGAGAGAGAGAGAGGGAGAAATATCCTTGTTGTTCAAAGCAAGATGAAGAGCCACTGTAACCCTAATTTCACGTTTTTATTCCCTTTCGAAATTTTTTTATTCAAATAAATATTAATAGAAAAAATGTGATAATGCTGAACTCAAGCAAGCTTGACCGCGTTGCTTTTTAGTCCATGACCAATTTTTTTGGGTTTTCTAAAGTCCCTTGGACAAAAATGGCTTCTGGACTCAATGTTGTGGGCCTAGCACCCAGGGCCTTAGTGCCTCAATACATTGTGCCCCTGTATTCCGATTAGCACCACCCTATAATACTCTTTGTCTTGTTAAGATTTAGGATCCTTTTTAGTTCTTTTTAGGTATTTGTTATGATAAAAATAATATAAAACATTTATAAAAAAATTTTAGTAGAATATATTATAAATTTCTTAGGAATTAATTATTTAGTTTTTTTATAATTCTCTTCACATAAAAAGCTAGTTAAAAAAATACTTTTTCTTTCTTGTTTTCATCCTTATTTTCATACCGCTTTGCCATGTTATTTTTGATGTGTTTTTTCATTGTGCGAGGAACTTCTGATTATGCATTGCATTCGTAACATGCGTTTGCCTTTATCTTAGTTGGATATTGTTTCTGACTCTGTTTGTTTCTTGGTGAAGCTTGCTCGATGCGTACTCCCTACTTTTTCAGTGCTTTCATCTGCTCTTGACGACTTACTCACTTTGGTATCCTCCGCTACTACCCTTGTACTTCTTTGCACTTTATTTCATTTCGTTATCGCTTTCTAGAAATCATGAGAAGTAGGGCTTCACAACAAGCTATACATGCTAATATTAGGTAGAATTCCCTCGAACCAATTTTAGGTCCATAATGCATAATAATATTAGGTTTAGAAATAGGCTAGTCTCCCTTTGAATTTTCTTTCTCCTTTTTCATATGCATTTAAAACAAAACTTCTTTTCTACAAACTTCAAAATACTTAAAAATTTACTGACGAGAATCGTGCCTTTGTTGAACATTGGAGATGATAAGCGGGTCTCTTCTCGATCTTATCGTTTTTCCATTCTAAGCCTTGGCATGGTTCAAGTCTCAAAGACTCATTTCATGAATAAGTAGAGAAATGGCTAAAATCTATCTCTTGAGGTCAACTAGTTGTTATCTACAATCAAAAACACCCACCAACACAAACTCCTTTTGCCTATGGGCGTTTCTTTCAAACTCTTTTCAAAAGAACAAGTTAATTCACTTATGTGCTAACGCGTAAGTCTCCAAAGGTTGAGTTGCGGCAGAAGGAGAAATTAATATCGTTCATTAAAAATCCAAACAAGTTCAAACCTTTTTGTGCGCCCAAGCACATTTTCTCCAAATCTTTTCAAGAGAGCATGTTAATTCACTTCTGTGCTGACGTGTAAGTCTCCAAAGGTCGAGTTGCGGTAGAAGACAAAATTAATACTGTTCACTAAAAAATACAAACCAACAAAAACATATGAGCCGAAATATGGCTGCTCTGATTCCTTTAAAGGGATACGTAGGCATCGGGGCAGGCCCGAATGAGCACAACTTTTATTTTCCCTACATTCTTTTCTCTTTTCTTTTGCATGCATTCTCCCTTCAATAGCTGTAATAAACAATAAGCATAGATTAAACACACCCATAAGATAGATAACAAGAGTGGATACCGTAGAGTACTACGGGCGTGTGGGGTGATAATACCTTCCTCTCGCGTAACAGACTCCCTTACACTTATCTCTCGGTCGCAAGACCGTGACTTCTCCCTTCTCAGGTTTTATCGATGTTTACCTTTCCCTTCCTGTGGGATAAAAGAAGTTCGATGGCGACTTCATTGTTTGAAGATTTTCAGCCGGTTGTTTCAACCTGGCACAAGGCAATGGCCTCCTGCAGCTTCCTTTCCATTCAGAAGCCATTTCCCCTTTGCATGCTTCCTTCTATTCACAAAATCCAGGATTCCCTCCAGGCCAATATGCACAAGGCAAAGGCTTCCCCATGGCTAGCATTCACAAGGAAATGACGCCCACAAAGCATGGACCATTTTTGATGCTAGCTTCGAATGGACAATATTTCCTTTAGAAACAGTCTGTTTCGATCACACATAATTCCTACACTATAGCATACAATGGGTGTCCCATTCGAAAGACATGTCTGGGTGTTCCATTAGAAAGACGTGTCTGGGTGTACCATTTGAAATACATGTCTTGGTGGCTGTGATATGGCGGGAGAACTAACTTGAGGGTTTTGCGTTTGATCGCAAATGTTGCAGTTAGCAAGAGTCGCCACCGACTTTTTTTTTATCCAAAAAGAAAGGTGAAAAAGCACAAGAAAGACCTTTGAGATTATTTCTTGAGTTCGGGGGGTAGATTATGAAAAGGGAAGGTATTAGCACCCTTTTCATCCATGGTTATCCATGGGCTCTTAGTTAGTTGCTAGATCACTTGCTTTTGTTTGAAATTGTGCTTTGTGTTGTTTTTGAAAGTATTTTGTAAAGTGGCCATTGTTTAGGAAATCTTCGTAATGATTCTCGTTCGTCAGAATGTATACAAAGATGTTGATCTTTTGAAAATGTTTTCAAGTTTCGTAATATGTTTTGAAAGTGTAAGTGTTTTGTTTTTTAAAATAGCAAGGATGTTTATTTTGAACTGGAGCAAGTAATTAGGAGCAATCTACCTACTCAAATGTCTTTCTTGTTCATTTTCTTTTTCTTTGACATTGTTGTCTTACCATTAATTTGGTAAACAACCCTATCTTTGGATGTAAACGGGACGGGCGTGGGTCGTCGTATAACCATGATTAGCAATGTTGCAAGGTATCTTAGCATTCTTTTTGAGGGACTAAGATCATTTGTAAGGCAACTTAGATAGCGTCATCGAGGGACTATGATCTTGTATTTGCTTGTTTTGGCTAAGATACCTTACATGCGTAATATGACCATTTTGTATAAGGCAACCAAGTGGAATAACCCTAGGGGTGCTTGTATTCAAGTGTATTGTTTTCATGCTTGCTTTTGTCTTGAATTAGGGTTTTCTAAATATTGGTTTTAGTCTTTCCATACAAACACTAATTACTAGCATGTTATATAAAAGCGATAAATTGCGGAATTTTAAAGTTACTACGCTATTACAACATTTGGGGGGAGGGGTGTTCAAATTGAATGGAGATTGCAAGAATTGTAAACCTAATTAGTCTATTACAACCATATTGAATGGGTATTAATGTACAAGAATTTAAATAAATACAAAGTACAAAATGAATGAATTGTACAAAAAATGCAAAATGTAAAGAAAATGCATCTTTGTTTGATTTTCATGGGAAAAAGGACTTTGTCTTAACCTAATTAAATAAAGAAAATAATTAATTAAATTTGAATTTTATTAAGAAAAGATTTTAAGTAAACCCTAGTTCTATTAATTAATCAAAAGGAAATAAGTTTAAGAAAAGGATTTTTGATATTTTTATCTTAAAAATATTTATAGTATTATAAAATATTTTTAGTCTTTTTTATATAAAAAATAATGTATTTTAAATGGTGTGAAAAATAAATAAATAAAAACATAGTATTAATTAAGTTTACAAGATTATCTAATAAAATAAATAAAGTATAATAAATAAAAATATTTTTTATGAGAAAAATAAAATAAAATAAGTCAAAATATAAATCTATCATTTTTGTATTTTATGATTTTTTTTAGTATTTAGAAAACATATTTAAGAAAAATAAAAATGAAAATAAAAAAAGAAAATAAATAAATTTGGGCCAGGGGTGTCAATGGGAAACAGGGAGGTCAACTATCAAAATAAAAAATGATCCAGGCCCAAAGAGGCCCAGCGCCCTGCAAACAAAAAAAAGTCAGAATTTGTAAAACATGTAAAAATGCAAAAGGGTACCACTGGGGCTCGAACCCAGGTCCCATAGGTTACAGACACGCGCTTCTACCACTAGGGTGGCTATACATCCGTTAATATAAATAAAACAATAAATATGTAAGGCAAAACCCGCCCTGAAGACTTCATCTTCAACCTCCAGCCAGACCAACTGTAACTTGCTCATTTCTCATCAAAAATGAAAACTGTAAATATGAAACTTGTAGCAAATTTTCTCACGATTCTAGAAATGTAAAGTATTATAACTATAGATCAAAGATAAGCATGGATTTTAATGGCCCTAATATGAACCCTAAAAATTTCAGAAGTTTCAGTTTCAAAATTCTCTAAGCTCAAGCAAAATTAATGGAAACTATGGACATGGTTAGCTTCAGGGCGATGATATCTACATGTTTTATTCACAAATAAACTATTGATGATGCCTGTATAAGGAGTTCCAAGTTGAGAAAAATTACCTCAAAAATATAAATCGTGTTTGGAGTTTGAGCTTGTTTCAAGCAATGGTGATGATCAGGTTAGCTTCCTTGAGGTCCTAGGAAGCTAATGCAATGGTTTGCTTGAGTTGAGAGTGGCTGAAATGACTTGGATAAGTTAATGTGCAATGATCTGTTTTTGATTATGGAGGATATGGTAAATGGTGTTACAGTAATGAAACAGGGACACAGATAGGTTACACTTGATGTAAGTAAGCTTTAAAGACTAAAAGGCTAAGAAATGCACGAGGGAAATGTGAGTTTGATGTTCAAGGTCAGGAACTGTGCAACAATGGAGTTTTTGTGCAATTTCTAATTTGAGAGAGTTTTGGTGTATTTCAGGGTGTTCAAGATCGTCCTCTAGCTCACAAATAGTGACTCTATTTATAAGCAACAAGTTTGGAGACCTCTTGTTGATCAGAATTCAAATCACAAGTTTGTGCATAACATGTGATTTTTTGAGAAACCAAGTTTCAATGCTTTGTACTTGGTTCATAGAGTTGTTAACTACTTTAAACACAATCCTCCTGACTTTGTGGATGGAGTGTAATCAAGGAAAACAACTTGGGAGCTCAAGAAGCTGACTTTGTGCATAAAGCTTGCTTTACAAGAATGGATATGTTACTTTCTCCCTAAAATGGCAAATTGATTTGGACAAAGCTTGAAACACTTGGATAAGGGCATAATCAGTTGCGTAAACCATTAATTATGGAGTGAAAAATAAGTTTGAGGCCTGCAAAGTGAGGATTGTGCAGCATGGCTATGGATTTGGTTCACATGTTCATCAAAAATGACTTGTAATTCAAGTGACAAAACCCTAACTTCATCTCTTCGATTATCCCTCCTCAAGAATGATCTCAAGGAGTTCTTGGGAATTTTGGAAAGCTTGCAATGTTATCTACAACCCATCTTTGAATTAATTTTGAAGATTCCCCTGGGAACTATATGAAAAAGTGCCATGAAGTTGGGTTAAAATCCTGACCAAATTAGGGAAAATTTTTAGTAAGTGTTTAGTTTCATGACCCTATGTTCATAAAATTATAACTTGAGATCCAAGCGTTTTTGGAAGGAGTTATGTAAAGAAAAGTTGTAGATTTCATGGAGATCTACAACTTTCATGTTGAAAGTTTCTCTTGAATCATCTTGCATCATAGTGAAAATGTTGTTCAAAGTTATGAAAAAACATGAAATTTCCAACACAGAAAAATTTCTAAGTTTAGAAATTTTGACTTTTTGATTTCTTGATGAATAAGTTTCATATTTTGACATGTTTTGATGAATTATGATCTTTGGCACTTGAATTTGACCAAAAAGTCAAAGTTTGACTTTTCAGTATACAATTGACTTTTGATCAGTTGACTGAAAAATTCATTTGTCAATCCAATGAACTTGCAATGTTTTGAACCATGCCATTAGGTCAAAATTATGAAATTGGACTCTTGAGATAATTCCTTAAACCAAATGATCATTTGCTAGGAAAAAATCAGAAATTGCCCCTTCTCAATCAAAACCCTAATTTTGACCATTTTGCCCTTTTGGAGATTTGATCAAATTTCTTGAGGAGTTGTGGTCCAAACTTGATCAAATGATACATATAAGTTTAAAATGTTGGTATGGATAAAAAATTATGAAGTTTGACTGTAAATTGGCCATCGTTGACTTTTTCCCAATACAACTGATTTTTAGGTCAACTGCTCAATTGACTGAGCAAAAGTGTGATTCAAGGCTTGAAATTTGACATGAGTAATCTTGGGGGTCCATAATGATCCATGAAAACCATATGGGGCATAGAAAGTTCAAAAATCCTTGTGCAAACTCAAACCTTAATTTTGGTCATCAGTGCTTAAGGAGGTGTCTTGAGTTGATCAACCCTAGTGCAGTCTTGAGTCAAGGGAGATCTTGTGAGAAAATTCTTGATATGTGAGAGGGAAAATTTTGGGGTACAACAGTGGCCCATTCGAAGAATTGCAAATGGTGCACACAGATGATGCATACGGTCTAATCGAAGGACACATATTTGGCCCTTTCAAAGATATACATATGACCCATTCGAAAGACACTTGTTGGATGAAAATAAAATAATATTGCTTGAAGAAGGATCTGGTTGAAGGTGGTCAAAATGAAAGGTGGAGATATCAAAAGATGCTTGCTTCCAAGTTCAGGCCTGATACACTGGCCATAACGCTCCAAAACTGTTGCACATAAGTCCTGAAACACTGCCCCTATTCTGGCACCAATTTGGCATACGAACACTGCCCCTCAAAAGCTATAAAAATAGTTTACTCAATTTGTTCAAATTGTTTTGTTTTCCATCCTAAACCTCAGCCAACTTCGCCTATAAATAAGAGGCTCCATAACTTATAAAGGGGATGGACCACATATCCAGAGACTTTGGGTGGTGTGGAAAGAATCTTCAAAAATCATCAAACTCTCAAAACTCTTAAACTCTTAAGATTCTCAAACACTAAACACAAACCCAGAACCCAGAAGAAACACAACACCTATTTCCCCGGCCCTTCGAATCCAGAATAAACATAACACCTGTTTCCTTGGCCCTTCGAATCTAAAGAAATACAACACTTTTTTGTTTTTCTCTTTCGAATCTGAAGCAATCCAACGCTTGGTTCCTTCCTTCGAATCCAGTCAAAGAAACACCACACCTGTTTATTTCCTTTGAATCCAGGAGCATCTAGGCAGCAGCTCAAGGGCCAACACTTACATTCCAACGTTAATCAAGGTAAGTCCCCTTAACCTTAAGCTTTTCGTTTCAAACATAACATGGAAATAATATTTGCTCACTTTTTATTTCTATACTTTCGATTGCATGATTTTTCTTGTCCAAGTATACGTTAAAGCTAACCTGTATAGACCCTAAACGAAAGAAAAGTCTTGTGTGAAACTAAGCCTTAGGCTTCCCCCTAGTTACCTCACAATCCCAAACGAAAGTCTAGGAGGGCACGGAGGATACATACTCATGTTGCTTTGTAGGTCCTTACTGCTTTGTAGTCCAAACGAAGAAAAGAAGGTTGTCCACACTGACTGTCAGGCCCAATCGAAGAGGGCAACAAGGAGCTTGAGGTGAGGAGTACACCTCACGTTAATTCCAGGCCCCAATCGAAGGAACCAGAAAGGCAGAATCGAAGGTCGCATCTCATGCTTCATGCTAAGCCCAAATCGAAAGATGCGTCCTCACTACTTCCGGGCCAAATCGAAAGGAGCCAGAGAAGCATAATCGAAGGGTGCATTCTGCCTAGATTGAAAAGCTCATTTTTCCTTCTTTTATTTTATTTTGTCTTTACATTTTCTTGCTATTCAATATGGTTGTAATAATGTAGGATATTTATTTTCTGCATTTTTATTGCTTTTGTACAAATGTTAGTAATTAGGATGTATGGCAAGATAAAACCAACAAGTAGACAACCCAAAAATCAAAAACTAAATGCATGCAATTAAACACACTATGCACACATGCACCTCTAGGGTAATCTCACTTGTTACCTCGGAAAATAGTCATGTTCCTCGAATATGGGCGTTTTGGAAAAGACCCTCAATAAAAGATCGTATTCCCTCAATGACCGACCCTCAATGTTTCCTTCAATAAACAATCTAGTCCCTAAATGAAAATTGCTAAAACGTCTCATAGGTTGCCTTCTATGACTATACAAATGACCCACGCCCGTCCCTTCACATCCAACGATGGGGCTTTCTTACCAAATCAATGGTAAGATAGCAACATCTAAAAGGAGGAGGAAAAGAACATTATACCTTTTGAGTAGGTAGGACGCTCATAGTTGCTCGCTTGCTCACAAAAAAAACATTTTCACACCAACACTTTCCTTTGAAACATTTTCAAAAGTTAAAACACTTTGTACACATTCTTATAGAAATGAGAATTATTACAAAGAAACTTTTCAAAATCACTTTCAAAAACACATTCCACAAACACCTCTTTGAACTATTTTCAAAACCAACACTTTGTACGCGTTCTTATAGAAACGAGAATCATTACAAAGATGTTTTCAAAATATCTTCAAACCCACATCACAAGCACATTTTCAAACAAAAGCAAGTGATCTAGCAAGCAACTAAGAGCCTGTAGATAACTACGGATGAAAAGGGTTCTAATACCTTCCATTTTCATAACCTACCCCTCGAACTCAAGAAATAATCTCGAAAGGTCTTTTCTGTTCTTTTCAACCTTTCCTTATTAGATAAAATAAAAGTCGATGGTGACTCTTGCTATCCACAACAATTGAGATCAAACACAAAACCCCCAAGTCAGTTCTCCCAGCGTGTTACACTGGGGATGAAGAATGTGATTCTTCATTATTTATTTAGATTGTTTCCACTGGGGATTTCTGTTTTGTTGTTTGAGGAGAAATCCACTGGGGGATGTTGATTTTACTTGAGGGAAAACTCTATGGAGAGTGTTGATTCCTGCTTGGGGAAAAGAGTTAAGGAGTTTCAGTTATCCGTTTCTCTACTGGGGAGTTATCTCTTGATTGGAGAGAATGGAAGTTAACCACTTGTTAGGGATAAATAAGTTAACTATTATCTGATCGGATTCCAGGCTTTGCAGCAACTCACTGGGGGTAGTGGAAAACACAACTAGGGAGAAGGAGTTTTGTTAGTGATTTGAAGAAGTTAAACTATTATCTGGTCGGGTCCAGGCTTCATAGTAACTTGATTTGAAAGAGATGAAGTTGAACTAGTATCTGGTCGGGTCCATGCTTCATAGTAACTTCTGGTGACAGTAACGACTCCCTTGGAGATTGCAATGACTCTACCGAGGGTTAAGGGGTTTCGTCTATTGATTTTTAATCGTTTAAGAAGAAAAATCAAACTGGGGAATTTATAGTTTGTTGGGGAAATAAAACCCGTTGAAGAGAATATTTTGACAACTTGCAGGGGAGTTTTTTCTTTTAGGGAGAAATCCACACGACTACTTTTTTATGACTAACTCAGCTGGGGATGAAGAATGTAATTCTTCATTATTTGTTGAAAATGAATTGCTGGGAGATGGACTTTCGTGGCTAGAGAAATAAACTCTACCGGGGAAAGAAAACTCTGTAAACTGCTTGGAGGTTTTTATGAAGCCCTGTTGGGGAACCCGAGAAATTTATGAACCATGTTTTGGAATTCTTCAAGATGCTGGGGAAATGAATGGAGACTCTTGCTCTGCGGGGATATCAAAATCTCTGACATCAATACGTTGTATGCTAAAGATATGGCAGTGACTTTGCAGGAGGATGTCTCTGTCTCGGAATCTATTGAGGGATATATCTGCGGGGACTTGCAGACGGCTTTTTAGATATTGTCCTGTTTCTTAAAGCCATTAATAATTGTCTTTTTTTATGTGTGTATTTGTAAACAGTGATATAATTCAAATACATATTGTAATACGGTGGCATAACTGACTGTTTATACTAGTTTTGCGTTTGTGTTTGCAAATGTTGCGGTAAGCAAGAGTCACCACTAACTTTTCTTTTATCCAACAAAGGAAAGGGTGAAAAGAACAGAAAAAGACCTTTCGAGAGTTTTCTGAGTAAGGGGGTAGATTATGGAAAGGGAAGGTGTTAGAACCCTTTCCATCTGTAGTTATCTATGGGTTCTTAGATGCTTAGCTCATTTTGAAAATACCTTGTGCTTTGTGTGTTTTGAAAAAATATTTTTGAAATGCCAACAGTAAGGCGATTTTCTTTATGATAACTCTTGTATCAGTCCTTAAGAGTGCTGATAAAGTGTTTTTGAAAGTTGTTTTTGTGTAAGTGTAAATTTGTTTTGAGCATATCATTTAGGAACTATCTACTTTTACTTGAAATAGTCGTTATTTTCCACTTTTCCTTTAGATAGTGATATCCTACTATTAGTGAGTAGGTAGCCCTATCGTTGGATGTTTGAGGGACATTCGAAGGGACGTTTATACAGTCACAAAGGAAACTGGGTAAGAAACTTTAGTAACTACCCTAGGGTTTTAAGATCATTTTTACCGAGGCAACACTGAGAGGATCATCGAGGGACTTATGATCTTATAAACCGGAGGGTAGCCACTAAAATCTCTCACGTTTCGAGAGTTGTGACTGTTTTCTGAAGGCAACCAAAGTGGGAGTACCCTAGAGGTGCGCATGTGAAAGTGTGTTGTATTCAGTTATTTTAGTCTTGTGTTAAGTTTGCTAGCGTTTTGATTATTAAGCTCTTGTCATGCAATCCTATTACCATACATCTAAACAGTTAATATATGTACAGGAAATATAAAGTGCAAAAATTAAATCCTGCGCTATTACATGGCTTCGGGGAGGGGGATTATTACAAGTCCAAAATGGGGAAAAAATTTAAAAGCAGCAAAGTAAAGTCCTAGTTCAGTCTATTACATACTAGTAAGCATATACAATAATATGCAAAAGTGAGACAACAAAAGTAAACGCGAGTATTGAAAATACGTCTAAAATTCCTAAGAAAAATGAAATCTTTTTTTGTTTGTTTTTGACCTATGGAAAGAAATTTAATTTAAAAAATCCTAAGTCTATTTATTTTTAAATTAAAAAGGGTTAAAATAATTAACCAATTAATTTACAAAATTTTAATTGAGAAAATATAACCTAATATTTTTTTGTGATTTTTTATCTGATTTTATAATACTATAAAAAAAGAACAATTAAAAGCGTAAATAAAATGGGTCAGGATAGTAAAGGTAACAGGGGGTGTGAATTGGATTTTTGTTTAGCCCAAATGAAACTAAGCCCATGCCACGTTGGGATCCTGTGCTATTGGCCATTGGGGGTCCATCCTAAGGTGGTACTCCTTGGGCATTCGATCTGATCTCCTTGTCATCCATTGGCTGGAGCTTGAAGGCGCATGGGAAATGTTTGAAACGCAGCACGCTGGATCTGTAAGATAATTGTTAAAAAACATAATACATGACCTAGGTATCGAATCCAGGCCCTTTCAACTACACGCATTCCCCTTTACCATCTGAGCTGTTTATTCATTCGTTGATACAAATAAAATCATGACATTAGATTAGTAAAATAAATCATATATATATATATATATATATATATATATATATATATATATATATATATATATATATATATATATATATATATATATATATATATATATATATATATATATATATATATATATATATATATATATATATATATATATATATATATATATATATATATATATATATATATATATATATATATATATATATATATATATATATATATATATATATATATATATATATATATCGAAATCAACACATGCGCGCTGCCCAAGCCAGAAGGAAAGAGGCGCTGGATTTTGAGATTCGAAGGACTTAATTTCAAATCCCTAATAATGGTGTTGTGATACGGTGGGAGAACTGACTTGAGGTTTTGCGTTTGTATTCACACTTATTTGGTTTAGCAAGAGTCACCACCGACTTTTTATTTTATCCTAAAGGAAAGGTTAAAAAGCACAGGAAAAACCTTTTGAGATGTTTCGTGGGTTCGGGGGGTAGATTATGAAAAGGGAAGGTATTAGCACCCTTTTCATCCATGGTTATCCATGGGCTCTTAGTTACTTGGTTTTAGATCACTTGCCTTGATTTTCAATTGCTTGAAATTGTGGTGTGTGTGTGTGTTTTGAAAATGTTTTTGAAGAAGACGCCTTGTATAGGCAACCATTGTAATGACTTGTGTTTGAGTGTTTTACAAAGGTGTGTATCTTTTCGAAAAGATGTTTCAAATGCTTTTTGAAAGTTTGTTTTGAAAGTGTTTTGTGAAGTGTGGTTTTGAAAAGTAGGCAAGTGTTTTTGCAAGTTGGATCAAGTGATGGGTTTAATCTGTAACGTATAGCCTAAATGTAGTACTGCAAGTGTACAGCCTATCGAAGTAATATATAAGATTATCGAACCACAGAGACCAATTGTCAATCTATCAACTCTATTGCTAAGGTGCTTATCTAAGGCGAACAAGAATATTGTTGTGAGTGCAGTGCACAAAGTAAATGAACGAAGTAAATAACAGTTTAAAAGACAGGTTGGAATGTAAATCATGTAATCAGATATTGATCCGGTCATGCGTAGATGAACCTACTTATGGGGCAGTATTTTCTATTGATAGCAAAGAATCAATTTAACGGAACTTGTAGCTTTTGACTACTAAGAACCGAGTTTACTCTTTAAATTAAATTCCTTTATTGTCACATATAAAGGGTGCCTTCCGCGTTAAAGAGGTAAACCTATTTTTAAGAAATTGATAGTTTTGACTTAACAGAAAAGTGATCTTACTTGGAAAGATTAACTTAAAGAGACTTTTGGCTTTTGACCAAGAGTCAGATTTCAAACCTACAAACGCGTCCGAAAATAGTTTCAAAATCGTTTTCTAAAAAGGTGAATGATTCCTATTTAACCAATCAACGGCTTTCGCTCTTTTTGTTTGGTTAAATAATAATCAAGCCGTATCATTAGTTTGGACGGCTTTCAATCTTACCCAATAAACATTTAAATACAATTGACTTAAGTTAGAAGCAAAACATCCCCAGAGTATTTTCACTAGTATGATAATTGGAACACGACCATGACGACAATCATTACATCCTAACCTTTATAGTTTAGCCAGACATGATAAGTGCGAGTCTATAAAACGTGTAGACTATGGTAAGAGCATTTAAAGTCTATAAAACGTGTAGACTATGGTAAGAGCATTTAAAGTCTATAAAACGTGTAGACTATGGTAAGAGCATTTAAAGTCTATAAAACGTGTAGACTATGGTAAGAGCATTTAAAGTCTATAAAACGTGTAGACTATGGTAAGAGCATTTAAAGTCTATAAAACGTGTAGACTATTGTAAGAGCATTTAAAGTCTATAAAACGTGTAGACTATGGTAAGAGCAATTTAAATAAAGAAATGCAATAAAATAGAACCTTGCTCCGGTCGGAGACTTGAATCTGATACAAATCTACGGAAAGGTAAGGCCGGTATGATGAACTTCAACCAAAGTGCTCCAAGACTCGATTACAACTCAATCTACACCGTAATAACTCCCCGATGTGAAGAGATTATCACTTTACAGAAACTGATAGTATATGGCTTAAGATTGTACTAAGCTTGGATGAAACTAAAGAATGAGAATCGAAAACTATTTATAGAGGATCTTTGAGGTGCGTAAGGACCAGCATGCCCCTTAACTTCTTTTGAGCGGGAAGCTTGTTGTGAAGGCCGCGGGCGCGGTGGGGGTGGCCGCGGGCGCGGTGCATGGAACTGCCACATCATGGGAACATGGCAGTTGATCTCTGGGTGAAAGTGGGCCACGTCATCGCGTTCCCTGTAGCCAGCGCGGCGCTCAACGCCATAAGTGCAGAATATCTTGAAAAACCCTAATTTCTTGGCGTTTTGGCTCGTTTCTTCACAGAAGGCTCTGAAATGACAAGAATCCTGAAAACAAAGGAAAAAGGAACATAATACGAGAAAATGACAATAAAAACTAAGGAAAACATGTGATATTTGAGTCAGAAACATAGTGCGATTTAGTGCGATCAAATCCTCCCACGCTTAGACCTTTGCTTGTCCTCAAGCAACAACTCTTAGAATTAGATGAAAGAAAATTATGGTGTATACAGGTTTTGGGCAAAGAGGGCTTCTAAGTCCGAGTAAGGGTGTGTTGTCAGGCACTAACTATCTGAATCAAGGGTATCGTAATTACACTACTCGCAGAAATGCGGACATAAACCTCATAAGTATACAGATCGATCCTAATATCCTTACTATGCTAAGACTTCCCTTTTTTACGAGGTCCTTTTTCATTCAGGCGCAATCACATTAAGCCCGTTATCCGTACATACTCATGGTGTAGTGACCCGTTAGTGACTCTGATCTCAAGTGATGGGATTCTGGTACAAGAGTTGGTTTAATCCCTTTTTATTTTACCCATTTGCAGTTGCGGGGGATCGGACCGTAGTCCGCCCTACCAAGTTCAGCACCAGATACCTCTGAACCAACTACAACAGATATGCCTTATATATATTTTTTTCTTTGCTTTTGTTAGTGCTTACAACTTTCTTGAGTTGAGTAATCTTTGTGAGGATCACCCAACTCGTAGTCGTATTCATACTTTATTTTATAACTTTTAAGGCAAAATAGAGATCATCCACTTATATTCATCGATCCCACACTTAGAGCATGCTTAGGCCGGAGCTGACTGCTAAGATAAACTACTTGAAGACCTATTTGTACAGTTTTATTCAAAATCATAGCATATTGGGGAGAAAGGATCTAATCTAAATATTCAAAAAGGCTTATGGTGTAAAAATGATAACGAATTTTTCAAAAAGTGAGTGTCCGAGAAACAGACCCTATCTAGGACCTGTCTCATAGCCCAAATCCTTAAAAACAACCATAAATCTTTGAAAAAGAAAATTTTTGTAAGGCTAAAAGGTGGGGGAAATGAAAGGGTACACTACGCAGAAAGACTCGCCTATCACATGCATTTTATTAACTACGAATATAAAAAAGGAAAAATGCGGAAGGGAAATAAAAGCAGGAAAAACGGAAAATAAAAGCGAAAAATAAAAGCGAAAACGGGAAATAAAAGCGATAAATGCTCCTCCCACACTTAAATCAGACATTGTCCACAATGTTCCAAAATAAGGTAGGAGGAGGTACCTGAAAACACTAGTGGGGGCCACTAGGACCTTCACCATCCTGGTTGGTACGACCGGAACGGCGGCTACGGCTGCGACGGCGGCTATCTCGGTCCAAAACAAGCTGCTCCAGTCTCTCTGACAAGGCGGCATTTGCCGCTTGTAGCTCTTGGGTCCTACCAATGAGGGTGCCTTGGGTTGCCTCCATCAATTGGAAGTGACGAGCGTATGTGGTCTGGTGTAGGTGCTGTTCTCTCTGGAAAGCCAGCTGACTTTCCATAATAGTGCGCAGAGAGCTAGCATTTTGTTCTTGGGACTCTTGCATGAAGGCCATGTTGTCGGCCGCCTGTTGCTGCAAGGTAGCAAGGAGGGTGTCCCTCTGGGCCTCTCGGGCCATATGCTCACGCCACATGTCCTCAGTGACATGGAAACTAGGAGCTGTACCTGCATGTGGGTTAGAGGTAGAAGGTGTCGTGTGTGGTGGTGAAAAATGGGGTGGTTCCTCTGTTTGGAAATCGTACTCATCATCAGTGTCGTTACCCTCATTTAAAGGTAGATTTGGGGGCAACAGACCAATAAAAGCAGGAGCGTTGAGATCGTAGGTCCAGTTACGCTCAAATCTAATATCAGTACGACGGGTGCAAGGCATAACAACACTGGGTATAGCAGCACCTCCAACCATGAGGAAGTAACCACCTTCCTTCCTCGTCTTGCATAAACGCATATCCCTGAAAAATTTAAGATTTGCAATCCGAGGAGGAAGTGGTTCAAGGGTGGCAAGTTCCGCATCCAATCCTATGGCACGGGCAATAGTGGTAATCAGTCCACCAAAGGAAATCGGCCCACCTTTTCTTAAAACATGGTGCATGTGGGCAATCATGAATGGGACGGGATTAACTTTGGTGTCTGTGAGGCAGCTCTGCATGATAATTAATTCTTTAGCATTCACCTTGTTTGGGTTTTCCCGAGCAAAGATGGTGGATGCTAAAAGAAATCTAAAGACACGAAGGGCAGGATTGTGGATGTGAGAAGCAAGAAGGCCATCAAAAGATGTTGCATTTTGTTTAGTAATTCTGGCCCAAAATGCTTCAAATGCCCAATCCGTGTCTAAAGGTGCTTCACAAATGGCACCATCCTCATAAGGCAATCCTAACATGGCGGCTAGATCGTCAGTGGAGTAATCATATTCAACATTAAACATTCTAAATTTGACTCCACCTACGGTGCTAGCAGTGTTAGGAGAGACGTTATAAATTAAAGAGCTTAAAAATTCGAACGTCAGCCTAGGGTAGGTTGGTGCTTGAGTAGCAAAAATATCATGCATACCTATTTTATCTAGAAGTAAGAATACACTATGGTATATACCTAATGAATATAGACAGTTTTCATCGATATACCTGGTAGAGTGTATTGGTGTTGTCAGCAATTTTTCAAGCTGCTTTAGTTGCCTTT
This sequence comes from Vicia faba, assembly GCA_948472305.1. Classification (NCBI taxonomy): domain Eukaryota; kingdom Viridiplantae; phylum Streptophyta; class Magnoliopsida; order Fabales; family Fabaceae; genus Vicia; species Vicia faba. Next base: position 629,691,639 of record OX451740.1, read on the forward strand.
CTCCGGCTTGGCCACCACGCAAAATGTAACCGTGATACTCCATAGGATTTTCTTGTGGATGAATAGAGAGAAAGAATGGGATGTAGAAGTAATGAAGGTGTGAGGAAGAAAATGAAATAGTGGGGGTATTTATAGGAAGGGAAGAAAAAATGGTGGTTGTAAATATTTATGATGAGAATAATGGAAATAAATGTAGTGGGTTGGTATGGGTAATAAAGGAAGTTATGGTGGGTTAAAAATGGAAGAAAATGGGATTGGAAATGGAAAAAGTGGTAAAATGGGGGGAAAAACGAGCTACTAGCCGTTAGGTGACCGTTGCGTCACCGCGGGCGCGGCAGGGCCTACCGCGGGCGCGGTGAGGTCGAGACAAGTTGGGCTGGCCTGGCTTCCTTTCCATTGGGATTTTTCTTCCTCGCCATTAGCTTCAATTTCTGGAGGTGTACCTATTTTTCCTATGAATGTGCATATATGTACGTGAATACATATACACATGTATATTTATTTTATTTTTATATTAAAACTATGGTGACCAGAAAAACAAAAAACATTAGTAAATAAATAAAACATATGCATATATATATAAATATATATATAGGTACGGACATTGGGTCACCAAAATAAATATTAACAACGCAGGAAACAGATAATGCAAAATAAAAATGAGTCTGAAAAGGAAATCAACATAATACTAATAATACTGAAACTAGATATCTTGTGAACAATACAGATCTATTGCCAACCGGTAGGATGCTCTGCAGGAGTGCCTGGGCCACGCAGCTCAGTCAGCTGGCGTCGAATCTCTGCCACCTCGTGAGCTAATTCATCTAACTCACCAGCAAAGGTAACATCATTCACTTCCAACTGCAAATGAAGGTCAGCCACCTCATTGCGGAGAGTGGTTATCTCAGTGCGCATAGCAGTCAATAGAGTGCGAATATCAGGTTCCTGCAAGCTGAGGTTATTAGTAAGAACAGTAGTGTGTGTAACCTCGGGTCGGGATGTGTGATCCGGAGTGGAGTCCTCGGGAGCAGGAGTGTATTCTGGAGTGTACTCTGATATCTCACCCCAACCTTCTACAGAATAGTTCCAATTAGCAGAGTTGGAAACACAAGTCATCTGAGGGTCTGGCATTGTGAAGGTGTAAACGGTCTGGTCATTGATGAGCAATCTGTACCGATATGGGTGGAAAGAGGCCCTCCTCATGAGCCCACGATCCATGCAAAAGTCTAAATCCAGAAAAGTATATCCACAGTATGGGGTTAGCTGTGCTATCATACTGTCCAAACCCAAAGCAGAAGCTATCTGTGTCACATTCCCTCCGGAATGAATGAGCCCTATAGCGGATCGAGCAGTCTGCTCGAGGCTCTCTATCAGAAAACCTCCACTAGCTATAGGTCTAGACTGACTGGCACAGTATAGAAAAAGGATCTCCTCAGCGGTGACCAAGTGGTCACAGTAACTCCTCCCAAAGAAAGTGTGGCACAGGATCATCTCGAAGTATCGGAAGGCCGGGTTATGGATCTTCCGGGACAGCTGGGTAGAGGGGTCAAGACTGGCTCTATCAGTAATGTCCTGCCAAAATTTATCAATGTCTCTGTCCATGTAGTAACTCAATAGGAACTCAGTAATAGCGGTCGGTCCAGTTTGGAAACCAAGTAAATCCCCAAATTCTTTGGTAGTCAGGGTATACTCGGTGCCAAACAATCTGAAACTTAGGCATCCTTGCTCATCTCCTTCACCCACTCGTGGGTTATAGTCCATAGAGCTAAGAAACTCCAGAGTAAGGTTCCTGTAGGTTTTGTGGACATCATCAGCATAAGAATCCCAGCTAAGTTGGTTGCATAGATACCTAATACTTGGCTCAATCCCGAGTGCCTCCATGCAGCTCTGATCGGGGTACCTAGTGGGTACCATAGGTCTAGCAGATAAGGTAGCAAATCGGGCCTTTTGTGCTTCATCTCTGAAAATCACAACCATACCATCGGGGTAATGCATCCTGAAAATATAAACACAAGAAATTAGTCCAGATAAAATATATAAATTACTAAAATAAAATAAAATAAAATAAAGAATAAACCATGGGTTGCCTCCCATGCAGCGCTTGTTTAACGTCGTTTAGCTTGACGATTAGATCTTACTTTATGTGGGTATTGGTGGGTCTATAAGAATATGACTAGAGTAGTCAACAGGCAAATCGCCTCCTTTGTAGAGCTTCAGTCTTTGTCCATTTACCACAAATGGAGCGCATGAATTGTTTTTGATTTCTACTGCTCCAGACTTTAGAACTTTTGACACTTCAAATGGACCTGTCCATCTTGAACGAAGCTTACCAGGAAAAAGTCGTAACCTTGAGTTAAATAGGAGAACAGGATCACCAATGTTGAAATATTTCTTGATGATTTTTTTATCATGCCACATCTTGGTTCTTTCCTTATATATGATGGCATTCTCATAGGCATTCAAGCGAAGCTCTTCTAGCTTGTGAATGTCCAGGATACGTTTTTCTCCGGCTTTCAGGTAATCTAGATTCAAGGATTTAATGGCCCAATAGGCTTTATGTTCTAGTTCGAAGGGTAAATGACAGGACTTTCCATAAACCAATTGATAAGGAGTTGTTCCAATAGGGGTTTTATAAGCCGTTCTATAAGCCCATAAGGCGTCTTTAAGTTTTCCAGACCAGTCTTTTCTGGATAGTGATACGGTTTTTTCTAGGATCTGCTTAATCTCCCTATTCGATACCTCTACTTGGCCACTGGTTTGCGGGTGATATGGTGATGCTACTCTATGTTTTACTCCGTATTTGCTTAGAAGCTTGTCAAATATCTTAGATATAAAATGCGATCCTCCATCACTTATGACCAACCTCGGGGTTCCAAACCTAGGAAAAATAATATTCTTAAACAGTTTGATAACTACCTTGGTATCGTTTGTGGGTGATGCAACAACTTCGATCCACTTTGAGACATAATCGACAGCTACTAGGATATACTTGTTACCCATTGAGGAAGGAAAAGGTCCCATGAAATCTATACCCCAGACATCAAATATTTCCACTTCTTGGATGTTACTTAAAGGCATTTCATCACGTCTTGAGATGTTCCCAGTGCGTTGGCATCGGTCACATTTTGTAATGTAAGTGTGGACATCGCGCCATACAGTAGGCCAATAAAAACCTGCTTGAAATATTTTGGCGCATGTTTTAGACGTGCTTGCATGTCCACCGTAAGGTGAAGCATGACAATTGTTGTACCCCAAAATTTGCCCTCCCTTTCTTCAGGAAACCATCTTAGATTTTTCAAAATCCCCTGAAACAAATCCAAGCCCTGGGTTATCCTTTTGCCCAAGCAAGTCACTTACAAGAGCAAGATGATCTCACAAACTCCAAAAACAATGCTTTCATCTTGAGGAAAATCAAATTCTAAGTGCTTAGAATGTTTCTTTAAAATAAGCGTTTTTTAGAAAAAAAATCAGCGCTTCAGAACTTCTGGATCCATTCCAGATGAAGACGGTCAGAAGTTGCAAGTTTGGCTCAGGATGGTCAGAAGTTGTCTCTTCAGCAGCTACATCAGTCCAATCAGAAGTTGTAAACGTGGTTCAGAGTGTAAGCCTCAAACAGAACATACCCCTTCAGCAGTTACACAAGCTCAGTCAGAACTTGCTAAAGGAATGCAAAAGAAATATGAAAGTATAAAGGCACCTTCAGAACAGGTTGAAGTCAGAAGATGAAAGGTCAGAGGGATAGGTGTCACATTGATATAGAATCTCTAAGCCCAGATTGTCCAGAAGTAGATCCAAGGGACGTACCAGAAAACCAGGAGAATCTCCAGAGTTTGCTAAAACAACAGGTAGCCAAGGCCAGAGCATGGTTTACACTGCTGATGCAACAACCAGAATGTTGGTATTGACAGGTCTTGTCACCATTTAATGCCCATTAATGCTTCCAACCACTCCTGAGCGTTCACGTGTGGCTTGGAAAATGCTTTTGCACAGATTCTGGCATGGGTCTTCACGCCACCGCCCATTTCAGAGGTCACTTCCCCCAATCTACGCCTGCTGCTGCTACCTAGGCTGAAAAATAGCTGTTATCACAACTTCCCAGGAATTTCTGTCAAGAACAACTTCAAACTCTGTTGGCGCCTTAAATGTTCAAGGTATCCACAAGAACTTTGCCTATAAATAGAGAGCCTTCCCCACTGCAAAAGACGTTCAAGAAGTTCAAGAAAAGAAACAGAAAAAATTGCTAAGAGAGAAACCAAACTCCTAAGCAACACAACGTTCTGAAACTCTGCCAAAATTTCCAGTTTTGTTTCATAGCTTTAAGTTTCTCACCTTCAACTTCATCAAACACCCAGCTCTTTTCTGTAAACCAAAGCGTTCTTTCCAAAAATTCTGACCCTATACACGTTTACACCTTCACTTCCCCTTTTCCAAATCTGTCCAGAACACCACCAGAACCAAAAGCTAACTTTCACCCACCATTTTCCAGAAAGTCAGGTAAGCACCTGCTGACCCTCACCACACTGTTGAGCATCATCAGCTGTGCATATTCAAATAACATAATGTAAATATTCATGTTGTCGCTGTTTATGTTCTGAGGACTCTCATACCTCAGAACGTTCTGAGCCAGTTTAGGACTTGCCTGTGACCTTGGTGATTCTGACCTCTGGGACATTTTGCTATTTTGCTGGATCTGTTCCAAATATGTTTTCTGTTTTGTGGAGTAACAACAGGATTGCAGATGTTCTGATTAGTGCAGGAAAAAGCCCAGTGCTGACTTTGACGTTAGCACATCTGAAGCTTGTTTTGCTGTCAATGACCTCAGAACCTCTGAGAGTTGTTGCCTTTTCAGCAGAATCTGAACTTCTGGGTTCTCCACTAACAAACTTCTGTCTTGCAGCGCAGGGAAATCAGAACCTCTGGTTTCCCCACTAACCAGATTCTGTTTTGCAGGTTCCAAAGTCAGAAGTTCTGACTCATCCAGTTTCACCAACAGGTTGATCATCTGACAGCGGATCTGGGTCAGAACTTCTGATGGCCTCCCAACAGCGCGCGGCCTCCCTCTCTCTCTCTATATCTCTTGTTTTCCGCTATTTTCTTTTTTGTCTATTTTTCTCGTTGAACCCCCCATGTACAAATGTGTATCCCCCTCCCCTAACTATTGTAATAGCGTAGGATTTTACATTCCCGCTCCTTATTGCTAGTAATTAGGACGTGTATGGCAAGATAAAACTCAATGAAATAGAAAAACCTAATTCAAAGAAAAAACTCTTGCATGCAATAAAACACACTTGCACACTAACACCCCTAGGGTACTCCACTTTGTTGCCTTCCAAAATTGGGCCATAGTGCATGTTAGGTCTCTTTGGGCAAAACAAACAATTTAAACGATCATAGTCCCTCGATAATATTTTTTTCAAAAAACAAAATGATCAAGTCCCTTAAGAAAAATGCCCAAAGATACTTGGCACCATTGCAATTATGGTCTAAACGATGACCCGCACCCGTCCCTTTCACATCCTAACACAAGATTGCCCACCCAATACAATGGTGGAACAAACTTGTTAAAAGGGTTAAAACGTAGCAATAATCTTTTGAGAAATTTAGGAGTAGACGACCTCTTAGTTACTTGAATCAAACTCGCAAAACAAAACACTTGCCTAATTTCAAAATCACACATCATTACACTTTCAAAACAACTTTCAAAAACATTGAAAAACTTTTTCAAAAGACATACACCTTTGTATACATCCCAACATGGATCATTACAAAGGTTGCCACCACATTGGCCTCTTTTCAAAACATTTTTTCAAACCCACACACACACACAAGCACCATTTAAAAACAATTGAAAACACAAGGCAAGTGATCTAAGCAAGTAACTAAGAGCCCATGGATAACCATGGATAGAAAGGGTGCTAATACCTTCCCTTTCTATAATCTACTCCCCGAACCCAAGAAAACATCTCAAAAGGTTTTTGCTGTGCTTTTTAACCTTTCCTTAGGATAAAATAAAAAGTCGGTGGCGACTCTTGCTAACCGCAACATTTGCGAATACAAACGCAAAACCTCAGGTCAGTTCTCCCACCGTATCACAGAACTGGCGACTCTGCTGGGGAAATTCTTTTAAAGTGGAGTAACCTTAGGGTTTAGATCACCTTTGTTTTCAATTGCTTGCTTTGTTTGCTTTTACATCTTGTGGGCTTTGTATCGGAGTTTTATAGATCCTAACCCGGATCTGGGAAACCCTTTTAGGTAGCAACAAGGCTGTGAGGGAACTGTGCGGGGTATACCGACATGGTTGAAGCAGTCTGCTACGTTGATGTGGCACTTTGGTGTGTACCGGTAACCCTTGAGTTCAGTCAAGGAGAGTACGGGGCCGCCGCGTGGTGTCATGAAGCATCAACTGACCTTAGGAACCTTAATTGAACCATCTTGGCCTTTTTAGGGTAGTGAGATAACTGACTTTGGTGCAGTCCGAGGTTGGTTGATACTCGATACTACACTCAATTGAGGGTTGCTTTCCTGGAATATTTCGGTCGCCAGTTCAGTGGCTAAATCGAAACGATGAACAATGAAAGCAATCCCGTGATGTTGGGACCTTTAGAACCCGGTTACTTCTGATAGGACAGGTTGAGCCCACCAAACTTCAAGAGGGTAATACCCAGACTCCATGCAGGCCTAAACTCTAAGGGTTTGTGTTACTTGTGTGCCTTACCATGTTTGCCTTTGTGAATATTGTCATCCTATCATTACATCATACAAACATCATGAGCATTGACTAACCATTTCAAGGGTTTCGAATCTTCATCTTTGTTCTTGTTTTATAGGACATGGAAACTGCTCGCAGAAAGACAATTCAGATTAGCCTTGTAAAGATCCCTCCTCAGCTTAAGGAACTTCTGTCCAGGATTCCCGAGAGCTCTTCATTCAGTGAGAGACATGGAAGACTCATCAGCTTGGTTAACACCAACATTGAGGAGGATTTGATAAAGGTCCTGTTCCAATTCTTTGACCCTCTGCATCACTGCTTCACCTTCCCGGATTATCAGTTGGTGCCTACATTGGAAGAGTTCTCCCGACTTCTGAAGGTCCCTATCCTTGATCAACTACCCTACAACGGTACGGAAGAGGAACCCAAGCTTGAGGAGATCGCTAAAGCCTTGCACCTACAGACATCTGACCTCAAGGGACATTGGGAAGTTAGAAGTGGTATCAAAGGATTCTTAGCTAGATTTCTGTTTGAAAAGGCTCAAGAATGTTGGAACTCTCTTGACCTACGAGCTTTTGAAGAAGTCATGGCCCTCCTTGTCTATGGTTTGGTGTTGTTCCCTAATCCAGATCAGCTTATTGATATCAGTGCTGTCCAGATCTTCATGACCAAGAATCCTATACCTACATTGCTGGGGGACATCCTTCACTCATGTTACACTCGAACCATGAGAAGAAGGGGTGTCCTTATGTGTTGCACTCCTCTCTTGGGAAGGTGGTTTATTTCGCACCTTCCACAATCAGTTTTGAAGAACGAACGGGGTTTGAGATGGTCACAACGGTTAATGACTCTCACGCATGCAGATATACATTGGTGTCCTAGGTCCAGGGAAGACGTCACTATCATTGATCGTTGTGGGGAGTACCCTAATGTTCCTTTATTTGGAATCAAAGGAGGTATTACCTACAACCCATGCCTGGCTTGGAGACAGTTTGGTTATGCTCGGAAGGATGGCCCTCATGACATGCTAATTCCCGACATAGTTTTTGACTTCGACAACGATACTCAAGGACTTTGTCAGAGATTTATCAGAGCTTGGAGGATGCCAAGTAGGATAGACAGCAAGACATTGGGACACCGGAACTCCATCCCGTTGGAACCTTATCTCAAGTGGGTACGAGCCCGCTCCCAGAAATTAGTGATGCCTTATCCTCATATGCTTCCTGTGATCAAAGAACCAGTCTTGGAAGGAGAGGCGTCCTGCACCATTCAACATCCCGACATGCCCACCTCCTGGGAAGAGATGCAGAAGAGCTGGATTCAACTTAAGGAAGAACGGAATTCTCTTGAGACCAATCTACATGCTAGTGAAAAGAAGGTCCTGGAACTCACCCGCCTACTGCACGAGGAAAGGAATCTCAACACCTACATCGCGCCAAAGAGGATGCGCAATGTCTTTTTACCTTAAGGAGTCATTTTTGTAGTATTTGGCCCATAGGGCATTTATGTATTAACAAATTTCTCCTTATCAATATAATATGCATTCCTTTTTGTCTACAACAAGTTTGAATATTCTAAGCCCTTGAGTGCATTGCATACATACGCATTCCATCGCACCATATGCATAGCAGGTACCCTATTTCACAGGTTGCTTAATCTCCTTCGCTGTTTATTTTGCACAGTCATCATGAATCCAGACTCATCCAGTGAGCAAGCAATCAAGGTCCTTCAGGCCCAAAGTGCACAGTTTCAAGAGATGGTCCTAAGCCTAGCCCAAGGTCAGCAAGAGTTGAAGACTCTACTCATGAAGAAGAAGAAGAAAAAGAGGACTGCATTGTTCAACACCGGACGCAGATTTGGGAACACACTCCACAATGAAGCTGATCCAACTACTTCTTCTGCTGAGAAAAACAGTCCCCAAGGGGGAGGAGCTCCTAGTCCCGCAGTCTCCGACAACGAGACGGACTATAACGATGAACAATACCCACCTGCTGCTGACAGATACAAGCAATTGGAGGATCGCTTGAGCGCTATGGAAATTCAGAATGTGCCAGGACTGGATTTCGGAGATTTGGGGTTATCTTCTGGGGTAGTCATTCCACACAAGTTTAAGGCGCCTGCCTTCGCCAAGTATGATGGGGTCTCCTGCCCAAAGCTGCATCTGAGGTCGTATGTAAGGAAAATCCAACCTTACACGGCGGATAAGAACCTCTGGATTCACTTCTTCCAAGATAGCCTCTCAGGGTCACAACTTGAATGGTTCTACCAATTAGATGGAACTAGCATCCGACACTGGGAAGATTTGGCAACCGCATTCTACAGACAATACCAATACAATTCTGATCTCGCTCCTACGCGTACCCAACTTCAGGGTATGTCTCTAGGGACGGGTGAAGGGTTCAAAGAGTACGCTCAAAAATGGAGAGATTTGGCTGGCAGGGTGCAGCCTCCATTAACTGACCGAGAGCTGGTTGATATGTTCCTTGGGACTTTGTCTGGTCCGTTTTTCAATCATTTGGTTGGTAACTCCTCCGCTGGGTTCACAGATTTGATATTAACGGGAGAAAGAATTGAAGCTGGCATCAGGTCAGGCAAGATACAGAAGGCTGCCTCTACAAGTGCTGAGAAGAGGCCGTTTAAGAAAGAAGCAAGCGCCGTCTATGGTCCTAGGAGACAAGTCAAGCCCGAAAGTCGCCAAGCCGTCAATGCTTTGGTCATCTCCAAACCTGTTGCTGCTCCTCAGCAGTACAATCAACAAAGAAGTGAAAGGCCCAAGAGGCAGTATACCCGACTGAGTATGACATTATCTCAAATTTTACCCCAACTGTTATCCACCAACCTGGTGACCCTCAAAGAAGCTCCTAAGGTCGTCAACACTGCGTCTCCTAAATACAACCCAAATGCCCGGTGTGCTTATCATTCTGATAGTCCCGGGCACACTACTGATGATTGCTGGGCCTTAAGAAACAAAGTGCAAGATCTGATCGACGCGAAATAAATTCAGTTTGAAGCGCCAGAAAGACCAAATGTTGTAACGGCTCCTATGCCCCAGCATAGGGTGAATGCCATTGAGGAAGAAGTGTATGCTGTTTCGATAGATGAAGTTGTTACCCCTCTGAAGACCGTTAAGAAGAACCTACTGCGGGCCGGTTTATTTCCGGGTTGCGGTGAAGGTTGCCCATTCTGTGCTATTTCCCCATCTGATTGTCCCTTGCTGAGGTTAGGCATCCAAGGCCTAATGGATAGCAAGGAAATTCTATTCAAAAAGACTGCTGTTCATTTGGTTCCGATGAAAGAAGTTTCTGTGATTACCATCTTCAAAAATCCAATCAAGGCTCCCCCGAAGAAGCCTATTCAAATCATGACAATTGCGCCTGTGATCATTACTGTTCCGGGGCCCCTCTCCTACGTGTCTGATAAAGCTGTCCCCTGGCATTATGGGGCAGACGTGTATGTAAATGGAATCAAACAAGAATTCGACGCTAGTGCCAGTATCTGCGATATCACTGGTCCAGCCAAGGTCACCCGCAGTGGCAGGCTCTTCTCGCCTGACATTGCGCCACCCGCTATTCGAAAACCCCTCCTCATAAAACCTATAAGTTTACCTAGTCCTGTTGCCGATCAAGTTGTTTCCCCTGCTACCGAGTCATCAAATGCTCGGGGCAAAGGGATTGAAGAAGAGCCTGCCCGGATGGAGGCACCAATACCCATAAATGCTGAGGCCTCCCAACAAGAAATGGAGGAGATTCTGAAAATCATAAAGAAGAGCGATTTTAATGTTGTCGAGCAGTTGGGGCATACGCCCTCCAAAATCTCCCTGCTCTCCTTATTGCTATGCTCCGAGGCCCACGCTAAGGCCTTAATCTCATTTCTTAAGACGGCCCATGTGCCGCAGGAAACGTCTGCAGTCTAGTTCACTGATTGCATAGCGAATCTAACGGCGGACAACGGCTTGGGTTTTTCAGATGCTGACCTAACCGCAAAAGGGAGAGACCACAATGATGCCCTGCATGACTCTATTGAATGCAGGGGCACTACTATGGCACATGTATTGGTGGACACTGGTTCTTCCTTGAATGTTCTTCCGAAAAAGGCTTTAGATCGCCTGGATTATGAAGGCCTGGAGTTGAAACCCAGCAATATCGTTGTCAGGGTCTTTGACGGTTCAAAAAGGATGGTTCATGGAGAGGTTAACATCCCTATTCGTGTGGGCTCTCAAGTGTTTGACTCTACCTTTTACGTGATGGATATACGTCCATCGTACTCTTGTCTGTTGGGTCGACCTTGGATCCATAAAGCTGGGGCAGTGACCTCCACCTTGCACCAGAAGCTGAAGTATCCCGTCAGGGGAAAGATTGTCACTGTGCAAGGAGAAGAGGAGTATATGGTGAGCCATTTGAATTCCTTCAGGTACATCGAGGTGGACGGAGAGTTTATTGAAACCCCCTTCCAGCATTTCGAGGAGGTACATCCAATTTCAGCAGCTGCAGAGACAATGGCCGAAGAGAATGATTCCTTGAAGATGGCTTCCCTAAGGGATGCCCGGGCTGTGGTTCAGAAAGGCAATTGTGCACACTGGGGTCAGCTTCCTGACTTCACTCAGAAGAACGACAAGTTTGGGCTAGGCTTTACTGCAGAGGCTCAGAAGGCGGTGCGCAAAGGGAAGATCGGAAAGGCTCCGGTGTTTATTTCCAGCTCAAGGGTGAACGCTATTGAGGAAGATGTGGAGGAAGCAGAGTTTGATAGTTGGATTTACCCGACTACCAGCGACGGACCAAGCAACTGGACAGCAAAGGATTTTACCCCTATCACATTTGTCACGCAGTAATTAATTCCTTTTGATTTCCGAATTTGTAACAAACAATATGTTGGCTCGGTGTCCTACCCGGGGCATCGTAGCTCCATTTGTGAGGGCTTTTTGTATGACATTTTCATATATCATCAATCAAAACATTGGACGTTTGTTGCATTTCAAATCTTGTGCTCTTTTCCTTTCTGTGTTATATGTATTGCAAGACAGCTGTATTTACACACACTCACTTATACAGGTTTCAATCCACTCTGGATCTCACTGGTAACAGCTCTGCTACCGCCAGTTATAACTTCGAAAATCCGATCAACTTGGCCGAAGACGAAGGTGAAGATGATTGCGAAGTGCCTGGTGAACTCGCGAGACTGCTACTCCAGGAAGAGAGGGCTATCCAACCACATGAAGAGCCTGTGGAGACAATTAACTTGGGTACTGAGACAGATAGGAAAGAGGTCAAGATTGGTGCCAATCTAGAGCTCAGCGTGAAGCAACGATTGATCCAGATGCTACAAGACTACATGGAGATTTTTGCTTGGTCCTATGAAGATATGCCTGGTTTGGATGCCGACATTGTAGTTCACCATCTGCCAACCAAGGAAGATTGCCCTCCGGTAAAACAAAAAGTCCGACGAATGCGTCCAGAGATGTCTGAAAAGATCAAGGCCGAGGTTATGAAGCAATTTGATGCCGGTTTCCTTGCAGTAACTTCCTACCCCCAGTGGGTTGCCAATGTGGTGCCAGTACCGAAGAAGGACGGTAAAGTCAGAATGTGTGTCGACTACAGGGATTTGAACAGGGCCAGCCCCAAGGATGACTTCCCCCTACCTCACATCGATGTCCTTGTTGACAACACAGCTCAACACAAGGTGTTCTCCTTCATGGATGGTTTTTCAGGATATAATCAGATCAAGATGGCTCCGGAAGATATGGAAAAGACTACATTTGTGACTCAGTGGGGCACCTTCTGTTATAAGGTCATGCCGTTCGGATTGAAAAATGCTGGGGCAACCTATCAACGTGCCATGGTTGCTTTGTTTCATGATATGATCCATCATGAAATTGAGGTATACGTTGATGACATGATTGCAAGGTCTCAAACTGAGGAAGAGCACCTTGACCATCTGAGGAAGTTGTTTGATCGACTCAAGTTATACAAGCTGAGGTTGAATCCCAACAAATGCATCTTTGGGGTAAGATCCGGAAAATTGTTAGGTTTCATTGTAAGTGATAAAGGTATTCAGGTGGACCCTGCCAAGGTAAAAGCCATACAAGAGATGCCGACTCCAAAAACAGAGAAAGAAGTCAGAGGCTTCCTAGGACGACTGAATTACATTGCCCGATTCATCTCGCATCTGACTGCTACTTGTGAGCCAATCTTCAAGCTGCTGAAGAAAGATCAAGTAGTACGCTGGAATGATGAATGTCAGGCTGCTTTTAAAAAGATAAAGGAATATCTCCAAGAGCCACCCATTCTTATGCCACCGGTTAAAGGGAGACCTCTGATACTATACTTGACAGTACTTGACAAATCAATGGGGTGTGTGCTGGGGCAGCATGACGAGTCTGGCCGAAAAGAGCACGCTATTTATTACTTGAGCAAAAAGTTTACCGACTGTGAGTCTCGTTACTCACTGCTTGAGAAAACTTGCTGCGCTCTTGTATGGGCTGCTCGCCGGCTAAGACAGTATATGCTGACTCACACTACTTTGTTGATTTCAAAGATGGATCCCATCAAGTACATATTTGAAAAGCCCGCTCTGTCTGGAAGGATAGCGAGATGGCAAATGATCTTAACAGAATATGACATCCAGTATACAACTCAGAAAGCAATCAAGGGAAGTGTACTGGCCGATCATTTGGCACACCAACCTATGGACGATTACCAATCATTGAACTTTGATTTTCCGGATGAAGATATCATGGTGGTAACTGACTGTGAAGTACCTGGACTGGATGAAGGACCTGAGGAAGGATCCCGATGGTCCATGCATTTTGATGGAGCCTCCAATGCTTTGGGTAACGGCGTCAGCGCTGTAATCATATCTCCCAAGGGAACTCATACTCCCCTTACCGCCCGATTATGTTTCAACTGCACCAACAACATGGCAGAATATGAGGCATGTATCATGGGTTTACAAGCTGCAATCGACTTGAGGATCAAATTTCTAAGTGTCTTCGGAGATTCCGCTCTTGTGATCAATCAGATCAAAGGCGAGTGGGATACGAAACACCCGAATCTCATTCCTTACAAGGAGTATGTGTCGACCTTGCTCCCTCACTTTGAAGAGATAACTTTTGAGCATTTCCCCAGAGAGGAGAATCAGCTAGCGGACGCACTAGCCACGATGTCTTCAATGTTCAAAGTTAAATGGGACAATGAGGCTCCCCGGATCATCATCAGGAAGTTGGATGAACCAGCCTACTGCTGCGAGCTCGAAGCTGAGAAGGTTACTGAAAAACCCTGGTATCACGAGGTAAAAAGGTACTTGGAAGCTCAGGAATACCCTGAAGGTGCATCCGTCAATGATAAGAAGTTCATGAGAAGGTTTGCTGCAAAATTCTTCCTCAGCAACGACATTCTCTACAAACGGAATCATGATTCGACTCTGCTGCGTTGTGTGGATAAGGCTGAAGCGGAGAAAATCATGATGGAACTGCATGAAGGTACATTTGGAACACATTCCAGTGGACACACCCTGGCTAAGAAAATCCTTCGGGCAGGATATTTCTGGTCCACAATGGAAGCCGATTGTTACCAACACTCCCGAACTTGTCATAAGTGCCAGATCTATGCTGACAAGGTGCATATCCCTCCAGTTCCTTTGAATGTCCTAACGGCACCTTGGCCTTTCGCAATGTGGGGCATCGATATGATCGGTGAGATCCGACCAACGGCATCCAATGGGCATCGCTTCATCTTGGTGGCAATCGATTATTTCACGAAATGGGTTGAGGCGGCTTCCTATGCCACAGTAACCAAGAGTGTCGTGGCGCGTTTCATCCGGCATAATCTGATCTGTCGGTACGGCATCCCAGAAAGAATCATTACGGACAACGGTACCAATCTCAATAACAAAATGATCACTGAACTCTGTGAACAATTCAAGATACAACACCACAATTCTTCTCCCTACCGGCCGAAGATGAATGGGGCTGTAGAGGCAGCCAATAAAAATATCAAGAAAATTGTGCAGAAGATGACAGTAACCTATAAAGATTGGCACGAGATGCTACCGTTCGCTCTTCATGGGTACCGCACCTTAGCAAGGACATCAACCGGGGCAACTCCCTTCTCCTTGGTGTATGGCAAGTCGAAAACCTGGCAAGGGCGGCTTGGGCAAAAATGGGTATCCCGGTGGACCGAAAACCCGAAAGGGCGGTCCAGGCAAAAGTTAGGGATAAAAGCGTAACACTATGTCTCATTGGATCACTTCGCATCCGAAATTCGGCATCAACTATCTGGCTCAGGTTTCGGCATCGACCAATCAGCTTCATCTTCAACTAGGCAGCAAAGCGATGAGACTTTCAAAGACATAAAGGCGATAGCAGAATTGGAACCCAGTGGGATTGCTCACATAGCTGTTTTATTTCCTTTTTCAAAACTGTAAACTCTATACTATTTGGCGATGTCCTCTTACTAGGATGTCAGCCTCTTGTACAAGAACGCCTATTCACAGGCAAAGTTTAAATCAATACAAATTCACTTGTCCATACAAATTACCATTGTTTTCCTTTTTGTGTTTTGTCCTGCGAAGAACGTCCAATGTTTATTTTTGATATATGCATTTGACATTAAATTGCTGATTCATAAATGTTTGCATATGAAACAAGAGATTAATTACAGGTGACATCAAAGACAGGGGCAATGTGGAGTTGTCTATTGCAGTCTGGTTGTTTTGTCCGCCAAGGCACCAAGGTAGGTTCAACTGAAGATTGGGGCCAAATCATCTCAATTCCTCACAGGGAAAAGCAGAACACGACAATGCTTTCCCCAAGCAAAGTTGGCGCCCCGTCAATCCTAAAAAGACCCAACATTCCCCGGCAGGTCTTAAAGTTCAGTCAATCTCTCTAGTAAATTCTGCAAGCTTATCCCCTGCGAGGCACGGACGTCTCACCCGAGTTTATTTAGAATTATTCCCTCACGAGGACTTATAACTGGTTTGTCCTCAGCTAAAAGTCACGGAAGACCGCTCTCGGCAAAGTTCCTTCGTTCCCCAGCAGAGTCTATCTTTGGTATTACAAAGCAGAGTTTATCTTTGGAGTTCCCCAGCGGAGTTTATCATCATTATCCTCAGCGGAATTCGTCGTTAAAGTCCTCAGCAGGCCTCTCATCAAAACTTTGGCCAAGGATCTCTTCCACAGAGTAGCTTCCCGGCCGTTCGTCAAGGATTTATTTTCCTAAGATGAAATTACACTCATAAACATTTCCCATTTTCATACATCTTGCTTACATACATGATGAAACGCATACAACATCTCATGTTGAACATCATAACATCATGCATATCATACATCATGACATTGCATACAACTTATGTTTTTTTCAGGAAAAGACAATCCCGAAAGCAACTACCTTCAACTGTCACAATTCCAGATCCGATACCTGTATCTAGCCAGGACACATCTGAGAGTGATCAGTTTCCAGACTCGATTCCTGTATCTAGCCAGGGCACGTCTGAAGAGTTCAAAGATTCGATTCCTGTATCCAGCCAGGGCACATCTATCAACTACAACGTTTCCAGACTCGATTCCTGTATCTAGCCAGGGCACGTCTGAAGAGTTCAAAGATTCGATTCCTGTATCCAGCCAGGGCACATCTATCAACTACAACGTTTCCAGACTCGATTCCTGTATCTAGCCAGGGCACGTCTGAAGAGTTCAAAGATTCGATTCCTGTATCCAGCCAGGGCACATCTATCAACTACAACGTTTCCAGACTCGATTCCTGTATCTAGCCAGGGCACGTCTGAAGAGTCCGAAGATTCGATTCCTGTATCCAGCCAGGGCACATCTATTAACGACTATTTCCAGATTCGACTCCTGTGTCCAGCCAGGGCACATCTGTGAGCAATCGATTGTAGATTCGATACCTGTATCTAGCCAGGGCACATCTGCATAAGGAAATTAAAGATCAAACACCTGTAACAAGCCAGGAAAACATCCGTCTTTCTCAAATATACAAGTTTCTCGCTAAGGAATCTCTTAGGCGATCGACACTTCCAAATGGCATCTATAAGCCCATCTCCCTATCTGTCACCTCTCCAAATGGCATCTGTAAGCCCATTCCTAACATCACATTGCTGATACTTCAACATGCGAGTGCAAATTTCAGGGCACTCTGGTGTCCAATCTTCTTTTACCTTCGAGTCGCGAAAGGCAAACTCGCCAATCTAACTCTTCAGGTTTAAGAAGATTGAACAGGGGCAACTGTTGTACCCCAAAATTTGCCCTCCCTTTCTTCAGGAAACCATCTTAGATTTTTCAAAATCCCCTGAAACAAATCCAAGCCCTGGGTTATCCTTTTGCCCAAGCAAGTCACTTACAAGAGCAAGATGATCTCACAAACTCCAAAAACAATGCTTTCATCTTGAGGAAAATCAAATTCTAAGTGCTTAGAATGTTTCTTTAAAATAAGCGTTTTTTAGAAAAAAAATCAGCGCTTCAGAACTTCTGGATCCATTCCAGATGAAGACGGTCAGAAGTTGCAAGTTTGGCTCAGGATGGTCAGAAGTTGTCTCTTCAGCAGCTACATCAGTCCAATCAGAAGTTGTAAACGTGGTTCAGAGTGTAAGCCTCAAACAGAACATACCCCTTCAGCAGTTACACAAGCTCAGTCAGAACTTGCTAAAGGAATGCAAAAGAAATATGAAAGTATAAAGGCACCTTCAGAACAGGTTGAAGTCAGAAGATGAAAGGTCAGAGGGATAGGTGTCACATTGATATAGAATCTCTAAGCCCAGATTGTCCAGAAGTAGATCCAAGGGACGTACCAGAAAACCAGGAGAATCTCCAGAGTTTGCTAAAACAACAGGTAGCCAAGGCCAGAGCATGGTTTACACTGCTGATGCAACAACCAGAATGTTGGTATTGACAGGTCTTGTCACCATTTAATGCCCATTAATGCTTCCAACCACTCCTGAGCGTTCACGTGTGGCTTGGAAAATGCTTTTGCACAGATTCTGGCATGGGTCTTCACGCCACCGCCCATTTCAGAGGCCACTTCCCCCAATCTACGCCTGCTGCTGCTACCTAGGCTGAAAAATAGCTGTTATCACAACTTCCCAGGAATTTCTGTCAAGAACAACTTCAAACTCTGTTGGCGCCTTAAATGTTCAAGGTATCCACAAGAACTTTTCCTATAAATAGAGAGCCTTCCCCACTGCAAAAGACGTTCAAGAAGTTCAAGAAAAGAAACAGAAAAAATTGCTAAGAGAGAAACCAAACTCCTAAGCAACACAACGTTCTGAAACTCTGCCGAAATTTCCAGTTTTGTTTCATAGCTTTAAGTTTCTCACCTTCAACTTCATCAAACACCCAGCTCTTTTCTGTAAACCAAAGCGTTCTTTCCAAAACTTCTGACCCTATACACGTTTACACCTTCACTTCCCCTTTTCCAAATCTGTCCAGAACACCACCAGAACCAAAAGCTAACTTTCACCCACCATTTTCCAGAAAGTCAGGTAAGCACCTGCTGACCCTCACCACACTGTTGAGCATCATCAGCTGTGCATATTCAAATAACATAATGTAAATATTCATGTTGTCGCTGTTTATGTTCTGAGGACTCTCATACCTCAGAACGTTCTGAGCCAGTTTAGGACTTGCCTGTGACCTTGGTGATTCTGACCTCTGGGACATTTTGCTATTTTGCTGGATCTGTTCCAAATATGTTTTCTGTTTTGTGGAGTAACAACAGGATTGCAGATGTTCTGATTAGTGCAGGAAAAAGCCCAGTGCTGACTTTGACGTTAGCACATCTGAAGCTTGTTTTGCTGTCAATGACCTCAGAACCTCTGAGAGTTGTTGCCTTTTCAGCAGAATCTGAACTTCTGGGTTCTCCACTAACAAACTTCTGTCTTGCAGCGCAGGGAAATCAGAACCTCTGGTTTCCCCACTAACCAGATTCTGTTTTGCAGGTTCCAAAGTCAGAAGTTCTGACTCATCCAGTTTCACCAACAGGTTGATCATCTGACAGCGGATCTGGGTCAGAACTTCTGATGGCCTCCCAACAGCGTGCGGCCTCCCTCTCTCTCTCTCTCTATATCTCTTGTTTTCCGCTATTTTCTTTTTTGTCTATTTTTCTCGTTGAACCCCCCATGTACAAATGTGTATCCCCCTCCCCTAACTATTGTAATAGCGTAGGATTTTACATTCCCGCTCCTTATTGCTAGTAATTAGGACGTGTATGGCAAGATAAAACTCAATGAAATAGAAAAACCTAATTCAAAGAAAAAACTCTTACATGCAATAAAACACACTTTCACACTAACACCCCTAGGGTACTCCACTTTGTTGCCTTCCAAAATTGGGCCATAGTGCATGTTAGGTCTCTTTGGGCAAAACAAACAATTTAAACGATCATAGTCCCTCGATAATATTTTTTTCAAAAAACAAAATGATCAAGTCCCTTAAGAAAAATGCCCAAAGATACTTGGCACCATTGCAATTATGGTCTAAACGATGACCCGCACCCGTCCCTTTCACATCCTAACACAAGATTGCCCACCCAATACAATGGTGGAACAAACTTGTTAAAAGGGTTAAAACGTAGCAATAATCTTTTGAGAAATTTAGGAGTAGACGACCTCTTAGTTACTTGAATCAAACTCGCAAAACAAAACACTGGCCTAATTTCAAAATCACACATCATTACACTTTCAAAACAACTTTCAAAAACATTGAAAAACTTTTTCAAAAGACATACACCTTTGTATACATCCCAACATGGATCATTACAAAGGTTGCCACCACATTGGCCTCTTTTCAAAACATTTTTTCAAACCCACACACACACACAAGCACCATTTAAAAACAATTGAAAACACAAGGCAAGTGATCTAAGCAAGTAACTAAGAGCCCATGGATAACCATGGATAGAAAGGGTGCTAATACCTTCCCTTTCTATAATCTACTCCCCGAACCCAAGAAAACATCTCAAAAGGTTTTTGCTGTGCTTTTTAACCTTTCCTTAGGATAAAATAAAAAGTCGGTGGCGACTCTTGCTAACCGCAACATTTGCGAATACAAACGCAAAACCTCAGGTCAGTTCTCCCACCGTATCACAACAATGTTTAATGACGTTGCCTACTTCTTCCTCCGGCACACATCGTCGGAATATATTATCTATTCCTCTTTTGAATAGGAGGGGTTCATCCCAAAAGAAGTGTTTAACATCTCTAAAAAACTTCTTCTTCTGTTGGTAGCTTAAGTCAGGGGGTATGATATCAGCGGCTAGATAATTCACAATATCTGCGTACCATGGTATGTTGTTCATGGTTGAGATTTCCTCATAGGTCTCTTCTTCAGTTGAGTTTATCCCAGCTATTAATCTTTCATAAGTAGAGTGATCGTCTCTAGGTATAAGTTCAGGCTTAAGGTGTTCTAACCTAGAGAGATGATCAGCTACTAAGTTTTCAGCTCCTTTTTTATCCTTAATATCCAAGTCAAATTCTTGGAGTAAAAGTACCCATCTGAGCAATCTAGGCTTAGCATCTTTCTTACTTAACAAGTACCGGATTGCTGCATGATCTGTGTATACTATTATTTTTGCTCCCACCAAATAAGATCGAAATTTATCAATAGCAAAAACTACGGCTAGCAATTCTTTTTCTGTGGTTGTATAATTTAGCTGGGCAGCGTCTAGTGTTCTACTAGCGTAGTAAATTGCATGCAGTTTCTTGTCTTTTCTTTGCCCTAGTACAGCTCCTACAGCGAAATCACTAGCATCGCACATGATTTCAAAGGGTTGTGTCCAATCAGGTGGTCTTATGATAGGTGCTGAAATAAGAGCTTGCTTTAAAACTTCAAAGGCCTCAAGACATTTTTGGTCGAATTCAAACTCGACATCCTTCATCAATAAGTTAGTTAAAGGTTTTGTTATTGCGGAAAAATTCTTGATGAAACGTCGGTAGAACCCGGCATGTCCTAGGAAACTTCTTATTTCCCTAACGGTCTTAGGTGGGTTTAAGTTTTCTATAACTTCTATCTTGGCCTTATCGACTTCTATACCTCTTTCAGAAATAATGTGTCCCAAGACTATCCCTTCACTTACCATAAAGTGGCACTTTTCCCAATTCAACACAAGGTTTACTTCCACACATCTTTTTAAGATTTTCTCCAAGTTCGAGAGGCAGTTTTTGAAATCAAACCCACACACTGAAAAATCGTCCATAAATACTTCCATAATTCCATCTAGGTAGTCTGCGAAAATTGACATCATACAACGTTGGAAAGTGGCAGGTGCATTACAGAGTCCAAAGGGCATTCGTCTATAAGCGAATGTTCCATAAGGGCAGGTAAATGTGGTTTTTTCTTGGTCCTCTGGGTGAATAGGGATTTGGAAAAACCCCGAATACCCATCAAGATAGCAGAAACATGAGTGTCTTGCTAGACGTTCAAGCATCTGATCTATAAATGGGAGAGGGAAATGGTCTTTTCTCGTTGCCTTATTCAACTTTCTGTAATCTATACACATACACCATCCTCCTTCTGTTCGTTTTGCCACATGCTCACCTTTCTCATTTTTCAGAACAGTGATACCTCCTTTCTTGGGTACCACATGGACTGGGCTTACCCATTCACTATCCGAAATTTGGTATATGATACCAGCTTCTAATAACTTAAGAACTTCTTTCTTGACTACATCACTCATGATAGGGTTTATTCTTCTTTGATGTTCTCTTGAGGGTTTTGAATCTTCTTCTAGCATAATCCGATGCATGCATACGGATGGGCTTATACCTCTTAAATCTGAAACTTTATACCCTAAAGCTGAGGGATATTTTCGCAAGGTATCTAAGAGTTGATTTGTTTCTATTTGGTTTAGAGTGGCGCTAATTATAACAGGTCTATTCATCCCCTCATCCAAAAACTCATATCTTAGATTCTTGGGTAGTTCCTTAAGTTCTATAGTGGTTTTCTCAGCACGTGGCATAAGGTCATGGGTAAGAGCTAAGCATTCGAAAAGGTTGTCGTCAATGTACGGTTCGATACTCTCAAATCCTTCATCCTCTAAAATAGGGGTTGATGGTAATTTGGTTAAGAATTCGTTTTGTTCGAGCTCATTTACACATTCATCAATGATGTCGATGGCATAACACGCATCTCCTATCACTGGTGCCATTAGAAATTTTGATAAAATGAACTCAATCTTTTCATCTCCTACCTCGAAAGTCAGTTTCCCTTTCTTAACATCTATTATAGCTCCGGCGGTCGATAGGAAGGGTCTTCCTAAGAGGATTGGGATGTCTTCATCTTCTTTGATATCCATTACGACGAAGTCGGTCGGAATGTACAACTGACCAATCTTGACAGGTATGTCTTCTAAAATACCCATGGGATATTTGACAGATCTATCAGCTAGTTGTAAGGACATCTTAGTAGGTTGAAGTTCTCCTAATTTTAACCTCTTACAGACGGCCAGAGGCATCAGACTTACGCTTGCTCCTAGGTCTAAAAATGCTTTGTCTATCATATGGTTACCTAGGATGCAAGGGATAGAAAAACTTCCAGGGTCTTTATCTTTCTTGGCGAGTTTATTTTCGGATATAAAATGACATTCTAAAGGCTTTGGATCATCGAATCGCCGTTTATTGGTCAAAATATCTTTCAAAAACTTAGCATATGATGGTATCTGGGTTATAGCTTCAGTAAAAGGAATCTCAACATGGAGTTTCTCTATTACCTTAATAAACTTTTGGTACTGGTTTTCTACTTTGGTGTTTTTCAGCCTCTGTGGGAATGGAATAGGTGGTTTATAAGGTTGTTGAGTGTTTTTTTCTACTTCTGGTTTTGATTGCTTTTCTGGTTTCTCTGGTTCCTCCACCTGGTCTTTGGGCGTAGCATCTTCCATAGGTTTTTCTGATGTGCTTAAGTTAGGATTTCTAGGCCCTTCATAAGCAGTTCCACTTCTTAATGTGATAGAATTTGCTTGGCCTTTTGGATTTGGTTGAGTTTGTCCAGGGAATTGTCCTCCAGGTGCAACTTGTACAGAGGTGTTTTGGGCTACTTGGGAAATCTGAGTCTCAAGCATTTTGGTGTGGGTTATTATCTGGTCAAACTTGGTTGCTAATTGGGTAACTAGTTCGTTCGTGTGAATGTGTTGGTTCATAAACTCCTTATTTTGCTGGGTTTGAGCCTGAATAAAGGTGTCTATGGTTTCTTTAAGGTTTGGTCTTGGGGGTACTATTTGCATAGGTTGGTTTTGTTTTTGCGTTTGGAATCCTTGAGGTCTCGAAGGTCCGGGATTTTGGATAGGGTTGTTGTTTTTGTAAGAGAAATTCGGGTGGTTCCTCCATCCAGGATTGTAGGTATTCGAGAAAGGGTTCCCTTGAGTATAGTTAACTTGGTCTGAGCTTGATTCGTTCAAAAGGTTACAGTCAACGGTTTGATGTCCTTGAGTTCCACAGAGTTCGCACTCCGATTGGATTGCTGCTACTGTGGTTGGGTTTTGAGACATGTTCTCGACTCTTAAGGCTAGGGCGTCCATCTTGGCATTAATCATGTCCATGCAACTTACCTCATGCTTTCCTCCATGGCTCTCCTTTTTCTCTACTGTCGCTCGTTCTAATCCCCATTGGGCGTGGTTTTGGGCCATGTCCTCTATTAGGGCACACGCGTCAGGGTAAGGTTTGTTCATCAACGCTCCGCCAGCGGCAGCGTCTATGGACATCTTTGTGTTGTAATGGAGTCCATTATAGAAGGTATGTATGATTAACCATTGCTCCAGGCCATGGTGCGGACAAGCTCTTAAAAGTTCTTTATATCTCTCCCAGGCTTCAAAAAGTGATTCGCCTTGGTTTTGGGTGAAACAAGTGATCAGGTTCCTAAGAACAGCGGTCTTGCTTGGTGGAAAATACCTCGCAAGAAAAGCTCTCCTAAGGTCTTCCCAAGTTGTTATTGAGTTAGTTGGAAGGGCGTCTAACCAGTCGTGAGCTTTACCTCTAAGGGAAAAAGGAAATAGTCTTAATCGGATAGCTTCGGGTGTGGCTCCATTTGCCTTAAGGGTGTCAGCTAACTGGATAAATACCTTTAAATGTTGATTCGGGTTCTCGGTAGCGAGACCAGCGAATTGGTTTTGTTGTACTAATTGTAGTAACGAGGGCTTTAGTTCAAAGTTGTTGGTAGTTATAGCAGGGTTTACTATACTAGAACTAGGTTCCTCGTTAGATGGTTGGGCGAATTCCTTGAGCGGTCTTTGGTTACGATCTTCTGCCATAGCTCTTCTTATCTTGCGAATAAAAAGATGGGCACGAGCGTAACGTTCAGGTTCTACTAAAGGATCTATTAGGTTGCCGGTGCTACGATTTCTACGCATCTACCGGCTAGAATAGCCTTAGTCTAAACGGGATAACAATAGGGTACGAAATTTGACGAAGTTGGTCCCCGGCAACGGCGCCAAAAACTTGATGGGTTTAATCTGTAACGTATAGCCTAAATGTAGTACTGCAAGTGTACAGCCTATCGAAGTAATATATAAGATTATCGAACCACAGAGACCAATTGTCAATCTATCAACTCTATTGCTAAGGTGCTTATCTAAGGCGAACAAGAATATTGATGTGAGTGCAGTGCACAAAGTAAATGAACGAAGTAAATAACAGTTTAAAAGACAGGTTGGAATGTAAATCATGTAATCAGATATTGATCCGGTCATGCGTAGATGAACCTACTTATGGGGCAGTATTTTCTATTGATAGCAAAGAATCAGTTTAACGGGAACTTGTAGCTTTTGACTACTAAGAACCGAGTTTACTCTTTAAATTAAATTCCTTTATTGTCACATATAAAGGGTGCCTTCCGCATTAAAGAGGTAAACCTATTTTTAAGAAATTGATAGTTTTGACTTAACAGAAAAGTGATCTTACTTGGAAAGATTAACTTAAAGAGACTTTTGGCTTTTGACCAAGAGTCAGATTTCAAACCTACAAACGCGTCCGAAAATAGTTTCAAAATCGTTTTCTAAAAAGGTCAATGATTCCTATTTAACCAATCAACGGCTTTCGCTCTTTTTGTTTGGTTAAATAATAATCAAGTCGTATCATTAGTTTGGACGACTTTCGATCTTACCCAATAAACATTTAAACACAATTGACTTAAGTTAGAAGCAAAACATCCCCAGAGTATTTTCACTAGTATGATAATTGGAACACGACCATGACGACAATCATTACATCCTAACCTTTATAGTTTAGCCAGACATGATAAGTGCGAGTCTATAAAACGTGTAGACTATGGTAAGAGCATTTAAAGTCTATAAAACGTGTAGACTATGGTAAGAGCATTTAAAGTCTATAAAACGTGTAGACTATGGTAAGAGCATTTAAAGTCTATAAAACGTGTAGACTATGGTAAGAGCAATTTAAATAAAGAAATGCAATAAAATAGAACCTTGCTCCGGTCGGAGACTTGAATCTGATACAAATCTACGGAAAGGTAAGGCCGGTATGATGAACTTCAACCAAAGTGCTCCAAGACTCGATTACAACTCAATCTACACCGTAATAACTCCCCGATGTGAAGAGATTATCACTTTACAGAAACTGATAGTATATGGCTTAAGATTGTACTAAGCTTGGATGAAACTAAAGAATGAGAATCGAAAACTATTTATAGAGGATCTTTGAGGTGCGTAAGGACCAGCATGCCCCTTAACTTCTTTTGAGCGGGAAGCTTGTTGTGAAGGCCGCGGGCGCGGTGGGGGTGGCCGCGGGCGCGGTGCATGGAACTGCCACATCATGGGAACGTGGCAGTTGATCTCTGGGTGAAAGTGGGCCACGTCATCGCGTTCCCTGTAGCCAGCGCGGCGCTCAACGCCATAAGTGCAGAATATCTTGAAAAACCCTAATTTCTTGGCGTTTTGGCTCGTTTCTTCACAGAAGGCTCTGAAATGACAAGAATCCTGAAAACAAAGGAAAAAGGAACATAATACGAGAAAATGACAATAAAAACTAAGGAAAACATGTGATATTTGAGTCAGAAACATAGTGCGATTTAGTGCGATCATCAAGTAACTAAGAGTTGTCTACCCCTATTGTACTCTAAGGTTTTTCTCATGTTTTAACCCTTTTAACAATTTTGTTCCACCATTGTATTTGGTGGACAATCTTGCATTAGGATGTTTAACGGGACAGGCGCGGGTCATCGTATGGACCATGAATGCAATGGTGCCAAGTGTCTTCGGCAATTTTTCTTGAAGGGACTATGATCATTTTGATAGGCAACTTTCGAAAGCGTCATCGAGGGACTATGATCATTTGAATTGTTTTGTTTTGCCAAAGATACTCAACGTGCAAGCATGGCCCATTTTGGAAGGCAACAAACGGGATTACCCTAGGGGTGCAAGTGTGATTGTGTATTGATTTCATGTATTTGTCTTTGTATTAGGTTATCTAGCGTTTGATTTTATGTACATACAAACCCTAGGTCTAACCATGGTATATTTGAAAGCGATAAATTTCGGGAATTTAAAGTCTACGCTATTACAAATAAGTATCCGAGAGTGGGGGTACAAATTTACAAATGGGGGATGAGACTTATTAGGAGAGTAGTGTCCAAATAATTTACAACCAAATCGAATCAATCACAATCTCAAATGTAAAGTAATAGCAATGTAAAAAAGGGACAAGCAAATGTATCAATGTATAAAAAGATAAAATGTGTATTGTAAATGTGTACGTGATTTATTTACAAGGTGAGAAATGTATTTATTAAGTATTCTTATCTTGTTTTGTATTTGGTTAATTATGTACAAAAAGTTTTAAGAAAAGAAAAGGAAATGCTTTAAGTCCTATTTTATGTATTAATGTTTTATGTTAGTATAATTAGCATTTTTATGTACAAATCATTTTTGTATTTTGTTAAATATGTACAAAAACAAAAGTTTTAATCTTAAGAAATTCTAATTTTTATATATAAACAAATATTTAATCAAAAAAGAAATAAAAGAAAATCTATTTTCTTATGTGTTCATTAATATGTATTTTTAATTATACTAAGAAAAGTTTATATATATATATATATATAAAAGAAGAGCTTAGTGTATCATTTTATTTTAAAAAATTTAATTGTGTTATAAAAAAAAAAAGAAAAAAAAAGAGTTAATAAAATTTAGTGTAAAAAATTAGTGGGTTAATTTATTAAAAAGATATGATATGATAAAAGGTATTAGTTAAAAAATGAAAAAAAAAAGATGAATGGGCCTTAGAGATGTCTTGGCCCAAAGCAAGGTTGGAAGTGTACTCAATCCCAGGGGGGGGGGTGCGCCTGATTTTAATTGGGCTTAAGGCAAACGAAAAGGGAAAGGCCCATGACACTTCACCAGATTTTGTTTTAGGGTTTCAGAGTGTTTGTTCATTTGGGACATAAGGGTTACAGCAAGCTACAGCGCGTCGCCGTTCACTTTGCTTTCGTTCTTCGTCTTCGCACGCCATGGATTCTAAACCACGTTCCTCGCCCAGGGTCACCAAGCGCCGCCTCTACATCCTCCTCTCCATGGTCAAGCAGGCGATGGTTCGTTCAAGGTGATAACTTCTACCTTAGCGCATTTTAGGGTTTTAACTCTTATGTTTTGCATTTTTTTGCTTTTTGTTTGTTGATTCTGATTAAGTGTTGTTGTTGTTATTTGAGGTGTATGAAAAGGAAAGAAGTTATACCTTTGGGGGATGGAGAAGGAGGAGGACGGACCGGAGGTGCTTCAGACGGCCAAGGGCGAGGGATACAATGCTGAGCTTTTGCTTCCTGGTTTGTATCTTTGACTTTTAGGTTGTTGGTTCGATGATGATACTTGAGAACTTTATAACTTTCTTTTCCTCTTCCCTTTTGCCTGCTTCTGTATGCTTGCTTGATGCCTTGATGATTTTTTCCCAGTGATGAATCACAGTTCTGAGGGCTTGGTTGCTTCAGTATACTTGTATGCTTATTTGCTTGCTCTGAGCTTGATAGTGTTGATGTTTACCCCTGGTTGCTTCTGAGTATTGTTGCCCTATGATGATGGTATTCTGAGGGCTTGGTTGTTTGGATGCTTTTTGGACAAAGGCTTAAGGCTAGATGCTTGACAGTTTGTTTGTGAATTTTTTTGATGGCCTTTTGGTTTGAGGTCACAGGTTGAGGATTCCTGGTTTAGGCTTCAGGCTTATAAGCTTGGAATTTGGTTTTGAATCAGGTTTTTTTTTAAAAGGGCTTGAGGTTTGATGGTTCTGTTTGGTTGTTTGTTGATACAGCTTGTATGTTTAAGGCTATGGCTTTATGTTTGGTTCAAGGCTTATGCAGGTTAGCAGGGGCTTTGTGTTATGACAGGTTTTGCTTGATACAGTTAAGGCTTTAAGGCTTTGAATGCAGGTTTAAGGTTTGATGTTTAGAGGCTTGACAGGTTTAGGCTTCAGGCAGGCTTCTGCTTGAGGTCACAGGTTGAGAGTTTGTGTAGGCTCATGGCTTTTTGTTACAGGGTCTTACTTTAAGGCATATGCAGGGTGATGCTTAGGCTTGTGTTGAAAACTGTTTAAGCTTCAGTTTGAGGCTTTTTGACTTGATGCAGGTTTAGAGGCAGTCTTGAATGGCCTTTTGGATTTTTGGCTTGTGGTCTTGACAGTTTGATATGAGTTATGCAGGTGAAGGCCTTTTGAGGTTTGGAGGCAGCTCTATTTCTCTTGACAGTTTGGTTTGTTTTTTTGTTATATGATTTCTGCCTCTTCCCCCTACTATTCTATCTCAGTTTTGTTTTTATATCCCTCAAGCCTAAAGCCTGTAAGCCCTTTCTTTTCTCCTTTTTCTCTCTCTCTTGACAGATTAAAAGCATTTAATATTGCTTATGTTTGTCCTTTACTGAAAAGGTAGCTGCTGGAAAATGATGTATTTTAACATGCTTGCTTGTACATTAGCTTTTATCTGCATACTTCTTTTCTCTGTGTACTTTGTTGACAGCATTTTGTACTTTGATATCTTTCCATATCCTTTTGGACAGCTTTTGATATCTTTGGCTTTGGGCAGCTCTAGTTGACTTTGGATTTTGTAGTTCAGTTTGGACTTTGTTGGCAATGATTTTGAAACTTTGAAATGTGCAGTTTGTTTGACCATTTTGAAATTGTGCAATATTACAACTTTGTGCATTCATACTTTTTTGCAAGCATTTCTATCCCTCTTTGTGAACCGAGAGAAATCTCGTGATTTGCAGAGAGGGCAAACTGATTCCGGCCAGTTACTTTTAATGATGCGTTTTAAAAGTGTATGCTCTTTTATTTATTTTATTTGCGTTGACTTTTCTTCTTTTCTTTGTTTTGCATATAAAAATCAATGGAGAGGAGTAGCAGTAGAAGATGAAGATTTGAAGGCTTTTAGGACATAGCTTTGTTTCTATTTTAATTATTTGTAATAGTATTAATGTAAATAACTGTAAATAAATTTACAGTATTTAAATAATATCTGTAACAAACAATTCAAAATAAATAAACATCCCCCTTTTTTATCAGTTAATTCTTCTTTCAATTCAATTGTTTATTTTAATTATTTGAGTTTCTTAAATTAAAACAATTGGAAATAAATCCAATTATTCTGACTCAGAAAAATAAATAATTAATAAACGTCCGGCGTTCCGAATTAAACATAGCAATGCACAGTCAAATCAACACATGCCCAAATGTCTTTTCCTTTTACTGATTTAATCCAACACTGCAAACTCAATCCAAATGTCTCAGTCCAAATCTCAGAGTAAACTGAAAAGAACTTGTAGAATTAATTCTTTCTGCGCGCACAAACCCTAGTTCTTGATTAAATGTCAGAGAAGCGCCTGTCTGATCAAAACCTGAGCCAACTCAAACCAAACCCTAAGCAATCAGCTTGAACTGCTTAAAAATCAATAAAAACCCTAAATCTTGTCTGACTGATAAGAAAAGTCTGTTTGACCGATTCTTGAGCCAATCTGGAAAAAAAATCAGGAAAAGCCCGAAGCTGTGATTTCTTGTGGAGAGATACGAGGGCAAATTTTGGGGTACAAAATGTGTCCTGTTACATTGGGATTGATTTTCACATGTAACAACGTTAACAATCACGAACATCATTCATAGTATGGATATACAATCAATATGGATTTAAATTACATATTGAAGGAGTTTGAGATCGAAGGCCTGTTACCAATGAAGGGAATGAGTGGAATGCTTGCTTTGGATTGAGGAGGGCTGTAAAGATTTGCTTCAATTCTGACAACTTTGTGAAGATTTAGAGAATTTGGGGTGGTTTTCTTATGGGGCAATATGTGTATATAGGCAATGTGTGTCCTGAGGCAATGTTTCATATGGATGAAGCGTGTGTGTCTGGGCCTTTGATAAAAAATCCTGTCTTGTATTTATAGGGGCATGGTGGTGGACGAAAATAGCAAGAATCAGCCATTAACCATGGCTTTGAAAGCAGAATCGAAAGCCTTTGAAAAGTTTCCATTTTTGATGATTTTCTACCATTCTCGGTTTTGAGTGAACCTGGAAAGGTTTCACATCTTGACTCTTTCGAATTCTCTCAAACCTTATTCTTCAATTGGCTCTGAGTTCCAATTTTAATGGCTCAAGGCCTCATCATTGTGGCTTCTTCAATTGGGCCACTATCTACGTTAGTTACTTGATCTGAAAACTATCCAATCAGCCCAATCGAACAGTTCTTATTCCCTTCAATTCGACCATCTCTTCCTCTTGGCCTGTCGAAGCTTCATTTTTTCCTTTCCTTCGAACATAGTAGTGTAGGTGGTCCTTCGATTCTAACTCCCACCCTTTGCTTGTCTGCAAGAAACACCTTTACTGCGTATTAGTCCATCTTCAATTGGTGAATATAGATTGTGTGCACCAATTGAAGGGTAACCTAAGAGTATCCGAATTTCTCTTCAAACATGCAACACCTGTTCAGGTACATGCCAGAAGCTCTGAGGTGACTTATATTTGGATGATTCGTCTCAAATTGTCCTTCGATCACGCCATGCTTGAAGATGGCATGTCCTTTGAACCATTAGACTTCCACGTGTTTCTTTGGATATACAACTTGTATGCACCGATAGAAGGGTAACTTAAGAGCATCAGAACTTCTCTTCAAACATCCAACACCTGTTCAAGTACATGCCAGAAGCTTTGAGGTGACTTATATTTGGCTGATTCATCCCCAACTGTCCTTCGATCACGCCATGCTTGAAGATTACATGTCTTTCGAATCATGAGCCTTCCACATGTTTTCTTTGGATAATGATGAAAACTTTTTTAAATTTCAAATATCCTTCTTTTCGAAGCGCCCATTCAGGCAACATGTTAATTGAAAGGTGTCTTCCTTGTAATGCTTCGAATGGCTTACATTCCAGTGAAAAAGGACCCTTCGAAGTTCCTTAATAACTCTTCCAATCGAAGACTTCATAAAATACTTCTCAACTTTATTTCGCGTCATTCCTCCTTCGATCCCAGCGCTTTGTTGGGCATCATACTCCTGTCGAAGCTGCTTCGACACAAAAACCCTTAGGCATATTTTCAGCCTTCGAACTACACTTTGTCATGCATAATTCTTTTCTTTCTTTTAGCTGTTCCATTATGCTGAGGCATATAGGGTGTCACAGAATTCATTTGAAGCTCTAGAATTCACACATCTTGGTGAAAAAGTGAAATTAGTTGAAAGGCCATTTCTTAGGAGGAGAATTTATCTGATTAATTCTTGGTCAATCTTGAGAAATTGGGGACCTTAATGAGTATGACTTGAATAAAAATGGGAGGGAAATTTTTTGGGTACAACAGCTGCCCCTGTTCAATCTTCTTAAACCTGAAGATGTAGATTGGCTTGTCTGCCTTTCGCGATCTGAAGGTGGAAGATGATTGAACATTAGAGTGCCTAGAAATTTGCACTCGCATGAAGTAATGCCATTGGTTGATGATGTCAGGAATGGGCTTACAGATTCCATTTGAAGAAGGCGATTGAGAGTTGTCAGAGATGGGATTAAAGATGCCATCCAGAGTAGATGCTGGCTTCATAAGAGGTCTCTTTATGGGGATTCCTATTCCTATTGTCTGAGGAGGACTCCACCGGGGGAATGTTGATTTCTGTTGTTCTTCCCTTGAGGAAAACTCTGTGGGGAATAGAGTCTAGGAGCTTTAGCTGTCCATGGCTCTACTAAGGAGTTATCTCTGGACTGGAGAGATGAACGTTAGCTGTTTTCTGGCTGAAACCCAGGCTTCACAGTAACTTGCTGGGGAGAATGAAATTAACTGTTATCTAGAAATGTATTAAAAGGAGCCTGTGTAGGGCTACTTCAGGATGGATCCGTGTTAGACTTCATCTGGAGATATATGAGAAGGAGCTTATGTAGGGCTGCTTCAGGATGAGTCCATCTTAAACTTCATCTGGAGATATATGAGAAGGAGCCTGTTTAGGGTTGCTTCAGGATGAGCCCGTGTAAAGCTGCATCTGGAAATTGTGAGAAGGAACCCGTGTAAGATTGCTTCAGGATGAGCCCGTGTAAAGCTGCATCTGGATATCATGAGAAGGAACCTGTGTAAAATTTCTTTGTCTGGTCGTGTAGATAGTCACCCCATCTTGTTCCGGGTATTAATCTACAATTAGTCATTCACAGATAATTGTCCTATCTTGTTTTAGGTATTAATCTGGAACTTGCTTTTGTTGGTCGTTGAGATAGTTTCCATGGCTTGTTTTAGGAATTAATCTCTGACCTTAGAGAAAGAAGGATAGTTTCCCCGTCTTTTTTCAGGAGTTGATCCATAATCAACTATTCACAGATAGTTGCCCTGTCTGGTTTCGGGAATTAATCTGGAACTTGCTTTTTGCTGGTAAGTTTGAATCTTGATTGCGATGTATGATGAAGGAATCTTTAACGACTACTACTTTAACATGTAAATGAAGGAATATTTGACGAATACCACTTTAGAAAGTAATTAAGGAATCTTTGACGACTACTACTTCAGCAAGTAATGAAGGAATGTTTGACGACTACTACTTCAGCAGGTAATGAAGGAATCTTTGAAGACTACTACTTCAGCAAGTACTGAAAGGAATCCGCACTTGATTTTATCTGAATGATAAACTGGAAGATGTCTACACCTAAATTCATCTAGAAGATATATTTTTCAGAATAACCTTCCGGGGAAGCCTTTGAGGGAGGTGCTCATCAGAATTTAGTTTCTAAAGAAATTTGTTTGTTTACAAGCTTTTCCTGAAAAGATAAAGGGTTAGCTGTGTGCAATTTCATGATGTATGGAGTGCACTGCATAATGACATTCTCAAAATAAATGAGATTGTGCTATATGCATTTTGTATGTATATGCTATAATATTGGTGAATGATGTATGAATGCAGTGTATGAATGTATCAGCTGTTCTATTGCAGTGTCGTTGAACTGGGGAAAATAAATCCCTGATTGTTGCTGGGGATGAAGAGCATGTGTATCTTCAATCTTATGGGGATTGTTTCCGTTGGGGAACCCTGTTTTCTTGTTTGAGGAAACTCCACTGGGGGATGTTACTTCCTGCTTGGGGAGAAGAATTTCCTTGGACCGTAATGTTGAAACTCCATAGGTTGGTGATATTTCTAGGAAGATGTTTTCTTAATGGCCTCTTGCTGGAACTCATGGTCGATGCCCCAAGTGATTCAGACGGAGGTCTGCACCTGCCTATTTGGCACTCTTGAGAGATTCCTCGAATCTTGACTCGACTTCCCCTAGATCAGTTAGACACCATGTTATGCCCCTTGATTATGAAATGCCTGTTACTGGAAATATCTTTCCATCTGAGGTGATTCTGTCCATTGAGAGGATTTTTGTTCATTGAATATTCGTCGTGCAAATTTCTCTGTTGTTGAACAAATAATTATATGAAAACAACGATATTCAAATAATGCAAAGTTTATGTTGGTCTTGAAGTTTTGAAAATGCATTTTTAGCAGATAAAAGAGATTTGTAAGAATATGAATTCAACTCGGGATTTACAATAAGCCTCATAGGATTTAGGATACCTTTTGTAACAATATGCTTTCGAATTAACCCATGCTTAAATTAGGACTTTTAAGGGTTGTAGCATGGCCTGGTTCACAGTTTAAGAAATAAAGGATAAAGGCTCAAACTTTATTTGTACCCAACCCGTTTTTCGTGATGTCCTTCATTCCTATACTCAGTTAATTGTGCATTTAGATCCCCATTGAATTCTGGATTCTTGGCCCTGATACTTGGTGATGGTTTATTTGAGAAGGCAATCATCATTTTTTCTTTTTGTTGAGGATTTGTAGCGACCTCTTTTTTTATATTTTATTATCCCTATTTTTTTCCTGAACTGTTTCTTTTGTGATTACAGTCACCGGGATGCCTTAGTTTTTTTAAAGTCTCCTTCATAGGTTTTGACTCAGCGGGCTTTTCTTTTGAGAGATAATGAATGCATGTTTTGATGATTATACGGAACCATCACCATCTTTTGTTTTGGAAGGGCATCTTGAACACCACTCATCGTGTATGAAAAGGAAGCTTACGATTGAATGCACCTTTGAATTAACTGAGAAACTACCCTGCCCCAGATTATGATTAAGGGTTTCAATTTGCATGAAAAAGAGAACTCCTGCTCCTTAGGATCAAAGGGGTTGACTAGGGATTATCTTCCTTATAACTCTACTGTTTAGGATTTGAAACAACACATGTACATCGTCAGCAAGGTCTGTTTCAAAGCATACTGTAAAGATTATGGTATTATTTTTATCATCCTCCCTCTAAAGGCTTACAAATTTCAACCGGGAGTTGAATATCATAAAAAGGAAGTAAAAAACACAGTTTGAATATAGTGAATACGAATAAATTAATTCAAGACAAACATATAAAATACATTAATAAGAATAACCAAAGTCTGACATGAAGATAAATGTTTAATCCAACAAAGAAATTACAATTGATAATTTAAATGAAATAAAACACTCTCAATCTTGGCCATGATTTGGCATGGGGGCAGTGATCCTATTGGGAGCCTTAGGAGGGTCAAATTCAATCTCTTTGTTGTCAATCAAATCTTGAATCTTGTTTTTAGAGACCAACAATTGTCGGTGTCGTTTCCAAGACTATTAGAATGGTAGGCACATCTCACATTCAGATTGTACTTAGGAGAAGAGGTATCAGGTTTTTGAGGAGGATCCCTTAGTGTGATAAGTTCCACTTTTAGAAAATGTTGTAATTCTCGAGACAATGGCATATTAATCTTAGTATACTACCTCTCTTGAAACTTTATCCTATGTCTATTGCCCTGTTGTTGTTGAACATGTGTAGGATCAGAAATTAACACCGCTCCCATGGACTGACGGTGGTTATTATTATTATTATGGCTCCTTTGACCATAGACAACATTAGCTTCTTTTTTTATCAACAAAGGGCTTTTTCACCTCATTAGAGGTTGAGGACATTGGGATCTTCCCACTTTTGGTACCGCTTTCAATCCTTTCCCCAGTCAGAACCATCTCTGTAAAACCAGACGAGGAACTCCCGATCAGCAAATTAAAGAATGGGCATGTCAGAGTACCCATGAACATGTCTACCATTTCTTGATCAGTCAGAGGAGGTTGCACCCTGCCAGCTAAATCCCTCCATTTCTGGGCATACTCCTTGAATCCTTCTCTTGAGTCCATGGACATATTCAGCAATTGCACTCGGGTTGGTGCTAGGTCAGCATTGTATTGGTACTGCTTGTAGAAAGCAACATCCAAGTCTTCCCAGGTATGAATGTTGGTTCCTTCCAACTAATAGAACCACTCTAGTTGAGTGCCAGCCAAACTTTCTTGGAAGAAATGGACCCATAACTTCTGATCAGCAGTGTGACGCTGGATCTTTTTGACGTATGATCTCAAGTGAAGTTTGGGACAAGAGACCCCGTCATATTTGGAAAAGACAGGGACCTTGAACTTAGGTGGGATGACCACCCCTAGAACCCGCCCTAGTTCCCTGAAATCCAATCCTGGTATCTTCTAGATTTCCATGGTGTTGAGACGATCCTCCAGCTACTTGTATTTGTCATCAGCAAGAGGATACTGCTCCTCAGAGTAGTCAGCTTCATCTTCTTCAGACCCTGGATTGTTGTCTTCTTCATTGGTGTTCTTGTTTTCTTCATCTTGAGTGTCTCCCTCATTTGACAGAGTGGTGAAGTCTAGAGATTCACTTGCCGGTCCTCTGACTCTTCTCCCCAGATTCAAGACACCAGCCAATTTCTTAGTCTTCTTCTTCTTATCTTTCAAGATGAGAGTCTTCAGATCCTCTTTCCCTTTAGCTAGAGCCAAAAACATCTGCTGTAACTGAGCATTTTGTTCCTGAAGATCCTTGAAGTTTTGTTTGAGGGCCATTTCCTTTGCTGAAATAAACAGCGAGAAGATGAGAAATCTATACTCGAAAACCTGCTCATGAAATGATGTATGATATGTAGATGCAATGTTTTCAAGGATCCCGCGGGGTAAACACAAGAAGCGGTTAGAATCTGACTGTAGCTTTGATTGAAGAACTTCGTATAGTTAAAGGTTCTTCTACGAGAATCAAGCTCACCATGTCGAGTGAGTCATAGCCTCCGACTCAAGTTATTGCACTTTGGTTTTTTAAACGGCATTGGATAGAGGAAAATAAACCCCCTTGCCCCTTTCTAGATGTCTGGTTCATCATAACCTGCATCACAGACCCTTGAGATCCTTGAAATGGTTAAGGAAATGTTATGGCATGATGTTATGAGGTGTATGCTATGCATCAAGCAACAATGTAAGGTTATGAAGACAAGTAAGTCTTGCAATATGACTATAAACAAGTCCTGCAAGGAATTCATGTTGTTAAATAATGAAAGCAAACAAGTCACACAAGTATCCTTAGGTTCAAAGCCTTGCATGGATTCGATAGGTAAGTACCCTCTTGAAGTATAGTTGGTTAAAACTGTCCTAGAAAGTAACCGGGCTCTAGGGAATCTCAATATCACTGATCTTTCTTCACCATGAATTGTTTCGACGCAAGCCTCTTTATTGGCAACCAAAATATCTCAGAAGTATGATCTCAATGAGCATAGTATCGAGTATCAACCAACTTTGGACTGCACCAAAGCCGGCTATCTCACTACTTCCTAATGGCCAAGTTGTTCAATTAAAGATTCTGAGGTCAGTTGGTGCTTCATGACACCACAAAACGGCCACGTATTCTCCTTGACTACTCAATGGCTACCGGTACCAACAAATGTGTCACATCAGCGTAGCTATCGTTTTAACCGTGTCGGTATACCCTGCACAGTTCCCACGATCTATTGCTACTTACCTAAAAGGTGCCCTAAATCTGGGTGTGGGATCTTTTAGTAACAACCCAAACAAGCCCTAAAAGATAAAGCAAACAAAACACACAATGAAAGAAAAAATTAACTAAGCTCTAAGGTAACCCCACTTTTTATATTTTCCCAGAAGAGTCGCCAGTTCTTTGATACGGTGGCAGAACCGACTATTTATACTAGTTTTGTGTTTTTGTTTGCAAATGTTGCGGTAAGTAAGAGTCGCCACCGACTTTTTGTTTATCCAATAAAGGAAAGGGTGAAAATAATAGAAAAAGACCTTTCGAGAGTTTTCTAAGTAAGGGGGTAGATTATGGAAAGGGAAGGTGTTAGCACCCTTTCTATCCATAGTTATCTACGGGCTCTTAGATGCTTAGCTCATTTTGAAAATACCTTGTGCTTTGTGTGTTTTGAAAAAAAATATTTTAAATGCCAACATTAAGGCGATTTGCTTTATGATAACTCTTGTATCAGTCCTCAAGAGTGTTGATAAAGCGTTTTTGAAAATGTTTTTGAAAGTTGTTTTTGTGTAAGTGTAAATTTGTTTTGAGCATGGCATCTAGGAACTATCTACTTTTACTCGAAAGGGTCGTTCTTTTCCTCTTTTCCTTTATACAACGCTATCCTACTATTAGTGAGTAGGTAGCCCTATCGTTAGATGTTTGAGGGACATTCAAAGGGAGGTTTATACAGTCACAAAGGCAAATAGGTAAGAAACTTTAGTAACTACCCTAGGGTTTTAAGATCATTTTTATTGAGGCAACATCGAGAGGGTCATCGAGGGACTTATGATCTTTTAAACCAGAGGGTAGCCACTAAAATCTATCATGTTTCGAGAGTTGTGACTGTTTTTCGAAGGCAACCAAAGTAGGGGTACCCTAGAGGTGCGCATGTGAAAGTGTGTTGTATTAAACTATTTTAGTCTTGTGTTAAGTTTGATAGCGTTTTGATTATTAAGCTCTTGTCATGCAATCCTATTATGATACATCTAAACAATTAATATATGTACAGGAAATATAAAGTGTAGAAATTAAATCCCACGCTATTACATGGCTTTGGGGAGGGAGATTATTACAAGTCCAAAATGGGGGAAAATTTAAAAGCAGCAAAGTAAAGTCCTAGTTAAGTCTATTACATCCGAGTAAGCAGATACAATAATATGCAAAAGTGCGATAGTAAAAGTAAACGTGCGAATTAAAAATACGTCTAAAATTCCTAAGAAAAATGAAATCTTTTTTTGTTTGTTTTTGACCTATGGAAAGAAATATAATTTTAAAAATCCTAAGTCTATTTATTTTTAAATTAAAAAGGGTTAAAATAATTAATCAATTAATTTACAAAATTTTAATTAAGAAAATACTAACTAATATTTTTTTGTGATTTTTATCTGATTTTATAATGCTATAAAAAAGAACAATTAAAAGCGAAAATAAAATGGGTCAGGATAGTAAAGGTAATAGGGGGTGTGAATTGGATTTTTATTTGGCCCAAATGAAACTAAGCCCAGGCCACATTGGGATCTTGTGCTATTGGCCATCGGGTGTCCATCCTGAGGTGGTACTCCTAGGGCATTGGATCTGATCTCCTTGTCATCCATCAGCTGGAGCTTGAAGGCGCATGGGAAATGTTTGAAAGGAAGCACACTGGATCTGCAAGATAATTGTTAAAAAACATAATACATGACCTGGGTTTCGAACCCATGCCCTTTCGACTGCACGCATTCCCCTTTACCATCTGAGTTGTTTATTCATTCATTGATACAAATAAAATCATGACATTAGATTAGTAAAACAAATCAGATATATATATATATATATATATATATATATATATATATATATATATATATATATATATATATATATATATATATATATATATATATATATATATATATATATATATATATATATATATATATATATATATATATATCGAAATCAACACATGCGCGATGCCCAAGCCAGAAGGAAATATGTGTCTGGATTTTGAGATTCGAAGGACTTAATTTCAAATCCGTAATAACGGTGTCCTGTTACCTTGGGATTGATTTTCACATGTAACAAGGTTAACAACCACGAACATCATTCATAGCATGGATATACAATCAATATGGATTTAAATTACATATTGAAAGAGTTTGAGATCGAAGGCCTGTTACCAATGGAGGGAATGAGTGGAATGATTGCTTTGGATTGAGGAGGCCTGTAAAGATTTGCTTCGATTACAACAACTTTGTGAATGTTTGGATAATTTGGGTTGGATTTCTTATGGGGTAATGTGTGTGTATAGGCAATGTGTGTCCTAAGCAATGTTTCGTCTGGCTGAAGCATGTGTGTCTGGGCTTTGAAGGCATGGTGGTGGACGAAAATGGTAAGAATCAACCATTAACCATTGCTTTGAAGGCATAATCGAAAGTATTTAAAAAGTTGCCATTTTTGATGATTTTCTACAATTTTGGGCTTTGAGTGAACCTGGACAGGTTTCACATCTTGACTCTTTCCAATGCTCTCAAACCTTATTCTTCGATTGGATATGAGTTCCAATTCGAATGGCTCAAGGCCTCATCATTGTGGCTTTTTCGATTGGGCCACTATCTGCCTTAGTTGCTTAATCTGAAAACTATCCAATCAGCCTAGTCGAACAATTCTTGTTCCCTTCAATTCAACCATCTCTTTATCTTGGCCCGTCGAAGATTTGTTTTGTCCTTTCCTTCAAACATAGTAGTGTAGGTGGTCCTTCGATTCTAACTCCAACCCTTTTCTTGTTTACAAGAAACACCTTTACTGCGTGTGAGTCCATCTTTGATTGGTGAATACAGCTTATATGCACCAATCGAAGGGTAACCTAAGAGTATCAGAATTTCTCTTCAAACATCTAACACCTGTTCAGGTACATGCCCGAAGCTCTGAGGTGACTTATATTTGGCTGATTCGTCTCAAATTGTCCTTCGATCACGCCATGCTTGAAGATGGCATGTTGTTGTACCCCAAAATTTTCCCTCTCATTTCTCAATAAGTCTCTCATAAGATCTTCATATATTCAAGTCTGCACAAGGTTTGATCAGCTCAAGACACCTCCTTAAGCACTGATGACTCAAATTAGGGTTTGAGTTTGCACAAGGACAAATGGACTTTTAATGCCCCATATGACTTTCATGAATCATTTTGGACCCTCAAGATTGCTCATGTCAAGTATCAAGTCTTGGATCACATTTTTGCTCAGTCAATTGATCAGTTGACCTAAAATCAGTTGTATTGGGGAAAAAGTCAATTGTGGTTAATTTACAGTCAAACTTCATAATTTTTGATCCATATCAACATCATGAACTCATATATGTAAATTGATCAAGTTTGGATCATAATTCCTCAAGAAATTTGATCAGATCATCAAAAGGGCAAAATGGTCAAAATTAGGGTTTTGACTGAGGAGGTTAACTTTTTCATTTTTGACCTAAAAATTGACCTATTGGTTTAAGACATGATCTCAAGGATTCAAATACATCATTTTGACCTAATGTAATGGCTCAAAACATTTCTCAAGATCAATTAATTGATAGTTGAATTCCAGTCAACTGATGAAAAGTCAACTGTACACTGAAAAGTCAAACTTTAACTTTTTGATCAAAATCAAGTTTCAACGATTACAATTCATCAAGACTTGTCAAAATATGAAACTTGTTCATCAAGAAATCAAAAATTCAAATTTACACCATGATACAAGATGATTCAAAGGAAACTTCCAACATGAAAGTTGTAGGTCTCAATGAGATATAAAACATTGTAGGGAAGAAATTTTCCTAGAAATTCTTGGATCTCAAGTAATGATTTTGTGAAGACATGTTCATGAAACTTAAAAAACTTAGTGAAATTTTGCCCTAATTAGGCTAGCTTTTGACCTAACTTCATGGCAATTTTTCACCTAGTTCTAATTTGAATTTTCAAAAATGTCCAACATGAAGGTTGTATAGGATGTTACAAGCTTTCCAAAATGTCCGAGAACTCATTAATATCATACTTGAGCTAAGAGAATCTAAAGCAAGAAGTTAGGGTTTCAAACTTGAATTAAAAGTTAATTTTATGATGAACACTTGATCCAATCTTCAAGCATGCTGTACAAATCCTACTTTGCAGGCTTCTAACTTGCCTTTCACTCCATAGTTAAATGCTTGTACACCTGTTAGAGCTTTAATCCAAGAATTCAATGCATTGTCCATGCTTAATACCATTTTAGGAAGAAATGCAACATTGCCATTTTGGAAAAGTGGCTTTTTCACAAATTCCATTCTTCTTGAGCTCTTAACTTGTTGTCTATGCACACACACTTTTCAAAGACTAGAAGCTGCATGTTTAAAGTGATTCAACCACTCTACATTACTGGTATAAAATATTGAAACTTGATTTTCTCACTTTTCTTCAAAATCAAGCAACCTAGCCATAACCCTATAACTCAGAAATCTGTTGTGCAAAAGTCCTCTAACCTTTTTCATATAACTATACAAGTTATTTGCAATCTAATAGACGAGCTCAAGTACACTGAAACTCTCTCAAACACTTGCAAGCCAGAAATTGCCCAAAAACACCATTGATGCACAATTTCTGACTTTGAACTTGTAAATCACATTCCCCTCGTGCGTTCTCATTCGTAATCAATCACAAAGATTCTATACCTCAAATATAGTCCATCCCTGTCCTTGATCCATAACTGTAACACTATTTTCATCAACCTCCATAACCAAAAAACAGAGTCTGCAAGTTGACTTCTCAAGGCCATTTCAGCCATCCTCATTCCAAACTAATCATTGCATTAGCTTCCTGGAGGTTCACTGAAGCTAACCTGATCATCACAACTCCTTGAAAGTTGCTCAAACTCATTTCACGATTTCCAGTTTTGAGGTATCTTTTCTGAAATTCTATCTTTTCATTTAGGCATTGTTAAGCTTGCATTTGTGAAGATAAAATGTAGACATCATTGCCCTGAAACTGTATATGTCCATAGATTTCATTTATATTGATTGAGCTTAGAGAATTTTAGGTTTGAATCTCTAAAAAAAGTTAGGTCAGCATTTGGTACTTTTAGAAATTCTCATTCATCTTTGATTTATAGCTTATGATATTTATATGGTTGGATTCGTAGGGAAAAATGGAGCAACTTTCATGTTTACATCTTTCATTTTTGTTGAGAAATGAGAAAGTTACAGGAACCATGACTGGAGGTTGAAGATGGAGTCATTTTCAAGACTTGATTTATGTTATGTATTTATTGTTTCATGTAAGTTAACGGATGTACAGCCACCCCAGTGGCCAAGCGGCACACATTTATCTCAAGGTCATGGGTTCAAGTCCCAGCGCTGCCTTTTGTTTTAATTTCCAACATTTTTGTTTCTTTTTTGTTTCAAACAACCAGCGTCTAGGCTTAGTTACTGGGCCTTTTCATTTTTGCTGCACCACACTGAAGAAGTGAAAAACATAAGAAGGGGGGGGGGGTTAATTGAAACTTAAAAATCAAAAGCAATAGACTCAAGATTTTTATCCTGGTTCGCTTGATCTCAAACTACACCAGTCCATCAGCCAAGGTGATTTCGCCTCTCTCTAACGAGGACTTAATTCACTAATTAAATAGATTACAAATCTACTTTGACAACTGCCAAAGTCTTCTTGAGTATAACCATAAATCGGTTTATCTCAAGGAAAATATCTTAATCAAAGAAAATTTACTGTGTACTATTTGTTTTTCGTTACAAAAACTGTATCACTACTGTGATGTATTGCACAATTTGAATATAGAGTGAATATGAATATTTGCAGCTTTTTGAGATTTTATGGAGCAGTCGTAAGGAAAATCATGAATGATTTACCCTTTGAGCTTGTTCATATAGGCGTGGAAATATTTCCAAATTGAAACGTGATAATGGACACTTAATGCACTTTCCATACTGAGAAGATTCTTGTCTGAACGAAGCCGTTGCATATGATACTGCCTTTAATGGAAAAGTAACGCTTCAGAACTTATGAGTCTTGCATGCTGCTTTGCTTCAGATCTTGATAAGTCAGAGGCATAAGGATCTGTTGGCGCGATAGACTTATGTGCAGAATCAAAATATCTTTTACTTTAGCACTAATTCTGATCATCATTCTTTAGAACATTCTGATTACTCAGCTTGAAAGCTTTTGTGGCTTAACTTCTGATACTGTTTCAGTCAGAACTTCTGTACAACATGAAACACAAATTTAGAGTGCATATTTGTTCTTTGTGTTTGTTATCATCAAAGATCTTATAAGGGTTGTAAAATCAAACTATGTTCTAACAATCTCCCCCTTTTTGATGATGAAAAAAACTAGGATTTTCAGTAAAAAATATACAGAACAGAAAGCTTAAGAGAGTCTCCCCATGAGTTGAGTACTCAAATAGAGATGAATTACTTCCCTGAAGTTCCTTCTCATCAGAGCTTTTAATGCATCTCCTTCTGTCTTTATCAGAATATGTTCCTGTTCATGCTTTCAGAGAAAAATAGAAGTTAAGATATTCAAAATGGTTGAGACTTTGTCTCGGATGAATCTTTGGAGAAGACCTTGGTTTTCGTTGTTGTAGTCGAATACCAAGCCTTGAATCAGCATCTCACGTGGGTCATCCCTTCGGGCATAACCAAACTGTCTTAGAGCTAAGCATGGGTTATAGGTGATACCTCCCCTAATGCCAAGTAGAGGGACATTATGGAATTCCCGACAACGGTCAACAATGATAACATTCTCTTTGGATCGAGAGCACCGATGAATATCTGAATGTTTGAGCGTCATTAACCTTTGTGACCACCTTAATCCTTTCTCATTCTTTAAGAATGATTGGGGAAGATGAGAAATAAATCATCTTGCCAGGAGAGGAGTGCAACACATAATGACACCTCTTTTCCTCATTGTGCGAGTGTGAAAGAGTGTAGGATATCCCCTAGCAATGTAGGCACCAGATTGCGTGACATGAAGATTTTGACAGCACTTACATCTATGAGTTGGTCGGGATTGGGAAACAAAACCATCCCATAGATTAGGAGAGCCACAATTTCCTCAAAAGCTTGCAAGTCTAAGGAATTCCAACAGCTTTGGGCTTTCTCAAACAGAAACTTTGCTAAGAAGCCTTTGGCACCACTTCTAGTTTCCCAATGGGTTGTGACATCAGATGAGTGCAAGTG
The DNA here is from genome assembly GCA_948472305.1 of Vicia faba. Classification (NCBI taxonomy): domain Eukaryota; kingdom Viridiplantae; phylum Streptophyta; class Magnoliopsida; order Fabales; family Fabaceae; genus Vicia; species Vicia faba. Next base: position 629,735,843 of record OX451740.1, read on the forward strand.
TAGAGCTAGAGCAATCTCTTCTGGATTTGGATCTCTTTTCGTACCGTTGAAAGGTAGTTGATTGAGAATGGGAATCCTCAAGAGTTGAGATAATTCTTCCAAAGTAGGCACAAGCTGATAGTCGGGGAATGTGAAGCAATGATGCAAAGCATCAAAGAACTGGAAGAGTACCTTCATCATGTCCTCCTCTGTGTTGGAGGTGATCAAGTTGTGTAGACGACCATGCCTCTCGGTGAATGGAGAGTTCTCAGGGATCTTTGAATCTAGATCCTTGAGTCGTGGATGAATTCTTACAAGGTTGACTTGGATAGTTTTCCTGCAGAATGAATTCATATCCTACAAAACAAGAACAAAGATAAATCTCCAAAATCCTTGAAATGGTTAGTGGATGCATATGATGTTCATGATGTCCATGATGTTATGTACAAGCATGCATATATAAACAAAGCAATCAAGTTCCTAGTTTAGGCTTGCATGGAGTTTTATAGGTAAGTACCCTCTTGAAGTTTAGTTGGCTCAACTATCCTAGCAATAGTATCCGGGTTCTAAGGAGCTCAATATCACTGGATTGTTTCCTTGTACATTGTTTCAGCTCAAGCCTCTTTAATGGCGACCAGAATATTCCAATAAACCGACCCTCAATGAGTGGAGTATCGAGTATCTACCAAATTCGGACTGCACCAAAGCCGGTCATCTCACTACACCCTAAAGGCCAAGTTGGTCAAGTAAAGGTTCTAAAAGTTCGTTAGTGCTTCGCGACATCACTCAGCGGCCCCGTATTCTCCTTGACTACTCAAGGGCTACCGGTACCCACAAATATGTCACACTAACTTAGCTATTGCTTAGACCATGTCGGTATACCCCGCACAGTTTTCACAACGTATTGCTATTTACCTATAATGTATCCCCAAATCCGGGTAGAGGATTCAAACCCAAACAAAGAACCATAATGTAAAGCAAACAAATCAAGCAATGTAAGTAAGTAAATGTGATCTATCCCTAAGGTAACCCCACTTTTTATAAATCCCCAGCAGAGTCGCCAGTTCTTTGATGCGGTGGGAGAACTGACTTGAGGTTTTGCGTTTGTGTTCGCAAATGTTGCGGTTAGCAAGAGTCGCCACCGACTTTTTTTATCCAAAAGGAAAGGTGAAAAAGCACAGGAAAGACCTTTGAGAATGTTTTCTTGAGTTCGGGGGGTAGATTATGAAAAGGGAAGGTATTATCACCCTTTTTATCCATGGTTTTCCATGGGCTCTTAGTTACTTGCTAGATCACTTGCTTTGTTGTTTTGAAATGTGTTTGGTGTGGTTTTGAAAGTATTTTGTAAAAGAGGCCATTCGTTTAGGCAATCTTTGTAATGACTCTCGTTCATAAGAATGTATACAAAGATGTTTGTCTTTTTGGAAATGTTTTCAATGTTTGTTTGGAAGTGTGTGTGTTTGTTTTAAAAATAGCAAGGTTATTTGTTTGAAAAAAGAGCAAGTAACTAGAAGCAATCTACCTACTCAAATTTCTTTCTTATGTATTTTCTATTCCTTTGACATTGTCATCTTACCATTGATTTGGTAAGCAACCCTATCTTTGGAGTTTAACAGGACATACGCGGGTCATCGTATAACCATTATTAGCAATGTTGCAAAGTATCTTAGCATTTCGAGGGACTAAGATCATTTTGTAAGGCAACTTTGAATAGCCTCATCGAGGGACTAAGATCTTTTGATTTTGTTTGTTTTACCAAGATACTTTGCATGCGTAACATGGCTATTTTTGTGTAAGGCAACCAAGTGGAGAAACCCTAAGGGTGTTTGTGTGCAAGTGTGTTGGATTGCATGCATGATTTTATCTTGAATTAGGATTTTCTATTTCATTTATTTTATCTTGCCATACATATCCTAATCACTAGCATTTACACTTGAAAGCGATAAAATGCGGAAATGTAAAGTCCTACGCTATTACAATATTTAGAGGGTGGGGGTTCAAATTTATGAATGGGGAGTACCAGAGAGAAAAATAAAGAAAATAACAAGAGGAAGAAAGAAAGAAAAAGGAAAAGGGTCAGCGTGCTGCTGAGAGGAAGTCAAGTTCTGACCCTGACCTGCTGCAGAACAGCAACCTATTAGTGAAAATGTGTAAGTCAGAAGTTCTGACCCTGGTACGCTGCAAAACAGAAACCTGTTAGTGAAAATGTATGGGGTCAGAAGTTCTAACCCTGCTGGGAACACAATAATTTTCAGAAGTTCTGATATTACTGATGACAAAACAGGCCCCAGAAGTGCTGGCGTCAAAGTCAGAACTTGGTCTCCCTCTGTGATAGTCAGAACATCTGCAATTTGGTTATTTATCCACAAAACAGAAAACATTCCTAAGACAGTTTCAGCAGGTGCCATAGCATTTCAGAAGTCAGAACCAAAAATCAGAGGCAAGTTCTGAATTGATTCGTTCTCTACTTAAGCATACAGATGCGTGAATATCTCAGAACATGCACAATGTAAGAAGCATGATATCTACATTGTGTTTTTGAGCATGCAAATCTGATGATGCTTAAGCAATGTGGTGAGGGGCAGCAAGTGCTTACCTTGCAGTTGGAAAAAGTTTCTATGAACTAGAGTTAGCCTTAACCCTGATGATGTTCTAAACAGGTTCTTTGAATGGATGGATGAAGGGTATATGTGTGGGTCAGAAACTGTATGGGTGTTTCTTAGTTAAGAAATATTTTGAGATAAAATGGGGTTTGAAAGAAGGAGGTTCAAAGTTAATGGTTTGTATGTTGTGTTTACAGTTTTTTTTGAAACTCTGGGAATTTTGGGCAGAGATTCAAGGTGTTTTCTTGCTAAAACTTTCTGTTTCTTTTCAACAATTTTTCTGAACTTGGACCGGGCCTTTTCAATGGACAATGGTGTTCTATTTATAGGCAAAGCTTTGTGGGTTTTTAAAACGTTAAGTGGCGCCAATATCATGCACTAGATGTTGACTTACTCTTGAAGAAAGTTCATAAAAAGTTGTGATGATTGACAACTTTTAGCCTAGGTTGGGTTAGTAAGCGTGGATTAAGGAAAAGTGACACCCGTGAGCGAAAAGCAGCGCATGAACCCATACCTAAATCTGCACCATAGCGTTGCTATGTTACACGTGGAGAGACCCTTTGGACAAATACTCAAATGTGGTTGTGAGCTATGAGCATTAAATGGTGATGAGATTGGTCAAAAATCAGAAATATTGTAATATGAGATTTGCATCATTACTTAAATCTGAGCCAGAAGTTCCACTTCAGCATAGCCCAAAACAACGCACCCAAGTTCTGATCTTGGTATCCTGTGGCCTCAGCAAATTCTGAGGGCTCCCCAGGCTTTCCAACATGTCTCTTTGATTTTCCTCTGAAAACTCTGGACTTAGAGATTCTGCTTCAGTGTAGCACCCAATCTTCTGACCCCCTTACCTTCTGATTCCAACATGTTCTGAAGGAGCATTCAGATTTTTCATCGCGTTTTTATAATCTTCTGGCAACTTCTGACTGAGCTCGCGTAGATGCTGAAGAGCTACATTCTGATTGAATGTTATGTGCTGAGCCAAGTTTGCAACTTCTGACTGCTCCTGCCTGGAGGTTGGTTCAGAAGTTCTGAAGTGTCATTTTTCTTAAATACTTTAGAAAAATTCTAAGTATTTAGAATTTAACTTTTTCAAGGTAAAATTTGACTTTTGAGCTTCTTGATGAAACAAACTTCATATTTTAATATGTCTTGATGAAATATGATTTTTGTGTTTTGATTTTGATCCAAAAACCAAAGTTTGACTTTTTACCTTGTGAATGACCATTTTGCCCTTGTAAATGGCTTGCTTGGAAAGGAATGATAACTCAAGGCTTGGATTTGTATAAGAGAAAACTTTGAGAATCCAGGGTGATTTTCCAGAAAGATGAGAGGGAAAATTTTGGGGTACAACAGTTGCCCCTGCTCAATCTTCTTTAACCTGAGGAGTTAGATTGGCGAGGTTTTCCATTCGCGACTCGAAGGTGGAAGATGATTGGACACTAAAGTGCCCAGAAATTTGCGCTCGGTGTCAATAGGAGGAATGGGATTAAATATGCCATTTGGAGAGGTAATAAGATCTTGTTGGGGATGGGCTTGTGGATGCCATCCAAGAATGCTTGTTGAGATGTAGCTTGTATGTTTGGACATCAGAATGGCTTCTGTGTCTGAAGCATATCTGAACTGTATCAGGAGTATAGAAATCTGAATCTGAATGAGTACCAGAATGGCTTTCGTGTCTGGAGCGTATATGAACTGTATCAGGAGTTTATATATCTGAATCTGAATGAGTACCAGAATGGCTTCCGTGTCTGGAGCATATCTGAACTGTATCAAGAGTTTGTATATCTGAATCTGAATGAGTACCAAAATGGCTTCTGTGTCTGGAGCGTATCTGAACTGTATCAGGAGTTTATAACCCTGAATCTGAATGAGTACCATAATGGCTTCCATGTCTGGAGCGTATCTGAACTGTATCAGGAGTTTGTATATTTGAATCTGAATGAGTACCAGAATGGCTTCCGTGTCTGGAGCGTATCTGAACTGTATCAGGAGTTTATATATCTGAATCTGAATGAGTACTAGAATGACTTCCGTGTCTAGAGCGTATCTGAATTGTATCAGGAGTTTGTATATCTGAATCTGAATGAGTACCAGAATGGCTTCCGTGTTTGGAGCGTAGCTGAACTGTATCAGGTGTGTTGAAATCTGAATGAGTATCAAAATGGCTTCCGTGTCTGGAGCATATCTGAACTGTATCAGGTAGTTGAATCTGAATGAGTATCAGAATGGCTTCCAGGTCTGGAGCGTATCTAAACTGTATCAAGAGTTACATGTTATTAACGGTAGCTGTTAATCTTATCCTGAAAAGGGTAAAATGTTAGCTGAAACACCAAGTTATGTTGCATGAGATGTATGCTGCAATGTATTGGCTTTATTGATGTTTATGATATATGGATGCAATGTATGCGCATGTGAGCTGATTTACAGTGTTGCTGTTTGCTCGGGGAAAATAAATCCCTGACTGTTGTTGAGGATATGTAAGTCTTCAGGTCTTGAAGTTGAAGTGTTGATGAATTTCTTGAGTTTTAGGGACTTTTGATACTAGCTCCTTGAGTTGGGAAGGTATTTTCACAAAGCTGATTCGGATAGTATTTCTACGAGCGGAAGCCATGATCTGCAAAACAGAACAAAGATAAATTCCCTTGGTCCTTGAAATGGTTAGTGCAATAAGAATGGATGCTATGTTATGATGCATGATGTCATGTTCAAACAGGATAAATCACATATAAGCAAAACACACAATAGACCTTAGGTTCAAAGGCTTGCATGAGGTTAAAGGTAAGTACCCTCTTGAAGTTTAGTTGGTTTCAAACCTGTCTTAGAAAAGTAACCGGGTTCTAAAGATTCTCAATATCACTTATCATCCTTTATCGAGCATTGTTTCAGCTCAAGCAATCTTTTCTTGCAGCCGAAATATCTCGAAAGTCTAATCTCATTGAGTGTAGCATCGAGTATCAACCAATCCTCAGCTTTATACCGAGGCCAGCTATCTCACTACTTTCTAATTTCCAAGTTTGTTCAACTAAGGTTCTAAGGTCCGCTAGTGCTTCACGACACCACGCGGCAGCCCCGTTGTTGTACCCAAAATTTGCCCTCCCATATTCTCCAAGATTTGCTAAGAGCATGCTTCAAAATCTCCCAAGGGTTGCACAGTCCAATGGCCTCCTAACAGTCAAAAACTAGGGTTTTGGTTCTGGCAAAGAAATTGAAGCTTTCAAGGGTCCAAACAAGTCCCACATGCCTATAAACATTGTCAAGCATCCTCATGTCAAGTTTCAAGACTTACAGCACCAAATTGCACAGTCAAAAACCCTAACTGCTCAACAGTCAACTGCAGGGGCAAAATGGTCATTTGACAGTCAAAAGTCAAAATTTTTGGTCAACATCTTATTTTGAAGCCACAAACATCATTTGATCAATTCTTGATCATGATTCTCAAGGCATGGCTCAAAAAGTCTCAAGGTGCAAAAGTTTCTATTTTTGGACAGTTGAAAAAGTCAACTGTAACTTGACCAAGGCATAACTTCCACATGGTTTATCAGAAAAATTCCATCCAAAGCTCATTTTGAAGAGAATGACATTTCCTACAACTCATCTTAACACTCCAAGTCCAAGAAATGCTCTCACAAAAAGTTATCAATCTCAACATTATAGGTCATTTTCAAAAGTCAACAAAAAGGCACTTTAAGTCAAAGACCATAACTTGAGATTGGTAAATCAAAATGACATGGGACCAAAGACATTGGTTAGAGGACTTCAAGACCTTTCCAAAATGTCCAAGAACATGATCAAAGCTTAAAAATTGAGCAAGATATGCCTTGTGGAAGTTGTGAAAATTTTGGGAATTTTGAAAAGTCAACTTTGTTTCAAATGCCTCAAAATTGCTAATGGGCCACATTTTCTTCCAAGAATCATCACCCAAAAGCTATGCACGACCCATTGACCCAAAGGGGAGTTATTTTCCTATTTTTAATTAATTAATTGAATATTTAATCTATTTAATTCATTTAATTAAAATTAATTATAAGAAAAATGCTAAACACATGTTTCCAAATCTTTTTATGCAGCATATGCCCTCTTTAATCACTCAAGATTTTGTGCATCACTAAAAAGGCAAGATTTCTCATGATTGGCAATGGTTTTACATGGAAAAGATTGGAAAAGATTACATTAAAAAGCAAATATTTGATTCATGAATGCAAAGGTTTTTGGTTTGGATTTTTGACCCTAATTCATTCAACATATAAACACAAACCTAAACCTAATGCAAAGAAGCTGGAAGCTGCGCTCAGAATAAAATACAAACTTTGTATTTTTTGTCAAAAATTTCAAATCTGATTCCATAGCTAGAGCACTTTTCCAAGCCAAAGAACGATTCCATCACCTTCCTGACGCATCAAGGAAGCTTTCTGAATCAAAACCACAGCCTCTAACCTCAAGAATCGGTAGAATGAGGCCGCCCTGTTCTTGATATTTTGCATATTCGTATTTACCTTTTCATGCCATATTAATGCATTCTAATGATTGTTTTACACTAACATGAACTCAATAAAGCTAATGGTGCCATTGAATTGGATTAATAGTGCTTGTATAGAAAAATGCCATTGATGTTTTCTAGGTTTTCAGAGGTGTGAATTTGGGGCTTTCCTCTTCTGGAAAAATCAGACAACCAGACCCATGCCATTAGAATCAGAAGCTTCATACGAATTAATTCCACACGTCGTGCTCAATTTATGATCAACGCTGTTCTATTCGCTATTTTTGTATGTGTCATTTAGTGGGGGTTTAAAACCCCCGCTATCCATGTTTTGTTTTCAGGTAACACGAAGAAGAAGGAGGACGTGTCTCAGCCAGAGTGGACGGTTTGAATTTAGCGCGTTTTTCAAGCTACAAGCGCCTTCTCACATATCTTATTCAGCATCCATTATAATATCATAGTGGCTCAATAGCACAATTGGTAAACACGCTGGCAGGCAGGTATTGGGACCTGGGTTCGATTCCCAGGTCCCCTTTGCATATTTCATATTTTTTCTTGTAATGTGTTTCTACGCAGCTTGCATCCTAAGGTCCACCATGCAACTCCATGCCTTGGCTTGCCAAACGTCCCAAGAGATGAATCCAAAGGCCAGCACAGGACTTCCATCATGCACCTTGGTCAATGATCCATACGTGATCATGGGAAGGTCAAAAAAGGCCAGATTTCAATGGGCCTCATTACTACAATATACCTCCAAAAGGGTCAACAAACCCCCCCTATGTTTGTATTTCTTTTCTCATTCTTTTTCTTTTTGTTTGTTTTAATTTAATGATTTTCTCTTTTAATTCATAAAATAAGTTTTATAATATAAAAAAATCAGAAAGTCAAAAAATAAAAATATATTTATTTATTATTTAATGTATTAATGTTTTTTGTTGTAAATAAATTTGATAATTAATTTAGCTTTAAATTAGAGTTTTAACTTTAACTTCTTTTCTTAAATAAATTAAAAACATAAAAATTAGGGTTTCTAGCTTTTTATTCTTTTTTTCAATAGTTAAAATTTCTTCTCATTATTATTATCAATAATTAATTATTTTTGTAAATAAATTTGTAATTAAATAATTAGGTTAAAACTAGGTCAAACTTAAACATTTTTTTTAATAAATTAAAAATAGTTTAGAATTAGGGTTTTTAATTCCAATTTAATTTTCTCATTAAACTCCATAAATACAAAAAACTCCAAAAAAAAAAAATTCTCTCTTTTATTTAACTTAATTAATTTATTAATTGTAATGTAATTTCTTTAAAGGGTCCAACGCCCTCGCATTCGATTATAATTTCTTTTCGCACATTTACTTTTATTTCCTTTTTTTTTTAATTTTCATGTAATTGCCCCAAAGCTTTGTAATAGATTAATTAGGGTATTTACTTTCCGCATTTTTATTTATTCAAATCGGGTCTTGGTTTGATTTGGCGATGTAGACCCGTGCCTTTGTAATAGCGTAAGACTTTTAATTCCGCACCTTTTAACTGTTAATAACTACATGAAAGAATGAATGTCAAAAATAAAAACAAAGCGTAGATCACCAATGCATGACAAGATAAACATAATTGAAAATGACACACAATTCACACACCACCCCTAGGGTACACCTCATTGTTGCCTTGCCCCTCGAAAAGTGGTCGTCGAGTAGAGGACGTTTTAGTAAGTCCTCATGTCCATGAACATGGCATGGGGGTAGCTTCTAAGGTGTCTTCCTATTGCTCTGGTGACCACAATGTCTCGAACCCTCGAATTGACCCGAACACCTCCAACGGTGGTGCTACCTACCCTTCAATGGTGGGATGGCACTACCTCAAGGACATTTACACTGACGAATTCCTTAGGGTAGGTAGATGACTCGTAGATACTTGCTCTAATCCAAAACAAATCAAAACTCTTTTCACACCGACACTTTTCAAAAAGCTTTCAAAAACAACTTTTCAAACACTCTTGAGGACTGATACAAGAGTCAAACTGAAATTTTAAACAAAACTTTTTCAAACCCACTCACCTTGAAAAGCAAACAAACAATTTTGAAAACACAAATGAGCAAGTATCTAAGAGCCCATGGATAACCATGGATAGAAAGGGTGCTAACACCTTCCCTTTCTATAAATCTACCTCCCGAACCGAGAACTAATCTCAATAAGGAATTTTTCTGTGCTTTTGTCCTTTCCATTTGGAGAAAATAAAAGACGGTGGCGACTCTTGCTTCCGCGACATTTCGCGAACCAGCGTTAAACAGTCAGTTCCAGATCCACCGATCACACCCGTATTCTCCTCGTTTCCACACGAAGAATACCGGTACCAACCAAAGTGTCACACCAACACAGCCATCTCTTAAACCATATCGGTCTATGCCGTACAGTCTCCACGATCTATTGCTGTTTACCTAAAAAGTGTCCCCAGATCCGGGTGTAGGTTCTTTAATAATACCCAAACAAAACCCATGAATTTAAAGCACGCAAGGCAAAACAAGAAAGCAATTTTAAAATGACCTAGATCCTAAGGTAAACCCCACTTTATATTTCCCCAGCAGAGTCTCCAGTTCTGTGATACGCTGGCAGAACCGACTGTTAATACTGGTTTTGCATTTTGTATTCTCAAATGTTGCGGTAAGCAAGAGTCGCCACCGACTTTTATTTTATCCAATCAGGAAAAGGAAAAAGAATAGAAAAAACCTTTTTTCGAGAGTTTCTGAGTACGGAGGGTAGATTATAGAAAGGGAAGGTGTTAGCATCCTTTCTATCCATGGTTTTCCATGGGCTGTTAGGTACTTTCTCATTTTGAAATTGCTTGTGTGTTCTTGTTTTGAAAAGTTTTATTTTACTTTATTTTAACCCTTGTTTCTGTCCTCAAGAGTGTTACGAAGTTGTTTTTGAAAACTTTGTTTGGAAAGTGTTGGTGTGAAAAAGTTTGTTTGTCTGAGCAAGTACCTAGGAACTAATCTACCTACTCGAAAAAAGTCGGTTCGTTTTCCTTTAGACATCGCTATCCTATTATTAAGGAATAGGTAGCACCGTTGTTGGATTTTTTAGGGACATTCGAAGGGACATGTACGATCACAAAAGCAATGTTAGGAAACGTTAGTAATCATCCTAAAGCTTTAAAGATCTTGTTTCGAGGAAACATCCGAATGGGTCATTTTAGATCTTTCGGGGCTAGAGGACAACCACTAACAAACCCTATACTTCATGACCATTTACCGAAGGCAACCGAAGTGGAGTAAACCCTAAGAGTGAGCATGTGCATGTGTTTGATTTCAGTTATTTAATCTTTGCATAATTAAGGTGATCTACTGTTTTAATTTTCAGTTAGTCTTTCCATACAATCCTATTAACATACATCTAAGCAGTTTATAGTTTGCGAAAATTAAAATGTGGGAAAGTTTAAAGGTCCTAGCTATTGCAGGGCTTTTGCAGATACATAATTATTTTGGACTGAAAATAAAAATATGGAATTTAAACCCTAATTACTATTACAACCTCGAAACAGTTACAATAATAATAAAAGGAAATTAAAAAATGCGCGCGGCGAATTAAATGCGAGAATTAAAGAACCCTAAAAATTTGATTGAAAAATTATTTAGGTTATTATTTGAGAAAAATCAATTAGGTTATGTACAAATTAAAACCCTAATTTCTAATTAATTTAAATTATAAAAAAGGAATTAAATTTTCCCTAATTTTAATTAAACTAATTAGTTAAAGAAATAAAATATTTTATGAAAAAAATAATTTTTGATGTTTTTATGATTTTTTGATTAAACAAAAAAGAAAATAATTTTTGCGTTATTTTGTGAAAGGAAAATAAGTAAATAATAAAAAAAATAAGAATTAAAATAAAATAATTAAAATAAAAGAATTAGAGATGGGCTCGTATTGAAGCTGAAAATGGGGGTGTATGTCTGAATTTTGTAAGCCCATTAGTTGCTGAGCCCAGTCTTTCGCTTGATCTTGTATAGTTCACACTTAAAGGGTGCATCATGGGCCTTCTTTTGGTTGAGCGTTTGATCTGAATAGAGATGAATCCCGTGGCTGGATGATGGAAGCGCATGGTAGACTCCTGGCAAGGTAATGCATAGAATCTGCATATAAATGTTAAGAAAATAGTAAAACGCTGGGACCTGGGATCGAACCCAGGTCCTCCCACTCATTCCACGCTTGCCCTGACCATTTGTGCTACGCTGCTTAGTTGTAAATACAACAACAATATATATTATAGAAAATAACTAGAATGACTTAAATAAACGCATGAAATTCAAATAAGCCAACGGTGTTCAGTCACGTTATCGTCTTCTTCACAGATCTTTTGTCTTAGTTTTAACACTTTTACCTACGGACAACCTCCATAGCTACAGACCTGCAAACTTTAAAAATCCACAGCAAGCATGATAAATCAATTCTAGCTACGCCAATCAACTCGTTTTGACCTTACGAGTATGATGGCATCCTTCTCTGGCCTTAAATTTACCTGTACAATAAATCCCTAAAATGGAGGAAAAACCCTAATAATGGCAACTCATTGTTTATGCGTCAAAACTAACAATTAAGTATACAGAAAGTTTCCAGGCAGTCATGTGAACATAAATATGTAACCAAAACATGTTAACAATGCAAGAATGAATAGATACGAACTCGGAAAAAGTGACAAATCGTGAGAGCAATATGTGACGATTCCTGAAGCTTTGAGGCGTGCAAATGGTCCTGTTAGCTTCAGGAGATATCCAGGAAGAGATTTGTGGCTTTGAATGGCTTTGAATCGTCCTATAGATTAGAAATTGGATCCACACTTTTTGTCAAAATTTTCAGTTTGGTTTTTCTGCTTGCACGGCTTCAATCCTTGTTTTTATGCATTGTTTGTGTCTTATATATGTATTAGAACTAATTAGGTCAACAAAAACGCATTATATCTTTGAACATTATGAAGATTGGATTTGATTTTGTTCTTATATGATATGTTTCTAAAACAAGCATAATCATGCCAATTTTGCTTCAATTTGCCTTGATCTGATTTGATATGATTTACCAACCTAATTGGATTTGATTCCTACAAAAAATCAGATCAAAAATCAATCTTTTATATTTTTTTTTCTATTTATTTGATTTAATTTGAATTTTAAATAATAAAAAATCAAAATAAAATAAATAATGAAGAAAATAAAGTATAGATGCTGATTTGGGTCGTGGACCATGTCACAAACAAGATTCAATCATGAAAAGATAGGCCCATTTGACAAAAAAATGCATTTTTTAGCACATTTGACTTTTGGCAATTTTGCAAAAATTGTCAACTTTGACAAGGCATATCGCTTCCAATTTTAACCCTAGAGAGGTGTTATTGGACTTTTTAGAAAGCTTAGGATGTCCCGTAAAAAACCCTTTTGGTCTCATCTCAATTGGGTCTTCCATGTTCATGTAAGAAGCTTTTATCCAAAAGGTGTTTTTGTTGACTTTTCAAAAGGACCTATAATGTAGAAATTCATATCTTTTGATGAGTGAATATTTTGAACTTGTGGGATGAATATGAATTGTAGAGAATTTCATCCTCTTCAAAATGAGCCTTGGATGGAAAATTTCTGATAAAGTATGAAGAAGTTATGTCTGGTCAAAGTTTGGTTGACTTTTCCTAAGAAACCCTAATTTAGCAACTTTTGGGTTTTGATGAATTTGGGGCATTCCTTGAGGAATCATGATCATCCCTTGATAAAATGATGGATATAAATTTAAAATGTTGATGTTGACCAAAAATATTGATGTTTGACTATATGTGGGCCGCAGTTGACTTTTAACCTAGTACAATTGATTTTCAGGCATCTGAGTAGTTGACTGAGCAAACATCTTGTGCAAGGCATGAAACTTGACATGGATGATCTTAAGAACATATTAGGGACATGGAAAGAAGTTGGGACCTTTGGAGCTCCCACACCCTGATGAAAATGGAAACCCTAATTTGAGGTACATTGCCTTAGGAGAGAGTTTGTCTGGTCTAATCTTGGGCATCTTTGAACAAGTTGGGGACCTCAATGGGCATGTGTTGAGTAAAATGAGAGGCAAATTTTGGGGTACAACAAAGAGTATCCATACAATTTCTATTTTCTAGAATTTGCATTATTTCTGGTTTAATTTATTGGTTTGATAAGTACACAATGAAGCACTTGTTTGTGGTAAACTCTGAGCCTTTTCAAACTAAACTGTATATCATAATTATGTCATTTGCTAACCACTTTAAGTCTAAGCCCTTTCTTCCAGTGACATAGCCACAGTAATTATCCAATTGACTTGAAAGATTAAATCTTTCCACTATTTCTTTGGAGTTTAGTAGAAAATTTAGTTTCTTGGTCATATGCAAAAGGATAACTTTGGGGTTGCTCTTGGAAGTGAGCAAAGCTTAAGTTTAGGGTTGGGGTACTAGAGATTTTGGTAAAAAATTCAAAAATAAAAATGAGAAAAATTAAGAAGTCAAAGAAGCTTTTGCAAAACAAATGAGAAAAATAATGTTTAGGACCATAAAATGTTAATCTCTAGTACCAAAGTGATTAATTAAGAAAGAGTTGATATGAAAAGGAATATGATTAAATAAGGAAAACTAGGTACCTAACTCCAAAGGTTTAATCTTACTATCGCAAACTATCCTACTCCGACATAAACCACATTACAACCTTGAAAGAACTCCAAAAGTGTGTGTTTAGATGATTTTGATTGATTTTATTAGAAATTTTACAAACTTATGGTAAAATAATTTTGTACATTGATTATGTGATTACCTTATGAAATCAAGTGAAAAAATAGTGAGCTGAGAGACATGTTGATTACTTGTTGTGTTGGAAGAAATTTTTCAAATTTGCTCTATTGAAGTCAGGAACTAGAAGGATGATCAGGTAAAAAAATTGGTGATGTTCATTCATTATTATTACAATTCATTTTTCTATTTGAGATGTGCAATTGCAGGTGAGTTACTTGAAGACAAGCAACAAATTAAGTTTAGGGTTATGATGACACCCTATCATCGCATATATTTGTTGAAGAAACAGAGAAAAACGAGCCAAAGATCACTTAATTTGACAAAGAATATTCAAAGAACGAAGCAAAAATGACCAAGTATGAAGAAATATAGACTTGGAGAAAATTGGCTGAAAAATAGAGCAAACACGTGTCATCCTCTGAAATAATCATATCACCATCGCGCGCCATCACATGCATGATGGACCTGGGTAAGTTGCATCACACGCGCGATGCAGGCTAGCATGCACGAGATGTCCTTTACTCTGGTCACTTTTCTAATGCGATCTGACAGTTCTTGAAGGCTTTTAAAAAGGGGGATTTTTGGCACCTTTTCCAAGAGTTCTACGATTTTACACTACAAGTGACAATTTTCAACACCAGAAGGCATATTTGGAGCACATTTGAGGCAAGTTATTCAAGGGATCTCTTATGCAAACTGTCACACCCCCTAAACCCCCGTGCAATTATATGGCATAATCAGAGTAAATTAGCATGCATATCAAAAGAGGGCGTCACATGTACTAGAAATACACTGGTCATGCTCATAACACACATTTAAAGTCATGTTCCATATACTCACGTATGCATATCGCATCGAAATAATTTTCTTTTCAAAAGATACCATTAATTGAATCTCATAAATAGAAATAATATATTCAAACATTAGGCACTAAAGGCCACCATCAGATAATCTCAATACAACATAAATAAAAGAGAGTATAACAAAATATATCTTAAAAACAAAATGATTTTAAACGTTTCCCCGTGTTACATGACTAGAGCATGACTCACTACCTAAATACAGATAACAAAGAACTAACTCTTCTGACAAATCCTCGCAAGAAGCACCACTATCTTCGGTACCTGAGCGATGTCGTATAAGGAATCATATCAACAGATGGGTAATGTTGTACCCCAAAATTTCCCCTCTCTTTTCTCAAGACATTTCTCACAAGATCTTCAAATAACTCAAGTTTGCACAAGTGTTGACTAGGTCAAACCACCTCCTAAGCACTGATGCCCCAAATTAGAGTTTTGATTTTTCACAAGGACAAATGGACTTATAACGCTTCAAGTGACTTTCATGGATCATTATAAACCTCTAATAATACTCATGTCAAGTTTCAAGTCTTGAATCACAATTTTGCCCAGTCAATTGATCAGATGACTGAAAAATCAACTACATTGGTTAAAAAGTCAACTATGGTCAACTTACAGTCAAACTTCAAGATTTTTTACCAATATCAACAATTTGAAGTCATATTCATCAATTGATCAAGTTTGGATCACATTTTCTCAAGAAAAGTGTGCAAATCATCAAAAGGGCAAAATGGTCAAAATTAGGTTTTTGACTAGAATGACTGATTTTTGACTTTTGAGCTAATACATAACTTATTGGTTTGAAACATGATCTCAATAATTAAAGTACATCATTTTTACCTAATTTCATGACTCAATTCACCTCTCAAGATCAAACACTTAATAGATGAAATTTGGTCAACTGATGAAAAGTCAACTGATACACCAAAAGTTAAACTTTGACTTTTTGATCAAAATTGAGTTTCAAAAGTAAATATTCACCAAGACATTAAAAAATATGAAGCTTTATCATCAAGAAATCAAGAAAGTCAAAAGTCAATTTGAAAAGTCAAAACTTTTCAAGACTCAAATTTTTCTAAGTGTTTTTGTACATGATAATTTCACTACTTCATGCCAATTTTCACCAAGATCCAAGATGATTCAATGAAAACTTTCAACATGAAAGTTGTATATCTTTATGAAATCTACAAATTTGTATTAGAGGGCTCATATCCAAAAAATTCTTAGATTTTAAGTTATAGGCCCATGAAGTCATGCACTTTTTCTTAAACACTTAGTGAAATTTTGACCTAGTTTAGGCAGATTTTTTGTTCCAACTTCTTGGCCATTTTTCACATAGCTCCAATTTGACTTAGATAAAATGGAAAATGTGAAAGTTGTAGAGGATATTTCAAGATTTCCAAAATGTCCAAGAACTTGAAGAGATCATTTTTGAGCTAAGAGAATCGAAGAGAGGAAGTTGAGCAACCATTCTTGAAATGCAAGGCATTTTTGTGATGAACACTTGAGCAAAACCCTAGCCTATGCTTCATAAATTCACTTTGCATGCTTCTAACTTGTGTTTCACTCCATAATTAATTTATTACACAACTGATAGAGACATTTTCCAAGCATTTGAGCTCTTATCCAATTTGCATTTCCATTAATGGCACAAAGTAACACTGCCATTCTAGTAAAGTAGCTTTAATCACAAAGTCAACTTGTCTTGAACATTGCACTTGTTATTTCTGCACAATCATCGTCTAAAAAGTAAGATAAACATGTTTAAAGTTTTCTAGCCCCCCTACAAGCCATGTAACTTTCCTTGGAACAATGCTTGTCAAGCTTGCTTCAAAAACAAGTCAAATGGCCATAACATGTGAACTCTTGTTTCTGATCCCTCAAAGCTTCCAAACATTTGCCTATAATTTGAGGCTTCATTTACAAGTCAAGGACACGAAATTAGAAGCCTTGAAGCTCCCTCAAACTCCCTAAAACCAGAAATTGCTCTAAAAACATCATTGTTGTGTCATTTCTTCCTTTAAACATCCATCTCACAATCCCCTCATGCATTTTCCATTTTTATCATTCACCAAGCTTCTAATACACATATAGAGATAATCCAAACACCTGCAACACAACTGTAACACCATTTTTCTCATCTTCCATTTTCAAAAACAGTTACTTGCAGGTTGACTTCTTCAGAGCATTTCAGCCATCCTTAATCCAAAGTAAGCATTGCAATAGCTTCCTGGAGGGTCAGGGAAGCTAACCAGATCATTACAACAAATTGAAGGTTACTAAAACTCAAAACGCGATCTCCATCTGTAAGGTGAGTTTTCTGAAATTTTAACTCTTCATACAAGCATCATCTGCCTTCCATTTTAAAAGATAAAATGTAGACATCATAGCCCTGAAACTAATCATGTCCTTAGAATTCATTTATGTTGCCTGAGTAGTGAGAATTTTGAGCCTGAATCTTCTGAAAAATTAGGTTAAATTTGGTACCATTTAAAATTCATGCTCATCTTTGATCCATTTATTAAATTATTTACATATTTGAAATCGTGGTGAAATTTCTAACAAGTTTGATGTTTATAATTTCTAAAATGGTTGAGAGTTGAATAAGTTACAGAGTTCTTGCTGGTGCGAGGAAGAAGATAAAGTTGCCTTTAGAACTTAATTTATTTTAAATTTATTGCAACTTGTTTTAATACCGGATGTACAGGCCACCCCAATGGCAACAAGCGTGCACGTACGACATTTATGTAGAATGTCTTGGGTTCGAGCTCCAGCGAGACCTTTTGGCATTTTTTACAACATTTCCTTATTTCTTTTTGCACATAAGGGCGCCTGGGCTCTTCAGCAATGTGGATGCTCATTTTTATTCTTCATACCCCCCCTAAATACTTCAACCACGTTAGCCCATTGCTTTTTATTTTATGATTATACAAAAAATCTGTTTGGACCTAAGTCAACAAAAACTGATTTTACTTATTAACCTCCTAATTCATTTTCAGACCCCTGACTTCTAATTTATATTTTTTTATCTTATTTTGTTTACCTTTCTTTTATTATTATTATTATTATTATTATTATTATTATTATTATTATTATTATTATTATTATTATTTTCATTAAAAAATACAAAAATATATTTTTATTAAAATACCTAGACTAAAAATTGTTATTTTATTTCTATTCTATTTTATTTCCTTTGAACATAAAACCCTAAAAATATTTTCTTAACAAATTAATTTCCTTTAATAATTAAATTAATTTAGACTTAAATTTTACTCTAATTTTCTTTTCTGATTAAATTAACTTAGAATTTAGGAATTTAATTAATTAACCTCTTTTCCATTAATTAGATTAATTAAAACCTTTCATAAAAACCATAAGAAACCATTTTCTTTGCTTTTACATTTCCTTTATATTCTTGTACATTTTATTTTGTATTATTCAATTTGGTTGTAATAGTAATTAGGTTTTAATCGCTTTTATCCCCATTTGTAATTTGTATCCCCATCCCCTAAAATGATGTAATAGCGTAGGACTTTTAATTTCCGTAATTTACCGCTTTCAATATTATTGCTAGTAATTAGGGTTTGTATGACAAGACATAAAAATCAAACAATAGATAAACCTAATTCAAGATAAATACATGAAAAAAAAACATTTCACACACTTGCACCTCTAGGGTTAACTCACACTTGTTGCCTTAGAATAAAACAGTCATGGCCCTCGAACGTGGGATACTTTAGCAAAGACCCTCGATTACAAGATCGTAGTCCCTCGATGACCCTTCGATGTTGCCTTCGGTAAACGATCTTAAACATTTACGACAAAATTGATAAGGTATCCTACAATGTTGCCTTCTATAACTGTATGATGACTCACGCCCGTCCCTTCATATCCAATGATATGGCTTCTTACCAATCAATGGGAAGATAGCACTATCTAAAGGAGGAGGAAAAGAACAAAGACTTCTTTTGAGTAGATAGAATGTTCGTAGTTTCTTGCTCACAAACATTTCAAAAACAAACATCTTTCAAACACACCAACACTTTCATGAAATATTTTCAAAAGTCAACACTTTGTATACATTCTTATAGAGACGAAAATCATTACAAAGTTTGCCTAAACAAAGGAACTTTTCAAAAATATTTTCAAACAAATACATTCACAAAGCATTTCAAAGTGAGCTAGCAACTAAGAGCCCGTAGATAACTACAGATGAAAAGGGTGCTAACACCTTCCCTTTTCATAACCTACCCCCCGAACTCAAGAAAAATTCTCAAAAGGTCTTTTCTGTTCTTTTCACCCTTTCCTTTATTGGATAAAATAAAAGTCGGTGGCGACTCTTGCTATCCGCGACAATTGCGATAAAACGTAAAACACCCAAGTCAGTTATCCCACCGTATTACAAGTGAGATCTCATATAATTATAGAAATATATAATAATAAGTAATGCATAACTTACATACATCAATTGAATTCATCACACTTCACATAATCACGTATTCAACATATTCCAATTCAATTCACATGTTTAATTATACAAAATTACTCAACAATCCAAAAGTTTAAAGATAATCAATCTTAAATACCATAAATGTACATTCACATCAATATCGCATATTTCACACCAATTCAATATTTCACATCGACACATGTGACTCGAATGCAACTCGATGCAATATGCATGTGGTACCAATTGTTATCCTTAATGGTTTTTACGTTTAAACCGTGTCCATCCCTTAGACAGATAACCACCAAAAAGCCCGTCCCCTAAGATTCAAACCAATCCCCTAGGTTTGGCAAGTCACTAGCACCCATAAAACTAGCAAACATTACCCTTTGACAACAAATAATGCATGTACAATCTCAACAATCATATGAAATTAAGACCATCTCTCAATCCTAATTATACAAGCATACATCACATAATTAATCATATTTGAATCATCTCACCATTGCACAAACATACATAATTCATGTCATCAATCATATACAATGCACTCACATAACATTAATCAACTCAACACACCACAATAACACATAGAAAACAATATCAAACCATGTTATTCTCATTCATCAACAATTCACAACATACAAATACACTAAATTCAAGTGTTATGTTCTCATCAAAAAAGTCATCTAAAACATATCCAATACACATTTAATAAATTATTAAAATTTATGGAAATCCTTTAAAAATCATTAGTATACAAAATACCCAATCAATTAATCAAAATATAAAACTTTTCATCCCAGAATGTGCTAAGCGCGATCCACGGTGCTAAGCGCCCTCTACAAAATGCAGAAAAATTTACTTCGGACAATATTCTATCCTCCACAAATTGGGGTCACAAAACCCACTCCAATCAGCCATATTCATGTAACTGATTGCATTATAAATTGTATCTAACATGTAGGTTAAATTTCAAACATCAAAACATGATTCAAACATCAATTTCATGATTTCTCATTCAAAACCTAAGCATATCAAAACCTAAGCATGTCAAAACCTAGAAATTGAAGAACACAATTCCTAAATCACGTATTCTACCCATTACATACATCACATACTCCCATAATAAAACGAAAATCCACCCTTACCTTGGATGTAGATCCTCTAGGGTTTTCTCTTCTTCTCTTCTCTTTTCTCCCTTTTCTCCTCTTTTTCTCTTTCTTCTCTTCTCTTGTTTTGATAACTTCCCTCCTACTAACTCTATTTTTTCCTTGTTTTATAAAAACCCATGTTTTACTAATGGGCTTATCTCATCCACTCACACTAAGCTTTACAGGTCCTAAGCTTTCTATACACTCCTTAATTAAATGCATACTCAGAAGCTAAAGCCTTTATCCTTGCTTTTGAAACTTTACACAAGTTGTAATTCCGTTTTGGGAAAAAAGGTTACATTGCCATTTTCATAAAGATGAACTTTTGCAACTTTGTCAACTTGGAGCATTGGACCTGTCCCCTTGATACAAGCAAACTCTACAGCTCTCAAGCAATATGTACCAACTCATGTCAGCCCTAAAGCAACCTGGTACAAGCATGTGGGATTGGTCTTGTCAACTTTACTTCAAGTACAAGAAAAATGGCAAAAGGGCTAAAGCTTGCACAACTAGTAGGAAGCTGACTTTGTATCACTTTGTTGTACCCCAAAATTTGCCCTCCCATTTTCACAAGAAATCACAACCCTATGGTTTTCTCAGATTTTCAAGATTGGCTCAGGAATTGATCAGACAGATTTTTCTTTGGCAGTAGATCAAGAATTAGGGTTTTTTCTCGCATTTCTCAAAAGAAACTGAATTCTCAGAAATTCAATTAACTGGCACATGTTTTCACACTTTTTCAAGTTTACTGAAAGATTAATGGTTGTTCTCAAGGCTTGTTTATCTGGGACAAGAAATGGGAGCTGAGACTGTCATTTGGAACATTCAGGTTTTGTCTGATCCAAGTTAGCCAGATAATGTGCGTCTGTTAAGACATTTGCTTGTTAATGGAATGAAATGTTTGCTTGTTTATTAGAATTCACAGTGTGTGTTTTGATAGGAATACTGTTGCAAGTTTACGAGATTACAGAGTTATTGGATTACTTAAAGTTTAAGTTATCTGTATTGGAATTATTGGAATACAGTTTCAATCATTTTGATCAGGGAATCTTAAAGGATTAAGTGAAGATGCAAAGAAAGAATTACAAGTTGCTAACAGTAATGGACTCTTATTGGATATCAGATGATCTCATAAAGGCTTTCTTCATTTATTTTAGATGTTGTTACAAAAAAATAATTTATTATTCATATGCTTTAAGTTTTACAAACTTATCGTACTTGAAAAAGTAAATTAATACAACTGATTGAAAAAGTCTCTCTAAATTACAAAGAATTGAATCTAAGCCTAAGTTTCCATTGCTCCCATGCTCGCCACAAAGAGTCTCCTGCTTCCTCTGCTTTGTCACCACCCAATTTGCGCTCACATGAAAGAAAGACAAAGAAAAAGGGATTAGTACAGTTAATTGAACATGAATAGAATTTTCAAAACAAAAAGAAAGAAAAATTTTCATCATTAAAGTTTGCCATTTGGAATCAGAGGGCTATTTTTCATCACGTTTTTATTTTCCTCTTTGAAAATCACAAGAAGATTGCTCTTCTTGGTTCGCAAAGAGAAAAATAAAAAATGCAAGCTGAAGAATGCAAAAGCAAAATTATTCAAATGCAAAGAACAAGCCGACAAACTGTACTAAACAAAGCAACCAAACTAGATGCAAACTAAACAATGCAGCATACAAGGCAACTAAGCAAAACAACAGCCAAAAAGTACAAAGCATGGTAAACCAAATCATAAGCAAAGGGCTTGATTCATAGCCTTTCATCATTTTCCTAAAAAATGGGCCAACTTTTCAGAAAAGCAGAGAAAAGCATGTTGCTTTTATCATTGAGAAAGGAGAGAGAGAAAAGATATCACCTTTTTGTTGGGATTGTACAGTTTGGAAAATCTGTCACAAGTTACAAAACAAAAGGAACCAGATATAACACCGAAAAAACTGTAAGAAGGAGGAGACAATTTGGGGTCAAGCATAAAAACAGGCCTGAAGCTGCAAAAACATATACAAAAAGCTCCCAAAAACCTGTTATCAAACCAAAAAAAATAAACCACAAAACAGCATAACAGTTTCAAACAGGGCCAAAACTACCAATCTCCAAACTTGTGTAATAGTTTCAAACAACAAATCCCAAACCTGTTAGCATAACCAAACTGCAAAACCAAACAAACAGCCAAACCTACAGATTCCAAACTGCAACAAAAACTAACCAAAACACTGCCTAACAAATCCCAAACCTGTTAGCAGAACCAAACTGCACAACCAAATAAACAGCAAAACCTGCAGATTCCAAACTGCAACAAAAACTCACCAAAACACTGCCTAACATTTTCAAGCAACTCAAACTGCAAAACAAGCCAAAGCTGCAAAATATTCTCAAGTTTCCAAAACCTTCAACTGTAAAACCAAAGCCAGCAATCATCACCAAACCAATAACAATATTCTCAAATTTCCAAAACCTGTATCTTATTCCCAACTCAGTTCAGCTATCATCATCAACAAAAAACTACCAACAAATCAAAGTTTCAGTTTCAATAATCATCATCAAAATTTCAGAAGCAATAATCATCAAACTATCAAAAATCAGTATTCAAAGTGTCAGAAGTGAAGTATCATCATCATTTAAGAGAGGAAGAACCAAGTCAGAAGTGAAGTGTCATCATCATTCAAGGTTTAAGAAAAAAAAAGAAGTTACCGGAAGCTCGCGCCTCGCCATCATCATTTCTCCCCTTTCCCGCTTTCGGCCGCCAGGGAACACCCAACTCAAATCTCTTTCCTCTCCATTCTCCAGAAAAGCTCCCAAGGTACGTTTCTCCTCAAGCCCTTTCCCGCATCTCAGAGAATACTAAAATTGATTAACGAAGCAAACATGAACAAAACGTACAAAAAAAACAACGAAACCATTAAGCCAAAGCAAAACTGTACCTTTCACAAAAAGAACTTTGAGAATCGTTTAAAGGATTAGAGAGTGAGGGATACTCCGGTGGCGAAATGGGGAAGGAAAGATTAGAGAGGCGTTGAGTGAGAAAGAGATGAAGGGAGAATGAAGGGTACGGCGCCGCTGTGAGCTCAGGTTCACAAACCCTGATTTTCAAAACCATAATAAAATGTTACAAACTTAAGAATTGGGCCTATCTGGCCCCAAATCCATAAGCCCATGCATTTCTAGTTCACACACCCCTCCAATGTCTGGCTTTGTCTTTTTATTTGGGCCTCAAACATTCAACATCTTAAGCTCATTCTTACCTTTTTTTAATTTACTTCTTTTGTTAACATTTTCATAAAAAGTCAATACTTTTTTTTATCAAACTAAATTAATCTTGAAATTAATTTTCTTTTTTAATTTATCTTTGCTAATTTGTTACATTTAAGAAAATTCCAAAAGAATTAGTTTAGTTAATTTTCTTTTTCTTCTTTTAATTTATCTTTTTTTTTAATTTCTTTTGTTAAAAATATACTAGTAACATATTAAAACTTCATTTTGTAAAATAAATTTGATTTTCTTAATTAGTTTTATTTTAATCATTTTTCTTTTTATTATTTTTCTTACACTTAATAAAAATACCAAAAAAAACTTCTAAATTAGTTTAATTAATTTTTCTTTCTTTAAACTTTTTTTTCCTTTCAAATTAATAAAATACAAGAAAGAATAATAATATTTTTTAATCTTTTAGAATAGTTTTTATTTATCTCTTTAATAAATACATGCATTTCATAATTTATTGATTTTCTTTATTTCGTAATTTGTTATAGCTTTATATTGAATCGTGAAAATTTGATTTAGTTGTAATATTTGGACTTTGCTATTCTTATGAGATTCATCCCCATTTGTAATAATTGTACCCCCATTCCCGGATACTTTTGTAATAGCTTAGACTTTTAATTTCCGCAATTTATTACTTTCAATATACTGTGTAGTAATTAGGCGTGTATGGCAAGATTCAAAAATCAATCGCTAGATGACCTAATCCAAGAATAAATAACTTGAAATCAATACACTTCTCACACGCGTACCTCTAGGGTAACCTCGCTTGTTGCCTCAGAAACACAATCATGTCCCTCGAATATGAGACACTCTAGCAAATGACCCTTCGATAAACAAAGATCATAGTCCCTAGATGACCCTCGATGTTGCCTTTGATAAAACGATCTCGTCCCTTACAAAATTGCTAGAGCGTCTCACAAGTTGCTTTCAATGATTGTATACGATGACCCGCGCCTGTCCCGTTTAACATCCAAACACAAGGTTGTTTACCAAATGCAATGGTAAAACAACACTGTCAAAAGGGTTAAAAATGTGTAGGAAAGATCTTTGAGTAAGATAGGGTAGACAACTCTTAGTTACTTGATCAAAACTTGCAAAAACATCCTTGCTATTTTCAAACACACTTCACAACACAATTTCAAAACATTTCCTAAGAACAAACTTTCAAACATTGAAAAATATTTTCAAAAGACAAACACCTTTATAAAACATTCAAACAAGAATTGTTACAAAGGTTGCCTAGACGAAGCCTCTTTTCAAAA
Organism: Vicia faba; assembly: GCA_948472305.1. Taxonomy (NCBI): domain Eukaryota; kingdom Viridiplantae; phylum Streptophyta; class Magnoliopsida; order Fabales; family Fabaceae; genus Vicia; species Vicia faba. The sequence continues at coordinate 629,760,679 of OX451740.1, forward strand.
CATTTTCAAAACCACATACAAAGCACCATTTCAAACAATTGAAAATCAAAAGCAAGTTAACTAAACAAGTAACTACGAGCCCATGGAAAACCATGGATGAAAAGGGTGCTAGCACCTTCCCTTTTCATAATCTACCCCCCGAACCCAAGAAAACATCTCAAAGGTCTTTCCTATGCTTTTTGACCTTTCCTTTGGATAAAATAAAAAGTTGGTGGCGACTCTTGCTAAACCGCATAAGTGCGAACACAAACACAAAACCTCAAGTCAGTTCTCCCACCGTATCACAGAACTGGAGACTCTGCTGGGGATATGATAGAAAAGTGGGGTTACCTTAGGGTTTTAGATCACCTTTACATGCTTATCTTATTTGACTTGTATGCTTTACTTTTTGGTTCCTTGTTTGGGTTTGTTTTAAATCCTACACCCGGATTTGGGGGCACCTTTTAGGTAAGTAGCAATAAACTATGAGGGAACTGTGCGGGGTATACCGACATGGTTGAAGTAGTAGCTACGTTGATGTGGCACTTTGGTTGGTATCAGTAACCCTTGAGTTGAATCAAGGAGAGTACGAGGCCGCCGCGTGGTGTCGTGAAGCATTAACTGACTTTAGAACCTTATTTGACCAACTTGGCCTTTTAGGATGTAGTGAGATGCCCGACTTTGGTACAGTCCGAAGTTGGTAGATACTCGATACTACACTCATTGAGGATTGTTTTCTTGGAATATTTTGGTCGCCAATAAAGTGGCTAAACTGAAACAATGAACACAGAAAACAATCCAGTGATATTGAGCTCCTTAGAACCCTGTTACTATTTCTAGGACAGGTTGAGCCAACTAGACTTCAAGAGGGTACTTACCTACGAACTCCATGCAAGCCTAAACCTAAGGACTTGTCTGCTTTGTGTAAATGTGATTATTTGTATATAAACTTGCTTACTTTACATATTTGTACATAACATCATAACATCATACCATAGCATTTTCAATAACTATTTCAAGGATATCGAGGGTCTTTGATGCAGGGTCACGTTGAACCAGACGTCTACCAAGGGGAAAGAGGATTCATTTTCCTCTAAACAAATGCCGTCAAAATCAAGTACAACAACTTGAGTCAAGGGCTATGACCCACTTGACATGGTGAGCTTGATTCTCGTGGAAAGACATCCACCGATATAAAGTTCTCTAATAAAAGATGTCCAACTTCTAACATTTTCTTGCGTTTACCCCGTGAGATCCTTGAAAACATGCATCCACATATCATGCATCATATCATGACAGGTTTCCCCCATACAGGTCTCCTTATCTTCCTACTGTTTATTTCAGTAAGATGGATATAGAACAAACGGTGAAAGATCTCCAAGCTCAAAACGCTCAATTCCAACAAATGCTTCTGGCTATGGGTAAAGGGCAAGAGGACCTGAAAGCTCTCCTTCTCAAAGACAGGAAGAAGAAGTCCAAGAAGACAACAGGCGTCCTGAACTTGAGAAGAAGACCTAAAGCCCTAGATCTTTCAACTCCATCCAACATAGGGGATAGTCTTGAAGAAGACCACAATTTAGAGATTGATGAAGTTGAAGCTGACTACTCCGAGGAACAATATCCTCCCACTGATGACAAGTACAAACAGCTAGAGGATCGCCTCAATGTGATGGAGATTCAACAGATACCTGGTTTGGATTTAGGAGACATGGGTTTAGTTTCTGGATTGGTCATCCCGCCAAAGTTCAAAGTCCCTACCTTTGCCCTGTACGATGGAGTATCTTGCCCTAAGATGCACTTAAAGTCTTACGTCCGCAAGATTCAACCATACACAACTGATCCAAAGCTTTGGATCCATTTATTCCAAGAAAGCCTGGTAGGGACTCAACTCGAGTGGTTTTATCAATTGGAGAGTTCTCGCATCCACACCTGGGAGGATTTAGCCGCTGCTTTTTACAAACAGTATCAGTACAACGCTGATCTTGCACCAACTCGTATGCAATTGTAGAACATGACCATGGGTTCCAACGAGAACTTCAAAGGATACGCTCAAAAGTGGAGAGATCTGGCTGGTAGGGTATGACCTCCTTTAATTGACAGGGAGCTGATTGACATCTTCATGGGAACTTTGACAGAGCCTTTCTTCAAACACTTGATCGGAAGCTCTTCAGCCGGGTTCACCAAGCTAATACTGACCGGCGAAAGGGTCGAAGCTGGCATCAAAAGTGGGAAGATTCAAGAAGAAGCACTTTCTGATGCTAAGAAAAGCCCTATAATGGGAAGAAAGAGTCCAATGCAGTGACTGGTCAAAATAGCCGTCATGGTCAACATGTAGGGGCAATCCTGATCTCTGATCCCACGCCTGTTCAACAAAGACAGAGCAATAGGCGTAGGGTAAGATATCAGGAAAGGCAGTATACTAACATCAACATGCCTTTGTCTCAAGCGTTACAACATTTGCTGAAGTTGAAGCTAATCACGCTAAAGGATCCTCCTCAAAATCCTGATACTTCCTCTTCTAAGTATAATCCGAGTGTGAGATGTGCCTACCATTCTGACAGTCCCGGACATGACACCGACGGCTGTTGGACTTTGAAGAACAAGATTCAAGACTTGATTGATGCCAATGAGATCAAGTTTGACCCTCCGGAGACCCCAAATACGATCACTGCTCCTATTCCAAATCATTGAGAATGTCTTTGTTTAATTTGAATTTTCAAGTTGTAATTTCTTTTGTTATTCAAATAATTATCTATTAATGTCAAACTTTGTTTCATTAATGCATTGCATGTGTTTGTCTTGAATTCATCCATTCGTTTTCACTATAATTAAACTATGCTTTCTACTTTCTTTATGACATTTAACTCTTGCTAAAAGTTGAAAACCTTTAGAGGGAGGATGACGAAAAAAATGCCATAATCTCATACAGTATGCTTTTGGACAGACCTTGCTGACGATTTACAGGCGTTTCTTTCAAATCCAAAACACTAGAGTTATAAGGAATATAATCCCTAGTCAACCCCTTCGAGCCAAAGAAGTAGAAGTTTTTTGTTTTAACACAAATTGAAACCTTTAATCAAAACCTGGGGCAGGGTAGTCTCTCAGTTAATTCAAATGCGTGTTGAAGTCGCAAACTCTCATCTTGTAATACAATGAATGACATCAAAAAAAATTCCTTTGGAATCAAAAGAAGGTGATGGTTCCCCATTACCTAGGCAGTCATTATCTCTCAAAAAAGAAAAGCCCACTAAGCCAAAACCAATAAAGGAGGCTTAAGAAAGTTGGGGCATCCCGCTGACTGTAATCTAAAAAACAAGAACAGTCAGGCAAAAATTAGGGATAATAAATCGAAAGAAAGAGGTCACTACAAATCCTCAACAAAAAAATGTTGCAAAATTGACTGCCTTCCAACAAATTTAACTTGTTTGAATCATCACCAAAATGTGGTTCCAGACTCATTTGGAGTTCAAACGCACAATTAACTGAGTTTAGGATTGAAGAACATCACGAAGAGCGGGTGGGTACAAATATACTTTGATCCTTTATCCTTTGTTTCTTAAAACCATGAACCAAGCCACGTTACAACCCTTCAAAAGTCCTAATTGAAGCATGGGTTAGTTTGAAAGCATACTGTTACAAAAGGTATCCTGACTCCTGTAAGGCTTTGCTCTAAATCTTGAGTTGAATTTTTCTTACAAAAGTTTTTTTGCTAAAAAATGCATTTTTCAAAATTTCGAGACGAGCATAAACTTTGCATTACTTGAATATCATTGTTTGCATATGACTATTTGTTTGACAGCAAAGAAATTCACACAGTGAATATCCAATGAACGAAAGCTCTCTCAGTGAACAAAATCACTTCAAGGGGGATGACACTTCCGTTGCAAAAATCTCCTATCAACAAAGGGGACATGATATGCCATTTTCCAGTGAACCTGGGCCAGTCCAGTCAAGATTTCAAGAAATCTCTCAAAGTCCAACACACCTGGGGCAGTCCAATCAAGATTTCGAGAAATCTCTCAAGTGCAGAGTAACCTGGGGCAAGTCTCCACCTCCATCACTTGGGGCATTGAACGTCAATCTCATAAAAGGGTTACATACAGTCAAAATTTCCTGGCACTACCACAAGCATTTACTACTAGGGGCAATGACGAACCTCTCCAAAATCCTTCTGAAAAGAAATTCAAGAATCCTCGAGAAGTTCATCACCTCTCTAGCAGATCGACAACGGGGTTTATTTCCCCAACACTTGTCATGGATTTATTCTCCAAAGAAAAATTACATTTTAACAACATTCATAACATATGCAGATTGATCGACAGGTAAAGGTTATCATCACCTTTTGGAGTAGTAATCGTCCAAGATTCCTTCATCATCTTTTGGAGTAGTAATCGTCCAAGATTCCTTCATCATCTTTTGGAGTAGTAATCGTCCAAGATTCCTTCATCACCATTTTGGAGTAGTAATCGTCTAAGATTCCTTCATCACCTTTTTGGAGTAGTAATCATCCAAGATTCCTTCATCACCTTTTGGAGTAGTAATCGTCCAAGATTCCTTCATCATCTTTTGGAGTAGTAATCGTCCAAGATTACTTCATCACCCTTTTAGAGTAGTAATCATCCAAGATTCCTTCATCACCTTTTTGGAGTAGTAATCGTCCAAGATTCCTTCATCACCTTTTTGGAGTAGTAATCGTACAAGATTCCTTCATTAACTTTTTGGAGTAGTAATCATCCAAGATTCCTTCATCACCTTTTGGAGTAGTAATCGTCCAAGATTCCTTCATCACCCTTTTGGAGTAGTAATCATCCAAGATTCCTTCATCACCTTTTTGGAGTAGTAATCGTCCAAGATTCCTTCATCACCTTTTTGGAGTAGTAATCATCCAAGATTCCTTCATCACCTTTTTGGAGTAGTAATCGTCCAAGATTCCTTCATCACCATTTTGGAGTAGTAATCATCCAAGATTCCTTCATCACCTTTTTGGAGTAGTAATCGTCCAAGATTCCTTCATCACCTTTTTGGAGTAGTAATCGTCCAAGATTCCTTCATCACCTTTTGGAGTAGTAATCGTCCAAGATTCCTTCATCACCTTTTTGGAGGAATCACCTTTTTGGAGTAGTAATCATCGAAGATTCCTTCATCATCTTTTGGAGTAGTAATCGTCCAAGATTCCTTCATCACCCTTTTGGAGTAGTAATCGTCCAAGATTCCTTCATCACCTTTTTGGAGTAGTAATCATCCAAGATTCCTTCATCACCTTTTTGGAGTAGTAATCGTCCAAGATTCCTTCATCACCTTTTTGGATTAGTAATCGTCCAAGATTCCTTCATCACCTTTTGGAGTAGTAATCATCCAAGATTCCTTCATCACCTTTTGGAGTAGTAATCATCCAAGATTCCTTCATCACCTTTTGGAGTAGTAATCTTCCAAGATTCCTTCATCACCTTTTGGAGTAGTAATCATCCAAGATTCCTTCATCACCATTTTGGAGTAGTAATCATCCAAGATTCCTTCATCACCTTTTGGAGTAGTAATCGTCCAAGATTCCTTCATCACCTTTTGGAGTAGTAATCGTCCAAGATTCCTTCATCATCCGGTTGAGTCAAAGTTTATCCAAGACCTTCTCTGGTTCAGTCAGATCGACACTAAGATCTCCCTGATTCTTATTCCAATGGAAGATATTCCGGATTTTGTTGTTTTAAGATAAATCTCTCAACGGTTTATTCTGATTCACTTCCAGTTTTTGCTGTTTCAGATCTAGTTCAAACTTTCCTTCAACAATCACCTTTGATTGGTATCTTTAAACCCATTTCATACACAATCTCTACAGCACGTCATTAAGATCCACCAGCGAAGTTGAAACTATCACCCACAACGGAAATCATCCGATTTCTCCAATTCCCCAGCAAGTTATCTTAAAGCCTGGAAATCAACCAGATAACAGTTAACTTTTGTTTTATCCCCAACCAAGGATAATTCCTCAGAAAATTGGCATACACCCAAGCTCCTGATACCCTTAACATAATGAAGATTCTCATTCTTGAAACCCCAGAAGATTGGCATACACCCAACCTCTTGACCCAAACGCCTGAATGAAGATTCTCATTCTTGCTTCCCTAGTAGATTGGCATACACCTAACCTCCTGACCTAAACACCAAAACGAAGATTCTCATTCTTAAAGTGGAATACAATCCAAGCTCTTGTTCTCCCCAACATTATAGCTACTCCCCACAGAGTTTTCAAATATTCCCCAGCGGAGTTCTCCTCAAACAACAAAACAGGAATCCCCGGTAGAAATATTCTAAGCAAAGCTTGAAGACACACATAGTCTTCAACAGTAGTCCAAGATCTAGCGACTCCCTGACATTTGTCAAGGATTTACTTTCCCAGATTGAAAATACACTTCAATAAACATGTCACATTTCATACATCCTATTACATACATGACAAGTGCACACGACGCAATCTCATTTATTTTGAGAACGTCATAAAATCACGCATTTCACACATCATGACATTGCATACAACTAACGTTTTACCTTTTCCAGGAAAAGGTCAATCAACAGATGGTTACCAGCATCCTTTCAAGTTCCAGATTAACACCTGTAACAAGCCAGGACAACTATCTACTGGACTCATCATGAAGCAACTCTACACAGGTTCCTTCTCAGGAATTTTCGGATGAAGTTTTACACGTACTGATCATCAAACAACCCAACTTTCAGAAAATAGTTTACGGATGCTCCAAACATGGATGCTAATCTATCGCTTGTTCAGATTCAGCTCATGAAAACAGTTTACGGATGCTCCAAAAACGGATGCTAAGCTATTGCTTATTCAAATTCAAGGATCATGAAAACAGTTTACGGATGCTCCAGACACGGATGCTAACCTATTGCTTATTCAGATCCCCAGCTCAGAGATGCTCCAGATGCGGATACCATTCCGACGCTCACCTATAACTTACAATTCAACAAACATTCTTGGATGGCATCTTTAAGCCCATCTCCGACAAGATTCTGTCACATCTCCAAATGGCATCTTTAAGCCCATTCCCTCAACCATACTTTGACGAGTGTAAATTTATGGGCACTCTAGTGTCCAATCACCTTTTACCTTCGAGTCGCGAACGACAAACTCGCTGATCTAACTCTTCAGGTTCAAGAAGATTGGACAAGGGCAGCTGTTGTACCCCAAAACTTGCCCTCCCATTTTTCATAAGAAATCAAAACCCTAGGGTTTTCTCAGATTTTCAAGATTGGCTCAGGAATCGATCAGACAGATTTTTCTTTGGCAGTAGCTCAAGAATTAGGGTTTTTTCTCGCATTTCTCAGAAGAAACTGAATTCTCAAAAATTCAATTAACTGTCACATGTTTTCACACTTTTTCAAGTTTACTGAAAGATTACTGGTTGTTCTCAAGGCCTGTTTATCTGGGACAAGAAATGGGAGCTGAGACTGTCATTTGGAACATTCAGGTTTTGTCTGATCCAGGTTAGCCAAATAATGTGAGTCTGTTAAGACATTTGCTTGTTAATGTAATGAAACATTTGCTTGTTTATTAGAATACACAATGTGTGTTTTGATTGGAATACTGTTGCAAGGTTACGAGATTACAGAGTTATTGGATTACTTAAAGTTTAAGTTATCTGTATTGGAATTATTGGAATACAGTTTCAATTATTTTGATCAGGGAATCTTAAAGGATTAAGTGAAGATGCAAAGAAAGAATTACAAGTTGCTAACAGTAATGGACTCTTATTGGATATCAGATGATCTCATAAAGGCTTTCTTCATTTATTTCAGATGTTGTTACAAAAAAATAATTTAATATTCATATGCTTTAAGTTTTACAAACTTATCGTACTTGAAAAAGTAAATTAATACAAATGATTGAAAAAGTCTCTCTAAATTACAAAGAATTGAATCTAAGCCTAAGTTTCCATTGCTCGCCACAAAGAGTCTCCTGCTTCCTCTGCTTTGTCACCACCCAATTTGCGCTCACATGAAAGAAATACAAAGAAAAAGGGATTAGTACAGTTAATTGAACATGAATAGAATTTTCAAAACAAAAAGAAATAAAAATTTTCATCATTAAAGTTTGCCGTTTGGAATCAGAGGGCTATTTTTCATCACGTTTTTATTTTCCTCTTTGCAAATCACAAGAAGATTGCTCTTCTTGGTTCACGAAGAGAAAAATAAAAAATGCAAGCTGAAGAATGCAAAAGCAAAATTATTCAAATACAAAGAACAAGCTGACAAACTGTACTAAACAAAGCAACCAAACTGGATGCAAACTAAACAATGCAGCATACAAGGCAACTAAGCAAAACAACAGCCAAAAAGTACAAAGCATGGTAAACCAAATCACAAGCAAAGGGCTTGTTTCATAGCCTTCCATCATTTTCCTAAAAAATGGGTCAACTTTTCAGAAAAGCAGAGAAAAGCATGTTGCTTTTATCATTGAGAAAGGAGAGAGAGAAAAGATATCACCTTTTTGTTGGGATTGTACAGTTTGGAAAATCCTTCACAAGTTACAAAACAAAAGCAACTAGATATAACATCGTAAAAACTGTAAGAAGGAGGAGACAGTTTGGGATCAAGCATAAAAACAGGCCTGAAGCTGTAAAAACATATACAAAAAGCTCCCAAAAACCTGTTATCAAACCAGAAAAACAAATCACAAAACAGCATAACAGTTTCAAACAGGGCCAGAACTACCAATCTCCAAACCTGTGTAATAGTTTCAAACAACAAATCCCAAACCTGTTAGCAGAACCAAACTGCACAACCAAACAAACAGCCAAACCTGCAGATTCCAAACTGCAACAAAAACTCACCAAAACACTGCCTAACAAATCCCAAACCTGTTAGCAGAACCAAACTGCACAACCAAACAAACAGCAAAACCTGCAGATTCCAAACTGCAACAAAAACTCACCAAAACACTGCCTAACATTTTCAAGCAACTCAAACTGCAAAACAAGCCAAAGCTACAAAATATTCTCAAGTTTCCAAAACCTTCAACAGTAAAACCAAAACCAGCAATCATCACCAAACCAATAACAATATTCTCAAATTTCCAAAACCTGTATCTTATTCCCAACTCAGTTCAGCTATCATCATCAACAAAAAAACTACCAACAAATCAAAGTTTCAGTTTTAATAATCATCATCAAAATTTCAGAAGCAATAATCATCAAACTATCAAAAATCAGTATTCAAAGTGTCAGAAGTGAAGTATCATCATCATTCAAGAGAGGAAGAACCAAGTCAGAAGTGAAGTGTCATCATCATTCAAGGTTTAAGAAAAGAAAAAAAAAGTTACCGGAAGCTCGCGCCTCGCCATCATCATTTCTCCTCTTTCCCGCTTACGACCGCCAGGGAACACCCAGCTCAAATCTCTTTCCTCTCCATTCTCCAGAAAAGCTCCCAAGGTACGTTTCTCCTCAAACCCTTTCCTGCATCTCAAAGAATACTAAAATTGATTAATGAAGAAAGCATGAACAAAACATACAAAAAAACAACGAAACCATTAAGCTAAAGCAAAATTGTACCTTTCACAAAAGAACTTTGAGAATCGTTTAAAGGATTAGAGAGTGAGGGATACTCCGGTGGCGAAATGGGGAAAGGAAGATCAGAGAGGCGTTAAGTGAGAAAGAGATGAAGGGAGAACGAAGGGTACGGCGTCGCTGTGAGCTCAGGTTCATAAACCCTGATTTTCAAAACCCTAATCAAATGTTACAAACTTAAGACTTGGGCCTATCTGGCCCCAAATCCATAAGCCCATGCGTTTCTAGTTCACACCCCCCGAATGTCTGGCTTTGTCTTTTTATTTGGGCCTCAAACATTCAGCATCTTAAGCCCATTATTACCTTTTTTTTAATTTACTTCTTTTGTTAACATTTTTATAAAAAACCAATACTTTTTTTAATCAAACTAAATTAATCTTGAAATTAATTTTATTTTTTAATTTATCTTTGCTAATTTGTTACATTTAAGAAAATAACAAAAGAATTAATTTAGTTAATTTTCTTTTTCTTCTTTTATTTTATCTTTTTTTATTTCTTTTGTTAAAAATAAACTAGTAACATATTAAAACTTCATTTTGTAAAATAAATTTGATTTTCTTAATTAGTTTTATTTTAATTATTTTTATTTTTATTATTTTTCTTACACTTAATAAAAATACCAAAAAAAAAACTTCTAAATTAGTTTAATTAATTTTTGTTTCTTTAAACTTTTTTTCCCTTTCAAATTAATAAAATACAAGAAAGAATAATAATATTTTTTAATCTTTTAGAGTAGATTTTATTTATCTCTTTAATAAATACATGCATTTCATAATTTATTGATTTTCTTTATTTTGTAATTTGTTATAGCTTTATATTGAATCGCGATAATTCGATTTGGTTGTAATATTTGGACTTTGCTATTCTTATGAGATTCATCCCCATTTGTAATAATTGTACCACCATTCCCGGATACTTTTGTAATAGCTTAGACTTTTAATTTCCTCAATTTATTACTTTCAATATACTGTGTAGTAATTAGGCGTGTATGGCAAGATTCAAAAATCAATCGCTAGATGACCTAATCCAAGAATAAATAACTTGAAATCAGTACACTTCTCACACGCGTACCTCTAGGGTAACCTCGCTTGTTGCCTCGGAAACACAATCATGTCCCTCGAATATGAGACACTCTAGCAAATGAACCTTCGATAAATAAAGATCGTAGTCCCTTGATGACCCTCGATGTTGCCTTCAATAAAACGATCTCGTCCCTTACAAAATTGCTAGAGCGTCTCACAAGTTGCTTTCAATGATTGTATGTGATGACCCGCGCCTGTCCCGTTTAACATCCAAACACAAGGTTGTTTACCAAATGCAATGGTAAAACAACACTCTCAAAAGGGTTAAAAATGTGTAGGAAAGATCTTTGAGTAAGATAGGGTAGATAACTCTTAGTTACTTGATCAAAACTTGCAAAAACATCCTTGGTATTTTCAAACACACTTCACAACACAATTTCAAAACATTTCCCAAGAACAAACTTTCAAACATTGAAAAATATTTTCAAAAGACAAACACCTTTGTAAAACATTCAAAAAAGAATTGTTACAAAGGTTGCCTAGACGAGGCCTCTTTTCTAAAAATTTTCAAAACCACACACAAAGCACCATTTCAAACAATTGAAAAGCAAAAGCAAGTGATCTAAACAAGTAACTAAGAGCCCATGGAAAACCATTGATAAAAAGGGTGCTAGCACCTTCCCTTTTCATAATCTACCCCCCGAACCCAAGAAAACATCTCAAAGGTCTTTCCTATGCTTTTTGACCTTTCCTTTGGATAAAATAAAAAGTCGGTGGCGGCTCTTGCTAAACCGCACAAGTGCGAACACAAACGCAAAACCTCAAGTCAGTTCTCACACCGTATCACACACTTCTATAACTATATGCAAGCATTGTACAAGGCATAACACGTTTGGCTTGGACTTAGAACTCACTCAAACTAAGAAACACCAAAAATCTGCCTTGCCACACAGTTTCTGCAAAAGCTCAGCCAACTCTCATTTGGCTCGTGCGTTTTGTGTTCCATTGATTCAAACATCTTATACACTTGATAACAAGTCAATCCAAGCCATCACCCTGGTTCTGTAACCTCTGTTTCACCATCTGCCATTTTCAATTTGGAAGCTTGCAGTTGGACTTGGTCAGGGAGTTCCAGCCATCCTCAGAGCAAGATAAGCATTGGAATAGGTTCAGGGAAGTTCAAGGGAGCTCAAACAATCATCAGGCCTCCATTAAAGTCCCTACATTACCCTACACGATTCCATCTGAAGGAGGTATTTTCTTAAACTCTATCTCTGTATATAGGCAACTTCAAGCCACGATTTATGAAGAAAAAATGTAACTCTCATAATAACGAAGTTGTACATATCATTACTTTTCATTTACATTACTTGTGCTAAGAGAATTTGAAGCTTGAAATCTCTGAAATTTTTAGGTCACGATTTAGGGATGCCAAAATTCTCTTTGATCTTTGATAGTTAGCTTACATAATTTATATGGTTGGAATCGTGAGCTCAAATGCCACAATTTTCATGTTATGAGTTTTCATTTTTATGCAAGCATGAGGAAGATACAGGTTTGAACGGATATGGCGCGAAGGAAGACGAGAGAAGGACAGGGATGAAGTGGTTATGGGCTTTTTGTTGCCTTGGCCTTTTTATTTTTGCTATTTGCACCCCCCTGACTTGCTATTGCACCCCCCTGGCTGACTTTTTTATATTTTTATATTTTTTTCATATTTTTATATTTAATGCTTTTTTTATTTTTTCTGAATGATAAAAAATCCTAAAAATAATTTCTTTATTTTTACAATTTTATTTTTTTATTTTTTATTATTTTATCACATAAAAGTTGATTTATTTTAATAGAATAGAATTTATTTTCTTAATAAGTTTGTAAATAATTAAATATACTATATATTTTTTATTATACATTTTTACACTCATAAATACTTATTTTTTACACATATTTAATTTTTAGTATTTAGGCATAATATTATTTATTATTTTTATACAAAAAATACACAAAATAATAATATAGAACATTATTCTCTTTTAAATAAAAACTAGGGTTTAATCCCCTTCCAAAAATAAATATTATTCTTTTTTCCTTTTTTAGGGTTTAAATTAAATATTTTTCTTACACAAAAACAAGACATAAAACATTTTTCTTTACATAAACATTGCATTGCATTTTAAATATTTGTTGTAATATCTTAGCATATTTACATTACGTAATTTATCGCTTTATATACCATGATTAGTAATTAGGGTTTGCATGACAAGAACAAAAACAAAGCAAAATAGAAAACCCTAAATACAAGACAAAAGCATGAAAATGATATACTTTGCACACAAACACCCTTAGGGTTTCTCCCACTTGGTTGCCTAAAATAAAATGGCCATGTTACGCATGCGAAGTATCTTGGCAAAACAAAACAAATATAAGATCATAGTCCCTCGATGACGCTATTCAAAGGTTGCCTAAACAAAATGATCTTGGTCCCTCAAAAATGCTAAAATACTTGGCAACATTGCTATCATGGTTATACGATGACTCACGTCCGTCCCATTTACATCCAAAGATAGGGTTGCTTACCAAATCAATGGAAAGTCAACAATGTCAAAGGAATAAAAAATGCACAAGAAATACATTTGAGTAGGTAGATAGCTTCTAAGTTACTTGCTCCATTTCAAACAACAACCCTTGCTATTTTAAAAAAAAAAAAAACACACAACCCTCTAAATGTCTTAACAGCTCCTTGGCCCTTTGCTATGTGGGGAATCGATATGATTGGGTAGATCAAGCCTACAGCCTCCAATGGACACTGCTTCATTCTAGTGTCCATTCATTATTTCACAAAGTGGGTCGAAACAGCTTCCTTCGCATCCGTTACTAAGAATGTTGTTGCCCGCTTCATCAAGCAGAATCTCATTTGCCGGTACGGTATCCCAGAAAGGATCATCACTGATAATGGTACAAACCTTAATAATACTATGATCACTGCCTTGTGCGAGCAGTTCAAGATTCAAAATCACAATTCATCCCCCCTATTGGCCAAAGATGAATGGTGCAGTCGAAGCTGCTAATAAAAACATTAAAAAGATCATACAGAAAATGACAGTCACCTACAAAGACTGGCATGAGATGCTACTATTTTCTCTTCATGGGTACTATACCACGGCTCGCACATCAACTTGGGCAACACCCTATTATTTGGTTTATGGCATGGAGGTTGTTCTACCTATCGAGGTTCAGATCCCCTCTTTGAGAATTATGAAAGATGCAGGTTTGAGTGAAAACGATTGGATTCAAACCCAACTTGATCAGTTGAACTTAATTGATGAAAAGAGACTCACAGCAGAATTTTTGTCAAATACTCCAACTTCAAGACATGAAGAATCCACATATCCTCAGCAATCAAGGATTTATTTTCCTCATCAATACAGCAAATCAACTTACATGCGCATACACAACATCCATATATCATAAACATTGATAAAGTAAATATATTGCATCATACATTTCATGCAACATAACTTTGTGCTTCAACTATCATTTTACCCTTTTCAGGATAAGATTAACAGCTACCAATAACAATTTATAAAGATTTCAGATACAGTTCAGATACGCTCCATACACGGTAGCCATTCGGATACTCATTCAGATCTCAACTTCAAGATACAGTCCAGATACACTCCAGACACGGAAGCCATTTTGTTACTCATTCAGATTCAAGTTCAGATACGCTCCAGATACGAATGTCATTCTGTCACTTATTCAGATTTTAACTTCAAGATACAGTTCAGATACGCTCCAGACACGGTAGCCATTCTGTTACTCATTCAGAGTCTAGTTCAGATATGGCTCGGATACGCTCCAGACACAGATGTTATTCTGTTGCTCGTACAGATTCAGTCTCCAGATACACCTCAGATACGTTCCAAATACGGGCACCATTCTGATGCTCATTCTTTTGATTTACAACAAAAATTCTTGGATGGCATCTATAAGCCCATCTCCAACGAGGTTCTATCACCTCTCCAAATGGCATCTTTAAGCCCATTCCCTCAACTACACTTTGTCGAGTGCAAATTTATGGGCACTCTAGTGTCCAATCATCTTTTACCTTCGACTCACGAACGACAATATAACTCTTCAGGTTCAAGTAGATTGAACAGGGGCAGTTGTTGTACCCCAAAATTTTCCCTCTCATTTATCAAGACTTTTCTCACAAGACTTCTTGGACTCAAGACAAGATTAGGGTTTGGTCAGCTTAAGACACCTCATCTTACACTGATAACCCAAAATTAGGGTTTGAGTTTGCACAAGGATTTTTGGACCACCAATGCTTCATGTGACTTTCATACATCATTTTGGACCCCTAAGATTGCTCATGATAAGTTTCAAGCCTTGAACCACATTTTTGATCAGTCAATTGGACAGTTGACCTAAAAATCAGTTGTATTAGAGAAAAAGTAAAGCATGGCCAATTTACAGTCAAACTTCATAATTTTTGATCCACATCAACATTTTAGACTCATATGTATCATTTGATCAAGTTTGGATCACAATTCCTCAAGAAATTTGATCAAATCGTCAAAAGGGCAAAATGGTCAAAATTAGGGTTTTGACTGAGAAAGGGCAATTTCTGATTTTTTAACCTAGCCAATGACAAATTGAGTTCAAGAATGATTTCGAGGATTCAATGGCATCATCTTGACCTAATTGCATGGTTCAAAAGATCTCAAGTTCATTGGATTGACAGATGAAATTTGCAGTCAACTGATCAAAAGTCAACTGTATACTGAAAAGTGAAACTTTGAATTTTTGGTCAAAATCAAGTACCATGAGTCATAATTCATAACTTAGAATTTTTCTAAGTATAAAGATTTGCTTATTTTTTCCCAACTTTTCACCACTTTTTCACCATGATGCATTTTGATTCAAGGAAAGTTCCCAACATGAAAGTTGTAGTCCTCCATGCAATCTACAACTTTGCTTCACAAACTTTTCCCTAAATATGCTTGGATCTCAAGTTATGAATTTGTGAATACATGCTCATGAACTAAATAACTTTGTGAAATTTTGCCATAATATTGGCAGGTTTTGGACCCAACTTCATGCCAATTTTTCACCTAGTTCCAAGAGGTATATCAAAATGTATTTCAAATAAGGATTATATAGCACATTGTAATCTTTCCAAAATGTCCAAGAACTCTCCAAGATCATTTTTGAGTAGGGAGAATCGAAGAAGGGAAGTTGGCATTTTCTCACTTTTTGTTCAAGCCATTTTCACATAGAATCAAGTTGCAAATCAAACCTATGCTGGTTTTATCTTGATTTACAGGTCCTAAGATTTCTATACACTCCTTAATTAAATGCATACTCAGAAGCTAAATCCTTTATCCTTGCTTTTGAAACTTTACACAAGTTGTAATTCCATTTTGGGCAAAAAGGTTACATTGCCATTTTCATAAAGATGAACTTTTGCAACTTTGTCAACTTGGAGCATTGGACCTGTCCCCTTGATACAAGAAAACTCTACAACTCTCAAGCAATGTGTACCAACTCATGTCATTCCTAAATCAAGCTGGTACAAGCATGTGGGATTGGTCTTGTCAACTTTACTTCAAGTACAAGAAAAATGGCAAAAGGGCTAAAGCTTGCACAGCTAGTAGGAAGCTGACTTTGTATCACTTCTATAACTATATGCAAGCATTGTACAAGGCATAACACGTCTGGCTTGGACTTAGAACTCACTCAAACTAAGAAACACCAAAAATCTGCCTTGCCACACAGTTTCTGCAAAAGCTCAGCCAACTCTCATTTGGCTCATGCGTTTTGTATTCCATTGATTCAAACATCTTATACACTTAATACCAAGTAAATCCAAGCCATCACCCTTGTTCTGTAACCTCTGTTTCACCATCTGCCATTTTCAATTTGGAAGCTTGCAGTTGGACTTGGTCAGGGAGTTCCAGCCATCCTCAGAGCAAGATAAGCATTGGAAAAGGTTCAGGGAAGTTTAAGGGATCTCAAACAATCATCAGACCTCCATTAAAGTCCCTACATTGCCCTACACGATTCCAGTTGAAGGAGGTATTTTCTTAAACTCTATCTCTGTATATAGGAAACTTCAAGCCACGATTTGTGAAGAAAAAATGTAGCTCTCATCTTAACGAAGCTGTACATATCATTACTTTTCATTTACATTACTTGTGCTAAGAGAATTTGAAGCTTCAAATATCTGAAATTTTTAGGTCACGATTTAGGGATGCCAAAATTCTCTTTGATCTTTGATAGTTAGGTTACATAATTTACATGGTTGGAATCGTGAGCTCAAATGCCACATTTTTCATGTTATGAGTTTTCATTTTTATGCAAGCATGAGGAAGATACAGGTTTGAACGGATATGATGCGAAGGAAGACGAGCGAAGGACAGGGATGAAGTGATTCTGGGCTTTTTGTTGCCTTGGCCTTTTTGTTTTTGCTATTTGCACCCCCTTGACTTGCTATTGCACCCCCCTTGGCTGACTTTTTTATATTTTTATATTTTTTCATATTTTTATATTTAATGCTTTTGTTTATTTTTTTTGAATGATAAAAAATCCTAAAAATAATTTCTTTATTTTTACAATTTTTTTCTCACATAAAAATTGATTTATTTTAATAGAATAGAATTTATTTTCTTAATAAGTTTGTAAATAATTAAATATACTATAAATTTTTTATTATACATTTTTACAGTCATAAATACTTATTTTTTACACATATTTAATTTTTAGTATTTAGGCATAATATTATTTTTTATTTTTTATACAAAAAATACATAATATAATAATATAGAACATTATTCTCTTTTAAATAAAAACTAGGGTTTAATCCCCTTCCAAAAATAAATATTATTCTTATTTCCTTTTTTAGGATTTAAATTAAATATTTTTCTTACACAAAAACAAGACATAAAATATTTTTCTTTACATGAAAATTGCATTTTAAATATTTGTACTATATTTATTTAATTCGCGCATATTTGATTTGGTTGTAATAATATATTTAGTTTTATATTTATGCAAATCCCCATTCAAACTTGTATTCCCCCCTCCCATAAAATTGTTGTAATAGATTAGCATATTTACATTACGCAATTTATCGCCTTATATACCATGATTAGTAATTAGGGTTTGCATGACAAGAACAAAAACAAAGCAAAATAGAAAACCCTAAATACAAGACAAAAGCATGAAAATGATACACTTTGCACACAAACACCCTTAGGGTTTCTCCCACTTGGTTGCCTAAAATAAAATGGCCATGTTACGCATGCGAAGTATCTTGGCAAAACAAAACAAATATTAGATCATAGTCCCTCGATGACGCTATTTAAAGGTTGCCTAAACAAAATGATCTTGGTCCCTCAAAAATGCTAAGATACTTGGAAACATTGCTATCATGGTTATACAATGACCCACGCCCGTCCCGTTTACATCCAAAGATAGGGTTGCTTACCAAATCAATGGTAAGTCAACAATGTCAAAGGAATAAAAAAATGCACAAGAAAGACATTTGAGTAGGTAGATAGCTTCTAAGTTACTTGCTCTATTTCAAACAACAATCCTTGCTATTTTAAAAAAAAACAAACACACACACATTTCAAAACATCTTACAAAATATTGAAAACATTTTCAAAAGACAAACATCTTTGTATACATTCTTACGAACGAGAATCATTACAAATATTGCCTAACAAATGGCCTCTTTTCAAAATACTTTCAAAACCACACCAAACACCATTTCAAACGAAACAAAGCAAGTGATCTAAGCAAGTACACTAAGATCCCATGGAAAACCATGGATGAAAAGGGTGCTAGCACCTTCCCTTTTCATAATCTACCCCCCGAACTCAAGAAAACATCTCAAAGGTCTTTCCTGTGCTTTTTTACCTTTCCTTTTGGATAAAAGAAAAGTAGGTGGTGACTCTTGCTAACCGCGACATTTGTGATAAAACGCAAAACCTCAAGTCAGTTCTCCCACCGTATCACAGAACTGGCGACTCTGCTGGGGAAAATTATAAAAGTGGGGTTACCTTAGGGTTTAGATCACATTTATTTGCTTGCAATTGTTTGACTTATTTTCTTTACATTTTGGTTCTATTGTTTGGGTTTGAATCCTCCACCCAGATTTGGGAAACATTATAGGTAAATAGAAATACGTTGTGGAAACTGTGCGGGGTATACCAACACGGTCTAAGCAATAACTATGTTAGTGTGACATATTTGTGGGTACCGGTGGTCTTTGAGTCAATCAAAGAGAATACGGGGCCGCTGAGTGATGTCATGAAGCACTGATGAACTTCTAGAACCCTTTACTTGACCAACTTGGCCTTTTAGGATGTAGTGAGATGACCGGCTTTGGTGCAGTCCGAAGTTGGTAGATACTCGATACTACACTCATTGAGGGTTGGTTTCTTGGAATATTTCGGTCGCCAGTAAAGAGGCTTGAACTGAAACAATGAACAAGGAAACAATCCAGTGATATTGAGCTCCTTAGAACCCGGTTACTATTACTAGGACAGGTTGAGCCAACTAAACTTCAAGAGGGTACTTACCTATGAAACCCCATGCAAGCCTAAATTAGGAACTTGCTTGATTTTCTTGTACATATATACTTGTGCATAACATCATGGACATCATGAGCATCATATGCATCCACTAACCATTTCAAGGATTTTGGAAATTCATCTTTGTTCTTGTTTTGTAGGATATGGATTCACTTCGCAGAAAAACTATCCAAGTCAACCTTGTAAGAATTCCTTCCACAACTCAAGGAGCTAGCTTCAAGGATTCCTGAGAACTCTCCATTCATCGAGAGACAAGGTCGTCTACTAAACTTGGTCACCTCCAACACAGAGGAAGACATGATGAATGTTCTCTTCCAGTTCTTTGACCCTTTGCATCACTGTTTCACATTTCCTGATTACTAGCTTGTGCCCATTTTGGAAGAATTCTATCAACTCTTGAGGATTCCCATTCTCAATCAACTACCTTTCAACAGTACGGAAAGAGATCCAAAGCCAAAAGAGATTGCTCAAGCTCTGCACTTGCACTCATCTGATGTCACAACCCATTGGGAAACTAGAAGTGGTGTCAAAGGCTTCTTGGCAAAGTTCTTGTTTGAGAAGGCCCAAAGCTGTTGGAACTCCTTGGACTTGCAAGATTTTGAGGAGATTGTGGCCCTTCTTATCTATGGGATGGTCTTGTTTCCCAACCTTGACCAACTCATAGATGTGAGCGCTGTCAAAACCTTCATGTCACGCAACCCGGTGCCTACATTGCTTGGGGATATATTGCACTCTTTTCACACTCGTACAATGAGGAAAAGAGGTGTTCTTATGTGTTGCACTCCTCTCCTGGTAAGATGGTTTATTTCTCATCTTCCCCAATCAGTCTTAAAGAATGAGCAAGGTTTAAGGTGGTCACAAAGGTTAATGACACTTAAACATTCATATATTCATTGGTGTTCTCGATCCAAAGAGAATGTGATCATTGTTGACCGTTGTGGGGAATTCCCTAATGTCCCTCTACTTGGCATTAGGGGAGGCATCACCTACAACCTGTGCTTGGCTCTAAGACAGTTTGTTTATGACCGAAGGGATGGCCCACATGATATGCTGATTCAAGGCTTGGTTTTCGACTACGACAACGACGATTAAGGTGTTCGCCAGAGATTCATCCGAGCTTGGAGGATGCTAAACAAGGTGGATAACAAGACTTTGGGACACAACAATTCCATCCCTTTTGAGCCTTACCTCAAGTGGGTACGAACACGCGCTCAAAGTCTCATGATGCCTTATCCTTCCATTCTCCCAGTGATTATTGAGCCTGCTAAGGAGGGAAAAGTTCCATACACTATCCTACATCCTAACATGCCTACATCACTCGAAGACCTACAAAGGGATTGGATACAGCTCAAAGGAGAGCGTGATACTTTTAAATCCCAATTCTACGCAAGCGAGAAGAAGGTTTTGGAACTCACTCGGTTACTTCATGAAGATCAGACTCTCAATACCTACATTGCACCAAAGAGGATGCGCAATGTCTTTTTATCTTAGAATTTTGTATTATTTTTCCCTAGCAGAATTGATATACTCAAATTCTATATTATTAATATAACGTGTGTTTCTTTTTGTTTGAAATAAATTTGAATTTCTAAATCCTTGAAAGCATTGCATGAATACATATCATTCATCATAAACATAAACAGGTCTTTGCAACAAGTTTCCTCATCCCTCTACTGTTTATTTCAGCAAGATGGATCTCGAACAGACGGTTAAAGACCTTCAAGCTCAAAATGCATAATTTCAACAGTTACTCATGACCTTAGCCAAGGGGCAAGAGGAGCTGAAGACTCTACTAGAAAAAGAGAAAGAGAAAAAGAAGAAGAAGCCAGCTGGTGTGGTAATCATGGGCAGAAGGTTTCAGGGACAAGCCAGAAGGACCTTAGATTTTCCAACAACATCTGATGAAGGGGAAAGAAAAGGAAAAGAAACGGCAGTACCATCAGATTCTGAAGAAGAAGAGGAAGAATAGGACTACTCTGAACAACAATACCCTCTGGATGATGACAAGTACAAACACCTGGAAGAGCGTCTAACCACTATGGAAATACAGAGAGTACCGGGGCTAGATTTTGAAGAGTTGGGGCTGGTGTCAGGAATTGTGATCCCGCCAAAGTTTAAAGTGCCATTATTTGCCAATTATGATAGAGTGTCTTGTCCTAAAATGCACCTCCGATCATATGTCAGGAAGATTCATCCGCACTCTGCCGACAAATATTTGTGGGTCTATTTCTTCCAAGACAGTTTATCAGGAACACAACTTGACTGGTTTTACCAATTAGAAAGGGCCGATGTCCACAATTGGGAAGACTTGGAAGCAGCTTTCTATAAACAATACCAGTACAACGCCGATTTGGCGCCTACCCGTACTCAACTTAAGAGTATGGCTATGGTTTCAAATGAGGGCTTCAAAGACTATGCATAAAAGTGGAGAGATTTATCCGGAAGAGTGCAACCCCTCTAACTGAAAGGGAGTTGGTGGACATGTTCTTGGGAACTCTATCAGGCCCTTTCTTTAATCATCTGATTGGGAGCTCCTCTGCAGGGTTTACCGAATTGATTTTAATCGGCGAGAAGGTGGAAGCTGGTATAAGAAGTGGGAAGATTCAGAAAGACGCGTTTGCCTCTACAGCTGTGAAAAAGCCCTTCACTGGGAAGGAGGAAGTTTCTGTTGTTTATTCACACAGAAATCAAGGAAGAACTGAGTGCCGACCAACGGTAGGGGCAGTTCTGATTGCAAAGCCTGCATCAGACCAGCCAAGAAATAACCAGCCAAGGGTGGAAAGGCCAGTCTGGCAATTCACCATGATTAACATGACTCCAGCCCAGGTTCTACCACATATTCTGAAATTGAATCTAGCAACTTTAAAAGAGGCCCCAAAGAATCCCAATACTGCGTCTCCTCATTACCATCCAAACGCCAGATGTGCATACCATTCTGAAAGTCCAGGGCACGACACCAACAACTGTTGGGCTCTGAAGAACAAAATTCAAGACCTGATAGATGAGAAGGAAGTTGAGTTTGAAGCGCATGAGAAACCAAATGTTATTTCTGCTCCAATGCCTAGGCATGGTCACAATGCCAATGCTGTTGAGGAAGATTTATTTGCCGTGGATGAACTGTTGACTCCTATCCCGATCATTAAGTTGAATTTGTTAAAAGCTGGTATATTCCCAGGTTGTGACAAAGACTGCCATGTTTGCCTATCCTCATCATTTGACTGCCCTCTGTTGAAAAAAGGTATCCAACGACTGATTGATAACCAAGAAATTCTGTTTGAGAAAGCTCATATTTCACCCGTTCTAGTTAAAGAAGTTTCTATCATAACCATCTACGCCAATCCTTCCAGGGTCCCTAAAAGACCCATTAGGATTAAAACTGCTCCAAAGACTACTCCACTTAAGATTACAATGCCCGGGCCGGCCCCGTACAAATAAGATAAAACGGTACCATGGAATTATGGTGGAGAAATCTACTACCATGGTATCAAACAGGATGAATTGACTGCCGAAGAAGAGATATCCGAAAAGGACAATTCCGACATCAGTAACATTGCCGGAACAAGCAAGATTACCTATAGTGGTAGAATCTTCTCTCCAGAGATTTCCCCTCCAAAGGCAGTCTTTGGACCCATGGTCGTTCTGAAGATTACCTCTGCACCAGTGATTGTACCTGCAAGCGTACCTACTGAAAAAGAAGACACAATTCCTATCCCTACTTCCACTGTTGAGAATAAAGGGAAAAACATTCAAGAAGAGCCTGTCCGAACGAAGGCTCAATCTATCCCTGAAACATCCAAGAAGGAAATGGAAGAAATCCCGAGGATAATAAACAAAAGTGATTATGATGTGGTTGAACAATTGGGGAAAACCCCTTCCAAAATCTTTATGTTAGCATTGCTGCTGTGCTCTGAGGCACATGAAAAAGCTCTGGTAAAATTTCTGAAGACAGCTCATGTGCCGCAAGAGACGTCTGCTGACCAATTCCAAGAATGTGTAGCCAGTTTGACAGCTGATAATGGCCTGGGTTTCTCTGATGCTGACTTGACACCCAAAGGGAGAAAACACAACGAGGCATTACATGTCTCAATGGAGTGTAAAGGAACGACCCTAGCCCATGTCTTGTAGACACTGGTTCATCTCTGAACGTCTTGCTAAAGAAAGCCCTTGGTAGATTGGATTGTAAGGGACTAACATTAAAACCTAGTAACATAGTTGTGAGAGCATTTGACGGCTCTAAGAGGATGGTCCATGGGGAGGTGGACATCCCGATAAAGGTGGGAACTCATACCTTCAATTCAACCTTCTATGTGATGGACATCCGTCCTTCTTATTCCTGTCTATTAGGATGCCCCTGGATTCACAATGCCGGTGCTGTCACCTCCATATTACATCAGATGCTGAAGTACCCTGTCCAAGGAAAGATCATAATTGTCCACGGGGAAGAGGAGTGCATGATTATTCATCTGAATTCTTTCCGATATATAGAATTAGATGGAGAGTTCATTGAAACCCCTTTCCAACATTTTGAAGAGGTCTCTCAAGAAATAGCGGCGACCAATGCGGTATCCTCGATTCCTAAGATCACAAGACCTCCACTTCGGATGTCATATCTAAAGGATGCAAAGGCAGTAGTGGAAGAGGGTGAATGCACCATCTGGGGGCAGCTTCCAGACATTTCGTACAAATCAGACAAGTTTGGCTTGGGGTTTACTTCAACTGCTCAAAAGGTCGTGCGTCGTGCCCGTGCCGGAGGGCCACCTGTGAAGATTAGCAACCAAGGGGTTAATGCAGTGGAAGACAGTGAAGAAGATGGCATCTTGGAAGATTGGATGTTTCCTACTGTCAACAGAGGACTTCGTAACTGGGAAGCCAAAGACTTTGTCCCAATAACTTTCATCTCTCAGTAATTTATCTTTTACATTTCTGTTGGACTTGTAATATTCACAAACAATTCATACATTTTCAACCTTGTGTCTTACCCGAGGCACATTGGTCCATTTGTAAGGGTTTTTATTTCATCTTCATATGACATTCAATGAATCATGGACGCTTTTTCATATATAAACCTTTTGTGCTCATTGTCTTTCTTTTACATTTTATTGTTTTAAGATGGCTATACCCTTACACACACCCACACTCACAAATGCAGGTACCCTTCCATTCCGGATCCCATGGGTAACGATACTGCTATAGCCTTCAGTGACTCTGAAGATCTGATCTACCAAGCCGAATATGAAGGTGAGGAAGATTGTGAGGTGCCAGGGGAATTGGCCAGACTACTACAACAAGAGGAAAGATATATTTAGCCTCATGAGGAGTTGTTGGATACAATCAATTTGGGTACCGAGGAAGATAAAAAGGAAATCAAAGTGGGTGCCAATCTAGAGCCGAGTGTCAAGGAGCGCTTAATTCAGCTGTTGCATGATTATGTTGAGATCTTTGCCTGGTCATACGAAGACATGCTGGGACTCGATACAGACATCGTGGTACACTGTTTACCCACAAGAGAAGACTGTCCACCAGTGAAGCAAAAAGTCTGCCGCATGAGACCTGACATGTCAGAGAAGATCAAAGCGGAAGTCATGAAACAGTTCAATGCTGGATTTCTGGCTGTTACTTCCTATCCTCAATGGGTTTCCAACATTGTTCTCGTGCCTAAAAAGGACGGCAAAGTAAGAATGTGCATGGACTATAGAGATTTAAACAGGGCCAGCCCTAAATATGATTTTCCACTTCCACACATCGACATCCTGGTTGACAATACAGCCCAGCACAAAGTATTATCTTTCATGGATGGATTCTAAGGCTATAACCAGATCAAAATGGTGCCTGAGGACATGGAGAAAACTACATTTGTCACACAGTGGGGTACATTCTGCTACAAAGTGATGCCATTCAGACTGAAGAATGTCGGGGCAACCTATCAACGCGCCATGGTAGCTTTGTTTCATGATATGATACATCATGAGATAGAGGTCTACGTAGATGATATGATAGCCCGATCAAAAACTGAAGAAGAACACCTTGATCACTTGCAAAAGCTGTTTGTGAGATTGAAGAAGTACAAACTAAGGTTGAACCCGAACAAGTGCATATTCGGAGTCCGTTCCGGTAAACTCTTAGGGTTTATTGTCAGTAACAAAGGCATCGAGGTTGATCCTGCTAAGGTCCAAGTGATACAAGAAATGCTTGCTCCTCGTACTGAGAAGGAAGTCAGAGGATTCTTGGGACGTCTGAACTATATTTCCAGATTCATTTCTCACCTAAAATCTACTTGTGAACCAATCTTCAAGCTGTTGAAGAAAGATCAAGTAGTCAGATGGAATGATGAATGTCAGATTGCTTTTGACAAAATCAAAGAGTATTTACAAGAACCTCCTGTCTTGATGCCACCAGTCGAGGGAAGACCACTGATCATGTATCTGACCGTTTTAGAGAACTCAATGGGGTGTGTATTGGGGCAGCATGACGAGTCTGGCCGAAAAGAGCACGCTATTTACTACCTGAGCAAAAAGTTTACCGACTGTGAAACCAGATATTCACTGCTCGAGAAAACTTGCTGCACTCTGGTATGGGATGCTCGCCGGCTAAGACAGTATATGTTGACTCATACCACTTTGCTGATATCTAAGATGGATCCGATAAAGTACATCTTTGAGAAGCCTGCTCTATCTGGGAGGATAGCTAGATGGTAGATGATCCTAATAGAATATAACATATAGTACAAAACCCAAAAATCTATAAAGGGCAGTGTGCTGGCTGACCATCTTGCTCATCAAGCTGTAGAGGATTATCAGTCCATGAAGTTTGAATTCCCAGACGAAGACATCATGACATTAGACAACTGTGAAGAAATCAGGCTATATGACGGACCTGAACAAGGATCCCGATGGACCCTATTCTTTGATGGGGCATCCAATGCACTTGGTAATGGTATCGACGCTGTACTCATATCTCCGGAAGGATGCCATACTCCTTTTACTGCCAGAGTTTGCTTCAACTGTACGAACAACATGGAAGAATACGAAGCATGCATATTTGGTCTCAAGGCTGCCATAGACTTGGAGATCAAATCTTTAGTTGTGTTTGGAGATTCGGCTTTGGTCATCAGTCAGATCAAAGGAGAATGGGACACTAAGCACCCAAACCTTATCCCTTACAAAGAACATGTTTTGACATTGCTACCACATTTTGAGCAGATTACCTTCGAGCACTTCCCGCGAGAATAAAATCAGCTAGCAGATGCTCTAGCCACAATGTCATCTTGTTTAAACTTAATTGGGATAACGAAGCTCCCCAGATCACCATTGAACGAATGGACGAACCAGCACACTGTCACGAGATTAATACTGAAGAAGTAGTGGACCAGCCTTGGTTTGATGAAGTCAAAAGATATCTCGAGGCTCAAGAGTATCCAGAAGGAGCTTCAATCAATGATAAAAAGTTCCTAAGGAGATTCTCCGCTAAGTTCTTCCTAAGTAATGGCATCCAGTACAAACGTAATCATGATTCTATTCTGCTCCGTTGTATGGACAAGATCGAAGCTGAAAAGATCATGGCTGAATTACATGAAGGTACCTTTGGCATTCACTCTAGTGGGCATACGATGGCGAAGAAAATTCTACGGGCAGGCTATTATTGGTCTACCATGGAAGCAGACTGCTATCAACACTCCCGGACCTGTCATAAGTGTCAAATCTATGCAGACATGGTGCACGTACCTCCAGTTCCTCTAAATGTCTTAACAGCTCCTTGGACCTTTGCTATATGGGGAATCAAGATGATTGGGGAGATCAAGCCTACAACCTCCAATGGACACCGCTTCATTCTAGTGGCCATTGATTATTTCACAAAGGGGGTCGAAGCAGCTTCCTTTGCATCTGTTACTAAGAATGTTGTTGCCCGCTTCATCAAGCAGAATCTCATTTCCCGGTATGGTATCCCAGAAAGGATCATCACTGATAATGGTACAAACCTTAATAATACTATGATCACCGCCTTGTGCGAGCAGTTCAAGATTCAACATTACAATCCATCCCCATATCGGCCAAAGATGAATGGTGCAGTCGAAGCTGCTAATAAAAACATTAAAAAGATCATACAGAAAATGCCAGTCACCTACAAAGACTGGCATGAGATGCTATCGTTTTCTCTCCATGGGTACCGTACTACGGCTCGCACATCAACTGGGGCAACACCCTATTCTTTGGTTTATGGCATGGAGGTTGTTCTACCTATCGAGGTTCAGATCCCCACTTTGAGAATTATGAAAGATGTAGGTTTGAGTGAAGACGATTGGATTCAAACCCGACTTGATCAGTTGAACTTAATTGGTGAAAAGAGACTTACTACTGTTTGCCACGGTCAAATGTATCAACAGCGGATGATCAAAGCTTTCAACAAGAAAGTCAGACGCCAAGTGTATCAAGTTGGAGATCTAGTGATCAAGCGCATCATCTTGCCACAAAGTGATCCCAGGGGAAAATGGACTCCTACCTATGAAGGACCATTTGTAATCAAGAACATCTTTTATGGTGGGGCAATGATCTTAACCACCATGGATGGTGATGACCTGCCACACCTTGCGAACGCAGACATAGTCAAAAGATACTACGCATAAAAAACCCGCTAGGTTGACACACCTAGGCAAAACAAGGGCATCCCGGCGAACCAAAAAGGTTCGGGAAAAAATCAGGAATAAAATAAAAAAATCTGTACACCCGGCAAGTTGAAAACCCGAAAGGGAGACTTGGGAAAAAAAGGGTTTCCCGGTGGATCGAAAACCCGAAAGGGCGGTTCAGGAAAAAGTTAGGGAATTAAAGCGTATGACTATGTCTCGTCGGACGAAGCAACAAATGGACAAGATATTCGGAGATACGAAGGCTATAGCAGAATGGGAACCCCATGGGATTGTTACACATAGTTATCTTTCTTTTTATAAATTTTTTCTTATTTTCACGACACCGTTCTCTTACTAGGATGTCTGTCTCCTTTGTACAAAATACTCATTCAAAGTAAATACAAAGATATCTCTTTAAAGTACAGAAAACCATTTGTCCTTTTCTTTTTACAATTGTGTTTTATTTGCAAAAACGTCCAATGATTTATTAATGAACATATGCATTTGAACATAATTACTGTTTACAAATAAACAAATGAAAAAGAAAAATTACTGACAGGTTGAAAGAATAGGATAACGTCTTTAGGCTATTCCATGAGCAATCCCTACAGTACATCATTAAGATCCCCAGCGGAGGTGAAACTTCAAACTATTAATCCCCAGCGGAAACCATCCAGTTTCTTCAAATTCCCCAACAAGTTATCTTGAAGTCTGAAAAATCAACCGGATAACAGTTAACTTCTATTTCTCCCCAACCTAGGATAACTCCCCGGTAAAGTGGCAGACGACCGAAACTCCTGAACTTTTTTCCAAACATGAATAAGCTTTTTCCCCACAAAGTTTTCATTGTTCCCCAACAGAATGAAGATTCTCATTATTAATTCCCCAGTAGAAGTCATCAAAGTTCTCTGGATTCCCCAAGCAGATTCCTTAAGCAGTATATGGCATTACTCTCACAGCAGAATTTTGTCAAATACTCCAACTTCAAGACATGAAGAATCCACATATCCTCAGCATTCAAGGATTTATTTTCCTCAGCAATACAACAAATCAGCTTACATGCGCATACATTACATCCATATATCATAAACATTGATAAAGTACATATATTGCACCATACATTTCATGCAACATAACTTTGTGCTTCAGCTAACATTTTACCCTTTTCAGGATAAGATTAACAACTACCAATAACAATGTTCAAAGATTTCAGATACAGTTCAGATACGCTCCAGACACGGTAGCCATTCAGATACTCATTCAGATCTCAACTTCAAGATATAGTCCAGATACGCTCCAGACACGGAAGCCATTCTGTTACTCATTCAGATTAAAGTTCAGATATGCTCCAGATACGGATGCCATTCTGTCACTTATTCAGATTTCAACTTCAAGATACAGTTCAGATACGCTCCAGACACGGTAACCATTCTGTTACTCATTCAGATTCTAGTTCAGATACGGGTCAGATACGCTCTAGACACAGATGCTATTCTGTTGCTCGTACAGATTCAGTCTCCAGATACAACTCAGATGCGTTCCAAATACGGGCACCATTTTGATGCTCATTCTTTTGATTTACAACAAACATTCTTGGATGGCATCTACAAACCCATCTCCAACGAGGTTCTATTACCTCTCCAAATGGCATCTTTAAGCCCATTTGCTCAACTACACTTTGTCGAGTGCAAATTTATGGGCACTCTAGTGTCCAATCATCTTTTACCTTTGAGTCACGAACGACAAAACTCGTCAATCTAACTCTTCAGGTTCAAGAAGATTGAACATGGGCAGCTGTTGTACCCCAAAATTTGCCCTCTCATTTATCAATACTTTTCTCACAAGACTTCTTGGACTCAAGACAAGATTAGGGTTTGGTCAGCTCAAGACACCTCATCTTACACTGATAACCCAAAATTAGGGTTTGAGTTTTCACAAGGATTGTTGGACCACCAATGCTTCATGTGACTTTCAAACATCATTTTGGACCCCTAAGATTGCTCATGATAAGTTTCAAGCCTTGAACCACATTTTTGATCAGTCAATTGGACAGTTGACCTAAAAATCAGCTGTATTGGGGAAAAAGTCAACCATGGCCAATTTACAGTTAAACTTCATAATTTTTGATCCACATCAACATTTTAGACTCATATGTATCATTTGATCAAGTTTGGATAATAATTCCTCAAGAAATTTGATCAAATCATCAAAAGGGAAAAATGGTCAAAATTAGGGTTTTGACTAAGAAAGGGCAATTTCTGATTTTTTAACCTAGCCAATGACCAATTGAGTTCAAGCATGATTTCAAGGATTCAATAGCATCATCTTTACCTAATTACATGGTTCAAAAGATCTAAAGTCCATTGAATTGACAGATGAAATTTGTAGTCAACTGATCAAAAGTCAACTGTATACTGAAAAGTTAAACTTTGACTTTTCGGTCAAAATCAAGTACCAAGAGTCATAATTCATCAAGATATGTCAAAATATGAAACTTGTTCACCAAGAAAACCAAATTTGAAAATTAGGGTTTTAATTTAAAAATTTCCATAACTTAGAATTTTTCTAAGTATAAAAATTTTCTTATTTTTTCCCAACTTTTCACCACTTTTTCACCATGATGCATTTTGATTCAAGGAAAGTTCCCAACATGAAAGTTGTAGTCCTCTATGAAATATACAACTTTTCTTCACAAAATATTCCCTAAAGATGCTTGGATCTCAAGTTATGAATTTGTGAATACATGCTCATGAACTAAATAACTTAGTGAAATTTTGCCCTAATTTAGGCAGGTTTTGGACCCAACTTCATGCAAATTTTTTACCTAGTTCCAAGAGGTATCTCAAAATTCATTTCAAATATGGATTATAGATAACATTGCTAGCTTTCCAAAATGTCCAAGAACTCTCCAAGATCATTTTTGAGTAGGGAGAATCAAAGAAGGAAAGTTGGCATTTTCTCACTTTTTGTTCAAGCCATTTTCACATAGAATCAAGTTGCAAATCAAACCTATGCTGGTTATATCTTGCTTTACATGTCCTAAGCTTGCTATACACTCCTTAATTAAATTCATACTCAGAAGCTAAAGCCTTTATCCTTGCTTTTGAAACTTTACACAAGTTGTAATTCCATTTTGGGCAAAAAGGTTACATTGCCATTTTCATAAAGATGAACTTTTGCAACTTTGTCAACTTGGAGCATTGGACCTGTCCCCTTGATACAAGAAAACTCTACAGCTCTCAAGCAATGTGTACCAACTCATGTCAACCCTAAAGCAAGCTGGTACAAGCATGTGGGATTGGTCTTATCAACTTTACTTCAAGTACAAGAAAAATGGAAAAAGGGCTAAAGCTTGCACAACTAGTAGGAAGCTGACTTTGTATCACTTCTATAACTATATGCAAGCATTGTACAAGGCATAACACGTTTGGCTTGGACTTAGAACTCACTCAAACTAAGAAACACCAAAAATCTGCCTTGCCACACAGTTTCTGCAAAAGCTCAGCCAACTCTCATTTGGCTCGTGCGTTTTGTATTCCATTGATTCAAACATCTTATACACTTGATACCAAGTCAATCCAAGCCATCACCCTGGTTCTGTAAACTCTGTTTCACCATCTGCCATTTTCAATTTGGAAGCTTGCAGTTGGACTTGGTCAGGGAGTTCCAGCCATCCTCAGAGCAAGATAAGCATTGGAATAGGTTCAGGGAAGTTCAAGGGAGCTCAAACAATCATCAGGCCTCCATTAAAGTCCCTACATTGCCCTACACGATTCCAGCTGAAGGAGGTATTTTCTTAAACTCTATCTCTGTATATAGGCAACTTCAAGCCACGATTTGTGAAGAAAAAATGTAGCTCTCATCATAACAAAGTTGTACATAACATTACTTTTCATTTAGATTACTTGTGCTAAGAGAATTTGAAGCTTGAAATCTTTGAAATTTTTAGGTCACGATTTAGGGATGCCAAAATTCTCTTTGATCTTTGATAGTTAGGTTACATAATTTATATGGTTGGAATCGTGAGCTCAAATGCCACATTTTTCATGTTATGAGTTTTCATTTTTATGCAAGCATGAGGAAGATACAGGTTTGAACGGATATGGCGCAAAGGAAGACGAGCGAAGAACATGGATAAAGTGGTTCTGGGCTTTTTGTTTCCTTGGCCTTTTTGTTTTTGCTATTTGCACACTCCTGACTTGCTATTGCAACCCCCTGGCTGACTTTTTTATATTTTTATATTTTTTCATATTTTTATATTTAATGCTTTTGTTTATTTTTTATGAATGATAAAAAATCCTAAAAATAATTTCTTTATTTTTACAATTTTATTATTATTTTTTTAATTATTTTCTCACATAAAAATTGATTTATTTTAATAGAATAGAATTTATTTTCTTAATAAGTTTGTAAATAATTAAATATACTATATATTTTTTATTATACATTTTTACACTCATAAATACTTATTTTTTACACATTTTTAATTTTTAGTATTTAGGAATAATATTATTTATTATTTTTTATACAAAAAATAATAATATAGAACATTATTCTCTTTTAAATAAAAACTAGGGTTTAATCCCCTTCCAAAAATAAATATTATTCTTTTTTCCTTTTTTAGGGTTTAAATTAAATATTTTTCTTACACAAAAACAGGACATAAAACATTTTTCTTTACATAAACATTGCATTGCATTTTAAAATATTTGTACTATATTTATTTAATTCGTGCATATTCAATTTGGTTGTAATAATATATTTAGTTTTATATTTGTGTAAATCCCCATTCAAACTTGTATTCCCCCTCCCATAAAATTGTTGTAATAGCTTAGCATATTTACATTACGTAATTTATCGCTTTATATACCATGATTAGTAATTAGGGTTTGCATGACAAGAACAAAAACAAAGCAAAATAGAAAACCCTAAATACAAGACAAAAGCATGAAAATGATACACTTTGCACACAAACACCTTTAGGGTTTCTCCCACTTGGTTGCCTAAAATAAAATGGCCATGTTACGCATGCGAAGTATCTTGGCAAAACAAAACAAATATAAGATCATAGTCCCTCGATGACGCTATTCAAAGGTTGCCTAAACAAAATGATCTTGGTCCCTCAAAAATGCTAAGATACTTGGCAACATTGCTATCATGGTTATACGATGACCCACGCCCGTCCCGTTTACATCCAAAGATAGGGTTGCTTACCAAATCAATGGTAAGTCAACAATGTCAAAGGAATAAAAAATGCACAAGAAAGACATTTGAGTAGGTAAATAGCTTCTAAGTTACTTGCTCCATTTCAAACAACAGTCCTTGCTATTTTCAAAAAAACAAACAAACACACACACATTTCAAAACATCTTACAAAACATTGAAAACATTTTCAAAATACAAACATCTTTGTATACATTCTTACGAACGAGAATCATTACAAAGATTGCCTAAACAAATGGCCTCTTTTCAAAATACTTTCAAAACCACACCAAACACCATTTCAAACTAAACAAAGCAAGTGATCTAAGCAAGTAAACTAAGAGCCCATGGAAAACCATGGATGAAAAGGGTGCTAGCACCTTCCCTTTTCATAATCTATCCCCCAAACTCAAGAGAACATCTCAAAGGTCTTTCCTGTGCTTTTTTACCTTTCCTTTTGGATAAAAGAAAAGTCGGTGGCGACTCTTACTAACCGCGACATTTGTGATAAAACACAAAACCTCAAGTCAGTTCTCCCACCGTATCACAATGACCTTCTCAAATCTCATCAAGAATGCCACTAGTAAGCTTTAACATGCCAAGCTTAACTCTCGAAGAAGTTTCTTCACAAACCAAACTCATATCTTGAAATTGATCAAGTAATTCCAACTCTCGCACCATCAACATCGACATATGCAACAAATTCCCACTTAATGCATCAGCCACAACATTCGCTTTACCCGAATGGTAATTCAAACCAAAATTATAATCCTTCAAGAATTCCAACCATATTATTTTCCTCATATTCAACTCTTTCTGATCAAACAGATATTTCAAACTCTTGTGATCACTAAACACATCAAATCTCGGCCCAAACAAATAATTCCTCCAAAGTTTTAATACAAACACAATAGACACTAACTCTAAATCACGAGTCAGATAATTCCTTTCATGCACTTTAAGTTACCTTGAAGCATAAGATATAACTTGTCGATTATGCATCAACACACCTCCTAAACCCATCAATGAAGCGTCACAATACATAACAAACAGTTCTATTGGATTAGGTAAAATTAAAATAGGTGTTGTTGTCAACCTTCTCTTAAGCTCTTGAAAACTAGCTTTACACTGTGCAGTCCAAATAAAAGCATGACCATTCCTAGTCAATTGCATCAACGGCAAGGCTAACTTGGAAAATCCTTCAATAAAATTTCAATAATAACCTGCTAAACCACGAAAACTTCTACTCTCAGAAACAGATTTTGCAGCTTCCCATTGAGACACAACCTCAATCTTCGATGGACCAACAACAATACCACCATTCGATATCATATGCCCAAGGAAACTCACTTCCTTCAACCAAAACTCACACTTAGAAAATTTAGCATACAACTGCTTCTCTTTCAACACAGATAACACAATCCTCAGATGCTCATCATGATCTTCTTCACTCTTTGAATAAATCAAAATATCATCAATGAAAACAACAACAAACTTATCCAAATACTGATGGAAAATCCTGTTCATGTATTCCATAAATACACCAGGTGCATTAGTCACACCGAACAGAATCACAAAATACTCATAATGACTATACCTTGTTCTAAAATCAATCTTTTGAATATCTCCAGCCTTCACATGAATCTGATGATACCTAGACCTCAAATCTATCTTACTGATTACACTTGCTCTGACCAACTAATCCATCAAATCATCAATCCTCAGAAGTGGATACTTATTCTTGATAGTCACCTTGTTCAGTTGTCTATAATACATACATAACCTCATAGTACCTTCTTTCTTCTTTACCCACAAAACTGATGTACCCCATGGTGACGCACTAGGATGAATGAATCTCTTCTCAAGAAAATCCTCAAGTTGACTCTTCAACTCTTTCAATTCAGACGCTGACATATGATATGGAGCCATCAATAGCGGACTAGTTCCAGAAACTAAGTCGATCGTAAACTCCACTTTACACTCTGGAGGTAAATCACTTACATTATTAGGAAATACCTCAGGAAAATCATGAACGATCGATAATTCACCCATCGCTCTCTTTTCTTAAATATCCGACGTTACCATCAACGCAAATAACACAATGCCATCCTGCACCGACTCCTTCACTTTACATACTATCAAGTTGGAAAGACAAGTCTATCTAATCCAATATGATCCCATCTACTATCAAGAAGAGATTAAGGATGATCGGTTCCTTAATTTGTAAATAGGTATCCAAAAACCATGATGGTGGCATAAACCATCATTACCCAACTGCAATAACGTCCTTTATCTTATGCTCAACGTTACCTAAGCATAATGCCGCACATAGCAACAAATTCTCCCCCACTTGTTTCAATCTCTCTCCTGCAAACAAGTGATAAAAAAAAGTACCAACAGTCTTTCATGTAACACCATTTAACCCCACATAGACATAAATAGCATAATCAGAGTAAATTAGCATACATCTCAAAGAGGGCCTCACAATTGACTTCACAAAACAATAAAGAAATCAAACATGCATATTGGTCATGATCATAACACATATTTAAATTCACGTTTCATAGGCCAATACTAAATTATGCATCTCACAGTGGAATAATTATCTCAACATAAAGATATAAATGATTGAAATCTCATACTAACAATCATATCATAAGTACTAGGCACTAAGTCCAAACATCACATAATATCACACATATCCAAATAAAAGAGAGTAATAACAAATATCTCTCAAAACAAATCAAAACGTGAGTTCGAATATCTCCAATGTTACATAGACCAGAGCAATGATTCACTACCTAGAAATAAGCTGATAAATAAGGATCTTGCTCTTCCTCTAATCCTGGCAAGAAGCACCGCTATCTCTGGTACCTGAGCGATGTCGTAAAAAACATCATTCCAACATAAGGGTAAGAATTCATATCATTATAAGAATATATAATCACAAGCAATGTAAAACATACATACACCAATATCAATTCATCACTCTTCATAAAACCACGTATTAGGCATAACATAATCCAATATACAAATCCACATATACAACATAGTTCATCAATTCATATTCGAAATGAAATTCAATTCCAAATGAAATTAAATTTCAATTACTACAATTGTACAATTAAATCAATTATCACATGTTGCACATCAAAACACCACATTTACCCTAATATTACATAATGAGTGATAATGTAACAATTCACATCGACACATGTGACTCCAATGCAACTCAAATGCATTATGCATGTGGTACCAATGTTATCCTTACCGGTTCTGCCGGGTCCATATCTCCAAGATAGATAACCACCAATAAAAGCTCGATTCAGCCTCAAGCTTTTAAACCCTATTCAGTGTTAGGTTTGGGAAGAGTCAATAGTTTCCACGAAATTACCAAACCTTACCTCTTGACACAAATGATGCATGTACATGTGCAATTTCAATAACTCATCACAACAACTAATCTCATAATTCAAGATATTTTGAATTATCTTCATAACATTAAACAATATACATCTTTCATGCCAATCAATCACATATACACAATATCATAGTATAAATCATCTCAATACATTATCATAACATGTAGCAATTAGATACAAATTATGCTATATTCAAACATCATCAAATTCTAACACTTACATACACAACTCAAGTGTTAAGTTTCTCATCAAAATGCTTCCAAAACCAATCCGAATCAAGTCAAATAAATTATTTAAATACATGTAAATCCATAATAAATCATAAACTATAAGATCCCAATCCCATTCATGCATGAAATAATTTTTGAAGTCCCTAAATCAATTTGGGTGATTCAAAACCTAGAAATTCACATACCCAATCCTATTACATGTTACTACCCATCATATACTCCCATAATAACATAGATTCTCACTCTTACCT
Source organism: Vicia faba (assembly GCA_948472305.1). Taxonomy (NCBI): domain Eukaryota; kingdom Viridiplantae; phylum Streptophyta; class Magnoliopsida; order Fabales; family Fabaceae; genus Vicia; species Vicia faba. Next base: position 629,797,583 of record OX451740.1, read on the forward strand.
TTAGTGTAGAGTCTTTAGGGTTGCCTCTTTACTTTTTATCTTTTCTCCTCTTTTTCCTCTTCTCTTCTCTTATTTGTTTTTGTTTTATGACAATACTAATTCTACTCTCTCTTCTTACTACTCTATTTCATTAATGGACATGATTCCACTTACCCATTCTATTATGACATAAAGCCCAATTCTAATTATTTTCTATTCTTACTCATAAATCTAATTATTCAAATAACACATATATTCAAATAATTCAAATATTCACCAAATCACACAATTAAATTAATTACTATGTAATATACTAATTAATAAAATAATTAAATAATATTAAATAAAAATATAGATGTTACAACTCTCTCCCACTTAAAATATTTTTGTCCTCGAAAATTACCTCAATCGAACAACTCAGGATACAAATACTTCATTTGACTCTCCAGCTCCCAAGTCACATTACCATATGTCGGTCCTCCCCAAACCACTTTCACTAAAGTGATCTCTTTACCTCAGAGTCTCTTCACTTCTCTATCCTCTATCCGCATAGGTGATGTCTCAATATTCAAATTATCTCTTACCTGCACATCATCTAATTTGACAACATGAGACTGATCCACAATATATTTCCTCAACTGAGACACATGGAACACGTCATGAAGATTTAGCAAGTGGCGGTGGAAAAAAAATATGATATGCCACTTCACATACTTTCTCAGAAATATGATAAGGACCAATAAAATGCGGCATTAACTTACGCGACTCTAAAGCTCTACCAACACTAGTTACCAGAGTAACCCTTAGAAATACATGATCATCTTTCTCAAACTCAAGCGTCTTCCTACTCTTATCATGATAACTCTTCTGACGACTTTGAGAAATATTCATCTTTTATCAAATCATCTTAATATTATCTGTAGTCGATTGAATTATCTCAGGTATAACCATAACACTCTAATTAGATTCATACCAACACAAAGGCGTCCTACACCTTCGTCCATACAAAGCCTCAAACAGTTCCATTCCAATACTTGAATGGAAACTGTTGTTATAAGTAAACTCAATCAAAGGCAAGTAACTATCCCAAGCACCTACTTGCTCCAAAACATAAGATCTCAAAATATCCTCAAGTGACTGAATCGTCCTCTCACCCTGACCATCTATTGGTGGATGATACATCGAACTCAAACGCAACTTCGTACCCAAAGCATCTTGCAAACCTTTCCAAAAATTCGAACGAAACCTCAGATTTCTATCGGAAACAATACTCGACGAAACACCATGCAGACTCATAACCTTATCAATATATAACTTAGCAAAGCTCTCCATCGGATAATCCATCCTAATGGGAACAAAGTGAGCAGATTTCGTCAATTTGTCCATAAAACCCAAACAACAACACAATTACTCAAAGTCCTCGAAAAACCAAAACAAAATCCATAGAAATGCTATCCCACTTCCACTCAGGAATGGATAATGGTTGCAACAACCCAGACGATTTCTGATGTTTAATCTTATACTTCTGATAGATCAAACAAGAATACATAAACTCTGCAATATCTTTCTTCATACCTGACCACCAAAATAATTTCCTCAAATCTTGATACGTCTTAGTAACTCCAGGATGAATACTTAAACCACTATGATATCCTTCATCAAGAATCCTCTTCTTCAAATCTGCCACATATGGAACACTAACTCTACCATGACACCTCATAATACCATTCTCATTAATCCGAAAATCACCACCCCGACCTTGATTGATCAACGTCAATCTATCAAATAAACTCAAATAGGATTTTTGACCTTCTCGAATCTCCTCAAGAATACCACTAGTAAGCTTCAAAATACCAAGCTTAACACCAGAAGAAGTCTCTTCACAAAATAAACTCAAATCTAGAAATTGCTCAAGTAAATCCAACTCTTGTACCATCAACATCGACATATGCAAAGACTTCCTACTCAAAGCACCATCTACAACATTCGCTTTACTCAGATGGTAGTTCAAACTAAAATCATAGTCCTTCAATATTTCCAACCATCTTTTTTGCCTCATATTCAACTCTTTCTTATCAAACAGATATTTCAAACTCTTGTGATCACTAAACACATCAAACCTTGACTAAACAAATCATGCCTCCAAAGTTTCAAGACAAACACAACTGTGGCCAACTCTAAATCATGCGTCGGATAATTTCTCTCATGAACTTTAAGTTTCCTTAAACCATAAGCCACATGTTGTACCCCAAAATTTTCCCTCTCTTTTCTCAAGACATTTATCACCAAAGAACTCAAACACAATACCTTGACCTAATTTCGTAACTCAAATCATTTCTCAAGATCAATGAATTAATAGTTGAAAATTGATCAACTGATGAAAAGTCAACTAATACACAAGACATTCAAAAGATCAAAATTCATCAAGACATTCAAAAATATCAAACTTGATCATCAAGAAAGTCAAGAAAGTCAACAAAAAGTCAAAAATTTCAATACTTAGAAAATTTGTAGGTGTTTTTAACGTTGATAATTTCACTACTTCATTACAATTTTTCACTAAGATGCAAGATGATTCAAGGAAAACTTTCAACATGAAAGTTGTAGGTATTGATGAATTCTACAACTTTGTATTAGAGAGTTGATGTCCAAAATATGCTTATACTTGAATATATAGGCTCATGAAGTCATGACATTTTTGTATAAACACTTAGAGAAATTTTCAACAGGTTTAGTCATATTTTTGTCTCAACTTCTTAGCCAATTTTCATCAAGTTCCAATTTGATTTAGCCAAAGTGGTCAACATGAAATTTGTAGACAATGTTTCAAGATTTCCAAAAACATCCAAGAGCATGAATTTATCATAATTGGGCTAGGAGATTCAAAGGCATGAAGTTGGGCATCCATTCTTGAATTACAAGTCATTTTGGTGAATAACACATAATCCAATCTACATGATATGCTACATAATCTTGTTTTATAAGCCTTCTAACTTACAAATCTTACCATAATTTAATGTTAACACAAACTTTTGAACTATGGTCCATTTGATTTAAGCATTGTCCAAGTGATCTTTCCATTTTTGGCACAAAGTTAACATTGTCATTCTTGCAAAGTAGCTTTAATCACAAAGTCAGCTCTTCTTGAGCCTCTAACTTGTTCCTTCTACACACACTCAACACACAAAATTAGACAAGCATGCTTAAAGTATCCAATAACTCTATAAAGCAAAGTACGAAGCATTAGAACTATGATCTTCAAGATTTATTCATTTACAATCCAACCTAGCCAAAACATGTGATCTTGAAAATCTGATTAATCCTTGTCTTAAAACCTCTTGCCTATAAATTGAGAGATCATTTTTAAGATAGAAAGATATGAACAAGCCCTCAAAACCCCTTTACTCTCAAAAAACCAGAATTGTCCATAATACCTCCATTCTTGAGCTTGGAAGTCCAAATCTTTGAATCTCTTTAACCCTGTAAGTTTTACCCAAACAAATCATCCAAATACTTCACATACATTATATAGAAATTGTTCAAACACAAGAACAATTTCTGTAACATCATTATCACCATCTTCTGAAGTCAAAAATAGTACTTTGCAACTTGACTTGGTTGGAGTGATTCATCAACTTTCAACACCAAGTAAAGATTAGAACAACTTCAAGAAGGTCCAAAGGAGATCGATCAATCACCACTTTGCACCCGGAAACATTCGTACGTGTTCTAAAGTGTCGGCTTCAAGAGGTAAATTTTCTCAAACTATAATATCTTTATCCATACATCATTTTATTTTTCTTTCAAAAGGATACAACCGGATAAATCAAAGAGAAAACTTAGCAAAAAGGCAGGCCAAGGGCTAACACGGGTGCCCGTGTCACACGACACGGCCCGTGTCACACGACACGGCCCGTGTCAGTTCAACTGGGTTAAAAGTTTGGCAAAACAGGCAGGACAGGGGCTGACACGGGTGCCCGTGTCGGTCAGAATCATGCAAAATAGACAAGACAGGGGCTGACACAGGTGCCCGTGTCGCACGACACAGCCCATGTCAATTTGGATGGAACAAAAAATGTGTAGAGGAGCAAGGGCAGATTTTGACACGGGTGCCCGTGTCCGGTGACACAGCCCGTTTCTGCCTAGGCATAAAAAATCCTGATTTTTGACATTTTTGCTATAATTTTGGATTGTTAAAGGTACACTAGACATATTGCATTGCTTGGAGATGGCCTAACACTATACAAAACTTTTTTCTAGATAAACCATTCAAGTTATTTTCTAAAATAATTTAAACTACAAAACGTTTTCTATCAAAAAACCCTAAAAAACAATTTCTTTTCACTTTACATTTTATTGCGCATTTTACTATATTTACATTATAAATTATGTAATTGTCAAAGCCTTGTAATAGTAATTATGGTTAATTTTTACTTGTCATCCCCATTTGTAAATTTGTATCCCCTATCCCCAAAAGTATTGTAATAGCATAGGATATTTAAATTCCGCAGTTTATCGCTTTCCTTATTATATCTAGTAATTAGTGTGATACGGTGGGAGAACTGACTTGAGGTTTGAGTTTTGTATTCACACTTGTTCGGTTTAGCAAGAGTCGCCACCGACTTTTTATTTTATCCTAAAGGAAAGGTTAAAAAGCACAGGAAAAACCTTTTGAGATGTTTCGTGGGTTCGGGGGGTAGATTATGAAAAGGGAAGGTATTAGCACCCTTTTCATCCATGGTTATCCATGGGCTCTTAGTTACTTGTTTTAGATCACTTGCCTTTGATTTTCAATTGTTTAAAATGGTGGTGTGTGTGTGTGTGTGTTTGAAAATGTTTTGAAAAAGATGCCTTGTCTAGGCAACCGTTGTAACAATTCTTTACTCGAATGTTTTACAAAGGTGTTCGTCTTTTCGAAAAGATATTTCAATGTTTTTGAAAGTTGTTTTGAAAGTTGTGTTGTGGAGTGGGTTTTGAAAAGTAGGCAAGTGTGTTTTGCAAGTTTGATCAAGTAACTAAGAGTTGTCTACCCCTAAATTTACTCAAAGATTTTTCCTATGTTTTAACCTTTTTAACAGTATTGTTCCACCATTGTATTTGGTGGGCAATCTTGTGTTAGGATGTTAATGGGACGGGTGCGGGTCATCGTTTAGACCATGAATGCAATGGTGCCAAGTGTCTTTGGCAATTTTGCTTTAAGGGACTATTATCATTTTGTTTAGGCAACTTTCGAAAGCGTCATCGAGGGACTATGATCATTTGATTAGTTTTGTTTTGCCAAAGAAACTCAACATGCAAGCATGGCCCATTTTGGAAGGCAACAAGCGGGATTACCCTAAGGGTGCAAGTGTGAATTGTGTATTGATTGTCATGCATTTATTTTGTGTTAGGTTATCTAGCGGTTGATTTTAAATCTTCGCATACAAACCCTAATTACTATACAGTATATAGAAAGCGATAAATTGCGGGAATTTAAAGTCTAAGCTATTACAAATAAGTATCAGGGAATGGGGGTACAAATATTTACAAATAGGGATGATTTATCAGGAGAGTAGTGTCCAAATATATTTACAACCAAATCGAATCGCATTTTCAAATGTAACATGTATCAATGTACAAGAATAAAAGTAAGCAAATGTATTGGTGTAAGTGCATATGATTATTTACAAGTGGCTAAGATATTAACTTAATGCAAAATTAAGTATTTTATTTATTCTTTTGGATTTTTGTTGGTTATGTACAAACAAAAGATTTAATTATAGAAAAGTATAATGTTTTAAGCTTAAGAAAATTAATATTTATGTATTTTTAGTTTATATACAAAAGGGTTTTAAAGAAAAATATTTAATTCAAAACAAACTAATTATTTATGTATCTTTTAATGTTTTATATACAAGAAAAATATTTAACTCAAAATTTTATTCTTATGTATTTTTAATTATACTAACTAAAGTAATTAAGAAAGTTTTATATAAAAAGAGTTAAGGTGTTATTTTATTTACAAACATATTATTTTAGGTTATGTAAAAGGAGAATAAATAATAAAAAAAAGTGTTAGTCTATAAAAAGAAAAAAAAAGAGTGAATGGGCTCAAAGGAAAAGCTGGGCCCAAACAAAATAAATAATCAGAAGAAGAAATGGGGGGGAGGGGTGCACGCCAGTTCTGATGGGCTCAAGGCAAACGGATGGGGCGAACCGGCCCAAGACGCGTTTTTGACATTTTTTTCTAAGGGTTTCATTTCTTGTTTCAATTGGGAATCAGGGTTACAGAGGCGCCGTTTCTCCATTTTTGCTTCGTTGTCCTCTTCATCTTCTCAAGCCATGGATTCTGAACAAAATTCCTCTTCGCCTAAGGCCACCCAGCGCCACCGTCCATCATCTCCTCGCGTTTACTCAAGCAATGATAAAAAGAGGTATGATTTCTGTCTTAACGCATTAGGGTTCTCAGATTTCCAACCTTGCATATTTTTATTTGTTCTGATTCTTTGATTATTGTTATGTCTTGTATGAGGTGTGAAAAAAAGAAAAGAAAAGGAGTTATACCTTTGGGGTTCGTTGCTTGGAGAGGAGGAGAGGCGGACCTGGAGGCGCGTAGGGTGGCCGGAGACGGAGGGAACATTGATGCTGATGAGCTTGCTCTTCCTGGTATCCTCATATTTTGCTTTTTTGCTAGGTTTTGTGATGAATGCCTGAAAACCTTTGCCTATTTCTGAACACTTCTTTTCCTCTTCCGCTTGCTTCTGATTGCTGGCTTTGTATGATGTTCTTGCTTCTGAGTATGATGTTTTTCTGACTCTGAAACTTTGAGTGAGCTTTTGATTGCTTATTTGCTTTGCTTTTGAATAGCTTGCTTATTTGCTTCTGAACACTTCTTTTCCTCTTCCACTGTTTGCTTGCTGAGATGCTTGATATGCTGTTGAACCCTATGATGAGCCTAGCTCTGAGGGCTTTGTTGGTTTGATACTTGCTATCCTGGTTTTGGACAGGCTTCAGGCTTGTGTTCTTGGTTGTTTGACAGGCTTCAGGCTGAGTCTTCAGGCTTGAGGCTTGTGGTTCTGCAGGTGAAGGCTTATGGTTTGCTGCAAGGCTTAAGGCAGTTTTGTTGGCTTTGGTTGAAGTTTGTAGTTTGTGCAAGCTTCAGGCTTGGCTACAGGCTCAAAGTTTAGGCTTGACAGGTTGAGAGCTTCTGGTTTGGTATTTTGAATCACAGGTTTTGTATGTTGGAAACAGGTTAGGCTTGAAGCTTTTGAGTTGAAACAGGTTTTGGCTATGTGTTTTATGTAGATTTAGGCTTGAGGCAGGCTGTTATTGTTATACAACAGTTTGTGGTGTTACAAGCTTTTTGTGATATTCTGCCCCCTTTGAAACTGTTCTGATATGTTTGTTTTATATCTTTAGCCTCAGCCCTGTAAGCTTCTTCTCTCTCTCTTTTCCTCTCTCTCTCTCTACAGATTAAAAAGCATCTGTTTATTGCTTAAAACTGTACTATGCTCTGAAAAAGTGATTGGCTTTGAAAATGATGATTTTGAATATCTTGCTTGCAATGCTTCTTTCCTCTGCATATTTCCTGCTTTTTTGTCTTGCTTTTGCTAGCTTTTGTACTTGTTGATAGCTTGATATCTTTTGATATCTTTGGACAATTTGGTTTTGACATTTTAAACATGGTTAGGCATGTGCAATTCAGTTTGCCTTTTGGACTTAGTTTGGAATTTTGACAACTTTGCCTTTCAGTTTGACAATGCAACTTGGTTGGCTTATTCACTTGCAATTTGTGCAGTTCAGTTTGCCTTTTGGACTTATGCATCCTGTTTGACAATTTTGAATTTGTGCAATATTGTAGCTTTGTGCATTTCATATTTTTTTGCAAGCATAATTCTATCCCTCTTTGTGAACCAAGAGTTTTCTTGTGATTTGCAGAGAGGGTGAATAAACTGATTTCGGCCGGTCACTTTTAATGATGAGCTTTAAAATATCTGTCTGCCTTTAATTTTATCTGCATTGACTTCTTTTCTTTTCTTTTTGCAGGTAAAAATCAGTTGAGCAAAGGATGAGTAGCAGTAGAAGATGAAGACTTAGGAAACTTTAGGATGCAATTTTATTTTCCTTTTAATCATTGTAACATTATTTTTGTAAACAAAATGTAAATAAATTTACAGTGTTCCAATAATAATTTGTAACAAACAATTAAAGATGAATAAAAAATCCTTCTTTGTCAGTTAATTCCTTTTTTTCAATTCACTGTTTATTTAATTATTCAAGCTTCTTAAATTAAAATAACTGGAAGTAAATCCCAACTATTCTAACTTAGAATAAATAAATAATTAATAAAAAATGTTGTCTTGCAACTTAGCATTAATCAATAATAAACCCGGCGCTCCAATTAACCATAGCAATGCACAGTCAATCACAACAAATGCCCATATGTCCTTTCCTTTTACTGATTAAATCAAACACTGCAAACTCTCAATCAGAAGCCTCAATCCATATCTCAGAGTAAATTGAAAAGAACTGTAGAATTAATTCTTTCTGAGAATGTGCGCACACAACCCTGATTCTTGATTTAATGTCGAAGAAGCGCCTGCCTGATTAAACCCTGAGCCAAACTCAAACAAACCCTAATAATTTGCCTGAATTGTTCCAAAGTCCATGAAAACCCTAATTTTGATAGACTGCTAAGAAAAAGTCTGTTTGACTGATTCTTAAACCAATATGAAAAGTCAGGAAAAGCTTGAAGCTGTGATTTCTTGTGGAAAAAGAGGAGGGCAAATTTTGGGGTACAACAATTAGGATTTGTATGGAAAGGCATAAAATCAAGTATTAAAAAAACCCTAATTTAAGATAATACATGAAAACAATACACTTTTCACACTTGCACTTCTAGGGTAATCCATATTGTTGCCTCGGATATAGACAGTCATGTCCCTCGAACGTGGGATGTTTTAGCAAAGACCCTCGATTACAAGATCGTAGTCCCTCAATGACCCTTCAACGTTGCCTTCGATAAACGAGCTTAGACCCTTACGACAATTGCTAAAATATCCTACAATGTTGCTTTCTATGACTATATGATGACCCATGCCCATCCCTCCATATCCAATGATAAGGATCTCTATCAATCAATGGTAGACAAGCTCTATCTAAAGGAGGAGGAAAAGAACAAAGACTTTTTGAGTAGGTAGATTTCTCATAATTGCTTGCTCACAAATATTTCAAAACCAACAACTTTCAACTCACCAACACTTTCTTGAAATATTTTCAAAGTCAACACTTTGTATGCATTCTTATAGAGAAGAGAATCATTACAAAGTTTGCCCAACGATGACACTTTTTAAAATTTTTTTTCAAACAAACACATTCACATAAGGCATTTCAAAGTGAGCTAGCAACTAAGATCCCGTAGATAAATACGGATGAAAATGGTTCTAACACCTTCCCCTTTCATAACCTACCCCCAGAACTCAAGAAAAATTCTTAAAAGGTCTTTCCTGTTCTTTTCACCCTTTCCTTTTTGGATAAAAGAAAAGTCGATGGTGACTCTTGCTATCCACAACAATTGTGATAAAACGCAAAATAACCAAGTTAGTTTTCCCACTGTATCATAGAACTGGCGACTCTGTTGGGGAGATAGTAAAAAGTGGGATTACCTTAAGAGCTAGATCACCTTTATTACCTTTTTTGTTTGTCCTATTTGCTTTACATTTGTGGGTTATGATTGGGTTTGTTACTTGTAAAAATCCTATACCCAGATTTGGGGCATATTAGGTAAGTAGCAATAGATCCTGGGGACTATGTGGCGTAATATCGACATGGTTGAAGCGATGGCTACGTTAGTGTGACACATTTGTTGGTACCAGTGTCCCTTGAGTCTAGTCAAGGAGAATACGGGGCCGCTGTGTGGTGTCATGAAGCACTAACTGACCGTAGAACCTTAGTTGAACAACTTCTCCATTAGAAAGTAGTGAGATAGCTGGATTTGGTGCAAGACTAAAGTTGGTTGATACTCGATACTACACTCATTGAGATCATACTTTTTGGATATTTCGGTCGCTAATAAAGAAGCTTGTGCTGAAATAATGCCCGATGAAGAAAGATCAGTGGTATTGAGATTCCTTAGAACACTGTTACTTTCTTTTAGGACAGATTGAACCAGCTAAACTTCAAGAGGTACTTACCTATAAACTCCATGCAAGCCTTTGAACCTAGGGCCGCTTGTGTGACTTGTTTGTGTCGTCTAACAAATTTGAATTCCTTGCAGGACTTGTTTGTAGTCATTATCCAATAACCTGGACTTCTTGCAAAACTTACTTGTTTTCACTACCTTACATTTTTTCTTGGTGCATAGCATACACATCATAACATCATACCATATCATTCTCACTGACCAATTCAAGGATCACAAGGGCCATTGATGCAGGTTATCATAAACTAACATCTAACAAGGGTCAAGGGGATTTACTTTCCTCTAACCAATAATGTCAAAGACCAAAGCACGTTGTCTTGAGTCAAAGGCTATGACCCACTCGATATGGTGATCTTGATTCTCGTAGAAGGACATTCAACAATATGAAGTTATTCAATCAAAACTACAGTCAGGTTCGACTTCTAAGGTTTTCTTTTGTTTACCCTGCGAGATCCTTGAAAACATTACATAGCGTGCATCATATCATAAGTAGGTTTCCTGACACAGGTTTCCTCATCTTTTTACTATTTCTTTCAGTATAAGATGGCTCTAGAGAAAACCTTCAAAGATATACAAACCCAACATGCATAGTTCCAAGAGACTCTCCTCAACCTAGCTAAAGGTCAGCAAGAAATAATAGCACTCCTTGTCACCAAGAAGAAGACCAAGAAATGGGTTGTTATTCTCAACATGGGAAGAAGTTTCAAAGGGCCTATCCGAATAGCTCAAATAGAAGAAGCTTCTTCTGAGGAAGAAGACAATCAAGAAGAGGAAGCTAGAAGCACTAGAGCTGGGGGAGGAAATAACCAAGCTGCTAAGGACGAAGACTATTCTGAGGAGCAATACCCACCGACGGATGATAAGTACAAACAGCTCGAAGACCGACTTAAGGCTGTGGAGATCGAAATAGTGCTTGGTTTGGACTTTGGAGACTTAGGTCTGGTTCCTAGGGCAGTCATTCCCCACAAATACAAGGTCCTTGTCTTTGCCAAATATGATGGGGTCTCCTGTCTAAAGATGCATCTGAGGTCTTATGTCCGCAAGATTCAATCGCACACCGTTGATAAAAAGTTATGGGTGCACTTTTTCCAAGAAAGCTTATCTGGGATAAAATTGGAATGGTTCTATCAACTTGAGGGGACTAATATCAACACCTGGGAGGATTTAGCTGCTGCCTTTTACAAATAATACCAATACAACGCTGATCTTGCATCAACATCAACTCGCGTGCAGTTGCAAAATATGACTATGGGTTCAAATGAAGGCTTCGAAGAGTATGCTCAAAAGTGGAGGGACCTGGCTGGAAGGGTGCAACCCCCTTTGACCGACAGAGAATTAGTGGACATGTTCATGGGCACCTTGACTGGTCCATTCTTTAATTTTCTGAGTAGGAGTTCTTCATCAAGGTTTACTAAGTTGATTTTAACAGGCGAGTGAGTCGAAGGTGGAATCAAAAGTGGGAAGATCTCAATGACCTCAACCTCTACTGCTATAAAGAAACCATTTGTTGGTAATAAGGAAACTAATGATGTTCGTCATCAGTTGGTAGGAGCAGTATTGATTTCTAAGCCTACCCCAGTTCGACGACCACAACGACAAAACAATTAACAAAGGCCAGATGCCCCAAAGAGACAGTTTACTAAAATCAACATGCCGTTGTCTCAAGAATTGCAACACATGTTGAGGATGAATCTGGTTATGTTGATAGAACCTCATCCAAACCCTAAAATTTCTTCTCCTAACTAAAATCTCGATGCAAGGTGTGCCTATCATTCCGGTAATCCTGGGCATGATACTAACGATTGTTGGGCATTGAAATACAAGATTCAAAACATGATTGACGACAAGGAGATTGAATTCGATCCTTCTGAGACTCCCAATGTGATCACCGCTCCCATGTGGAATCATAATTAGGATCAGGTTAATGTTGTGGAAGATGTCGATAGCAGCAATGACCTGAATAACTGGATTTCCTTTATTGCCAACGATATAAGCTTCTTCATTCGAATTTCTATTTCTAATTTCCTCGTTTGTTCAAACAATTACTGTCATGTCAAACTTTGGTTTTCCCATTAATGCATTGAAAATGTTTGTCTTGAATTAATTCATTTTCATTATATTTAAACTCCTTTCTTACTTCATTTTGTGATATTCAACTCTTGATTAAAAGCTATAAGCCCTAAGATAGAGGATGACGAAAAAATACCCTAATCCCTATAGTGTGCTTTTGAACATACCTTACTGAAGATGTACAAGCATTGTTTTAAACCCTAAATAGTGGAGTTATAAGGAAGATAATCCGTAGTCAACCCTTTGAGACTAAGAAGTAGGAGTTTTCTTTTTGCACAAATTGAAACCTTTAATCATAACCTGGGGCGAGGTAGTTTCTCAGTTAATTTAGAATACGCAATCAGTCGTAATTTTTCACTTCGTACACAACGAATGACATTAAAAACATCCTTATGAATGAAAAGATGGTGATGGTTCCCCATAAAATAGGCAGTCATTATCTCTCAAGAGAAAAGCAGTCAAAATGTACGAAGAGAAAAAACGGGGGCATCCCGCTGACTATAATCTCAAAACAAAAACAGTCAGGAAAAAAATAGGGATAATAAATCAAAAAAAGGGTCCTACAAATCCTCGACAACAGAAAAATGTTACAAAAATTATTGCCTTCTCAAATAAACTTCCACTATCTAAACCATCACCAAAATATCACTCCAGACTCAATTAGAATCCAAACGCATAATTAACTGAGTATAGGGTTGAAGGACATCACGAAGAACGGGTTGGGTACAAATAAACTTTGAGCCTTATGCTTTGTTTCTTAAACCGTGAACCAGACCATGTTACAACCCTTAAAAGTCCTAGCTGGAGCATAAGTTAGTTCGAAAGCATACAATTACAAAAGGTATCCTGACTCCTGTAAGTTACTATAAATCCTGAGTTGAATTCATATTCTTACAAAATTATGTTGTTTGCTAAAAATGAATTTTCAAAACTTCAAGACAGACATAAGTTTTGAATTTTGAATACCGTGTTTGCATATAACTAATTATTTGACAACAGAGAAATTCGCACGAAAGATATCCAATGAACAAAGATTCTCTTAATGAACAGAATCACTTCAAATGGAAAGACACTTCCAGTAAAAAATCTCTCATAATCAAGGGGCATGACATGATTATTGAACAACACATCTGGGGAAGTCAAATCGAGATTCAAAGAATCTCTCAAAAGTGTTGAATAGCCAGGGGCAGATCTCCATCCGAATCACTTGGGGACAATGTTACATTGATCAGGGGTTTCAGCAAAAGCCACTTGATAAAAAAGATCTTCGGTATCATATTGCTTAATTGTACCAGTAGTATCAGATGGTGTCAGTTTCATGTCTTCAGATCCTTCCATGATAGTTCTTAGAAAAGATACCTAGGATGTTTAGAGACTATCAGAAACTTGATCAAATGACCTTTGGTACCATAAAATTGCTTGTCTGTGCCAGTAGTATTAGATGGTGCCAGTATCATGTCTTCGAATCCTTCCATGTCAGTTCTTAGAAAAGATGCTTAAGAAGTTCAAGACTATCAGAAATGTGATCAAAACATTCAGACATCAGGTGCGCCAGACTAACCCCAGGGGAAAACAGGCTCCCACAAATGATAGGTCACACGCAATCACATAAACATTTTCTGGCAGTGCTACAACACCTACTACCATAGACAATGACAACTCTCCACACCCTATGAACACGGATATAGTCGGAAAATACTACGCATAAAAGAGACCCACTAGGTTGACATGCCTAGGAAAAAGTAAGGGCATCCCAACAAACTAAAATGGTTTGGGCAAAAATTACGGATATACACAAAAGATTGCACACCCGACAAGTCGAAAACCTGAAAAGGCAGCTTGGGAAAAAAGGGTATCCCCGTGGACTGAAAATCTGAAAGGACGGTCGAGGAAAAAGTTAGGGATTAAAGCGTACGACTATATCCCGTTATATCATCACTTGTCTATTAGTAGGGGACTTATCACTCTGATCAGCATTTACTAAGGACTCTAAGAGATAAGACAAAGTTCAAGCTGTCCACAAATCCCCATAGAGAAATCTCCCCAGGATTATCCCCACAGAGTCATCCTCATCATCTCATATTCAACAAATATACATTCCCCAACAAGTCTAAATTCCTTCAAATAGAAAGTGGGGCATCTTCCAGTCGATAACATAGTCATACTCACCAGTAGATCCCCCTAGCGGATAAAGGAGCATGATCTTTCCCCCAGAAATATCGCCCACCTACAGTGTTCCAATCAGTAGCTCATCAATATACCAATCCACATATAACATAGCTCATCAATTCATATTCCAAATGAAATTCAATTCCAATTACCATAATTGTACAATTAAATCAATTATCACATGTTGCAAATCAAAACACCACATTCACACTAATATTACATAATGAGTGATAATGTAAAAATTCAGATCGACACATGTAACTCCAATGCAACTTAAATGCATTATGCATGTGGTATCAATATTATCCTTACGGGTCCTACTGGGTCCACATCTCTAAGACAAATAACCACCAATAAAAGCCCGATTCAGCCTTAAGCTTTCAAACTCCATTCAGCGTTAGGTTTGGGACAAGTTAATAGTTCCCACAGAATTACAAAACCTTGCCTCTTGATACAAATGATGCATGTACATGTGCAATTTCAACAACTCATCACAATAACTCATCACATAATACAACACATTTTGAATTATCTTCACAATATTGCACAACATATATCTTTCATGCCAATCAATCACATATACACAATATCATAGTATAAAGCATCTCAACAAATCATTATAACATGTAGCAATTATATATAAATCATGATATATTCAAACATCATTAAATTCCAACACTTACATACACAATTCAAGTGTTAAGTTTCTCATCAAAATGCTTCCAAAACCAATTTGAATCAAGTCAAATGAATTACTAAAAGAAATTTAAATCCATGTCAAATCATAACATACAAGATCTCAATTCTAATCATGCATAAAATAATTTTTTAATTTTCAGCCACCCGCGCTAAACGCTCTAACTCGCGCTAAGTGCTCCCTGCGAAAACCCAAAAAATTCATGCGAACAACATTCTGTGCATACACGAAAATCCACATTGAGACATGTTCTAGTGCCTATTTTTCAAATAAAAATATTCTAACATGTCTACATCATAGGGAACCTTTTTATATCATAAAAACTAGATTTCAAAACCCTAATTTCCAAATTCTAAAATCAATTTGGATGATTCAAAACCTAGAAATTCACATACCCAATCTTATTACATGTTACTACCCATCATATATACTCCCATAATAACATAGATTCTCACCCTTACCTTGAGTGTAGAGTCTTTAGGGTTGCCTCTTCACTTTTCCTATTTTCTCCTCTTTCTCCTCTTCTCTTCTCTTCTCTTCTTTGTTTTTGTTTTATGACAACACTAATTCTAATCCCTTTTCTTACTACTCTATTTCATTAATGTTCCTAATTCCACTTACCCATTTTATTATGACATAAAGCTCAATTCTAATTATTTTCTATTCTTACTCATAAATCCAATTATTTAAATAACACATATATTCAAATAATTCAAATATTCACCAAATCACACAATTAAGTTAATTAATATATAATATACTAATTAATAAAATAATTAAATAATACAATTAAAATTGGGATGTTACATTTCACACACATGTCGCGTACTAAGGAAATAAATACATTAACAACCTAATGTTATAACTGGTTTTAAAATAAGAGTTTCAACCCCTAATTTTCATCCTAAGGAAGGGAATATAAAGGAATAACCCTAAAAAGTCATAGATTCTAGGTTTTTGACTCGGTTTTAGACGAAGAGAAGGTGTTAGACACCCCTCATCTATCTTGTTCATAAGGATACTAGGGTTAGAAGTGCTATTTTTAGGAAATAGGGTTTTAGTTTTTTATTAGGGGAAATCGCTAAGATTTTAGTCGTATGCCTACGTATCCTCTTATGAGGAATCAGAGTCCCAATATGCAGTTCGCAGTTGGTTTGTGTTTTTTATGAATTACTAAAATATTTGAATTTCCCGCATACTAAGTCTAGGTGTGTCAATAGCTGAGATATTTAGACAAAGCGTTCAGTTAATTAAAATGTGCTTCGTAATCCTTTTCGAAAATTAGTTGTTGAATTAATTTAGTTATGAAAAATGATTTATTGTTGGTTGAATATTTTTTTATGTGTTACTTGTAGAAAACATCTTTATTTAAATGCATGATTGAAAATATTTTTATGCAATGAAAATAAATAATATTTTTGGATTAATTTAGAAAATAAAATTTATGTGATTTAATAATAATAATAAATAATATAATATTATAATTATAAAAAGAAATTAGAAAATACAAAAATAATGAAGAAAATTAAATAAAAGCAAAAGGGGGTGTGAATATAGTTGAGGTAGTAAAATAAGGAGGTACTAACAACATGGGTCTGGATTCAGATATTGAATTCATCCCAAAAGCGCATGGGGGGTATGAATATAATTAAGGTGGAAAAAAATGGTGTGTGAGTAGTAAGGGGCCCAAGTCCAAATCTTGGACTCAGCCCATCAAGCTAAGGGGGTGTTCTTTTTGCGTGCGTAAGTAAAAAAAACATGGGGTATGATTGGTAATGGGTTGGGCCCTAAAGGGGTTGGGAGTCTATTTGGACTCTGTATGTATGGTCACACGGTACTATCATGAGTACACATGTCGGTGACACATGATGATGATCAGATGACTAAAATTGAGGGCGCACGGTAATAAACACGAGATGACACATATGAGATCGTTTGAACAAAATATATTGTTTTTTATAAAACTATTCTTTCCCTTCTAATTGTTCCTCTCTTTCTCCTCGTCCTTATATCCTCTCTCTTTTTATTCTCTTAACCTAACAACAAACCCTAAACGCCATTTCGAAACCCTAACCCTCCTTATCCGCGGCGGCGATCTTTGCCCCCTCTCCAACAGAAACCACAACCCAATAATAAATCCTAATACATAAAAGCTATGTTTTTTGCATTGATTACCTTCAAATAACGATCCTTATGTCGTTATGATCCCTGGATGCACTCTCTAATCCTCTTTCTTTTTCCTTGTTTTTGCAGATGATGGCAGCCATGAAGATGATAGTCATGGCGATTGAGGTCTACGGCTGCGGTTGAAGATGATGCAGAAGGTGATAGCGGCAGATTTAGGGTTTCAGATATTGAAACCCTAAATTGGAGTGGTGGATATGGATTTGCGGCGAAGGTGGAATCAAGCTCTGTTCTTCAAATTTCTTCTGATTCCCTCTTTTTTGTAATTTTCTCTGTAAATTCTTTTGTTGGTAAATTCTCTGTCCGCCCTCTTTCTGTATTCGTATTTAGTTTTTATAGCATCTTTTAGGGTTCATAAATTTATGAAACTATTTAATATGTCTGTAATGTTAATATAATTTTAATTTAGTATTGATTATGAACTTGATTTTGTATGATTATGTCTCTGTTTTAGTTTATGTGTATTAATCAAGTTTCTGTATTAGTTTGTATTGATTTTGTTTCTGATTTGTACTCTTGATTGATAATAAAAATTCCAAGATTTAATTCTGTTCGATTAAAACATGCGTTATTATATTGCAATGAGCGTTTCTTTTCTATGATCTACACAGTGTCTGTTTGGTTATTTTTGAACACACATTTTTTCTCAATTGGATTGGGCTTGTAATGTGTTTGGACTTTGTTTGGTTGGGCCACGCGTTTAGAGGCTATTTGGTTAACTTTTCAAAAAAAAACTAAAACAAATATATTTTTTTAATAAGTTATAAAAAATGATCTAAAAAAAAGAAGAATCAGTAATAATAATTAATTATAGAAAAATAGTAATGTTAATAATGATAATGATAATGTTTATAATTAAAACAAAAAAAATCGTAAAATAAGACAAAAACTGAATGAGCCTCATTGTATTAGTTATTGGGCCACCTAAAAAAATGAATTGCCTATGCACTCTTCAATTTTATTTAACCTGAATGGGCCGTATCTTTTATCATTGCTCCTTTTCTGATTAAAACAAATATAAACCCCACTGGTTTATTGTTCAACAATCGAAGACGAATAGGCCAGGTGAATTGCTTAATGGGCCTGATCCAAGAAACTTATACCCCCCATTATTGAAAACTAGATAAAAAACCTTAACGTGCCTCTCTATTAAACAACAATCTCTTTAAACAGCGCACCTCCTCCCAAAACATGAGTGAAACTTTAATGGGCCTCTCTATTCAACAATAAACTCTTTAAACAACGCACCTCCTCCAAAAACATGAGTGAAACTTTAATGGGCCTCTCTATTAAACAACAAACTCTTTAAATAGTGAACCTTCTCCCAAAACATGAGTAAAACTTTAATGGGTCTCTCTATTCAACAAAAAACTATTTAAATAACACACCTTCTCCCAAAACATGAGTGCAAATTTAATGGGCCATCAAATATTGATGGCCCGCTTTAGATCAGTTCACCTCTCTTCCATGTTTTACACCCATGTAGAAATAAAACCTCCAGAATATGATTTATTTAAATTGAAATCTAAATATAATATAAGGGTAGGGCAAATTTGGGGCATGACAATTGCCCCTATTTAATCACTTTTCGATTGAATAGTGTGAGAATACGCAGGTGTTGTACCCCAAAATTTACCCTCTCATTTCTCAAGATTTTTCTCACAAAATTCCTACTGGGTCAAGGATGTACAAGTACAATTGGATCATATTTATTTTTCAAGCAATAAGTCAAAGAGGAAAGTACTGAAAGAGCAAAATAGATAAATTTGTTTTTTTGACAAAAATTGAAGAAAAAACAAGCTTGCTTCGATTCATGCTTAGCTTCGATTGAACTCTCTCCTGCATGCTAGCTTTGATTGGGCTTTGTTTCCCTTTGAAACAACTTCCTTCAATTCAGAAGGCAGGGGCCACCTTTTGGTTTCCTTAGATTTAGAAGTTAGTGGCTCCATACCAGCTTCCTTCGTTTCAGAAGACAATGGACTTCTGAAAGCCTCCTTCGATTAAGAAGTTAATGGCTTCATGCTGGTCCCTTTCGATTCAGAGGGAAATGGCCTTCTGAATGTTTCCTTCGATTCAGAAGCCATTGGCCCCTTGCATAATCCCTTCGATTCACAAAGCCAGGAATTTCTTCAGGCAAACAGGCACAAGGCAATGACCTTATGCAACTCTCCTTCGACTCAGAAGCCAATGGTCTTGCATGTTTTCAAAATTCACAAGGCATAAATTTCCCTTCATGCTAGCATCCACAAAGCAATGAACCTCCTGTATATAAGCTTCGATTCCCTCTTGAAAACCTTCAGCACGCATAGTCTCTACACTATGGCATACCTGGGTGTCCCATTCGAAGGACATGCATTGACATACTTGGGTGCCCCTTTCAAAAGATACACAACTGGCGTATTCGAAGAACATGCACATGGTCCATTCAAAGGACATACATTTTCCCCATTAGAAGGACATGTATTGATGGATTTAAAGGGGCATACGTGGGTGTTTCATTTGAAGGTTATACATTGTTGGCCCATTCGAAGAAATTGCAAGTGATGCATACAAGGGATGAATGTGGTCCCTTCAAGAGAACACACACATTGGTTCAAAATGAAGGATACACAAAAGGCCCATTCGAAGGACACTTTTATTGGAAACAAGTATTGATGTCTGAAGAGAAGTTTGGTCGAAGGATGGACCTAGGGGGTTAAAACAAAAGGTTGAAATATCCAAAGATGCTTGCTGGCCAGAGTCCTATGTGCTGCCAAGTCCAAGCCTGCTACACTGGCCACAACGCTCCAAAACTACCGTACAGTAGTCCTGTTATGCTACTCCTATATTTGCACGAATTTGGCATACAAAATCTGCACCTCAAAGGCTACAAAAACAGCATACCCAATTTGTTCAAATCTCTTTTGTTTTCCCTCCCAAATCTCAGCCAACTTCATCTATAAATAAGATGTTCCACAACACATCTTAGGGGCCTTTGGTAGCTGAAAAAACACTAGTTGTGAGAAGATTATCAAATTCTCAAAACTCTCAAAACTCTCAAATCTCTCAAACACTCTCAAACATTATCAAACATTCTCAAACTCTAAAACTCTCAGATTCCTTCATGCATTAGTGAATCCTTCGATTCACTCCTCAAGTGCCAAATAACCAACCTTTGATTCATTCCCTAACTGCAACATAATAGTCTTCTGATTCACTCTATAGACTGTTACATAATAACTTTGGATTCATTCACCACTATCACACATCCACCTTCGATTCAGTGACTGCCCAAACAAAGCAGCAACTGAACTAACTTCAGGAAGGTTCCAATGAAGTTCCATACACCACCAAGGAAGTCACATACAACTCCTTCGATTAGAACTTCAAGAGGTAAGTTTCCTCTAATCTTGGAACTTTTCATTTAAATATCATTTGTACATATAAATAAAAGGAAAATGTAGATATCCCATCTAGGAAGATTGACTATGCCTTAACTTTCTATTCTCACTGCCTATATGTTGAAAATCTCAACTCTGACTAGTTAGCCTTTAGATTTTGGTGCCTAATAAACTTGTGCTAACCCCTGGCCTGTAGCTTTTGAAAGTTACCTTTGTTAGATTCATTTTCAAACTTTAGATAGGTTTTCTGTATCCTTTGATTGGATAAACATTGAAGCCTTTCGAATCTCAATTTGGGAGCTTTGCATTCCTGCAATCGAAGGAGGGAACTGGGCATTTCAAACATTCAGAAATAAGTTCATCTTTTACCCAATCGAAAGAAGCAGAAAAAGGACGTAGTCGAAGGATACACTTACACTGACTTCCAGGCCCAAATGAAAGAAGCAAAAAAAAAAGGGGTGTGATCGAAGGATACACTTATGATGTCTTCCAGGCCAATCGAAAGAAGCAGAAAAGGGTGAATCGAAGGGTGCTAGTGCCTAGATCGAAGAACTTGTTTTCCCTTGTTTTATTTTGTTTTGTCTTTATATTTTCTTTCTATTCAATATGGTTGTAATAGTGTAGGACATTTATTCTCAGCATTTTTATTGCTTTATACAAATGTTAGTAATTAGGATGTATGGAAAGATAAAACCAATAAGTAGACCACCCAAAAATCAAAGAAAAAAATTCATACAATCAAACAAACTATTCACAAACATGCACCTCTAGGGTAATCTCATTTGTTGCCTCAGAAAATAGTCATGTCCCTCGAATATGGGCGTTTTAGCAAAGACCCTCAATAAAAGATCGTAGTCCCTCGATGTCCCTCAATGTTGCCTTCGGTAAACGATCTAGTCCCTATACGAAATTTCTAAAATGTCCCATAAGTATCCTTCTATGACTATACAATGACCCACGCCCATCCCTTCACATCCAATGATGAGGCTTCTTATCAATCAATGGTAAGATAGAAACATCTAAAGGAGGAGGAAAAGAACAAAGAACTTTTGAGTAGGTAGGACGCTCGTAGTTACTTGCTTGCTCACAAATAGAAAAACCACTCTCACACCAACAATTTCAATTGAAACATTTTCAAAATTTAAAACACTTTGTATGCATTCTTATAGAGATGAGAATCATTACAAAGACACTTTTCAAAATCACTTTCAAAAAACATCTTCCACCACAAACACCTCTTTGAACTATTTTCAAAACAAACACTTTGTACGCATTCTTATAGAGACGAGAATCATTACAAAGACCTGTTCAAAATATTTTGAAACCCACACCACAAATCATATTTTCAAACAAAGCAAGTGATCTAGCGAGCAACTAAGATCCCGTAGATAACTACAGATGAAAGGGTGCTAATACCTTCCCTTTTCATAACCTACCCCCCGAACTCAAGAAAACATCTCTAAAGGTCTTTCATGTTCTTTTTACCCTTTCCTTATTGGGTAAAAGAAAATTCGATGAAGACTCTGTCTATCTACAACAATTGCGATCAAACGCAAAAACAACCAAGTCAGTTCTCCCACCGTATTACAGAACTGACGAATCTGCTGGGGAATTACTTAAAAGTGGGGTTATCTTAGGGCTAGATCACCTTTACTTGCTTTCTTTGTTTGACTTGCTTTATTTACATTATGGTTCCTTGTTTGGGTTTGTTTTGATCCTCTACCCGGATCTAGGGCATCTTTTAGGTAAGTAGCAATAGATTGTGGAAACTGTGCATGGTATACCAACATGGTTGAAGCAATAACTATGTTAGTGTGACACATTTGTTGGTACCGGCAGCCCTTGAGTAGTAAAGGAGAATACAGGGCCGCTGTGTGGTGTTATGAAGCACTAATTGATCTTAGAACCATAATTAAACAACTTGGCCATTAGGAAGTAGTGAGGTAGCCAACTTTGGTGCAGTCCGAAGTTGGTTGATACTCGATACTACGCTCATTGAGATCGGACTTTCGGGATATTTCAGTCGCCAATAAAGAGGCTTGCGCTGAAACAATGCCCGATGAAGAAAGATCAGTGATATTGAGATCCCCTAGAACCCGATTATTTTCTAGGACAGGTTGAACCAACTAAACTTCAAGAGGGTACTTACCTACGAACCTCATGAAAGCCTAAACCTAAGGACTTGTTTGATTTGATTATGTATATACTTGTACATAACATCATGAAATTACACCATAACATTTTTGCACTAACCATTTTAAGGATTTCGAGATTCATCTTTGTTCTGTTTTGTAGGACATGACTCCCACTCGCAGGAATACTATCCAAATCAACCTCGTACGAGTACCTTTTCAACTCAAAGAATTAACACCAAGGATTCATGAGAATTATACTTTCAGCAAAAGACATGGACGACTTCTCAATCTGGTTACCTCAAGCTTTGATGAAGACATGATAAAAGTGCTTTTCCAGTTCTTCGACCCTTTACACCATTGCTTTACCTTCCATGATTACCAACTTGTGCCTACTATATAAGAACTCACTCAACTCTTGGGAATTCCTATTCTTGATCAATTACCTTTCAACGGTATGGAAAGAGACCCGATCCTTGAGGAGATTGCTCGATCTTTACATTTGGAACAATCTGACGTCATGGCTAACTGGGAAACAAGAATTGGTGTCAAAGGGTTTCTAGCCAAGTTCTTGTTGGAAAAGGCTCAAGACTATTGGGATACTCTGGATTTATAAGCCTTTGAAGAATTTTTGGCTCTTCTCATCTATGAGATGGTACTATTTCCTAATCCTGACCAACTTATAGATGTGAACACAGTCAAAAAATTTATATCTTGCAATCTGGTGCCTACTTTGCTGGGAGACATCTTGCATTCTCTTCACTCTCGCACCATGAAGAGAAGGGGTACCCTCATGTGTTGCACTCCTCTGTTGGCTAGGTGGTTTGTTTTGCACCTTCCCCGATCTGTTGTGAAGAACGAGCAAGGCTTGAGATGGTCCAATATGTGGATGTCACTCAGACATTTGGATATTCACTAGTGTTCTCGATCCTTGGAGGATATTACTATCATCGACTGTTATGGGGAATTCTCTAATGTCCCTCTGATTTGCATTAGGGGAGGTATTACTAACAACCCTTGCTTGGCTTTACGACAGTTTGGGTATGCACGAAGAGATAGTCCCCATGATGTGCTCGTCCAAGGCGTGCTATTCGAATACGAGAGCGATAACCAAGGCTATCGTCAAAGGTTTATACGAGCTTGGAGAATGGTAAACAAAGTGGATAGTAATACATTGGGACAAAAAAATTCTATTCCCCTTGAGCCTTACCTTAAGTGGGTACGAACTCGGGCTTAGAGTCTCGTAATGCCTTACCCCTCCATCCTACCTATCATCGTGGAACCTGTTGTTAAAGGAGATGTTTCGTATACTGTACTTTATCCTAACATGCCTATCTCTCTTGAAGATTTGCAAAAGGATTGGATTCAACTAAAGGAAGAGGGGAGACACCTTCGAAGCCCAGTTCCACGCGAGTGAAAAGAAAGTTTTGGAGCTTATAAGATAGCTTCATGAAGAGTGAAGTTTGAACGCCTACATTGCGCCAAAAAGGATGTGCTCGACCTTTTTGTCTTAAGAGTTTATTTTGTGTTTATTTCCTCTATTGTAAGCCCAAGTGGCATGTTGTAATCAACTTGGACTTATTAATAAAATGTTTGTTTCCTTTTGTCTAAACAAATTTAAATCTCCTAGTTTCATTGAAATCATTTGCATATGCATTTTCATTCATCATAACACAAACAGGTCTTTCAGAACAGGTTTCCTTATCTTTCTACTATTTATTTCAGTGATATGGATATTGAACAAACAGTAAAGGATATTCAAGCACAAAATGCTCAATTCTAACAAATTTTCCTAGCTCTGGATAAAGGACAAGAGGACCTGAAGGCTCTCATGATCAAAGACAAGAAGAAGACGAAGAAAACGGTGGGTGTCCTAAACATAGGAAGGAGGTCCAGAGAACCAACAAAGCGAGCTCTAGAATTGGCAAATCCATCAAATGAGGGAGACAATCAGGAAGAAAAGGAAAAAGAAGGAGATCACAGTATGGGGTCTGATGAAGGGGAGACAGACTATGCTGAAGAGCAATATCCTCCTGCCGATGACAAATTTAAATAGCTGGAGGATCGTCTCAATGCCATGGAAATTCAGAGAGTACCTAGTGTGGATTTTGAAGAACTAGGTTTGGTTCCTGGGGTGATCATTCCACAAAAGTTCAAAGTTCCTACATTTGCTAAATATGACGGTATCTCCTGTCCTAAGCTGCACTTAAGGTCATACGCCAGGAAGATTCAACCCTATACTGCTGATAGGAACCTATAGGTACATTTCTTCTAAGAAATTTTGCCAGGGAAGCAGTTGGATTGGTTCTATAGTTGGAAGGAACCTACATTTGCAATTGGGAAGATATGGCTACTGCTTTTTACAAGCAATACCAGTATAATGCTGATCTCGCTCCAACTCATACACAATTTAAAAGTATGTCTATGGCTTCTAGTGAAGGTTTCAAAAATTATGCCCAGAAATAGAGGGATCTTACGGGAAGAGTCCAGCCCCCTTTATTTGATAGAGAGCCGGTGATATTTTCTTAGGCACATTGTCTGGTCCATTCTTCAACCTTTTGATTGGAAGCTCTTCAGCTGGGTTTACTGAGCTGATCTTAACTGGTGAGCAGGTAGAAGCTGGTATTAAGAGTGACAAGATTCAGAGGGATGCATCCTCAAGTATGATGAAGAAACCCTTCACTGGAAATAAGGAGGTCAGTCCTGCTTATGGCCAGAGAAATCAGGACAAAACTGAACGTCGTTCGACGGTAGGGCTGTTATGATCTCCAATCTTGTATCAAATCAACAACGAAACAATCAGCACAGGACAAATGCGCATATAAGACAATTCACCGGGATCAACATGACCTTGTCCCAGGTTTTTCCACACCTGTTGAAGTAAAATATGGTGACTCTAAAGGAAGCTCCCAAGAATTCCAATACTACTTCTCCACACTACAACCCAAACGCTCGATGTGCCTATCATTCCGAGAGTCTGGGGCATGATACAAACGATTGTTGGGCTCCAAAAAATAAAGTGCAGGATCTTATCGAGGCGAAGGAGATTGAGTTTGACCATCCAGAGACACCTAATGTAATAACTACGTCAATGCCCAAACATGGTCAGGGTGTTAATGTCGTTGAAGATGACCTGTTTGTTTCCTCTGTGAATGAATTAACCACTCCTCTTCTGATCATTAAAGAAAATCTGTTCTGAGCTGATTTATTTCAGGGTTGTGGTAAAGGTTGCCACTTATGTATGTCTCTACCATATGGTTGTTTGTCGTTAAAAATGGGTGTCCAATGCCTGATGATTAATAAATAAATTATGTTTGAAAAGGTTCCTCTTGCAAGAAATTTGTGTGAAGATGTCTCAATAATTACCATTTACGACAATCCTCCCAGGGTCTCTACCAAAAGATTCGTCAGGGTTAGACCCGTTCCCAAGTTTGCACCTCTGATTATAACTCTTCCTGGGCTGATACCATATTCCTCTAATAAAGATGTTCCTTGGAATTATGTGGCTGACGTCTACTACCATGGCGTCAAGCAAGACCTGTTGGTTGTTGAAGATAAAATTTCTAAGGACATTGATCCTGACGTCGACAACATCGCCGAGACCAGTAAAATTACGAGAAGCGGAAGTGTTTTCTCTCCCTAAATCTATCCGAAGATTATTTCTACTCCCGTGATTATTCCTGCTGCTACTCCTGTTAGTACTCCCATTGCTACTCTTATGGTTATCCCTGTTGTTATCCCTGCTACTGAGTCGGTCGAGACTCGGGGCAAAGAGGTATTGGTTGAGCCTGTCTAGATGAAGACACACAAAGAAGTCATTCTCGAGGCTTCTAAAAAAGAAATGGAAGAGATACTGAAGATAATAAATAAAAGTGACTATAACATTATAGAGAAGTTGGGGCAGACCCCTTCGAAAATCTCAATGCTGGCCTTACTCTTATGCTCCGAAGCCCATGCTAAGGCTTTGGTAAAATTCCCGAAGTCCTCTCATGTGCCTCAAGAGACCTCCGCTGATCAATTTGAGAATTGCATGGCCATCCTGACTGCTGACAATGGACTGGTTTTTTCGACGTTGATCTAACTCCCAAGGGAAGGAAACACAATGATGCCATGCATGTCTCCATTGAGTGCAGGGGAACTACTCTAGCTCATGTTTTGGTGAATACAGGTTCGTTGTTGAATGTCTTACCTAAGAATGCTCTGGACAGGTTATATTGCAAAGGACTCGCGTTGAAACCCAGTAATATTATGGTGAGGGCCTTCGATGGTTCCAAAAGAATGGTGCACGGGGAGGTGGACATCCCTATTAAAATTGGTACTCAGACTTTTGATTCAACTTTCTACGTGATGGACATTCGCTCGTCTTATTCCTGTTTATTGGGCCGATCCTGGATCCATGGGGCTGGTGCTATTACTTCTACCATACATCAGATGTTAAAGTATCCAGTCAATGGAAAGATTATCACATTCCATGGTGAAGAGGAATACATGGTGAGCCACCTGAACTCTTTCAGGTATGTTGAAATGGACAGCAAGTTCATTGAGACCCCCTGTCAGATCTTTGAGGAGGTTCCACGGACAGTTGTTGTAACCAAGACTGCTACTAAGGTTCCAAAGATTACCAGGCCTCCATTGAAGATGACTTCTCTGAAGGATGATAAAGCAGTGGTTAAAGAAGGTGGATGTACCATTTGGGGCAAACTTCTGGATATTCCCTACAAATTTGACAAGTTTGGTTTGGGTTTTACTTCAGAGGCCCAAAGAGTTGTTCATCGTTCTCGCACTGGGAGACCGCCACTACACATCAGCAACCATGGAGTCAATGCATTGGAGGACAGTGATAGCGACTGGGACATGGACAAGTGGATCTTCCCAACTATCAGCGGTGGACTCAACAATTGGGAGGCCAAATATTTTGTTCCTGTTACTTTTATTCAAGAGTAATTGTCTTTTAGTTTTTGGATATGTAATATTTAAACAATTGAAACTCTAAAACCTTGTGTCTTACCCGAGGCATAATGGTCTATTCGTGAGGGTTATTAATTTATCTTCACATGTCAATAATAAATCATCGGAAGTTTTTCATGAAAATTTTACGCTCTTTGTTCTTCTTTTCTACTTTTTACTTTATCAAAATAGTTATGCTCTTACACACACTCACATATCAAAATACAGATCCACGCCCACTCTGGATCCCAGTGGTAACGGTTCTGCTATTTCCAATTATGACTCTGAAAATCCGATCTACCAAGCCGAGGACGAAGTTGAGGAAGATTGTGAAGTACCAGGGGAATTCGCCAGACTGTTACAACAGGAAGAAAGGGCGATTCAGCCCCATGAAGAGCTAGTTGAGACAACAAACTTGGGTACTGAAGAGGACAAGAAGGAAGTCAAGATAGGTGCCAATCTGGAGCATAATGTCAAGGAGCATTTAATTCAGATGCTACATGACTATGTTAAGGTCTTTGCCTGGTCATACGAAGACATGCCAGGACTCGACAATGATATCGTGGTCCATCGTCTATCGACAAAAGAAGACTTCCCTCCAGTGAAATAGAAGGTTCGTTGTATGCGGCCAGAGATGTCAGAAAATATCAAAGTTGAAGTCATAAAGTTGTTCAACACCGGTTTCTTAGCTGTTACCTCTTATCCATAATGGTTTGCTAATGTTATTCCGATACCTAAGAAGGACGGTAAGGTACATATGTGTGTGGATTACAGAGACCTGAATAGGGAAAGCCCTAAGGATGACTTTTCGCTTCCCCATATTGATGTTCTGGTTGACAACACCTCACAATACAAGTTATTCTCCTTCATGGATGGTTTCTCCGGGTACAATCAGATCAAAATGGCACCTAAGGACATGGAGAAATCGACCTTCGTCACGCAGTGGGGCACTTTCTGCTACAAAGTTATGCCATTTGAGTTAAAGAACATCGGGGAAACCTATCAACGTGCCATGGTAGCTTTGTTTCATGATATGATCCATCACGAGATAGAGGTCTACGTTGATGATATGATAGCCAGATCTCAAACTAAAGAGGAAAACCTAGACCACTTGCAGAAGCTATTTGAAAGACTGAAGAAATACAAACTAAGGCTGAACCCGAATAAGTGCACCTTTGGAGTAAGATCCGGTAAGCTCTTAGGCTTCATTGTCAGTTGCAAAGGTATTGAAGTAGACCCTGCAAAGGTAAAAGCCATACAAGAAATTCTAACTCCTCGCACTAAGAAGGAGGTTAGGGGATTCATGGGACGTCTAAACTATATTGCCAGATTCATTTCCCATCTAACCGTTAGTTGTGACCCAATCTTCAAATTACTGAAGAAAGATCAAGCAGTGAAATGGAATGAATATTTCCAGACCGCCTTTGACAAAATCAAAGAATATCTTCAAGAGCCTCCAATTTTAATGCCACCGGTTAAAGGGAGACCTCTGATCATGTACTTAACAATATTAGAGAATTCAATGGGGTGTGTGTTGGGACAGCATGACGAGTCTGGTCGAAAAGAGCATGCAATATACTACATGAGCAAAAAGTTTACCGACTGTGAAACCAGATATTCACTGCTCGAGAAAACTTGCTGCACTCTGGCATGGGCTGCTCGCCGGCTAAGACAGTATATGCTGACTCACACTACCTTATTAATTTCTAAGATGGATCCTATCAAGTACATATTCGAAAAGCCCGCTCTCTCTGGAAGAATAGCAAGATGGAAAATGGTCCTGACCGAATACGACATTCAATACACTACCCAAAAAGAAATAAGAGGAAGTGTACTAGTTGATCATTTGGCTCATCAGGCTGTGGATGACTATCAATCCATGAATTTTGAATTCTCGGACGATGACATCATGTTAGTGAATGATTGTGAAGAACTTAGACCGTATGACGGACCTGAACAGGCATCCCGATGGACTATGGTTTTTGACGAAGCTTCTAACACACTCGGAAATGGTATTGGTGTTGTGATCATATCTCCCAAAGGCTGTCATACTCCTTTCACTTCCAGGTTGTGTTTCAATTGTACCAACAATATGGCTGAATATGAAGCATGCATTATGGGTCTCAAAGCTGCTATAGATTTGAGGATCAAATCCTTGAGTGTATTTGGAGACTCATCCTTTGTAATAAGTCAAATCAAAGGAGAATGGGATACGAAGCATCCTAATCTCATCCCTTACAAAGAGCATGTTTTGAAACTGATTCCAAATTTTGAAGAAATTACCTTTGAGCATTTTCTACGAGAGGAAAATCAACTAGCGGACGCGCTAGCTACTATGTCATCCATGTTCAAAATCAGGTGGGATAATGAGGCTCCTCATATAACTATTGAGAGGATGGACGAACCAGGATACTTTCATGAGATTGATATTGAAGAAGTAGTGGAAAAACCTTGGTTCCATGAAGAAAGATATCTGAAGCCCAAGAATATCTTGAGGGAGCTTCAGTCAATGATAATAAGTTTCTAAGAAGGTTCTCTGCCAAGTTCTTCCTCAATAACAGAATCCTATACAAGCGCAACCACGACTCTACCTTGCTTTGGTGCGTAGACAAGAGTGAAGCAGAAAAGATCATGGCTGATTTGCATGAAGGTACCTTTGGAACCCATTCTAGTGGGCACACGATGGCTAAAAAGATCCTACGGGAAGAATACTATTGGTCCACTATGGAAGCAAATTGTTATCAGCATTTGTGAACTTGTCACAAATGCCAGATCTATGCTGATAATGTACATATGCCACCGGTTCCTCTAAATGTCTTGACTGCTCCCTGGTCATTCGCAATGTGGGGCATCAATATGATTGGGGAGATCATACCTAGAACTTCTAGTGGACACCGTTACATCCTCTTCGCCATCGATTACTTCACAAAATGGGATGAGGTGGCTTCATTTGCTTCTGTTACCAAGAACGTTGTGACCTAATTCATCAGACATAACCTTATCTGTCGGTATGGTATTCCCGAAAGAATCATTATGGATAATGGTACCAATCTCAATAATACTATGATCACAAGACTATGAGTGCAATTCGAAATCCAGCACGATAACTCTTCTCCTTACCGGGAGAAGATGAATGACGATGTGGAGGCTGCTAATAAAAACATCAAAAAGATCATACAGAAGATGACAATAACCTACAAATATTGTCATGAGATGTTACCATTTTCTCTTCACGGTTACGGTACCACGATGCGCATGTCAAAAGGGGAAACTACTTTCTCTTTGGTATATGGTATGGAAGTTGTCCTACCTATTGAAGTTCAGATACCTTCATTGAGAATAATGAAAGATGCAGGTTTGAATGAAGATGAATGGATTCAGACTCGACTTGACCAATTGAACCAGATTGATGAGAAGAGGCTCGCGGGTGTCAGCCATGGTCAGATGTACCAAAAGCGTATGATTAAAGCTTTTGACAAGAATGTCAAACGTCAGGTATATCAGGCTGGTGACTTAGTAATCGAGCGCATCATACTGCCGCAAGGTGATCCCAGGGGCAAATGAACTCCTACATACGAAGGACCATTTGTGATAAAGAACATATTTTCTAGTGGATCCATGATCTTAACCACTTTGGACAGTGACAACCTTCTGCACCCCATAAACGCGGACATAGTTAAAAGATACTATGCATGAACAATGACCCGATAGGTTGACAGGCCTAGGCAAAAATAAGGGCATCCCAGCAAACCAAAAAGGGTTCAGGAAAACTTAGGGATATACATATGAAAAATCTGTACACCTGGCAAGTCGAAAACCTTAAAAGGCAGCTTGGGCAAAAAAGGGTATCCCAGTGGATTGAAAACCCGAAAGGGGGGTCTAGGAAAAAGTTAGGGATCGAAAGCGTAAAACTATGTCTCGTTGGATCACCTTACATCCAATCTTCGGTAACAACTATCAAGCTCAAGTGGTACTAATCAATCCAGTCAACTTCGGACAAGCAGCAAAGAGATGAGACGCCTGAAGACATAAAGGCAATAGAAGAATGGGAAATCAACAGGATTATTTCACATAGCTGTTTTTCTTTGTATATCATTTCGTATAGTTTTCATTCTTACGACGACATTCTCTTACTAGGATGTTCGTCTCCTTGTACAAAAAAACACTTATTCAAATTAATACAAAATTATCTCTTGGAAAGTACAAAACTATTTGTTCTTTTTATTATTTTTTCTGTTTTGTTTGCAAAAACGTCAAGTGATTATTTTTAAACATATGCATTTGAATGTGATTACCGTTTACAAAAACGTGCACAAAAAAATAGAAATACAATTACCAATGGCATTAAGAAACAAGACAATGTCTAAAGGCCATCCATAAAATCTCCGCAGGTACTTTCTCCAACAGATACAGAGGCAGGGGCATTCTACTATAAAATCACTGCCATATCCTCGACATACAACCTAGTGATGTTAGGATTCCTCGGCAGGACTTCATAAAAATCCCTAAGCAATTCCATGAAGTTTCCCTTCCTCAACAGAGTTCATTTTTCTAAACAATGGAAATCTGTCTATCAACACTTAAACTTTAAAAAACTATGAAGACTTACACTCTTCATCCATAGCAGCAGTCAGCGATTTATTTTCCCCAGTCCAGCAACACCGCGGCAGAACAACTCATACGTTCATACATTGCATTCATACATTATTTTATAAACACCATAGCATCGACAACACAAGTTCATATATAACAATCTCATTTATTTTGAGAACATCATTACTCGATACATCTCATGTATCATGACACTGCACACAACTGACTCATTTCATTTTTTAGGAAAGTTAGCAAGCAAGCAAATATCATTACCAATTTTCATTAATTCCAGATTAATACATGACACAAGACAGGACAATTATCTGTGAACAAATTGATTATAGATCAATTCCCTAAACAGGACGGGATGACTATCTACATGATGAACACTTTCTTCAGACCTTTGTTGGTTCAATTTAAATCGATCAATGGTTTATCTTGATTCCATTCCGATAGACACTTTCACTGGTTCAGTTAAATCACTCCAAAGGTTTATTCTGATTCTTTTCCAATTAAAGATTATTAAAGACCTCTGTTGGTTCAGTTTAAATTGATCAATGGTTTATCCTGATTCTGTTCTGGTAGAAACTTTCTCTGGTTCAG
This sequence comes from Vicia faba, assembly GCA_948472305.1. Taxonomy (NCBI): domain Eukaryota; kingdom Viridiplantae; phylum Streptophyta; class Magnoliopsida; order Fabales; family Fabaceae; genus Vicia; species Vicia faba. The sequence continues at coordinate 629,830,517 of OX451740.1, forward strand.
TTAAATCGCTCCAAAGATTTATTCTGATTCTTTTCCAATTAAAGATTATTCAAGACCTCTATTGGTTCAGTTTAAATAGATCAATGGTTTATCCTGATTCCATCCCAGTAGACACTTTCGCTGGTTCAAGTAAATCGCTCCTAAGGTTTATTCTGATTCTTTTCCAGTTAAAGATTATTCAAGACCTCTGCTGGTTCAGTTTAAATTGATCAATGGATTATCCTGATTCCGTTCCAGTAGACACTTTCACTGGTTCAGTTAAATCGCTCCAAAGATTTATTCTGATTCATTTCCAGTTAAATATTATTCAAGACCTTTGCTGGTTCAGTTTAAATCGATCTGTGGTTTATCCTGATTCCATTCCGGTAGATACTTTCGCTGGTTCAGTTAAATTGCTCCAAAGGTTTATTCTGATTCTTTTCTAGTTAAAGATTATTCAAGACCTCTACTGGTTCAGTTTAAATTGATCAATGGTTTATCCTGATTCCGTTCGGATAGACACTTTCTATGGTTTAATTAAATCTCTCCAAACATTTATTATAATTCTTTTCCAGTTAAATATTATTCAAGACCTCTGCTGGTTCAGTTTAAATTGATCAATGCTTTATCCTGATTCCATTCCGGTAGACTCATTCTCTGATTCAACTAAATCGCTCCAAAGATTTATTCTGATTCTTTTCCAGTTAAAGATTATTCAAGACCTCTATTGGTTCAGTTTAAATCGATCAATGGTTTATCCTGATTCCATTCCGGTAGACACTTTCTCTAATTCAATTAAATCTCTCCAAATATTTATTCTGATTGAAGTCAAGCTTAGACTTAGTACTAACTTTTGTCAACAATCACTTTTGGATGGAATTTACAAGCCCATCTCCGACAACTATCCATCATCTCTCCAAATGGAATCTTTAAGCCCATTCCCTACACAATCAACCACCACATCATCGAATGAAAATTTCTGGGCACTCTAGTGTTCAATCATCTTCCACCTTTAAGTCACGAATGGCAGACTCACATATCTAACTCTTCAGGATTAAGAAGATTGAACAGGGGAAGTTGTTGTACCCCAAAATTTGCCCTCTCATTTCTCAATATTTTTCTCACAAAATTCCTACTGGGTCAAGGCGGCACAAGTACAATTAGATCATATTGAATTTTCAAGCAACAAGTCAAAGAGGAAAGTACTAAAAGATAAAAACAGATAAATTTGATTTTTTGACAAAAATTGAAGAAAAAATAAGCTTGCTTCGATTCATTCTTAGCTTCGATTGAACTCTTTCCTGCATGCTAGCTTCAACTGGGATTTGTTATCCTTTGAAACAGCTTCCTTCGATTCAGAAGGCAGGAGCCTCCTTTTGGTTTCCTTCGATTTAGAAGTTAGTGGCTCCATACCAGCTTCCTTCGTTTCAGAAGACAAGGGCCTTCTGAAAGCCTCCTTCGATTCAGAAGTTAGTGGCTTCATGATGGTCCCTTTCAATTCAGAGGGAAATGGCCTTCTGAAAGTTTTCTTTGATTCAGAAGCCATTGGCCCCTTGCATAATCCATTCGATTCACAAAGCCACGACTTTCTTCAGGCCAGCAGGCACAAGGAAATAGCCTCCTACAGCTCTCCTTCGACTCAGAAGCCAATGGTATTGCATGTTTGCCAAATTCACAAGGCAAAAATTTCCCTTCATGCTAGCTCCCACAAAGCAAGGGACCTCCTGCATATAAGCTTCAATTCCCTCTTGAAAACCTTCAACACGCATAGTCTCTACACTATTGCATACTTGGGTGTCCCATTCGAAGGACATGCATTGGCATAATTGGGTTCCCCTTCCAAAAGATACACAACTAGCGCATTCGAAGAACAGACACATGGTTCATTCGAAGGACATACATTTTCCCCATTCGAATGACATGTATTGATGGATTTAAAGGGGCGTACGTGGGTGTTCCATTCGAAGGTTATACCTTGTTGGCCCATTCGAAGAAATTGCAAGTGATGCATACAAGGGATGCATGTGGTCCCTTCAAGAGAATACATACATTGGTTCAAAACAAAGGATACACAAAAGGTCTATTCGAAGGACACTTTGATTGGAAACAAATATTGCTGTCTGAAGAGAAGTCTGGTTGAAGGATGGACCTAGGGGGTCAAAACAAAAGGTTGAAGTATCCAAAGATGCTTGCTGGCTAGAGTCCTATGTGCTGCCAAGTCCAAGCCTGCTACACTGGCCACAACGCTCCAAAAGTGTTGCACACCATTCCTGCTACGCTGCTCCTATATTTGCACCAATTTGGCATACAAAAACTTCACCTCAAAGGCTACAAAAACAACATACCCAATTTGTTCAAATCTCTTTTGTTTTCCCTCCTAAATCCCAGCCAACTTCATCTATAAATAAGATGTTCCACAACACATCTTAGGGGCCTTTGGTAGTTGAAAAAACTCTTGTTGTGAGAATATTATCAAATTCTCAAAACTCTCAAACACTCTCAAACATTCTCAAACATTCAAACTCTAAAAATCCTAGATTCCTTCATGCATTCGTGAATCCTTCAATTCACTCCTCAACTGCCAAATTACCAACCTTCGATTCATTCCCTAACTGCAACATAATAGTCTTTTGATTCACTCCTTAGACTGTTACATAATAACCTTTGATTTAATGACTTCCCAAGCAAAGCAGTAACTAAACTAACTTCAGGAAGGTTCCAGTGAAGTTCCATCCACCACCAAGGAAGTCACATACAGCTCCTTCGATTAGCACTTCAGGAGGTAAGTTTCCTCTAAACTTGGAACTTTTCATTTAAATATCATTTTTACATATAAATAAAAGGAAAATGTAGATATCCCATCTAGGAAGATTGACCATGCCTTAACTTTCGATTCTCACTGCCTATATGTTGAAAATCTCAACTCTGACTAGTTAGCCTTTGGATTTTGGTGCCCAATAAACTTGTGCTAACCCCCGGCCTGTAGCTTTCGAAAGTTACCTTTGTTATATTAATTTTCAAACTTTAGACAGGTTTTCTATATCCTTCAATTGGCTAAAGATTGAAGGCTTTCGAATCTCAACTTGGGAGCTTTGCATTCCTGCAATCGAAGGAGGGAACTGGGCATTTCAAATGTTCAGAAACAAGTTCATCTTGTACCCAATCTAAAGAAGCAGAAAAAGGACGTAGTCGAAGTATACACTCACACTGACTTCCAGGCCCAAATGAAAGAAGCAAAAAAAAGGGTGTGATCAAAGGATACACTTATGTTGTCTTCCAGGCCAATCGAAAGAAGCGGAAAAAGGGTGAATCGAAGGGTGCTACTGCCTGGATCGAAGAAATTGTTTTCCCTTCTTTTATTTTGTTTTGTCTTTATATTTTCTTGCTACTCAATATGGTTGTAATAGTGTAGGACATTTATTTTCTGTATTTTTATTGCTTTATACAAATGTTAGTAATTAGGATGTATGGCAAGATAAAACCAACAAGTAGACCACCCAAAAATCAAAGACAAAAACGCATGCAATCAAACACACTATTCATACACATGCACCTCTAGGGTAATCTCACTTGTTGCCTCAAAAATAGTCATGTCCCTCGAATATGGGCGTTTTAGTAAAGACCCTCGATAAAAGATCATAGTCCCTTGATTTCCCTTGATGTTTCCTTCGGTAAACGATCTAGTCCCTATACAAAATTGTTAAAACATCCCATAGGTTGCCTTCCATGACTATACAACAACCCACACCCATCCCTTCACATCCAACGATGGGGCTTCTTATCAATCAATGGTAAGATAGCAACATCTAAAGAAGGAGGAAAAGAACAAAGACCTTTAGTGTAGGTAGGATGCTCGTAGTTGCTTGCTTTATCACAACTAAAAAACCATTCTCACACCAACACTTTCAATTGAAACATTTACAAAATTTAAAACACTTTGTATGTATTCTTATAAAGACGAGAATCATTACAAAGACACTTTTCAAAATCACTTTCAAAAAACATCTTCCACCACAAACACCTCTTTGAACTATTTTCAAAACTAACACTCTGTACGCATTCTTATAGAGACGAGAATCATTACAAAGACCTTTTCAAAATATTTTCAAACCCATACCACAAAGAACATTTTCAAACAAAGCAAGTGATCTAGCAAGAAACTAAGAGCTTGTAGATAACTACAGATAAAAAGGGTGCTAATACCTTCCCTTTTCGTAACCTACTTGTGATACGGTGGCAAAACCGACTGTTTTCAAAAATGCTGGTTTGTGTTTTGCGTTTTTTGTTTGCAAAATGTCGCGGTAAGCAAGAGTCGCCACCGACTTTTATTTTATCTAACTGGAAAGGATAAAAGCACAGAAAAAAATACTTTTCGAGATATTATGAGTACGGGGGTAGATTATAGAAAGGGAAGGTGTTAGCACCCTTTCTATCCATGGTTTTCCATGGGCTCTTAGGTACTTGCTCATCTTTTTGAAATTGCTTGTGTGTGCTTGTTTTGAAAAAGTTTTGTTTTACTTCGTTTTAACCCTTGTTTCTGTCCTCCAGAGTGTTACGAAGTGTTTTTGAAAGCTTTGTCTGAAAAAGTGTAAGTGTGAAAAGTTTGGTTTGAGCAAGTACCTACTAGCATCTACCTACTCAAAAAAAGATCGTTTCTGCTCTTGTTTCCTTTAGACAATGTTATCCTACTATTGAGAAATAGGAAGCACCGTCGTTGGAGTTGTAAGGGTCAATTCGTAAGGGACGTACGATCACTAAAGCAATGTTAGGACGTCTTAGTAATAACCCTAAAGTCTTAAGATCATATTCGAGGCAACATTTCCGAGGCGACGTTTCCGAGGCAACATTTTTGAACGGGACATTTGATCTTTGTTTAGACAGAAGGGCAACCACTAAGACACCCTATACTTAATAATCGTTTACCAAAGGCAACCGAAGTGAAAGTATACCCTAAGAGTGCGCATGTGCGAGTGATTTGATTTCAATTCTTATCTTTGCACATTAGGGTTTTCTAGCTGTTTTAAATTATCATGCAATCTTGTCATAAAATCCTATTAACATACATCTAAACAGTTAATATTTGCGAGAATTAAAATGCGAGAAATAAAAACCTACGCTATTACAAGGCTTCGGGGTAGGGATTAATTACATAACCAAAAAACTCGTAAAAACGATAAATAAAGAAAATCCTAATTTAAACTATTACATACCGTGAGCAGTTACATTAATATTGCAAAAAATAATAAACGCATGCGATGAATCGAAAACGAGAGATTTAGGGTTTTGACCCCAACTACCTAATTTGTACTTTTAAAAGAAAAATCATTTTTTGTGGTTTTTGTGCTATTTTGAGAAAATAAAGTTTAATTGAACGAATAAAAAACCTAATTACTAATTAATTTAAATTTAAGAAAAATAATTAAATTAACCTATTTTTGTATTTTTTATTTTATTTGAGAAAGAAATAAAAATTAAATCACAAGCTAACCCTAATTTTCCTAATTGATTTTAATTATATAAAAAAAGTTAGAATTACCCTAAATTAAATCAAATTAATATTAAATTAAATTTGATAAAATAAAACCTAATTCTAATTTTTTTGTGAAATTCTTGATTTTATGATTTTTTGAAAAAAGAAATTAATTTTTTTTAAAAATAATGAAGTAAATTAAATTAAATAAAAAGAAAAAAAAATAGAAAAGAGAAAGAATGGGCCTGGTTGCTGTTTAGCAAGAAAGGGGGTATGAATCTGACTTCTAGGCCTAACAATTCTTGGCCCTTTTTTACTTTGCCAGATCCTGTATGCTAGCTTGACTCCTGCACATGGTGGACCCTCAGGGGAAGGCATTAGATCTGAAGCCTTGATGGGTTGAATGGTCAGATTTAGGTAGCGCATGATGGGTCCCTTGCCATGTGACACACTAGATTACCTGTCCAAGAAAAACATGAAATAAAGTTGGGACCTGGGGATCGAACCCAGGCCCTTAGGCATTCTCCCACTACACACTTGCCATCTGAGCTGGCTGATTCAATTGTACATATGACCAATAACAATCATAATATGATAAAAGCAAAGTGTTATATATTAAAACGCGCGAAATTTAAACTGGCAAGTCAGGGAGTGCCATGTGACCATCTTCTTCCTCCCACCGTCGTGTTAGCCCTGGAATTTTTACCTACAGACATTTGGGTGTAACTACAGTCCCTGTTCATTCCAAAATCTTGTATACGCATGATAAATAAAAACCAATGGTACCAATCAACTCGTTTCAACCTCACGAGCATCATGGTACGATTATCCATGCCTAATTGTTCATGTACAAGAAACCCCTAAAAATAAAGCAAGGACCCTAGCTATGGAATTATCATGTTCATTCAGTAAAAACGCAATTGGATATAATCAATAGCTTGCAAACAACTCAAGGATTATGAATATATCAATTAATCATGCTAAATGTGTCAAAATCGACGTAATCAAATTCAAGAAAAGAGCCAAACTGTATGAAGCTTACAGTGTGATTCTGAGTGTGGGGAAGCTTGCTAGCGATTGAATCTCAATCCTGGGGAGTCCAGCAATTGATTGGTATGACTAGAATGCCTTGAGGTGATCTCTAACATGGAAATTGGTCTGCAAATTTTCTTGAATTTTTGAAATTTGCTTTCTCCCTTTGCACGCCTCTAGCCTCCCCTTTTTTTATCTGCATTTGTCCCTTATGTATCCAAGAATGTATTAGGGTTACAATTTGTTTCAAATCTTTTCCAATTATGAAAATTGATTCATGATTCAATCCTTGCACCAAATCTTTCCAAATCAAGAAAATTCAATCTTTTTGTGTCCAAATGGAGCCTTGCACGATTTGGTCTTGTCTCCAGCTGTGTAATGGACCTAATCTTGCAAAAAATCTCAAGATTTAATTAGTTTTTTTTTATATTTTCATTATTTTATATTGATTTTATTTGATTTAAATGAAATAAAATAAAAATAAATAGCAAAAATAAAAGAATGACAAGTGGAAAGGCTCATGGGTCGTAGGTCACATTAAAAACTCAGTACAAGCATAAAAAGTTGGGCCCATTTGACAAAAAATGCAATTTTGGACACATTTGACTTTTGGCAATTTTGCAAAAAGGGTCAACTTGGCCAATGCATAACTCTCTCAATTTTGACCCTAGAGATGTGTTCTTGTACTTTTTATAAAGCTTAATATGTCCTCTAAGCAACACTTTTGGTCTCATCTCAATTGAGTCTTCCATGTTCATGTATGAAGCTTTGACCCAAAAGGTGTTTTTGTTGACTTTCCAAAATGACCTATAATGTCCAAATTCATATCTTCTTGTGAGTGCATATTTTGAACTTGGGAGCTGAAGATGAACTGTATGTAATTTCATCCTTTTCAAAATGAGCTTTGGATGGGTCATTTTTGATAAAGTATGAGAAAGTTATGCTTGGTCAAAGTTGAGTTGACTTTTCCTACAAAATGCTAATTTAGCAATTTTTGGGTTTTGATGAATTGTGAGAAATCCTTGAGGAATCATGATCAACCCTTGATAAAATGATGAATAATACTTCAAAATGAGAATGTTGACCAAAAATCTTGAAGTTTGATTGTTTGTGGGCCACAGTTGACTTTTGCACTAGCACAGTCGATTTTCATGCCTTTGAGCAATTGACTGAGCAAATTTTCTCTGCAAGGCTTGAAACTTGACATGGATGATATTGAGAACATATTAGGATAATGGTGAGAATTTGGGATCCTTTGGACTCAAGCATCTTGATGCAAAATGAAACCCTAATTTGGGGTAGACTGCCTTAGGAGAGAGTTTGTCTGGTCCACCTTTGTACTTCCTTGAGCAATTTGAGGACCTCACTTGAAATGTATTGAGAAATATGGGAGGGAAAATTTTGGGGTACAACAGCTGCCCCTGTTCAATCTTCTTAAACCTGAGGATGTAGATTAGCTTGTCTGCCTTTGGTGATCTGAAGGTTGAAGATGATTGAACACTAGAGTGCCCAGAAATTTGCACTCGCATTAAGTGGTACTCGTCTTGCGATGTCGGGAATGGGCTTATAGATGCCATTTGGAAGTCAATGACGGAAGATGGGCTTAAAGATGCCATCCGAAGAAATGTTGATCGCATAAGAGATTCCTTCGCGAGAATCCGTATACTTGTTGTTGAGGAGGATTACATAGGGGAATACTGGTCTCTGTCTTGGGAGAAATAGAATTTTAGGAGCTTCAGTTACCCGTTATTCTACTGGGGAATCATCTCTTAGTCGAGGAGGTGAGAATGTACTGCTATCTGGTTGTGCTCTAGGTTTTGCAGCGACTTACTAGGGAGATGAGATTAAACTTGCTATCTGGTCGTGCTCCAGGTTTTGCAATTTCTCAATTCTTATCTGGTCGTGCTCCAGGCTTCAGAAGGAATTAATTGGTTATCCGGTCGTATCCGAGTTTTAACTTGAATTTAAGGCATACTAATATCCGATCGATTTCTGGGCTTCATAGTAATTGGCCGAGTAAACTGCTATTTGGTCGAATTCCAAGCTTCGCAGTACCTTATACTGTTATCTGGTCGTGTCTCAGGTTTCAGTGTCCTTTACCGCTATCTGGTCATGCGCCAGGCTTCACGGTGTCTTATACCTATTATCTTGTCGATTCCAGGCTTCATGGTATCTTGTATTGCTATCTGGTCGATTTCCAGGCTTCACAATTACTTGCTGAGGGTTAAGCTATTTTCTGGTCGATTTCCGGGCTTCAAAGATTGAACTGGAATAGAAATCTTAGTATCGATTTGACTGAACCCGAGAAAGCTTACGAGAACTTGATTGCATCTTTCCCTGAAAGGTAAAGAGTTAGTCGTATGTAATTTCATGATGTATGAAATGTATTGAGTAATTATGTTCTCAAAATAAATGAGATTGTGTTGTATGATGCATATGCGCATGCTACGATGTATGGATATGCGATGTTCTTGTGTAGTTCTCCGGCAGGGGAGAATAAATCCTGGACTGCTATTGGAGAGTATAAGGAGTTGATCTTCGTTCTCGCTGGGGATAGTGACCGAAGATGATTAGCTGGAGACTTGCGTCCGTTCTGCTCGAGAATATTCCACCGGGAGGGACTCTGTTTGAGAATAACCCTGTGGGAAAATGACTTTGTGGGGAAGAGAGATACTCTGTTGGACGATCTGGTGATCTGGAGAAATAAACTCCGCTGGTGGTGAACTTCTATTGCTGGTGATAGATAAACTCTTCTTGGGGAGAATTTTGCCGACTCATTCGTGATTATGAACCTCGGCTGGGGAGAACTAACACCACTGTCTTTGGATACTTCTAATTATGCGGGTAGTGTATGAACTTTTAGTTATATTCTCAAGATGGATCTATCCCTGTACCTGGTGGGTAAAGCAACTGTAAGGTTTGGACATTTCTTGTTTGCCCCTGTTCCTGGAATCACGAATAATTGTCTTTTGTTTCTCATGTAAATATTTATGAGCAGTAATTATTTCAAATGCATATATCAAAAATGAATCATTGGACGTTCTTGCAAAACAAAACAGAAAAAGAAAAAACAAGTTGAAATTTCTTGTAAATGAATTGTATTAATTTTTGAAGTTGTCATGTAATAGGCGTTTTGTACAAGAGGATGACATCCTAATAAGAGAACACCGCCGAAAGAGCAGAAATTATACAATTTGTAAAAAAAGAAAGAAAACAGCTATATGAAACGATCCCACTGGGTTCCAACTCTGCTATTTCCTTTATATCTCCGAGCGTCTCATCACTTTGCTACTTGGTCGAAGATAGATCAGATTGATTGGCGCCGTCAGAAATTGATAGTCGATACTGAAGTCTGGTCGCAAGATGATCCAATGAGACATAGTGTTACACTTCGATCCCTAATTTTTTCCTGGACCACCCTTTCGGGTTTTCAGTCCACCGGGATACCCTTTTTTGCCCAAGCCGCCTTTTCATGTTTTCGACTTGCTGGGTGTACAATTTCTTTTCATTTTTATCCCTTACTTTTGCCCGAACCCTTTTGGTTTGTCGAGAAGCCCTTATTTTTGCCTAGGCCAGTCAACCTAGCGGGTCTTTGATTATGCGTAGTATCTTTTCACTATGTCTGCATTGACGGGGTGAGGAAGGTCGTCACCATCCATGGTGGTTAGAATCATATCTCCTCCAGAGAAAATGTTCTTAACCACAAATGGCCCTTCGTACGTGGGGGTCCATTTCCCCCTAGGATCACCTTGCGGTAGTATGATGCGTTTCATCACCAGATCCCTGACTTGATATTCTTGACGTCTGTCTTTCTTGTTAAAAGCCTTGATCATTCGCTTTTGATACGTCTGACCATGACAGATAACAGTAAGTCTCTTTTCATCGATTAGGTTCAGCTGATCAAGCCGAGTTTGGATCCAGTCTTCTTCGTTCAAACCCGCATCCTTCATAATCCGGAGAAAGGGTATCTGGACTTCGATGGGTAGGACTGCATCCATGACATACACCAGAGAGTAGGGTGTTGCCCCTGTTGATGTCCGTGCTGAGGTGCAATACCCATGAAGAGCGAATGGTAGCATCTCGTGCCAGTCTTTGTATGTCACTGTCATCTTCCGCACAATCTTCTTGATATTCTTGTTAACCGCTTCAACAGTCCCATTCATCTTCGGCCGGTAGGGAGAAGAGTTATGATGCTGAATCTTAAACTGTTTACAGAGCTCGATGATCATTGTATTATTGATATTTGTACCATTGTCAGTAATAATCCTCTCTGGTACACCATATCAACAAATCAGATTATGTCGGATAAACTGCGCCACGATGTTCTTGGTTACTGTAGCAAAGGAAGTTGCCTCAACCAACTTCTTGAAATAATCAATAGCTACCAGAATGAAACGTGTCCGTTGGACGCAGTAGGTCTGATCTTGCCGATCATGTCGATGCCCCACATTGCAAAGGGCCAAGGAGATATCAAAACATTCAGAGGAACTGGAGGTACATGCACCTTATCAGCATAGACTTGGCACTTATGACAGGTACGAGAGTGCTGATAACAATCGGCTTCCATAGTGGACCAATAATATCCTGCCCATAGGATTTTCTTTTCCATGGTATGTCCATTGGAATGAGTTCCGAAGGTACCTTCATGCAACTCTGCCATGATCCTTTCTGCCTCGCTTTTGTCCATGCACCATAGTAAGGTTGAATCATAGTTACGCTTTATAAAGAATCCCATTACTGATGAAGAACTTCGCAGCGAACCTTCTCAGAAACTTCTTATCATTAACAGATGCACCCTCGGGGTACTCTTGAGTCTCAAGATACGTCTTTACCTCGTGAAACCAGGGTTTATCTGCTACCTCTTCAGTCTCAATGTCACAACAATGTGCGGGTTCATCCAACCTCTCGATGGTAATCTGGGGAGCTTCATTGTCCCACCTGACTTTGAACATAGAAGACATGGTAGCTGGCGCGTCCGCTAACTAGTTCTCTTCTCTGGGGAAATGTTCAAAGGTTATCTCCTCAAAGTGCGGGAGCAATGTCAGTACATATTCTTTGTAAGGAATAAGATTTGGGTGCTTCGTATCCCACTCGCCTTTGATTTTACTGATCACTAGGGCAGAATCTCCAAATACACTCAAGAACTTAATCCTCAGGTCAATAGAAGCTCGAAGACCCATGATGCATGCTTCATACTCCACCATATTGTTAGTGCAGTTGAAACATAATCGAGCGGTGAATGGAGTATGACAACCCTCAGGAGATATAATTACAGCACCAATGCCATTACCCAACGCGTTTGATGCTCCATCAAAATACATAGATCATCGGGATCCTTCCTCAGGTCCTTCATCCGGTCCAGGTTCTTCACAGTCGGTCACCAACATGATGTTCTCATCCGGGAACTCGAAATCCATGGATTGGTAGTCATCCACGGCCTGATGCGCCAAATGATCCACTAATACACTCCCCTTGATTGATTTTTGGGTTGTGTATTGGATGTCATAATCGGTTAAGATCATCTACGATCTTGCTATCCTTCCGGAGAGAGCGGGCTTCTCGAAAATATACTTGATTGGATCCATCTTTGAGATCAATAAGGTGGTGTGAGTCAGCATATACTGTCTCAGCCGGCGAGCAGCCCATGCCAAAGTGCATCAAGTTTTCTCGAGCAATGAGTATTGGGTCTCACAGTCGGTAAACTTTTTGCTAAGGTAGTAAATAGCGTGCTCTTTTCGGCCAGACTCGTCATTCTTCCCCAGCACACACACCATTGAACTATCCAGTACTGTCAAGTATAAGATCAAAGGTCTTCCTTCAACTGGAGGCATCAGAATTGGTGGCTCTTGGAGGTATTCCTTGATTCTTTCGAAAGCGGTCTGACATTCATCATTCCATTCTACCACTTGATCTTTCTTCAGCAACTTGAAGATTGGCTCACAAGTAGCGGTCAGGTGTGAAATGAACCTGGCAATGTAATTCAGACGTCCCAAAAATCCTCTAACTTCCTTTTTTGTGCCGGGATCTAACATCTCCTGTATGGCCTTTACCTTGGCAGGGTCCACCTGAATACCCTTATCACCAACGACGAAACCCAGCAGCTTACCAGACCTTACCCCGAAGGTGCACTTGTTCGGGTTCAACCTTAGCTTGTACGTCTTCAACCTATCGAACAGTTTCTGGAGATGGTTAAGGTGCTCTTCCTCAGTTTGGGACCTTGAGATCATGTCATCAACATAAACCTCAATCTCATGGTGAATCATGTCGTGGAACAAAGCGACCATGGCGCGCTGATAAGTTACCCCAGCATTATTCAACCCAAAAGACATTACCTTGTAACAGAAGGTTCCCCACTGTGTAATGAAGGTTGTCTTCTCAATGTCCCCGGGAGCCATCTTGATCTGATTGTAACCAGAAAAACCATCAATGAAGGAGAAGATCTTATGCTGCGCGGTGTTGTTAACCAGAACATCGATGTGAGGAAGTGGGAAGTCATCTTTGGGGCTCGCCCTGTTTAGATCTCTATAGTCCACATACATCCATACCTTACCATCCTTCTTAGGAATCGGAACAACGTTGACAACCCACTGTGGGTAAGAAGTGACAGCTAAAAATCCTGCGTCGAACTATTTCATGACCCAGCTTTGATTTTCTCAAACATCTCAGGGCGCATATAGCGAACCTTCTGCTTTACCGGAGGATAGTCTTCTTTAGTCGGTAGGCGGTGTACCACAATGTCAGTGTACAAACTAGGCATATCTTCATAAGACCAAGCGAAGATCTCAACATAGTCGCGTAGCATCTGTATCAAACGCTGGTTGACACTAGGCTCCAGATTCGCACCTACCTTAACCTCCCTCCTGTCTTCCTCTGTACCCAAATTCACTGACTCAACTAGATCTTCATGAGGATTTATAGTCCTTTCTTCCTGTAGTAGCAGTCTAGCAAGTTCTCCAGGCACCTCACAATCATCCTCACCTTCGTCCTCGGCTTGGTTGATCGGATTTTCAAAGTCATACCTGGCAGTAAAAGAGTTGTTATCAATGGGATCCAGAGTGGATATGGATCTGCATTATGATATGTGAGTGTGTGTAAGAGAATAGCTGTTTTAATAGAGTGAGCGACAGAAAAGAAAAACAAGGAGCGCAAAATTTGTAATGCAAGAAACGTCCAATGCTTTATTAATGAGATATGAAAATGACAAATAATAAGCCCTCACAAGCAAAGCCAAGGTGCCTCAGGCAAGGCACCGGGCCGTAAAGTTTCAAATTGTTTATTACAACTCTTAAAAAAAGTCAATTACTATGGAATAAAAGAAACAAGTATGAAGTCCTTCATCGTCCAATTGTTTAGTCCACCATTAGTTGTAGGGTAGATCAAACTGTCAATATCTGAATCTTCTTCTCCATCTTTGTAAAATCTGTATATTTTGGCTATAAAAACTGTTGTATATAAAATGGATGGTGGAGGTGAGACAAGAAATATATTTTTTTATGATTTTTGCACCCACCGCGGTTGCGAACCTTTAGTGCCTACATACCACCTTTCATGCAATAGGGGATCAGGGTACACGTAGTTCCTCTTTTAAAAATTTGAAACACAAATGTGTTGGTTAATTTTATAAGATAAAACATCATCGTCATTGTCCGTGTGAAAAAATACACCTACTACCCACAATCATGAGAAAGAAGAATTTGCATCATCTCAAAGTGGAGGATATGGCTTGGATTTCAAAATCAACAATGCCTCACTCAACACCCAAGTGGAAAATATCTCTCTTCACTACATATTGTATAAGTATAGTTGTTTGCATCACTACAAGGATTGACAAGCGTCTAATCTTTTAAGAAAAGTTTCAAAGGTAAAAAGCAAAAGTGGCAAAAATGGTTTGAAATGAGATTGATTGATTGACTTTTAGTCTTCTCACAAAAAATGTCAAGGTATTATTAAGTTGATTGGAGATTTATTTATGAAAATGTTTTGAAAATGCATGGACATAAGTCCAAGTTTATTGTGAAAATAGTTCAAGTTTCAAAACAAGAAGAGTTTTCAAAAGGAGGAAGAAGATTTTGAAATTAAAGAAGATGGAAAGAGAAGAAGAGACTATCCTAAAGCATAGGGTAAAAGCTAGGGATAAGAACCATCTAACCAACAAGAAGCCAAAACTTGACATTATGAGCCAAGATAGAATTCCCATTCCTTGGATTGAAACTAAGCAAGCAAAAATACTAGACCTCTTGAGAGAACCAAACTTCAAGTGTATTACGTCTTCATAAAAATTGGGCAGAGTAACGGCTGTATACAGGTGAATTCCAGATTACAAACAAAGGGTGTAATCACAAAAACCTGCACACAAAACAAACAAACAACCCAATGTCTTGAGGTAAACCTCAAGAACTCTAGACAAAATAATCATATAAGATCTCCAAGATAGGCCAAGGTTACTAATCCTAAGTCCAAGAAAAGTCCCATGCTCCATAATGCCAAGCATAGTAACCAAATAGTCCAAGTACCATTAAAGATTTTTTTTAGGGTTTATGTTGATTATTAAGTATCTTAAGAAAGGAAAATAACAGTTCAAGTGAGAAAAGTAAAAATGGCAAGAAAATAAATGCTCAAATGAGAAAAGATGAAAATGGAATGAAATGTAAATGCTAAAAGTAAATAGTACATAAAGCATAAAAAAAATAAAAGCATAAGGTAAAAAAAGTCAATAATTAGTGGTTAGTTGGATGACCATCTTGAAACTTGCATTTGGAACTCATTATAGGATTGGTAGAACCAAAGCCTCCACACAACAAGTTGCATTTTCTTTTTGTCAAGTATATCATCCATTTGGGAATTCTCATAAGTACCATTTAATGATCAACGATGTTTAAGTGATCTGCGTTGACCAAAGGTGTTGTAGATCCATTAAAGGATTGGTAAAACCAAAGCCTCCACAAAATGAATCTCAAGGTTATTGGATCAAAGAGATCAAATTAACATACTTGGGCTTGCAATTATAAGTTTGGGCCACGAAAGATCATTTATTCGAATCGGGACAAAATTTAGCGTTATGTTAAGCAATTGTAAGTGGACTTATATAGAAGTCGCACCTATTTTGAGGCCGGTCAATAACAATTTATACACCATTTGTTTTGAGACATGATATAGAGATCATGCTCCAATAACACCTAGGGCAATAAGAAAGGGATAAGATAAAGAGGGGATGGAAAAATGAATAAACCACTTTTGAATTAGATTTTAATCAAACTATTATTAAAATCATTCATCCATTTTTTGTGGAGTTAAACTCAACACTATGGATCCAATAATGTTAATAAAGTTCATGATCCAAAATTTAACCCAAGATCAGCCAGAAAATAATTACAAAATAATATCACATTTAATATACACAAAAAAAGGATTTTAAAAATGTTTTAAAAAAAGAAAATAATGAGAAAAATATCAACTATGTCCAAATTAATCAAGAAATAAAAAGTAAGACCATAGAAAAATCAGAAATGGATCCAAATATTTTTATAAAATTTTTGTTAATTTTTAAAAGTCAGAAACTATTTTTAAACTATTTAAAAATTGCTCAAACAAACAAAAATAGGTCAAAAATAGCAAACCTCAATATAAAATTCCATAAAATTTTCAGAAAGTCAAAAATATGCAAAATAATATTTATGAATTTTTTCAGAATTAAAAAATGTCAGAAATATTTTTTAAGTAATTAAAAGAAAGCAAATAATTCAAAAAATATAAAAAATATCAAATTTCAAAATAAAAATTTGAAAAAATAGTCATGACATCAGAAATAATTCAAAGTATTTTTGTGAATTTTTTCATAATTTTTGGATAAAAAATAAAAGAGTTGTGAATTTTGTAAAATTTAATCAAAAAAATATAAAAATCAGAAAATAAAGCATTGAAACTGGACTTTTGTAGCTTGAATTATGGCTCGTTTTGATTGGTTTAAGTGCTGGAGAGTTTATATGATGCTTAAGGATGATGAATGCGCAAAGAATTTTGGAAAAGGGAGCTTAAATCTCAGAAACTGAATTCAAAAAAGATTGGTTCGTGTGAAGTTTTGTCAGGGTGTTTTTGGCGCTCAAAGCTTGAAGAAATGAATGGGGGATGACCCTCTATTTATAAGTAAGTGAATGGGAATGAAAATAGGAAGAAACAAGGAATTTTGGAGGGAAATTGAGTGAAGGTCGAGCACGAGTGAAGTGTGACTTCATTTCCATCAAAACTCAATCAAATCTTGCGTTTTGGGGTGCTAATCACTTCTGGAAAGTTTGTTAATCAAGTTTAAATCAAAAACACGCATAAATCTTGTGTTTAGAAGTCACATTATGGATTTTAAAATTCTGACTTTGTGGAAAATTCAGTTTCAAGTTACCAAATTCAAATTCATGGCATTTCCAACTCAAGGGGTCTTAGGGCATGATTCTTGATGCTTTAGAAAGATGAGGTTACAAGCTTTGTAATGGAAAAAGAATGGAATCAAATGGATTCTTGAGCTGAAATTTGCATTGAGTCAAAGTTGAAGAAAAATGGTTGAATTTCCATACTTAGAAATATTTCAAATTCTTCTTCAAACATGACCTATAATCCTTTGCATCTAAACACGGCCTTCCACTTGGAATTTACTCTTGAACAAAAAATATGGAATGAAGTAGATCTCTTGAATGAAATTTTGAAACTTGAACCACTCAAAATCTCAAAATATTGAGCAAGTTATGACTTGTTGAAGTTGGCCAAAAATCATGGAATGACCTATAATCCTTTGCATATTTAAGGAAACTTCCATTCATTTTACCACTTTTCACATGAAATAAGGAATATAGTTCACATCCTAAATATCATCTTGGAAAAAGAATGGGCTCAAGGTGATAAAAATTGACCAAGTTATTATTATTAGAAGTCACACATGGAAAATTGGGGATTCATCTGGAGGACTGGTAATCTTTCTTCTTCACTAAGTTTCTTCCACATGAAAACTCTTTGGAACTTTTGAATTGATTTGTTGATACCCCTTTGAAGAGAAGGATGTCTTTGTAATCACTAAAAAATACCAAAAGGTGAGCAAGATATGCTCCTTTGAAGTTCCAAACCCTAGCTCCTAGATCAAGAAAATGCTTTAAGGAATTTTGACAAGTTTGAACAAACTTCTTGTACCAATATTCTTGATTTGTGAATAGAAGTTGTTGAGGATGATAATGAAGATTCATAGCTACCAAAACCACTTCCATATCTTGAATTTTGAGAGAAATATGCTCTTGTGACCAATAGGAACAAGGCCTTGTCTAAACATGACAACCTCTCCAATCAACCCCTTGTACTTTTGAGTCAAATATAATAACCTTGAAATGTGATGAACCAAAGCAATATTGCCATTCCAATTCTTCCAAAACCAATCCAATAATGAGGTTTGAACTTCTCAAGCTATATTGACTAGGGCATGGAAATAAAATCATGAACCCATGGAGTAAATTGTTAAATTTCATTGCCCTTACCTACATGGATAACAAGCAAGACAAGCCAACATTGTATTTTATTAGTTAAGTGAAGAAATTAAAAAAACATTCATGATCACAAAAGGAACATAAGTCAAGGAACTTGGTAATCCCTCAAAAGGAGCAAAACTCAAAGTAGGGAGGGGAACCAAGAATCCTAGTGTGATCTTGTTGTGAGTGAATCAACATGGTATGATGAAGGGATCTTAGGAGAAAAAATTGGGGTACAACAGGTATTTCCTCATTTTACTGTTAATTTCACTAAAGCTGAACTAGCAGAAAGCCTAAATGAGATTCTGGAAAGATATCAGCACATCAGAGTCAAATTCAAGAACCTAAAAAGGGATCTTGTCTGACTCTGAAGAAACTGTGAGTCTGAGAGTAGAAAATTCTTAGCTAAAAGAAAAGATTTCAAAACTAGAAGCTGATTTACAAAACACTCAGAAAGAAATAATCTCAGAGGCTCCCAGTAGCGCTGATAAAATCATAAAAGAATATGATCACAACTTTCAGAAGTTTTTGGATAAAAACATAGATAAAAGCAAGATGGCTTCAATGATCTATGGAGTTAGCAGGAATGGCAGAAAAGGAATAGGATAACAAGGTAAGGTATCTCCACCTAAGAAAGTCATAGACCTAGCAATAAAACGCACACCACTAAAATCAAACTTCACATATGGGCACACACATGACCTAAAATACACTAGCAATGATTATTCTGCCAAACCAAAATTCAAACAGAATTTTGGTAAAACTAACAAACCATGACCCAAAAAGATATGGGTACCTAAGGACAAAATTATATATGTAGCATATATCTTTAGCAGCAAGGCTAAAACACCAGTCATGGTACCTGAACTCTGGATGCTCTCGACACATGACGGGAAGAAAGCATATGTTCCAAAGCCTAGAACTTAAACCTGGAGGCTACGTGGGCTTTAGAGGCAACCAAAGAGGGAAGATCATTGGCTCTGGAACAATATGTAATGGTAATCTTCCTTCTATTAATAATGTGCTTTTAGTTAATGGATTGATGCATAACCTGTTATCCATAAGTCAATTAAGTGATAACGGTTATGATATAATATTTAATCAAAATTCATGCAAAGTTGTTAGTCAAAAAGATGGAACTATCATGTTTAATGGAAAGAGGAAAAACAACATTTATAAGATAAAACTTTCTGAACTAAAAAGTCAGAATGTAAAATGCCTTCTTTCTGTTAACATAGAGCAATGGGTCTGGCACAGAAGATTGGGGCATGTTGGTATGTGAAGAATATCTCAGATTAACAAACTCAATCTGGTCAGAGGACTTCCTAATCTAAAGTTCAGCTCAGATGCTCTGTGTGAAGCTTGTCATAAAGGAAAATTTGCAAAACCTGCTTTTAATGCTAAAAATGTTGTTTCCACCTCTAGGTCATTAGAACTTCTGCACATAGACTTATTTGGACCAGTGAAAACTACATCTGTTAGTGGCAAGAAGTATGGGTTAGTGATCATAGATGACTATAGAAGATGGGCATGGGTAAAGTTCTTAAGACACAAGGACGAGTCACATTCTGTGTTTGTTGCCTTCTGTAACCAAGTTCAGAATGATAAGGATCTTAGAATTGTCAAAGTCAAAAGTGATCATGGTGGAGAATTTGAAAATAAAAAATTTGAAACATTTTTTAATGAAAAAGGCATTTTGCATGACTTCTCTTGTCCTATAACTCCCTAACAAAATGGAGTTGTAGAACGAAAGAATAGAACATTGCAAGAAATGGCCAGAACCATGATCAATTAGACTAACATTGATAAGATCTTCTGGGAAGAAGCAATTAACACAGCGTGTTATATTCAGAATAGAATCTCTATAATTCATATTCTGAAAAAGACTCCATATGAATTGTGGAAGAACAGAAAGCCCAACATTTCTTATTTCCATCCTTTTGGATGCACATGTTTTATTCTGAATACTAAAGATCATCTGAACAAGTTTGACTCTAAAGCACAGAAGTGTATTATGTTAGGATACTCTGGATGCTCAAGAGGGTATATAGTATACAATACAGAAACACAAATTGTTGAAGAGTCAATCAGTGTTAGATTTGATGATAAGCTTGACCCTAAAAAGTCAAAGAAGAATAAATCTTTTGCAGATATAGAAGTTGAATTCACAGGTGCTGAAGATAACTCATCAGAAGTTCCCAACAGAGACGCTCCAACAACTTCAGAAGGAAATGTCACAAGTTTTCTAGTACCTTTTGTTGATCAACTCAAGAAAAGGTTATCCAGAAGTAGCATAGCTCACCCAGAAGATAAGATTCTGGGAAAGAATGATGATCTAATCAGAACAAGATCAACATTCAGAAACTCTGAAGAATCCCTCATGGGATTAGTATCTCTGATTGAACCAACAACAATTGATTAAGCTCTTCTGGACAATGACTGGATCCTGGCAATGTAGGAGGAATTAAACCAGTTCACCAAAAATGACGTATGGAATCTGGTTCCAAAACCAAAAGGATTCAACGTCATTGGAAAAAAAGTGGGTGTTCTGAAACAAACTGAATGAGCAAGGAGAAGTCATCAGAAACAAGGCAAGACTGGTGGAACAAGGTTATAGTGAGAAAGAGGGGATAGACTATACAAAAACCTTTGCTCCAGTCGCTAGGTTAGAATCTATCAGACTCTTAATCTCTTTTGCTGTAAATAATGGCATCACTCTGTATCAGATGGATGTCAAAAGTGCATTCTTAAATGGTTACATTGATGAAGAGGTATATGTGCACCAACCCCCTGGGTTTGAAAATTCTAAACACCCAGAATATGTTTTCAAACTAAAGAAGTCACTCTATGGTCTGAAACAAGCTCCCAAAGCTTGGTATGAAAGACTAAGTAACTTTCTGTTAGAAAAGGAATTCACCAGAGGGAAGGTGGACACAACCATGTTCTGTAAGACATTTAAGAATGACATTTTAGTTTGTCAGATTTACATAGATGATATTATTTTTGGATCTACTAAACCTTCTCTGGGAAGAGAGTTTTCTAAGTGCATGCAGGCAGAGTTTGAGATGAGCATAATGGGGGAACTTAAATTCTTTCTGGGCATTCAGATAAACTAGACTCCAGAAGGAACTTACATTCATCAGAGAAAATATATCAGAGAACTTATGAAGAAATTTGACCTCTCAGAATGTAAGCCCTCAAAGACTCCAATGCATCCCACGTGGATTCTCGAAAAGGAAGAGGTAAGTAAAAAGGTAGAACAGAAGATCTACAGAGGTATGATTGGGTCTCTCCTTTATCTGACGGCTTCAAGGCCTGATATTTTATTCAGTGTTTGCTTATGTATTAGATTCCAATCAGATCCTAGAGAATCTCACTTAATAGCAGTTAAGAAAATTTTCAAGTATCTGAAAGGTACTACTAACCTGGGTTTATTTTATAGAAAATCTAATGAATACAGCTTAGTAGGATACTGTGATGCTGACTTTGCTGGAGACATAGTAGAGCGTAAAAGAACTTCTGGAAGCTGCCAGTTTCTGGGAGACAACCTGATCTCATGGACCAGTAAGAGACATCCCACAATAGCATTGCCAACAGCAGAAGCTGAATACATAGCAACTGTTGGATGTAGCACACAAATGCTCTGGATGAAAATTCAACTTGAAGACTTCAACATATTTGAGAGTAACATCCCTATCTTCTGTGATAACACTTCTACCATCTATCTATCCAGAAATCCCACTTGCATTCTAGGGCTAAGCATATAGAAATAAAACATCATTTTATTAGGGATTATATTCAGAAAGGAATTCTCACTTTAAAATTTATTGACACATACCATCAATGGGCTGATGTGTTTACAAAACCCCTTTCTGAAGATAGATTAAATTTCATTCTGAAACATCTCAGCATGAAATTGTATCCAGAATAAAATGTTTTATTTGCATATTCTAACCCTAGGAATTTTATTGTTTTCTGTGAACATCTGATCAACTTGTCTTCAGAAGTTAGGAGTACAGTTGCCTCAGAATCTATCTATGAAGACCTGAACTGTTCATTTCAAGGATAGAGGCATGCAATTCACACTATCAAACATCTGTCATCCTCTCACAAGCTACCCTCTGAGGCTGAACACACGCTCAAATTCTGAAGGGTCCAAGGCTCTGATTGGATGCATTGAGACACTTGTCATTGGTAATTGTTCAATATCTCACTAAATCCCCTAATTTCAAGTCTCATTAATTCAGTATAATCATTACTTATTTTCTCTTTCTTACTGATTACATTTTCAAAAGTGTTTATAAAACTCAATTTACTATTTCATTCATACACGTTTTACCACCTTCAATATTCTCTCTTGATCTAGTTTTTCAAAAAACTCTTTCTATCAGTTTTCTTCAAAGAATCTGTGTGAATAATGACATTCTCATCAAGCCTTAAGAGTCTCAACAGTGCTCCTGGTTCTTCGTTAACAGAACAGTATGAGGAGCCCATTAGAACATTGCTTACTCCGGTCGACAACCTTGAAGTTCTCTGTGAATTGATCATCAATTTCGAAAGTTTACAAGAAAATGGGTTTGATCTGTATAAAGATGTAACTGCACAGGGATGGAACAAATACTTTGATCGTCTGTTGGGTCCAACTTTTCCCATTCTTGTTAAAGAGTTTTGGATTCATGCTACTTCATCCAACCACCAGGTCACGTCATATGTTATGGGGAAGAAGATAGTGATTACAGAAGATTTGATTGGGAAACTCATTCAATACAATGGCGACGAAGTTAGATGCATTGATATGGATGATGAGTGTTCTGACCTAAAATCCATTGCTAGGATCATTTTCACTTCTGTATAGCCATCCAGCAAAATCAGAGACTTGAAAGATTATTACAAAATCCGGGCTAGGATCATTTTGGGATGTATCAATCACAGGAAGCCTACAAGCTCTCCTGATTACATCAACATTGATCAGCAGTTTCTGTTATACTTAATTGCAAAGAAGACCAAAATCAATCTTCCATATTTGCTCTTCAACCATCTGAGAACAAGTATGAAAGAGACAAGAGAAGAAGAAAGAACTAAGATGGACTGGATTCCTCTGGGAAGATTGATTTCAGATATTCTGACGGAAAACAGGTTGAATCTGACAGAGGCTCAAGAGATCAACACTTTGGAACCAACTGCTAGGAAACCACTGAATGCCAAGAATCTTAAGAAAATGAAGATTATTGAAAGCATTAAGAAGGAACCAACAATTGCTTCTCAAGAGGTCATCACTTCTAGGAGAATTCCTCTGAAGGATTTTCCATTATTCTCTGAGATAGATGTTTCTCCAGAGATTGTGGTCAGATACCTTGAAGCTTGCAAGGAAGATGGGAATATTCCAGAAATCAACATCCGTGACCTGCACAAGCCAGCTCTAGAGGTTGTGCTAAATAAATCCAGAAAGAGAAAGGCAGCAGGAGAAGGAACTTCTCAGAGGACACCCAAAGTTGTGAAAAAGAAAGGTAACGCATCTTTTGTTTCTGTTGTAGAATTAATAATTGTTCCAACATCTGAAACCATTCCCCCTCAACCAACAGAAAATCCCTCACCACAAACATTTGAGGATTTTGACATAGAGTTTGACCTATTTGTAACTCATGGCAATTTCTTAAATAAACCTCACTCCCCCAATTTAAATCCAGAACAAAATCAACCAGAACTTGCAAGAGTTCTCTCTGATATTGAACTGTTTGATCAAGACTTTCACTCACCAATCCCAGAAAATCCAAATATTCAGTTTCAACAACCAGAAAATCCACAACCACACTCTCCTCAACCAGAGCATCAAAACCTCAACTCAACCCAACCAGAAAATGAAAACCCTCTCACTCCTCAATCTGAAAAATCAAACTTCTGAAACACCTGAACCAGAAATTCAACACGCTATCGCAAACCCATCAGAAGACTCCCTTTCAGACTCTAATACAACTACCCCAATTCTTGGGATAACAGAAACTCTTACGGTTTGTTTACCTCTCTCCATTCATGATATTCCAGAAATAACTTCACCATATGAATCCACACCGCCAAACACTCCTCACTCACCAATCCTGATTTCTAATTCTTCTACTCCCTCACCAATCAACCGTACAACTGATCATCTCAAAATTGTCATTAATCTAGAAGCGCTGGACCATCTAGCTTTCACCTCAAATAAAATTTCCATATCCAAACCCAAACCAACTTTAACCAAATCAGATGTTGGTAAGAACTTATTGATTTTTGAAATAGAAATACAGGAATGGGTTACTTCTTTGAAGCAAGCAAGTCAAGAGAATTCTAATCTTGCTGCTTCTGATTCTATGTGGGATAAATTCTGAAAATGGTTCAACTCTGAATCCCCGAAGCTGAAAGAATTGAGCTATGAGATGGCTCAGCAGAGCTTTGTTAGAACAAAGTTTGAATCTACTACCCTAAGCTTAAGTTTTGATGATAACAAAATGAAAAGATATATTAATTATGTGATTCATGTAAGAACTATTTGCTACCTAAATTATTACCTTCTGTTTTGCAGAAACTCTGATAGGTATCAGCAAGAGTACACTTAATCAGCATCAGAATATTGGTTATCAACGTCAGCATCAGAAGATGCTATATCAGAATACCAGAATCAGAAGAACAAGTCACGCGTATGCTGATGCTTGATGAACAGAACTGCGCTCAACACTCTGATAAAGACAACAACAGTTCATCAGCACTTAAGCAGAGTCAAAATGAGCCAAAGCCAGAACACGCTTTAAGTAGCAACGGTACTGTGCATTCAAGGCAAATTATTACCAACGGCATCATTCCAGACAAGATCTGCTTAATAAGGAAAGTTAGTTATTGGCATTGAATCAAGACTATTGCTCCAACGTTCAACATTTTCAATGATATATAAACAAGACAATGAAGATTGAATTGGCTAATGCTCTACATCAAATTACACGCCTAAAAGCTAATCATCATCTTCTCATTCTCAGTTTTCTAAAAGCTCCAAAAATTCCTTACTCAATATTTTAGCAATCTAGTTTCCATAAGCTTAAGTTGTGTAATATCACAGTTGTGATAAACAGTTTTGTAGAAAACATTCACACACCTAGATTTCTATTCTTTGTAAGAAAGTGATTCCTTGACAAACCGGTTTGTGGTTTGCATCAAGAAGGCTTTAGAAGTTGTTAAAGCAGATTGTAATATTCAGTTGAATATAGTGGATTAAGACCTCGTTGGAGAGAGGCGAAATCACCTTGACGGGTGGACTGGAGTAGTTTGAGATCAAACGAACCAGGATAAAAATATCGTGTTCATTGCATTGTTTTTCAATTTTACAATTCAACCCCCCTTCTTGTGTTTTTTACTTCTTCAATTGGTATCAGAGCGCCTGGTTCTGAGCTAAAACACTTAATCGTGTCAGTACAAGATCCAGCGTCAGAAAAACACAATGGCAGGAACTTATTCTCACACCAGCAATGACAACCATGAGGACAGAGACAGATTCAGCGGCAAACCTCCAGTCTTTGATGGAGAAAATTTTGATTACTGGAAAGACAGAATTGAAAGCTTCTTTCTGGCACATGATACTGATCTGTGGGACATGGTGACAGATGGATACACGCACCCTGTAAATGCAAGCGGTCAGAAGATTGATAGGAAAACAATGTCTGACCAACAAAAGCATGACTTCAAGAATCACCACAAGGCCAGAACCATCCTTCTCAGCGCCATCTCGTATGCTGAATATGAAAAGATCTCCAACAGAGACACAGCAAAGAACATGTTTGACTCACTCAGAATGACGCATGAGGGCAACGTTCAGGTCAAAGAAACTAAAGCTCTGGCGCTCATTCAGAAGTATGAGGCATTCAAAATGGAAGAAAGTGAATCCATTGAAACAATGTTCTAAAGATTCCAGATTCTGGTAGCTGGTCTCAAGGTTCTGGACAAAGGTTACTCTACTACTGATCACGTCAAGAAAATCATCAGAAGCTTACCCAAGCAGTGGAGGCCAATGGTTACAGCTCTGAAGCTAGCAAAAGATCTCAACAAAATTTCTCTGGAGGAACTTATCAGCTCCCTCAGAAGTCATGAGATAGAGCTAGAAGCTGATGAACCCCAGAAGCAAGGTAAGCCTTTAGCATTAAAATCTAACAAAAAATCTGAGTCTAAAGTTTTGCAGGCAGTTGAAGAAATATCTGATGGATCCTCATCAGAAGAAGACGAACTCTCCCTCCTCTCCAGAAGAGTGAATCAACTGTGGAAGCAGAGGCAAAGGAAGTTTAGGAATCCTAGAAGATCTGATCAAAACGAGTCTTCTTCCAGATATAGAAGGACAGATTCTTCCTCTGGATACAGAAGATCTGAAGGCTCCTCAGGAAGCAGAAAGCCAAATACCAAGGACATCATCTGCTATGAGTGCAATGAGCAAGGACACTACAAGAGTGACTGCCCAAAGCTTCAGAGGGAAAAGCCCAAAAAGAAGTTTGGAAGAGAAAATAAGAAAAGTCTCATGGCTACCTGGGATGACTCTGACTCGTCTGAAGCTGACTCAGAATCAGATGATGAGAGAGCAAACATAGCTCTCATGGCCAACATTTCAGAAGATAGTGAAGCTTCTGAATCAGACTCAGAATCAGATACTGAAGAGGTATTTCCTGACTTTGCAGTTAATTTTACCAAGGCTGAACTTGCTGAAAGCCTTAATGAAATTCTGGAAAGGTATCAACAGATTAGAGTTAAATTCAGAAACCTGAAAAGGAATCTTGAATCTGACTCTAATAAGACTGAGAGTCTTAAATTGGAGAATTCTGAGCTGAGAAATAAAATTTCAAAATTAGAAAATACTTTACAAAACTCTCAGAAGGAACCAATTTCTGAAACTCCCAGCAACGCTGATGAGATCATCAAGGAGTATGATCACAGTTTCCAGAAGTTCCTTGCTAAAAGCATAGATAGAAGCAAAATGGCTTCAATGATCTATGGAGTTAGCAGAAACGGCAGGAAGGGAATAGGATACCAAGGTAAGGTTCCTACACAAAAGAATGTCATGGATTTAACCATTAAACACACTCCTCAGAATTCACATTTTATGTATGGTCACACACATGATATTAAATACACTAGCAGTAAGTACACTGTGAAACCAAAATTCAACCAGAGTTTTGGTAAATCTAACAAATCAGGACCCAAGAAAATCTGGGTACCTAAGGATAAAATAATACATGTTGCAGATATCTTTAGCAGCAAATCAGAAACACCAGTCATGGTACCTGGACTCTGTCTGCTCGCGACACATGACGGGAAGAAGGCATATGTTCCAAAGCCTGGAACTTAAGCCTGGAGGCCACGTTGGCTTTGGAGGCAATCAGAGGGGAAAGATAATTGGCTCTGGAACTGTAGGTAATGGAAATCTTCCCTCTATTAATAATGTTCTGCTAGTAGATGGATTAATGCATAATCTGTTATCCATAAGTCAATTAAGTGATAACGGTTATGATATAATCTTTAATCAAAAATCATGTAAAGCTGTTAGTCAGAAAGATGGGACTATCCTGTTTAATGGAAAGAGGAAAAACAAATTTACAAAATCAAACTTTCTGAACTGAAAAGTCAGAATGTAAAGTTCCTTCTGTCTGTTAACAACGAGCAGTGGATCTGGCACAGAAGATTGGGGCATGTTAGTATGAGAAGAATATCTCAGATTAACAAACTCAATCTGGTCAGAGGACTTCCTAATTTGAAGTTCAATTCAGATGCTCTGTGTGAAGCATGTCAGAAAGGCAAGTTTGCAAAACCCTTTTTTAAATCTAAAAATGTTGTTTCTACCTCTAAGCCATTAGAACTTCTGCACATTGACTTATTTGGACCAGTTAAAACTGCTTCAGTCAGTGGCAAGACGTATGGGTTAGTAATCGTAGATGACTATAGCAGATGGACATGGGTAAAGTTCTTAAGACATAAGGACGAGTCACACTCTGTGTTTGTTACCTTCTGTAACCAAGTTCATAATGAAAAGGATCTTAGAATCGTTAAAGTCAGAAGTGATCATGGTGGAGAGTTTGAAAACAAAGATTTTGAGTCATTCTTTAATGACAGAGGCATTCTGCGTGATTTCTCTTGTCCTAGAACTCCCCAACAAAATGGAGTTGTAGAACGAAAGAACAGAACATTGCAAGAAATGGCCAGAACCATGATCAATGAGACAAACGTTGCTAAGATCTTCTGGGCAGAAGCAATAAACACAGCGTGCTACATTCAGAATAGAATCTCAATAAGACCTATTCTTTAAAAGACTCCATATGAACTGTGGAAGAACAGAAAGCCCAACATTTCATATTTTCATCCATTTGGATGTACCTGTTTTATGCTAAATACAAAGAATTATTTGAACAAGTTTGACTCTAAAGAACAGAAGTGTATTATGTTGGGATACTCTGAACGCTCAAGAGGGTACAGAGTATACAATACAGAAACACAGATTGTGGAAGAATCAATCAGTGTTTGTTTTGATGATAAGCTTGACTCTGAAAAGTCAAAGCAGAATGAAGTTTTTGCAGGTATGGAAATTGAATTTATAGGTTCTGAAGACAAGTCATCAGAAGCTCTCAACACAGACACTCCTTCAACGTCTGAAAGGAGCACTGCTAGCAATCCTATAACAGCTGCTGATCATCCTCAGAAGAGATTACCTAGAAGCAGCTTGGATCATCCAGAAGAAACTATCTTAGGAAGAAAGGAAGATCCAATCAGAACAAGAGCAAGCTTCAGAAACTCTGAAGAAACCCTCATGGGACTTGTGTCTCTGATTGAACCTTCTTCTATTGATGAAGCACTTCTGGATAATGACTGGATTCTGGCAATGCAAGAAGAGCTGAATCAATTCACCAGAAATGACGTATGGGATCTTGTTCCCAGACCAAAAGGATTCAATGTCATTGGAACAAGATGGGTGTTTAGAAACAAGCTAAATGAACAAGGTGAAGTCATCAGAAACAAAGCACGATTGGTTGCACAAGGTTATAGTCAGCAAGAGGGGATAGACTATACAGAAACCTTTGCCCCAGTCGCCAGGTTAGAATCTATCAGACTTTTAATTTCATTTGCTGTTAATAGAGGCATCACTCTGTATCAGATGGATGTCAAGAGTGCATTCTTAAATGGTTATATAGAAGAAGAGGTTTATGTGCACCAACCCCCTGGTTTTGAAAATACAAAACATCCAGAACATGTTTTCAAACTAAACAAGTCACTATATGGTCTGAAACAAGCTCCCAGAGCTTGGTATGAAAGACTAAGTAACTTTCTATTAGAAAATGAATTCACCAGAGGGAAGGTGGACACTACCTTATTCTGTAAGTCAGTTAAGAATGACATCTTAGTCTGTCAAATTTATGTTGATGATATTATTTTTGGTTCTACTAATCCTTCTCTTGGAAGAAAATTTGCTAAGTGTATGCAGGCAGAATTTGAGATGAGCCTCATGGGGGAACTGAAATTCTTTCTAGGAATTCAGATCAATCAAACTCCAGAGGGAACTTACATTCATCAGAGCAAATATATCAGAGATCTTCTGAAGAAATTTGACCTCTCAGAATGTAAGCCATCAAAGATTCCAATGCATCCCACATGCATTCTGGAAAGAGAAGAGGTAAGCAAAAAGGTAGAACAGAAGATCTACAGAGGTATGATTGGTTCTCTCCTTTATCTGACAGCTTCAAGACCTGATATATTATTCAGCGTATGTATTTGTGCTAGATTCCAATCAGATCCTAGAGAATCTCACTTAATAGCTGTTAAGCGAATTTTCAAGTATCTGAAAGGTACTACTAATCTGGGTTTATTTTATAGAAAATCTAGTAATTACAGCTTAGTAGGCTACTGCGATGCTGACTTTGCTGGAGACAAAATAGAGCGTAAAAGTACTTCTGGAAGCTGCCAGTTTCTGGGAGAAAACCTGATCTCTTGGTCCAGCAAAAGGCAATCCACAATTGCGCTATCAACAACAGAAGCTGAGTACATAGCAGCAGCAGGATGTAGCACACAAATGCTCTGGATGAAAAGTCAGCTTGAAGACTTCCAGATTTTTGAGAGTAACATCCCTATACTCTGTGACAATACTTCTGCTATTTGCTTAAGTAAGAATCCCATTTTACATTCTAGAGCTAAGCATATAGAAATAAAACATCATTTCATTAGGGACTATATTCAGAAAGGAATTTTGAATCTAAAATTTATTGATACAGACCATCAATGGGCTGATATCTTCACTAAACCCCTTTCTGAAGATAGATTCAATTTCATTCTGAAACATCTCAGCATGAAAATCTGCCCAGAGTGAAAATGCTTTAATTCTATATATTTATCTTCAGAATGTATTTGTTTTACTGTGAACTTCTGATCAATCTCTTTTCAGAAAGATAGAACATGCAGATTGTATCAGATGCTAGTCTAAAAGATCTGAGCGTTTCAGCTCAAGGATAGACGTGCTGATCACTAAATCAAACATGTGTCATCCAATCATCAGCAAATCTCTGAAGCAGAACGCGTGCACGCTTCTGAGAAGGCAAAACGCTGATTGGGTGCATTGAGACACATGTCTGGTAACTGTTTCAAGTATCTTTCTCAAATCCCCCAAAATCAGCAAGCATTAAATGAAAGTAATCATGTTTTTAAAACGTAATCATGATTTTATTTCTCTTTCTTGAAACCGTTTACACTTTCAAAATATTCTGAAATCTATTTAAGCACGTCAACTTCTCACATTAATCTTTTACAGTTTCTCATTATCTCTCAAATATTTTCTGCATTTTCTCTGTGTTCATCTCTTTCAAACTTAAACCCATTTTCTCAGTTTTCTCAGAAAAACCCTAAGTGTGAACATGACAACCTCCAACAGTGCTTCTGCAGGTTCTCAGAAGAAAGCTTCCTCTGAACAGTACCAAGTTCCATTCAGAACACTCCTTACACCAGTGAAGAATCTAGAAGTGTTGTCTGAACTGATTATTGATTTTGGCAGTCTGAAAGAGAATGGTTTTGACTTGACAGAAGAAGTTAGGGCACAGAAATGGGAGAGATATTTCGACAGGTTGGTTGGACCAACATTCCCAA
Organism: Vicia faba; assembly: GCA_948472305.1. Lineage (NCBI taxonomy): Eukaryota > Viridiplantae > Streptophyta > Magnoliopsida > Fabales > Fabaceae > Vicia > Vicia faba. The sequence goes on from OX451740.1 coordinate 629,861,627, forward strand.
TGTTAGTCAAGGAGTTCTGGATTCATGCGTCCGCTTCAACGCATCAAGTCACCTCCTACATAATGGGAAAGAAGATTGTGATCACTGAGGATCACATAGCAAAACTGATTGGTTATAGTGGCGGTGGCGTCCGCTGTATTGATATGGATGAAAGATGCTCTGACATTGGCGTCATAGCAGAACAGATTTTCACCCATGGGATTCCCAGCAGCAAGATCAGAGACTTAAAGGATCACCACAGAGTTTGGGCGAAGATCATTCTGGGGTGTTTTAATCATAGGAAGCCAACAAGTTCCCCTGATTATATAAATATATATCAGCAGTTTCTGATCTACTTTATTAATCAGAAGGTAAAAATCAACTTGGCTCATCTTCTGTTTAATCACCTCAGAACAAGCGTGAAGGAGACCAGGGAAGAAGAAAGAACAAAGAGGGATTGGATACCCTTTGGAAGGTTAATATCAGATATTCTGACTGAGAATAGGCTGATAGAGCACCTGATAGAAGCTCAAGAGTTAAGCACCATTGAACCAACTGTTGGCAAGCCTCTGAATGCGAAGAACCTGAAGAAAAGAAGTTAATAGAGAATATCAGAAAGGAACCCAGCGTTACTCCTACTGCTGACATCACCAGCAGAAGAGTCCCACTGAGCGACTTTCCCTTATTTTCTGAGATAGAATCTAAACCAGTGGTGGTTCTCAGATACTTTGAAGCGTGCAAGGCTGATGGTACAGATCCCAAGCTGAATATCAAAGATCTGCACCAACCTCAACCAGAAGTTACACTGAAGAAGACGAAGAAAAGGAAGGCCCCTTCAGAAGGAACATCCCAGCAGACACCCAAGAAAAGAGGTAATTTATCTTCTGCTTCTGTTTTAAATTCTTCTGCTATTCCAACATCTATCCCAACTCCAACTTCTCATGAAATCCCAATCCCCATCCCAACTATAGATGAAACCGAACCCGAAGATGACCCTTCTGAGGCACTAACACTCAGAAGACCCCGCACCAAACATCCCAAACCAATAACTTCAACAACATCAGAACTTGACAAAGTTCTGTCTGACATTGACCAACGTGTTTCTAATCACCTCTCAAATAATCCAAACTCTGAACCACAAACTGTCCACTCTCCTCAACCAGAACAACCTCTCTCACCCATTCCAGAAGAACCACATATTCCTGAACAACCAGAAATTCCTCCTCCTTCTCCACAACCAGCAATTCCTTCTCCCTCTCCTCAACCAGAAATTCATCCACCATCACCTCAACCATCACCTCCTCAATCTGAGTTTCATCATTCTGAAACTCCCTCACCTCCATCTCCCAAACAAACAGCTCCCAAACAAACCACAGAAGACCCAGCAGGACCTTCATAGATTTAACAATCCTTGACCGTCTTGCTGATCTGAAAAATAAAATAGCCATTCCAAAACCAAACCAGCCAAATGTTGGCTCTGGCATTATGAATTTTGAAACAGGTTTGCAGCAGTGAATTGCTTCTCTGAAGCAAGTCTGTCCTGGAATGATTGATCCTGCTGCCTCAGACCAGCTCTGGACACGATTTAGAATTTGGGTACATACTGAAGCTCTAAAATTGCAAGACATCAATTATGAGCAAGCACAACAGAATTTCAGCAAGCTTCTGAACGAAGTTGGAAGTCAGCTGCTGAAAGAAGACGTGCTCCTTCTGGATAGTGAGCCATGGTCTGAGAAGCGTCCAGCTTCAAAAGTGCAGCCAGAAGAAGATCAGATAATTCAAGCTGAAGCCAGTCAAGCTGAAGATGTTGCAGAAAGCTCTCAGAAGCTCCCTACTTCTGATGTTTCTCAAGCTGCCTTGGACAGGCAGACTCTGGAAGAGCTGAAGCTGAATGATATCCGTCTACAGCAAAGGATGGATGAAAATGATCAGAAGATGAAGGAAAGGATGGATGTGCAGGACAGCAAGATAGATACAGTAGTCAGCATGTTGCACAAGCAGACTGAGACTGCTGATCAGATTAAGGCAATGCTGGAGACCCTGTTCACACGCTTTCCTCCCCAACCTTAGATTTTCATTCATGCTATTTTCATGTTTTCTTTGCATATCTTCTGTACTGTTTTGTCTGGCTCTGACTATTTTAATATGACAAGTTTTTCTGCTCTAATTGTTTTAGCACATCACTTACACTTTTTGATTGCTGACAAAAAGGGGGAGAATAAGAATGATATTTTTCAATAACGGATTACTGAGACAAAAAAAGTCTCAAACATTCTAACTCTGATATTTTTGAATGTTTTCTTTTTTTCTTAAGTCTACAGGTACAAGAATGCTCTCTGATTCACTGAAGACTAAAGCTCTGATACTCTGATCCAAAGCAAAGCTCTGATAAAGCTCTGATATTCTGATCTGAAGCTCTGCTTTGATATTCTGATCTAAAGCTTCTGATAGTCAAAGCTCTGATATTCTGATGTTCAAAGAAAGTCAATAAAGATCTGATCCTGAAGAACTCTTGGAATTAAAAAGGGAAGTTATAAATTCAGGGGGAGTATCTCCGATCCCAACTCTGATAACTCTTTATCCCTTATCTTTGATAACTTCTTACTCTGATACATCTTATCATTTAGTTATCTCTGATACTTTTTCACATTATTTTCAATTAAAAATATCTAGTTTTTGTCATCATCAAAAAGGGGGAGATTGTTAGAACAAAGTTTGAATCTACTACCCTAAGCTTAAGTTTTGATGATAACAAAATGAAAAGATATATTAATTATGTGATTCATGTAAGAACTATTTGCTACCTAAATTATTACCTTCTGTTTTGCAGAAACTCTGATAGGTATCAGCAAGAGTACACTTAATCAGCATCAGAATATTGGTTATCAACATCAGCATCAGAAGATGCTATATCAGAATACCAGAATCAGAAGAACAACTCACACGTATGCTGATGCTTGATGAATAGAACTACGCTCAACACTCTGATAAAGACAACAACAGTTCATCAGCACTTAAGCAGAGTCAGAATGAGCCAAAGCCAGAACACGCTTTAAGTAGCAACGGTACTGTGCATTCAAGGAGAATTATTACCAACGGCATCATTCCAGACAAGATCTGCTTAATAAGGAAAGTTAGTTATTGGCATTGAATCAAGATTATTGCTCCAAAGTTCAATATTTTCAATGCTATATAAACAAGATAATGAAGATTGAATTGGCTAATGCTCTACATCAAATTACACGCCTAAAAGCTAATCATCATCTTCTCCTTCTCAGTTTGCTAAAAGCTCCAAAAATTCCTTACTCAATATTTTAGCAATCTAGTTTCCATAAGCTTAAGTTGTGTAATATCACAGTTGTGATAAACAGTTTTGTAGAAAACATTCACACACCTAGATTTCTATTCTTTGTAAGAAAGTGATTCCTTGACAAACCAGTTTGTGGTTTGCATCAAGAAGGCTTTAGTAGTTGTTAAAGCAGATTGTAATATTCAGTTGAATATAGTGGATTAAGACCTCGTTGGAGAGAGGCGAAATCACCTTGACGGGTGGACTGGAGTAGTTTGAGATCAAACGAACCAGGATAAAAATATCGTGTTCATTGCATTGTTTTTCAGTTTTACAATTCAACCCCCCTTCTTGTGTTTTTTACTTCTTCAAGCTTTAGTGATCAACTGAAAGCCTTCAAAGATCAAGTTATAAGTCACTGAGACAAGAAAGAAATTCTTCTACTGGAAAATGCTCCCTGGAAAGAGCACCAACCTTCAGAAGCCATTGAACCAGATTCTGATAGTCACTCTCTGACTATTTCTCCATAAAAGGAAATTGCAACAAAAGAAGTTGTTCAATCAGAAGAGGTTGCAGAGTGTTCTGAACGACATGCAACCCCTGAAGATACACCAGCTTCGTCTCTAGTCATGCAAACTCTGGAAGAGTTGAAGAAGGAGAATGCTCTAATCCACGCCAGGCTGGATAAGCAAGAAGGCACAAATAAAGAGATCAGGGATATATTAGACAAACAAGAAGATACAAAAAAAGAAATTAAAGACATTATGGGAAAGCAGGAAGAATCAAGCACTCAAATTAAGAGCTTGCTGGAAGCGTTGTTCACACGAATTCCCCCTCCTTCTTAGATTTTATTTAACTTATTTTCTGTATTATTCATCTTATCCTCTTTGTTTATGAAAAATGTCATTGCATTCTGTTTTCAATACAAATCATCTTTTTGACTCTGATTATATTGCTTTTTGATACCTGACAAAAAGGGGGAGAACGTAAGATATTTTCAATAACAGTATACCGGGACAAAGTCTCAAACATTCTGAATATCTTAACTTCTATCTTTTCTGAAAGCTTGAACAGGAACATATTCTGATAAGAACATAAGGAGATGCGTCAAAACCTCTGACGAGAAGAAACTTCAGGGAAGTAACTCATCTCTATCTGAGTAATCAACTCAGGGGGAGACTCTCTTAAGATTTTTGTTCTATATTTTTATTGAAAATCATAGTTTTTGTCATCATCAAAAAGGGGGAGATTGTTAGAACATAGTTTGATTCTACAACCCTTAATTAGAGTTTTCATGATAACAAACACAAAGAACAAATATGCACTCTAAATTTGTGTTGTTTTTTATATACAAAAGTTCTTACTGAAACAACATCAGAAGTTAAGCCACAGAAGCTTCCAAGCTGAGCTAATCAGAATGCTCCGAAGAATGATGATCAGAATCTACGCTAAAGTAAAAGATACTCTGATTCTTAACAGAAGTCTAATACGCTAACAGATCCTCATATCTCCAAGTTATCAATGTTCTAAAGTAAAAGCAGCGTGTAAGATTCTCAAGTTCTGAAGCGTTACTTTTCAATTAAGATAGTATCATATGCAACAGCTTCATTCAGACAAGAATCTTCTCAGTATGGAAAGTGCATTGAGTGTCCATTATCACGTTTTATTTTGGACATATTTCCACGCCTATATAAACAATCTCAAAGGACAAATTGTTTACGATTTTACCAACGATTGCTCATACATCTCAAAAAGCTGCAAATATTCACATTCTTTCATATACACAAATTGTGTAATACATCACAATAGTGATATGGTTTTTATAACTAAAAACATATAGTACACAGTTAATTGTTCTTCGATTAAGATATTGTTCCTTGAGATAAATCGGGTTGTGGTCTTACTCAAGAAGACTTTGGCAGTAGTCAAAGTAGTTTTGTAATCTGCTTGACTAGTGGATTAGGTCCTCGTTAGAGAGGGGAGAAATCACCTTGGCGGGTGGACTGTAGTAGTTTGAGATCAAGCGAACCAGGATAAAAATCTTGAGTCTATTGCATTTGATTTTTAAGTTACAATTCAACCCCCCCCTTCTTGTGTTTTTCACTTTTTCAATATATAGTACTTTCATTTGTCAAATCCCCAAAAAAAATTATAACGCAGTATTCACAAGAAATAATCGTAGTATTTTGAAAACAATTCTGAAAAGGAAAAAACACAATTTTGCAAGATGGAAAAAGTAAATGTTTTATTGATATGCCTCTGAATAGGCGAGTATACAAGATGTAATTCTTTAAAAGAGGTAATTACATAAAGTTTTTAAAACTGTAAATGGCAATGAAAATGATAATTGCTACTGATGTTCCCCAATGTTCTCTTGATAGCTCAAATAGTATTTGCTTCTGAGTTGAATGATTTGGATCCAACTCTTCCTTCGTGGTTTGTAGTCGCAATTCTTAGATCGCAGTCTTTTTGTTCTTTATTCATTTTGAATAAGATCCCTAATTTTTTCCTGGATCGCCATTTCGGGTTTTCCATCCATCGGGATAATTTTTTTCTGTATGTCCTAAATTTTTGCCCGGATCTCCCTTTCGGGTTTTCAATCCACCGGGACGCTCCTTTTTTCCTAAGTCGAATGTTTAAGGTTAGAACATAGCGACCCTTCTTATACATAGTATTTTTGGACTACGTATGAATTTTCCGGATGCGGTAGTACTTCCCCACCCACTGTTGTAAGGATGAGACCACCACCGGAGAATGTTGTTTTTACCACATATGGACCTTCATAGTTGGGTGTCCATTTACCACGTGAATCGAGGCAAGGTAGCAGAATATTTTTGAGAACCAAATCCCCTTCTTTGAATACTCTAGTGCGGACTTTCTTGTCGAAGGATTTCTTCATTTGCTTCTAATATAATTGACCGTGACATAAAGATGTCAGGCATTTCTCTTCAATGAAGTTGAGTTGATCAAGTCGCGTCTGAACCCACTCAATTTCTTCAAGCTTTGTTTCCATTAGAACTTGAAGTGATGGAATCTATATTTCAACTGGGAGCACTTCCTCAATGCCATATACTAGAGAGAAAAGAGTTGCACCTGTTGATGTGTGTACAGAGGTACAATATCCATGTAGAGAAAAGGAAAGCATTTCATGCCAATCTTTATATGTCTTCACCATTTTCTGAATGATTTTCTTGATTTTTGTTAGCAGCTTCAACGGCCCCGTTCATCTTGGGTCGATATGGTGAGTAATTATGATGCTCAATCTTGAAATCATCACATAACTCCTTCATCACTTTGTTGTTCAAATTAGATCCGTTATCCATAATGATTCTTCTTGGAATTCGATATCTGCATATGAGAGTTTGCTTGATGAATTGAGTAACCACTTGAATTGTCACATTTGCATAAGATGTCGCTTCTACCCATTTGGTGAAATAATAAATGGAGACTAGTATGAACTGATGTCCGTTAGATGCTTTCAATTCGATCATGCCTATCATATCAATTCCCCACATCGAAAACGGCCAAGGAGAGCTCATGAAATTCTAAGGAGTAGGTGGCACATTAATTTTGTCAGCGTAGATTTGGCACTTGTGACATGTTTTTGTATAATGATAGCAATCGGCTTCCATCATTAACCAATAATAACCCGCTCACAAGATTTTTCTAGCCATGTCATGCCAATTTATGTGAGTTCGAAAAGTACCTTCATGGATTTCTATCATAAGCGTATATGCTTCCTATTTTTCCACACACCTGAGACCATAACGTAGTTTCTTTTGTATAACACATAACCATTCATAAATAATTTTAAGGCTAGCCTTCGCATAGTTCGTTTGTCAATGATAGAGGCATTTTCTGGATATTCTTGTTTTTCAAGGTACCTCTTGATGTCATAGAACTGGGGCTTGTCATCCGGTATCTCTTCAATAGCAAGGCAATGTGCAGGTTCTTCAAAATGTTTGACTGCAATGCATGGTTCTTGATTTGGCCAAGTTACTTTGAACATGGCTGACAGAGTTTCCAAGGCGTCTGCCATCTGATTTTCTTCTCGTGGGACATGACTGGAGGTGATCTCAATATGGAATCAATTTGGGATGTTTAGTGTCCCATTCACCTTGACTTGGAATATGACTAGCGCGGAGTCTCTAAATACTTCGAGATGTTTGATTCTTAGATCCATGGTAGCTTCCAGACCCAGGATACAAGCTTCATATTTAGCAATATTATTGGTGCAGTCAAAGCATAATCTTACGATATAAGGTTTGTGATAATTCTTCAGAGAAATCAAAATTGTCCCGATGCCATGAACCAGTGCATTTGAAGCTCTGTCGAACATGAGTATCCAACTCCACTGGTTCAGGTCCTTTGTTGGGCCCTGGTATTTTGTAGTCATTTATAACCATGCCATCTTCATCTGGAAAGTTGAACTTCATTGGTTGATATTCTGGCAATGTCTGATGAGTTAGATCATCAGCTAGTACACTACCTTTGATGGCCTTTTGAGTAACATATTGTATGTCGTACTCTAATAGTAACATATGACATTGGGCAATCTTTCATGTAAGATCCAGTTTTTCAAACATACACTTTAAAGGATCCATTCTTTCTATTAACCACGTGGTGTGTGTTAACATGTATTGCCTCAATCTTTTAGCAGCACAAGCTAATTCACAACAAGTTTTCTCGAGAAGTGAGTACCTGGTTTCGCAGTTAGTGAATTTCTTGCTGAGGTAGTAGATTGCATGTTCTTTTCTACCTGTTTCACCGTGTTGCCCCAATACACATCCCATCAATCCTTCCAGTATTGTCAGATACATGATGAGTGGTCTTCCGGGAACTGGTGGCCTTAAGATCGGCGGCTCTTGTGAATATTGATTTATTGTCTAGAAAGCTATCTAACAATCATTATTCCATACCACTGTCTTATCTTTCCACAGTAATTTGAATATGAGCTCACACGTAGAATTTAGGTGTGATATGAACCTTGAAATATAGTTCAATCATCCTAAGAAACCACAAACCTCTTTCTCTGTCTTCGGAGCTGGAATTTCTAGTATGGCTTTTACTTTGTCAGGGTCCACCTTAATACCATGTTGACTTACAATGAAACCTTGTAACTTGCTTGATCTGACACCAAATGTACACTTATTTAGATTCAACCTTAGTTTGAACCTTCACAAACGATCAAATAACTTTTATAAATGTATGATGTGATCCTCCTCTGTATGGTATTTGGCAATTATATCATCTATGTACACCTCAACTTCTTTTTGAATCATATCATGGAATAATGTGACCATTACCTGTTGATAGGTTACCCATGCATTCTTCAGACCAAACGACATTACCTTATAGAAGAAAGTTCCCCAAGGTGTCATGAAGGTAGTCTTTTCCATATCTTCGAGTGCCATTTTGATTTGATTCTAGCTTGAGAAACTGTCCATGAATGAGAATACCGAAGCTTGAGCAGTGTTGTCCACCAAAACATATATACGGGGTAGCGGGAAATCATCTTTAGGACTTGATTTATTTAGATCTCGATAATTCACACACATGCATACATTTCCATCCTTCTTGGGTACTGGCACGATGTTAGCTATCCAAGGTGGATAATCTACCACCGCTAGGAACCCTGTGCCAAATTGTTTAAAGACCTCTTCTCGAATTTTGTTGGACGAGTTCTCCTGAGCTTCTTCCTGACTGGAGATCAACCTTCCTTTAGAGTTAGTCTATGTACCACAATGTCTGTATCCAATCCTAACATATCTTTGTAAGACCAGGTGAATATATCCACGTATTCATGTAACAACTTGATCAACCTTTCTTTGACGCTTTTCCCCAATGTTGCCCCTAGCTTGATCTCTTTCGGATCTTCCTCTATGACAAGGTTAATGGTCTAAATAGATTCCTGGTATGGTTGTATATTGTCAGCTTTTTTCTCTATTTCCCTTGCCAATTCTTCAGAAAGTTCAAGATCTTCATCATCTTCCTCTTTAGCTTGGTTGATGGGTGCATCAAAATTATATCGGATAACAGCAGTAACATTATCGATGATTTCGGGCATGGATCTGCACATTTATCATGTTTTGGTGCATTTTTTTAGTATATGAATTTGGAAAGTGCATATGAAGAAAAGTATTGCCATTTTTTAATATGAGAGATAAATGCAAAAGAAAACATGAATCTTAATTGAATATGAAATATAACTTTTATTAATCGTGAATATTGTCTAAAATAAAATGAGGGACCCTTACAAGCAACCCCTATGCCCCGGGATCGACATAGGTTCTTTCAAAAACAAGAAAAATTACTTGGAAAAAAGATCTCAAGAATCTCCACAACTGTCCAGTTTTTGAGTTCTTCGCCTGAGTCGCATTCATGGATGAAATCAGATTCCCTTTTAATGTTGTTCTTGTTGGATATCATTGCCACATATCCTTCGTGCTCTACTCCTTTGTCGGTGAAGGTTTCATGGATTGTAGGAAACCGTGCTTTACCTTTCAGAGTAGCCTTTGATAATTAGTAACCTAAACCAAAGTGATTCTTTTTCTCAAGTATTTCTGGGATCTTTCCCCAATCCTTCGAGGTACCACTCTCTATTGCTATTTTTAAATCTCTCCACGAAGTTACAGTAGGTTTCTTGATCTTTTCCATCGGTAAGGTTACCATTGAGGAAACCCCTAAGACTTGAAATGGTGTGGCTACGCAGTCTTGATCGACACTGATATATCTGTAGGACTCAATGTGACTTACAAAGATATCCTCTTCACCATCGATTATGACCAATCTCCCATCAACAAAGAACTTCAGTTTCTGATGTAAGGTCGAAGTGACTGCCCCTACTGCATGAATTCAAGGTCGTCCAAGTAAACATGTATATACTAGTTCTATATCCATGACCCGGAAAGTGATGTAGAACATATGTGGGCCGATCTTGACATGAAGATCTACTTCTCCAAATACTGTACTATGAGAACTGTCTAAAGCTTTAACTATTTTCGAACTTGGTCTTATCACAGCATCATCTAGTGTCAACTTCATCAAGCTAGATTTTGGCAACAAGTTGAGAGTGAAACCAGTATCGGTGAGTACCCTAGATAGGCTTGTAGTACTTATCTGAATCAAGATATGCAATTCCTTATTATGAGCTCGGCCTTGCGGAGGTAACTCGTTGTCGTTAAAACCCAGATATGATCCAAATGTCAAATTTACTACAACATTGTCAAATTGATTCATAATAATCTTTTTTGCGACATGAGCAGAACTCAGAACCTTCATTAAAGAATCTTGATGCGCTTATGAATTAATGAGTAACGAGAGTATATAAATTTTGGTTGCGGTTTGATGAAGTTGATCTACCACCCTATAATCACTCTTCTTGATTATCTTCAGAAATTCATCTACGTCTTGATCAATAAAGTTTTTGCTCAGAGGTTATTGACTTACCTCTACTACTGCTTTCCCTTTATCTTTCACCAATGTGTCATTTTTATTCTTTACCATATTATCACTCTTCTTTGGTGGTTTAGATCCAAACACTCGATCACTACGGTTCATGCCTCTTGTCCCTGCTATATTTGAGATTGAAGGTCCTTGACTTGATGATGGATCACATTATTGTTTTAAGACATTGACATATAAGGTTGAATCATAACTCCAGGGTACTTCTTTGTCACTTTTATAAGGGGTAGGATATGGGCCCCTAATCACCATTGTAGTCTTTGGAACTACTGGTATCCTTAGAGTTTGTTTTGTTGTTATTGCAAGTGTTTCTGTTGATTCTCCCCACAGGATCACAAGGGTCTTCTTGTTAATATTTGGCCCTTGGAAATGGATTACCAGTGGCTTCTTCGTACTTCCTTCAATTCCAACTACATATTCTCTTTCAGGGTATGATCTGAATTGGACAATCCCTTGGTCCACCAATTTTCGTAATGTTTCCTCAAAAGCTTCATTATGTTCCAAAAGGAACCCACACTCCAAAAAATATTCCTTTATTAGATTTATTGGGGCCTTTACTCGTCTGTCTCCCCCATGGTCAGTGACTACTTCGATTGCATGTATTGCTGGTCCACCATGTGGAGGCATGGGGTTTGACTTGATATTTGGTTTCTCAAAAGTGATGTCCTGGGAATCCAACATATCTTGAACTTTATGTTTGAAGGCCCAACATTGTTCTATGGTATGCCCAGGAGAATTGACATGATATTCACATTTAGCATTGGCATTGTATTTTGGTGGGGGTGGCCCAACTGGAGGGGCTAAAGGCTTTAGCTCTACCAACGATGCCTTGATCAAGTGTTGTAATAATTTACTGGGTGACATAGGGAGTGGATCCAACTTTCTTTGCGACCTTTCGAACTTTTTTCTGTTACTGCCCTCACGGGATTATTAAAGGTTGTTGTGCCCTTGGTTGTTAGGCTACAACATTAATTTCTCCCTACTTCCTTTTTGTGAAGTTAAGAACATGTATTTTTGCATTGTAAAGAAGATTTGATGATCCCCCTTGTATCTTTCCATTTCTTACTCCAGCTTCAATCCTTTCTCTGATAGTTACTAGATCAGAAAATCCAAAAGAGATGATTCCTACCATCTTTACATAGTATACCCCTTGCAAGGTTCCTATGAACATATTGACTAGTTCTTTCTCCAAAAATGGTGGTTGTACACGGGATGCCATCTCTATCCACCTTTGGACATATTACTTGAAGGACTCCTCTTTCTTATGAGACACATTCTTGAGTTGCATGCGGGTAGGCGCCATGTCCAAATTGTATTTATACTATTTCAGGAAAGCACTAGCAAGATCAGCCCATGTCTAGATGTGAATCTTTCCTGACTGCATGTACCAATCCAGAGATTCCCCACTTAAACTATCTTGAAAGCAATGAATCATCAACTTCTGGTCTTGAGCATAAGCATGCATCTTCCTACAATACATTAGTAGATGGTTCCTTGGACAAGTGAGCCATTTGTATCTTCCAAAGTCAGTTACTTTAAATTTTGGTGGGATTACCACGTCCAGAACTAGACCCATCTCGAGAGTGTCAACATCGAAAGCATCAAATCCATCCATAGTTTTTAATCTTCCTCTAAATATTTGTATTGATTCAACACTAGTGGATTCTCAGTAGCATGAGTATTGATCGTTCTCTAAGGTTCTTGATTGACATCCTCTAGGTTGTGGTCTCCATATTGCAAGTCCAAGTAGTTGTCTGCATTGTTGATCGGAATCTGCAGAGTATGAGATGCCCTTGCCTTTGGTGGACGTGGGACAAACCCTTCAGTATCAGCTTGTCTTGTCTCTTGTTGAGCCATGACATATTTTTGAGCTCATGTCTCTGGTCCTCTTCTCAGTTGGTGACCGCTCGATGCTCCAATAGTCTTGGCTATTTCCTCAAAGGCTACCCTAGAAATTTGCTCTTGTCTGCCAATGATGTTCTTCAAGGCTAGAAGAACTTAACTCATATCTCCTCTCATTGAGTCGACGTTGCTTTTGACTTGTTCCAAATGTTCTTTGAAAGCTGATTGGTTTTCTTCAATTTGTTCCATTGCTCTCAGTTGATGAGCTCTTGTTTGGTATGGTGGTTAGAGAGGTGGTGGTTTTCTTCTACCAATGGTTCAACTGGAGAAGATTTTGAAAAATGAGTTTTTGTGTCATGAATTTATGAGATGCAAATGTTTATGAATGAATGTGTATGAACATGCTAAGAATTTCATTCTGAATGTCTTACTCACTTGGATACATATACTTTTTTATATATTTATTTTAGGTTTAGCTTTATATTTTTATTGGTGAGTATCTAGAAAATAAATACACAAACAAAATATGGAAGACGATGCCTTTATTGAAAGTAACAATTGTCTTTAAAAGATATTATAATTCATATATTAAAAGATATTACAACTTTAAGACAATAAACTCGCTGAAAGAAAATAAACAGTCTTCTAAGCACGCATACGGATGTCTGCTCTGAAACGATCAACCATTTTTGTGTAAAGCTTGAGGAAGTCATCGACGTTTTTTGGGAGAGGAACCATCATACTTTCTGCGTCTTTCAAACTTCTAGGGATGTCTTCAATGAGATTGTCAGCTAAGAAGACGAGTCTTTCTTGCTTGTCCTTGTAGTATCGGTATTCTCAGTAGAGATTGGGAATTATCTTGTGGTTATCCCTTCCTACTTGGGCAATATTCGCATACTGCTCTTCCCAATATAATTTTTCAGCCCCCATATCCGTATAAAGTCTTCGTTGTTTCAGGAAATATTTTTGGAGGCCTACTAACTCAAGGCATACTTGCTTGTACTCTTTAGTTTTCTGGGTAATAAGTCTTTGTGCCCTCATCATTTCAAGGTGTTCCCTTATCTCTGATTCTTGGCTATCCTAGAGTGTGGTAGTGAGATACTTTATTTGATCTTCTTGATCTAAAGAGGCTTGCGCCAAAATTCTGGATTTGGGCCCTTAGATCTTCTTCAAGCACCTTCATGTCTTGCACCGCCTCATCATACCATCTAGTTAATCTCCCAATTTCACTAGAAGCATCTTCCAACCTCTGGTTGTGGGAATCCTAATTGAAATTAGCACTTAACAACCCTTCAATTGAACGTTTCCTCTTGAGACTCTCCTTTTCAAATTTCTCGCGATCTCTTTAAATTTGTTGGTTTTTTTATTCAAGTATGTGATGGATTTGTCTTTTTTCTTTGGTTAAGTTAAGGAGGTTGAGCTCCAGTTCTTCTTTTTCCCTCTCAGCTTGTTTCAAGGCTTTCTCAGATCATCTATTTCTTCCAAGGACATAGGCGAAGCTACTGGGACCTCTGACTTGTATTTAGGATCTATGTCAAAAGGAAGCTTAATAATTTGTACCATATCCAAAACCCATTGAGTGTAGGGTTCTTTTGCCACAACATTCTTTCTTTCAATTTTTCTTTTATTAACCCTTTTCTAGGCCTTGGATAATTTTGGTGAGGAATTCTCGTTCGTTTTTGTCCATGTCATGAATGATCAATTGTTGGAGTTATTCGTCTGAAGGTTTATCTTCCAAGGAATACCCTAGTTGTCGTAGGGCCAAGGTAGGGTTGTAATTAATGCAAAATTGTGATATAATCAATGGAACATTAGGAAAGTCCCCGCAACTATAAACAACATCACCAATGTCCAGCTTCCTTGCATACCATAATACAGAATTAGCAGTAAGAGACCTTAATTTCCGAGGCCACTCATACCTTGTTAGATTCAGGATCATGTAATCTTCCTTGTAAAGATGAGTCATAAACTAGGAATATAACAGTGGAATACAACAATTTAGAATACCTCTTCTTTTTTCATACCGCATATGAATTGTATAATAGATGTCAGCAAGCAGAGCGGGAGTTGGGTTTGTATTAAAAGTGTTTGCACCCCAAAACACGCTAATAGCTGCAGGGTCAATATAGTCTAAATCCCGTGGAAATAAGATTACACCGAATACAAGCAGTCCTAAACAATCAACACAAGACTCCCATTCTTTCTTGTAATTAAGAGAAAATTCACGATAAGGGATCCTTAAGCCCTCTGCCAAGATTTTGACGTTGATAGTTTGTCCGATACCTACATAAGCCTTCTCTTTTGAAAAGTTCATAATTATATCAAATTCTTCCAGAGTTGGTGCTAGATAGAAATCTTAAAAGGTGAAGCATCTCAGCGGAGGGTCATAGAACTGAATTAGAGTAGACACAACATCCAATTGTACTTCTACTTTGGTCAAGTCAAGGATATCTCCCTAGCGACGAGTGGACATTTTCAGATCCCTTTCAGATAATATTTCTTTTATAGCCTTGATTTTTGTCACGTCTGGCTTGACGGCATTGATTCGGACAAGTTGTTTCCCTTTGGTATTCATTTTCAGGCACTCACCAAAACCTTTGACTACTATATTTTTTTAACCATGTGAATAAGGCAAATAAAAGAAAATAGAGAATAATGAATATATGAAATGCAAAGATGCATGAATGTATGAATGCATGAATGTAGGGCTTAGTGACGGGATTTTATGGATGGTACACTTAGAAGGTAGGATCTTATTTTGGGCCTATGGATATTTTACCCTCCCCATAAGGTGGTTTCCTTAAGGGTATCATGAATAATACTAGAGGGAAATGCACAAGGGCCTCCCTTAAGTGGAGCCTCATTAAAGACCGGAACTTTCACCTCTAGGTAATAAAAGGTCTCATCATGAGATTTTTGGTTTAAAGGTTGTACAAAGAGACATTGGTGTCATTCCAATGTCCTACTTCCCAAGAGGATGCCTCTTGAAAGGTATTCATTTTGCGGAATTCCACTGACTCTAGGCAAAGTCGTCACATAAACTCATAGGGATGATGTATCCCCTTGGCTAATAGACGAACCTTCTTTCTAAGGGTTTTTGAAAATATTTTTGCAAAACTTAAATCCCACCACATATATAATATGATAATATATAATAATAAAAATAGATGAATACATAAATAAATTAAAATAAAGAAAAACCAAAAAATAAGAAAAACCCTTAAACCTAAAGGAAAGGCTCCTCAACCTAGGGTTGTGTCCCCAGCAGAGTCGCCAGCTGTTGTAACTAGTTTTAAAATAAGAGTCGCCACCCTTAATTTTTATCATAAGGAAGGGAATATAAAGGAATAACCCTAAAAAGTCAGATATTCTAGGTTTTTGACTCGGTTTTAGACGAAGGGGAGGTATTAGGCACCCCCCATCTACCTTGTTCACAAGGATACTAGGGTTAGAAGCGCATATTTTTAGGAAATAGGGTTTTAGTTTTTTATTAGGGGAACTCACCACGATTTTAGTCATATGCCTACGTATCCTCTTATGAGGAATCAGAGTCCTAATTCGTAGTTCGCAGTTGGTTTGTGTTTTTTTATGGATTACGAAGATATTTGAATTTCTCGCATATTTAGTCTAGGTGTGTGAATAGCGGAGATATTTAGACAAAGCGCGCAGTTAATTAAATATTGAGTTAGTAAAATAAGGAGGTGCTAACAGCATGGGCCTGAATTCATATATTGAATTCGGGCCCAAAAGCGCAGGGGGTATGGATATAGTTAAGGTGAAAAAAATAGGGTGTGAGCAGTAAGGGGCCCAAGTCCAGATCTTGAACTGGGCCGATCATGCTAAGGGGTGTTCTTTTTGCGTGCATAAGTGAAAAAAACATGGGGTATTATTGGTGATGGGTTGGGCCCAAAAGGGGTTGGGAGTCCATTTAGATTATATGTGTGTGGTCACACGATACTACCGTGAGTATGCGTGTTGGTGAAACATGATGATGATCAGAAGACTACGATTGAGGTCGCATGGTAATAAACACGAGATGGCATGTATGAGATCGTTTGAACATAATATATTGTTTTTTAAAAAACTATTCTTTCACTTCTAATCGTTCCTCTCTTTATCCTCATCTTTATCCTCTCTCTTCTTCTTCTCTTAACCTAACAACAAACCCTAACCTTCCTAATCCGCAGCGACGATCTTTTCCCCTCTCCAATAGAAACCCCAACCCAACAATAAACCCTAATACAAAAAAGCTAAGTTTTTTGCAGTGATTACCTTCAAATAACGAGCCATGTGTCGTTATGATCCCTGGATCCACTCTCTGATCCCCTTTCTTTTTCCTTGTTTTTGTAGATGATGGCGGTGTTGAAGATGATAGTTGCAGTGGTGGAGGTCTGTGGCTGCGGTTGAAGATGATGCAGAAGGTGACAGCGGAAAATTTAGGGTTTCATTTATTGAAACCCTAAATTGGAGCGGTGAATATGGATCTGCGGCGGTAGTGGAAGCAAGCTCCGTTCTTCAAATTTCTTCTGATTCCCTCCTTTTTTGTAAATTTCTCTGTAAATTCTTTGTCTGTCCTCTTTCTATATTTGTCTTTAGTTTTTATAGCATCTTTTAAGGTTCATAGATTTAGTAAAAATTTTAATATGTCTGTAATGTTAATACAATTTTAATTTAGTATTGATTATGAACTTGATTTTGTCTGATTATGTCTCTATTTTTATTTATGTGTATTAATCAAGTTTATGTATTAGTTTATATTGATTCTGTTTCTGATTTGACTCTTGATTGATAATAAAAATTCCAGGATTTGATTTTGTCCAATTAGAACATGCGTTATTATATTGCGATGAGCATTTCTTTTCTATGATCTACACAGTGTCTGTTTTATTATTTTTTAACACGCGTTTTTTCACAATTGGACTGGGCTTGTAATGTGTTTGGACTTTGTTTGGTTGGGCCACGCGTTTAGAGGCCTTTTTATTAACGTTTCAAAAAAACTAAAACAAATATATTTTTTTATAAGTTATAAAATAATGATCTAAAAAAAAGAAGAATCAGTAATAATAATTAATTATAAAAAAAAATAGTAATGTTAATAATGATAATGATAATGTTTATAATTAAAACAAAACAAATATCAAAATAAGACAAAAACTGAACGGGCCTCATTGTATTAGTTATCGGGCCACCTAAAAAATGAATTGCCTATGAACTCTTCAATTTTATTTAACCTGAATGGGCCGTATCTTTTATCATTGGGCCTTTTCTGATTAAAACAAATATAAACCCCTCTCGTTTATCTTTCAAAAACCGAAGACGAATGGGCCAGCTAAAAAGCTTAATGGGCATGACCCAAGAAACTTATACCCCCATCATGAAAACTAGCTAAAAAACCTCAATGGGCCTCTCTATTCAACAACAAACTCTTTAAACAACACACCTCCTCCCAAAACATGAGTGAAACTTTAATGGGCCTCTCTATTCAATAACAAACTCTTTAAACAACGCACCTCCTCCCAAAACATGAGTGAAACTTTAATGGGCATATCTATTCAACAACAAACTCTTTAAACAACGCACCTCCTCCCAAAACTTGAGTGAAACTTTAATTGGCCTCTCTATTCAACAACAAACTCTTTAAACAGCGCACATCCTCCCAAAACATGAGTGAAACTTTAATGGGCCATCAGATATTGATGGCTCACTTTAGATCAGTTCACCTCTCTTCCATGTTTTATACATCTATAGAAATAAAAACCTCTATAATGTGATTTATATAAATAGAAATCTAAACATAATATAAGGGTATGGAGAATTTGGGGTATGACACCTAGTCAACTGGCCGACCATACTTTGATACCACTAATGTAACACCCTCTAAACCCCCGCGTAGTTATATTGCATAATCATAGTAAATTAGCATGCATATCAAAAGAGGGTGTCACATGTACTTCAAAACCAACACAAATACATTGGTCGTGCTCATAACACGCATTTAAAATCATGTTCCATATAGTAACACATATGCATATCACAACAAAATAATTTTCTTTTCAAAAGATACCAATAATTGAATCTCATAAGTAGAAATAATTGAATCAAAGGAATGGAAAGTGATGTATACAAGTGATGCATGGGTTTCCTTCAAAAGAGCACACACATTGGTTTAAAACGAAGGATATTTCTAGCCAAAATGAAATAAAAATATTCAAAGAGACCTGTTGGCCCAAAAGCCAACATATTGCCAGTTTCAAGCCAACATTCACAAGCACATTCATTGACCAGAAAAGAGTTTTCGTTTGGGCTAGCTGAATAGGGGTTCAAACGAAAAAGCCACAGTGATGAGAACATGAGCTAGTCGAAAGTTACACAAATGGTCCATTCGAGGTGGCAACCAAAGGCCCATTCGAAGGGTACATAAATGGTCCATTCAAAGGATCCATTCAAAGGCTATACAAGAAGTCTAATCGAAGGGAAGGATCTAGAGGGCATTCGAATGAGCCAAAATGTCCACATACATTCGAATTTCAAAAAGGAGAAGATTCCATGTTTTTTTCCACAGTTACAAATTTTCATTCATGGCTTTCAAACACATAATCAAGGTTGTTTAAACCATTGCCTTCTTGTCCCATCCTTTATACTCTATATAAGAAGCATGCTTGCAAGCAAATACAAGCTTACATGCCTACACAACCTAGAGAGAACACTACAAAATTGCAAAAATTCTTAAAGTTGTCCAAATCAAAACCTCTGATCCATCCGGATTCAGATCTTTCCAAGCACTCTATCAACATCCTAGGGTTCCTAGGAGCACATACTACCCTCCATTCAATCTGTCTCACGCCCAGAAGTGTTCCATCAAACCTCACTTTTTGGTAAATTTCGTGACTTTAAAACTTTCAAATCATGCCATATAAATCTTTCTTAAGCATACTCTCATGTTATTAATGATGCTTGCTAATGTTCTAACGTGTTTCATGTGGGTGAAAGTTCCAGAATCTTAGATCACCATTATTAAGGCATCTCAAAAAAGAATCCTCGAACCACATGATACAAGAATTTTTAGATCAAATAAAGGCCATCATTGAATTCCTTGGGCAATTTTAAGGGGGTGGGACGCTTTAGTTTCTTTGATATTGTGTATTTTGCAGTTTTGATTTTTAGCCTCGCCGGAGAAGATGATCGTTACCACCATGGCCGGTGGTCTAACTAATTTCAGGTGGTGGTCCATGTTGGCGTGGCTTCATCCCTGCATCCCATTGGTTGATTCAAAATTTAGTTCCCTATCTCCACTCTTGATTGGTCCACCCAAACACCAGGGTCCCACCTGCGTTCAATTGTTTTTTTAATTTAAAATAATTGCATTTGTATATAATATATATTTATGGATGCGTTTAGGCTAATGGAAGTATCACCGTTCCAACGGTAGAGGCAGCGCGTTTAAAGAATTTTTATATGTAAGGGAAGGGGTTCGAACCGTGCCTCTTGCATATTTTATTTTTCTAACACTCTCTTGTAGATCCAACACTTCCACCTCTAGCGCGCACACCATGTATCCTCAAATCACCACCATCAAAGCATCATAGCATCAGATCAGACGTTCCAGATCCATGTGCTCATGATAGACCTTGAAAGGAACAACACCATTGAATCCATACAGCCTCTAAGCTCTTTCACACATGGGCCTAACAATTCCAAAAACGCACCCCCCCTATTTGCTTTAGACATCAGGCCCAATTTGCTTTTTTTATGTTATTTGTTTTATTGTTTATTTTCTTTTAAATTTTACTTTATTTAATAAAAAATATAATAAAAAAACAATAATAGACTTGGGATTTTCTAAATTAATTTTAATTTTTGTAAATTAATTAACTTAATTATTTTGACTTGTTTTAATTAATTTAAAATCAATTAGACACAGGTTTTTAATTCAAATATTCTCAAATAAAAATACAAAAAAAATATTAGAATTAGGCTTTAAATTCATTTAGCCATTATCTTTTTTTAATAAAAATTAGATTTAAGGTAGTTTAATTATCTTCTTAAAATAAACAAAAACAAAAAAAATATTTTCTTATTAGGTTTTTAGACGAGCTATCAATCCTCGCGCGCATTTATTTTATTCTCGCATTTTTTTATAATGATGTAACTACTTATAAGATGTAATAGTAATTAGCCTTTATTTTCTACTTTTAATTTCTGCACTCCCCAAGTTTTGTACATTTTAAATCCCTTCCCTGAAGCCATGTAATAGTGCAGATTTATACTTCCGCACTTTATATTTTGTACATATTAACTGCTAGTAACTAGAATTGTATGAAAAAACTAATAAAAAAATGTTAGCAAACCTAATACGCAAGATAAATAACTGAATTGAATACAATTGTACATGTGCACCTCTAGGGTACTCGACTTTGGTTGCCTTCTGAAATAAAGCAGTCATGTCCCTCGAAACAGGGACGCTTTAGCAAAGACCCATAAACTCAAAAGATCATAGTCCCTCGATGACCCTACAGTTGCATCTCGGTAAATGATGTAGTCCCTAAACAAAATTTCTAAGGCGTATCCACAAGTTGTTTTTGTGACAGTATCATCCCTTTGATATCCCTCATACATCCAACGATATGGCTACCTACTCTCTAGTATTAGGATAGAATTGTCTAAAGGATAGGAGGAAAAGAACTACCTTTTCGAGTACAAAGTAGATAGCTATTAGAAGTTTGCTCAAAACATTTTGCACTTACACAAATACTACTTTTCAAAAATAATTTTCAAAAACATTTGTTTGGTCAACACTCTTGAGGACTGATACAAGAGTTAACGCAAAGCAAATCGCCGCACTAAGGCATTTCAAAACATTCTTAAAACACACAAAGCACAAAGGTATTTCAAAAATGATAAAACCTCTAAGAGCCCGTAGAAAACTATGGACAGAAATGGTGCTAACACCTTCCCTTTCCATAATCTACCCCCCTTATTCAGAAAATCTCGAAAATATCTTTTTCTATTCTTTTCACCCTTTCCTTAATTTGGATACAAGAAAAGTCGGTGGTGACTCTTGCCTACCGCGACATTTGCGAATACAAAATGCAAAACCAGTATATAACAGTCGGTTTTGTCACCGTATCACAGAACTGGTGACTCTGCTGGGGGAAAATAAAAAGTAGGGTTTACCTTAGAGTTAGATCATTATTAAACTGCTTTTTCGTGCTTTTTAAGTAAACAACAATAGATCATGGAGATTGTACGACATAGACCGATATGGTTGAAGCGATAGCTGTGTTGGTGTGACACTTTGGTTGGTATCGGTATCCCTTGTGTTGAATCCAGGAGAATACGGAAGCACTAACAGACCTTAGAACCTTAGTTGAACAAACTTGGCCATTAGAAAGTAGTGAGATAGCCGGCCTTGGTGTAAAGCTAGGGATTGGTTTATACTCAATGCTACACTCTTTGAGATCGGACTTTCGAGATATTTCGGCCGCAAGAAAAGATTTCTACGCTGAAATAATGCTCGATAAAGAATGATCAGTGATATTGAGACTCCTTAGAACCCGGTTTCTATTTCTAAGACAGGTTGAACCAATTAAACTTCAAGAGGGTATTTACCTTTAAACTCCATGCAAGCCTAAACCTAAGGTGTTGTGTGTTTTTGCTTGTGTATGATTAGTTTACTTAAACATGACATAATGCATCATAACATCCATTTTTCATTACACTGACCATTTTAAGGACCAAGGGAATTTATCTTTGTTCTGTTTTGTAGATCATGGCTTCCTCTTGTAGAAATACTATCTGAATTAGCTTTATAAGAATACCTCTTCAACTCAAAGAGCTAGTATCAAGGGTACCTGAGACTTCCTCTTTCACCAAGAAATATGGTCGAATTCTCAATCTGGTTACCTCAGGTTTTGATGAGAAGATGATGAGTGTAATCTTTCAATTCTTTTACCCTAAGCACCATTGCTTCACCTTTCCAGATTATCAGTTGGTGCCCACCATGGAAGATTTATCTCAAATATTGGGTATACCTATTCTTGATCAGACGCCTTTCACCGGTTTAGAAGAAGCTCCCAAGCCAGAGGTCATTGCAACAGCTTTGCATTTGAAATGATCCGATATTGTATCCAACTGGGAAACAACAAGTGGAGTCAAGGGTTTCCTAGTCAAGTTCCTATTAGAGAAGGATCAGCTGTTTGGGGATGATTTGGATTTCCAAGCTTTTGAGGAGGTTCTGGCCCTTCTAATCTATGGTTTAGTGTTGCTCCCTAATCCAGACTTTCTCATAGATGTGAATGCTATCAAGGTTTTCCTCTCTCGTAACCCTATGCCTTATCTACTCAGAGACATCTTGCATACCCTCCACACTCGCACCATGAAGAGAAAAGGGATTGTTATGTGTTGCATTCCATTGCTATCAAGGTGGTTTATTTCTCACCTCCCTAAATCAGTATTGAAAAATGAAGAAGGTTTGGGTTGGTCGTGAAGGATAATGTCACTTTCTCACTCGAATATTCTCTTGTATTCTTGATTTATGGGAGATATTTATTTTATTGACCGCTGCAGGGAATTACCTAATGTCCCACTACTTGGCATTAGGGGAGGCATAACTTATAATCCTTCTCTGGCTTTACGACAATTTCTCTATGCTGAAAGGGATGATCCCCACGATATGCTTATTTAGGGCATTATGTTTAACTACGAGGATGATTCTCAAGGGTATCATCAGAGGTTTATATGAGCTTGGGGCATGGTAAACAAATTTGATACGAGGACTTTGGGGCCTAAGAGTTCCATCCCTATAGAACCTTATCTCAAATGGGTACGAGCTCGTGCTCAGAACCTCATAATGCCGTATATAGCTATCTTACCAGTGGTTGTGGAGCCCATCACCAAAGGAGATGTTCCTTATATAGTTCTCCATCCTGACATGCCCACTGATCTTGAAGAGTTGTAGAGATCTTGGATTCAGTTAAAGAAAGAACGGGATACCTTTAGAGTTCATTTCTATGTCAATAAGAAGAAAGTGTTGGAGCTTATGAAGCAACTTCACAAAAAGAGAAGTCTCAATGTCTATCTCGGCATGAAGAGGAAGCGCCCATGGGAAACCTGATGTCTTAGATTTTAGATTTTTTCAATTATAAGCCTAAAAAGGCAATTGTATTTTGATTTCTACTAATAAAATATTTATTTCATTTTGGTTCACAAATTTAAATTTCCCAGAGTCCTTGAAAACATTGTATACGTATACCATACATATCATTGCATAAACAGGTTTCGGGATAAGTTTCTTATTTTCTTTGTTGTTTATTTCTACAATGGCTCTTGAATAAACAATTAAGGAGCTTCAGGCACAAAATGCTCAATTCCAAGAAATGTTCCTGAATCTGGCCAAGGGACAAGAAGATTTGAAAGCTTTGATTCTCAAGGACAAGAAGAATAAAAAGAGGCCAGTGGGTGTTCTGAATCTGGGAAGAAGGTTCAAAGGACCAGTGAAGCAATTTTCAAATCTCGCAACTCTGTCAAAAGAGAGAGAGATACAATCAGGAAGGAGAGCCAAGAGAAGAAGACCATAGTACAAGGGATTTTGAAGAAGATGAACCTGACTATTCTAACGAGCAATATCCTCCTGCTGGTGACAAATACAAACAGCTGGAGGATTGGCTCAATGCCATGGAAATCCAAAGGGTACCCGGGTTGGATTTTGAAGAGCTAGGACTGGTCTTAAGGGTGGTCATCCCACGGAAGTTCAAGGTCCATATATTTTCTAAATATGACAGTGTCTCCTGTCCTAAGCTGCATTTAAGGTCGTATGTTAGGAAAATCCAACCCCACACTACTGATAGGGATCTGTGGGTACACTTCTTCCAGGAAAGTTTGGCAGAAACTCAACTGAAATGGTTCTATTAACTAGAAAGAACCAATGTGCATAATTGGGAAGATCTGGCTACTGATTTCTACAAGAAGTACCAATATAATGCTGACCTCGCCCCGACTCGTACACAATTGCAAAGTATGTCTATAAGTTTCGGCGAGGGCTTTAAGGACTATGCCCAAAAATGGAGAGACCTTGCGGGAAGAGTCTAGCCTCTGTTGTCTGATAGGATGTTGGTGGACATGTTCTTGGGAACATTACCTGGGCCATTCTTTAACCACCTGATTGGGAGTTCTTCTGCTGGATTTACTTAATTGATCTTGACGGGTGAACGAGTAGAGGCTGGCATCAAAAGTGGTAAGGTACATAGAGATACATCCTCCAGTACTGCAAAGAAACCATTGACATGGAAGAAGGAGGTCAGTGTTTCTTATGGCTAAAGAAATATTACCAAAACTGAGCATCGTCTGACGGTAGGGGCTGTTATGATTTCCAATTCTGCATTAAACCGACAACAGAATAATCAGTGCAGAATAGATAAGCCAAGGAGACAGTTTACCTGGATCAATATGACCTTGTCTCAAGTTTTACCACACCTGTTGGAGTCCAATTTGGTGACCCTAAAGGAGGCTCCCAAGAATCCCAACACTACATCTCCCCACTACAACTCAAATGCTCGGTGTGCTTACCATTCTAAAAGTCCAGACCATGATACAAATGATTGTTGGGCGTTGAATAACAAGGTGCAGGATTTAATTGAAGCAAAGGATATTGAATTTGACGCTCCTGAAACCCCTAATGTTATAACTACCCCTATTCCCAAGCACGGTCGTGGTGTTAATGATATCGATGATGATATGTTTGTTACTTCTGTGGATGAACTAGCGACTCCACTCTGGACTATTAAAAAGAATCTCTTGCAGGCCAGTTTATTTTCGGGTTGTGGCGAAGGTTGCCACTTATTTTTGTCCTTACCTAATGGTTGCCAATTGTTGAAGAAAGGCGTTCAGTTCCTGATGGATGATAAAGAAATCCTGTTTGAGAAGACTCCAATTACAAGTGCTCCATGTGAAGATGTTTCTAACATTACCATTTCCGCCAATCCTCCTAAGGTCTCCTCCAAAAGACCTGTCAAGATTACATCTGTTCCAGAAGTTGCTCCGTTGATAATTACTTTCCCTGGACCTATACCATATTCCTCAAATAAAGTTGTTCCCTGGAACTATGGGGATGACGTCTATTACCATGGCGTCAAGCAAGATTTGCTGGTTGTTAAAGATAAAGATGCCGAAGACTCTGATCCTGACATTAGTAATATCGTCGGGACCAGTAAGATAATAAGAAGCGGAAGAGTTTTCTCTCCCGAGATCTCTCCTCTTAAAACTATTGCTACTCCTACGATTATCCCTATTGCTCCTATCAATATTCCCATAGCTACTCCTGTTGTTAGTCCCAATGTTATCCCTACTATCGATTCGGTCGAGACTCGGGGCAAAGAGATATTGGTTGAGCCTGTACGGACGAAGGCACATCCAAAAGGCATTCCTGAGGATTCTAAAAAGGAGATGGAAGAGATATTGAAGATTATAAAGAAGAGTAACTACAATATGGTTTAACAACTAGGGAAGACCCCTTCCAAAATCTCAATGTTGGCCCTGTTACTGTGCTCTGAAGCCCATGCCAAGGCTTTAGTGAAATTCCTTAAGACTGCTCACGTGCCTCAAGAAACCTCCACTGATCAATTTGAAGACTGTGTGGCCAGTTTGACTGCTGACAATGGGCTAGGCTTCTATGATGGTGATATGACTCCCAGAGGAAGGAAACATAATCATGCCCTGCACGTCTCTATCGAGTACAGAGGCACTACCTTGTCCCATGTTCTAGTGGATATAGGTTCATCACGGAATGTTCTGCCCAAGAAGGCCCTTGACAGGTTAGATTGTGAAGGATTGACTCTGAAGCATAGTAACATTATGGTGAGAGCCTTCGACGGTTCTAAAAGAATGGTGCATGGGGAGGTGGACATCCCTATCAAAGTGGTTACTCATACTTTTAATTCCACTTTCTATGTGATGGGCATCCGCCCATCTTACTCCTGTTTATTGGGTCGACCCTGGATCCATGGGGATGGTGCTATGACTTCCACCCTACATCAGATGCTGAAGTACCCAGTCAATAGGAAGATTATCACAGTTCATAGGGAGGAGGAGTACATGGTGAGCCACTTGAACTCTTTCAGCTACGTTGAAATGGACGGCAAGTTCATTGAGACCCCTTATCAGAAATTTGAAGAGGTTCCACAAACTGTTGCTGCAACCAAAACCTCTGCCAATGTTCCAAATACTACTAGGCCTCTGCTGAAGATGGCTTCTCTGAAAGATGCCAGGGCAGTTATTGAAGAAGGTGGGTGTACAATTTGGGGCCAACCTCTGGATATTCCCTACAAATTTGACAAATTTGGTTTGGGTTTTACATCAGGAGCTCAAAGGGTTGTTCGTCGTGTTCGTTCCGGAGAGCCACCCCTACGCATCAACAATCATGGGGTTAATGCTTTAGAGGACAATGATAGTGACTGTGACATGGATCAGTGGATCTTCCCATCTGTCAACAGAGGACTCACCAACTGGAAGACTAAAGACTTTGCGGAGATTACTTTTATTCCAGAGTAATTGTCCTTTTTTGTTTTTGGATATGTAATAAATGAATAATACAAACTTTAAGACCTTGTGTCTTACCTGAGGCTCAATGGTTTATTTGTGAGGGCTATAATGTTTCATTTTCATATGTCATTAATAAAGCATTGGACGTTTTTTACATACAAATTTTATGCTCTCTGCCTTTCTTTTCTGCTTTTACTTTATTAAAATAGTTATGCTCTTACACACACTCACATATCAAATTGCAGATCCACTCTGGATCCCATTGATAACGGTTCTGCTATTGCTTATTATGACTTTGAAAATAAGATCTACCAAGCCGAGGACGAAGGTGAGGAAGATTGTGAGGTATCGGGAGAGCTTTCCAGACTGTTACAACAGGAAGAAAAGGAAATACAGCCTTATGAAGAGCCAGTGGAGACAGTGAACTTGGGTACTGAAGAGGACAAAAAAGAAGTCAAGGTAGGTGCAAACTTGGAGCCCAGTGTCAAACAGCAGTTAATACATATGCTACATGAGTATGTTGAGGTTTTTTCCTCGTCATACAAAGAATGCCAGGGCTTGACACCAATATTGTGGTTCATCGCCTACCGACAAAAGAGGATTACCCTCTAGTGAAATAGAAGGTTCATCGTATGCGGCCGGATATGTCAGAAAAGATCAAGGTTGAAGTCACGAAACAGTTCAATGTTGGTTTCTTAGTTGTCATGTCCTATCTATAATGGGTCGCTAATGTTGTTCCAGGTTCTTCATAATCTATAATTAGCATGATGTTCTCATCTAGAAATTCGAAGTTCATAGACAGATAGTCGTCTACAGCTTGATGTGCCAAATGATCTGCCAATACACTTCCTTTGATTTCTTTTTGAGTGGTGTACTGAATATCATATTCTGTCAAGACCATTTTCCATCAGGCTATTCTTTCGGAGAGAGCTGGCTTTCGAATATATACTTTATGGGATCCATTTTAGAGATCAATAGAGTAGTATGAGTCAACATATACTCTTAGTCGGCGAGTAGCTCATTCCAAAGCGCAAAAAGTTTTCTCGAGCAGTGAATATCTTATTTAACAGTTGGTAAACTTTTTGCTAAGGTAGTATATTGCATGCTCTTTTCGACTAGACTCATCATGTTTCCCCAGTACACATCCCATGGAATTCTCTAGCACTATTAGGTACATGATTAAAGGTTTTCCTTCAACTGGTGGCATCAGAATCGGAGGTTCTTGTAAGTACTCCTTGATTTTATCAAAGGCTATTTGGTGTCATTGTTCCACTTTACTACTTGATCTTTCTTCAGCAGCTTGAAGATTGTCTCACAGGTAGCAGTTAAATGAGAAATGAATCGGGCAATGTAATTCAGTCATCCTAAGAAACCTATGACCTTCTTCTCAGTACGGGGAGCCAACATTTCTTGAATAGCTTTAACTTTTGCAAGATCAACTTCAATACCTTTACCACTGACGACGAAACCTAGGAGTTTTCCAGACCTCACCCCAAAGGTGCATTTGTTTGGGTTCAACCTCAGCTTGTATTTCTTCAATCTTTCAAATAATTTATGCAAATGATCAAGATGTTCTTATTTAGTATGTGATCTGGATATCATATCATTGACATAGACCTCTATCTCGTGATGAATCATGTCATGAAATAAAGCTACCATGGCACGCTGATAAGTTGCCCTGGTGTTCTTCAACCCAAAAGGCATGACCTTGTAATAGAAAGTGCCCTACTGTGTGGCAAATGTTATTTTCTCCATGTATTCAAGCACCATCTTGATCTGATTATAACCTGTGAAACCATCCATGAAAGAGAATACCTTGTGCTGAGCAGTGTTTTCGACCAGGACATCAATATGCAGAAGTGGGAAGTCATCTTTGGGGCTCGCCCTGTTCAGATCCCTGTAATCTACACACATATGTACCTTGCAATCCTTCTTTGGTACCGGAGCAACATTTGCAAATCATTAAGGATATGACGTCACTGCTAAGAAACCTGTATTGAACTGCTTCATAACCTTGACCTTGATCATTTTTGACATCTCGGGACGCATGTGACGAACTTTCTGTTTAATCGGAGAACAACCCTCTTTCATTAGCAGACAGTGAAACACAATATCAGTATTGAGCCCTGGAATATCTTTGTATGACCAAGAAAATATCTCAACATAATCGTGAAACATCTGGATCAATCTGTTCTTGACACTGCCCTCTAAGTTAGTTCCTATCTTGACCATTTTTTTCTGTCTCGGAACCCAAATTTACAACTTCGACTGGATCTTTGTGTGGTTGGATAGGCTTTTCTTCTTGTATTAAGAGTCTGGCGAGTTCTCCGGGTATTTCATAATCTTCATCACCTTCATCCTTGGCTCGGTAGATCGGATGTTCAAAGTCATAAGCGGCAATAGCAGAATCATTATCAATGAGATCCAGAGTGGATGGGGATCTGCAATGTAGTGTATGAGTGTGTGTAAGACCACATAGCTATTCAAAAGTGCAATAAAGTAAAAGAAAGACAAAGAGTGCAAAATTTGAATGTAAAACGTCTAATGTTTTCATTAAATGAAAATATGACATATGAAATGACAACCCTTAACAAATGAACCATTGTGCCCGGGCAAGACACAAGGTTTAAAGTCATTGTTTTAAAAGAAATTACATAACCAAACTTCTTAAAGAATTAAAACATAAACAACTATTACTCCTGACTAAAGGAGATGGAGATAATGTCTTCCGCCTTCCAATTGTTGAGTCTGTTGCCCATGGTAGGAAAGATCCAACTACTGAGATCACAATCACTGTCAGCATCTTCTATTGTGTTGATTATGTTGTTGCTAATACAGAATGGAGGTCTTCCAGCTTGAGCGTGATGAATAGCCCTTTGACCTTCTGTAGTAAATCCCAAACCAAACTTGCTAGATTTGTAAGGGATATCAGAAAGCTGATCCCAAATAGTACAACCACATTCTTCTATAGTGGCTTTGGCATCCTTCAAGGAATCCATCTTATGCAGAACCCTGGTAGTCTTTGGAATGGTAGAAACATATTTAATAGAAGCAGGGGAGATTACTTCAAAATCTTGGCAAGGAGTCTCGATGAATTCCCTGTCCATCTCCATGTACCGAAATGAATTCAGATGGCTGACCATGTACTCCTCTTCTCCGCAGACAGTAACAATCTTCCCTTTCACAGGATACTTTAATTTCTGGTGTAAGGTGGAGGTGACGGAACCTTCCCCATGGATCCAGGGACGTCCCAATAGACAAGAATAAGCTGGTCGGATGTCCATTACATAGAAGGTCGGTTCAAAGATATGTGAACCTACTTCGATAGGAAGATCCACTTCTCCATGTACCATTCTTTTGGACCCATCAAAGGCCCGAACTATAATGTCACTAGGTTTCAACAAGATCCCTTCACAATCCAGTCTGTCAAGAGCGCCCTTTGGCAGAACATTCAGGGAAGAACCAGTATCAACTAACACATGGGCTAATTTAGTGCCACTGCATTCAATGGAGACGTACAAGGCCATATTATGATTTCTCCCCTCTTGAGTGAAGTCAAAATCGGAGAAGCCTAATCCATTATTAGTTGTTAAACTCGCTACATAACTTCCAAATTGATCAGCCGAAATTTCTTGCAGCATGGGCTTCAGAACACACTAGTAAGATTTTTGACGGGGTCTTCCCCAGTTGTTCAACAATTTTATAGTCGCTCTTGCGGATGATTTTCAAAACCTCTTCCAACTCTTGTCCATAGGTGTCTTTGATTGTAGCTTCTTTTGGTGCCTCCGTCTAGGCAGGCTCTATCATTGGCTCTTTACCTCGAGCCTCGACAGTTGTCTTGGTAACCGTGACTTGAGCATGTAGAGAGATTTCTAGGGAGAAAATCCTTCCACTTCTAGTAATTTTACTGGTCCCTGTAATATTTTCAATATTGGGATCAACCTCTTCATCATCTTCGTCAGACAACTCTTGTTTAATGTCGTGGTAATAGACGTCAGACCCATAATTCCATGGAATAGCTTTCTCTGAAAAATATGGGATGGGCCCATGTGTTGTAATGATTAAAGGAGCAGCTTTCAGATTGGCAGTAATCCTTACAAGACCCTTGAAAGTGATCTTGAAAGGAGTACCAGATATGACAGACAAATCTTGGCATAAATTTTTTTCATACGAAACTTTCTCAATCAAAATTACATGTTCATCCATCAGGCGCTGAATGCCTTCCTTCAGTTATCCACAACAATTGGGTTAAACTACACAACAATAACATTCTTTAACACAACCCGAAAATAAACCGGCTTGTAGCAAATTCTCCTTGATTTTTGAGAGAGGAGTAACCATATCACTTATGAAGGCAACATATTGAATGTCTTCAATAGAACTTATGCCTTTGTCATGCTTCGTCACAGGAGCAGTAATCACGTTCGGAGTCTCAAGAAGGTCAAACTCAATTTCCTTGTTATCAATCATGTCTTGAATTTTGTTTTTCAGGGCCCAACAATTGTTGGTGTCATGCCCAGGACTGTTCGAATGATAGGCGCACCTCGCATTTTGATTGTACTTTGGAGAGGATGTGTTGGGATTCTAAGGAGGATCCCGCAGTGAAATGAGTTCAGCCTTTAACACTGCTCCCACAGACTGATGGCGATCATTTTTACTACATCTCTTCTGGCCATAGACAACATTGGTTTCTTTTTTACCACCGAATGACTTCTCCATAACATTAGAATTTGCATCCATTGGAATCTTCCCACTCTTAATACCACTTTCAACTCTTTCTCTGGTCAGAATTAGTTCAGTAAAGCCAGATGAAGAACTTCCAATTAAATGATTAAAGAATGGGTCTGTCAGAGTACCCATGAACATATCAACTAATTCCCATTCAGACAAGGGAGGTTGGAATCTTCCAACTAAGTCTCTCCACTTCTGGGCATACTCCTTGAACCCTTCATTTGAGCCTATGGACATGTTTTGCAATTGTACACGAGTTGGCACCAGGTCAGCATTATATTGACACTTCTTGTAAAAAGCAGCAGCCAAGTATTCCCACGTGTGAATGTTGGTTCCTTCTAGTTGGTAGAACCATTCAAGTTGAGTATCTGACAAAATTTCTTGAAAGAAATGGACCCATAATTTCCTGTCAGCAGTATAAGGTTGGATTTTTCGAACATACGACCTCAGGTGAAGTTTGGGATAAGAGACCCCATCATATTTAGCAAAGATAGGGACCTTGAATTTGTGAGGGATGACCACCCCTGGGATCAGACCTAATTCTCCAAAATCTAAACCAGACACTTTCTGGGTTTCCATAGCTTTGAGACGGTCTTCTAACTGCTTGTACTTGTCATTTGCAGGAGGGTATTGTTTGTCAGAGTAGTCTTCATCTTCAGAATCCTGATTGTTTCCATCTTCACCCCTGAAACTTATGCCATGCTCCTCTAGGTTTTCGTCTTCCTCAGAGGAAACATCGTCCGCTTGAACTAGTTGAGCAAGACCTTTGAATCTTCTCCCCATATTGAGGATGACAGCCGACTTTTTAGTCTTCTTTTTCTTGGTGAGGAGCACCATCATCTATTGTTTCCCTTTGGCCAGATTCAGAAGAGTCTCTTGGAATTGTGCATGCCGAGTTTAGAGATCCTTGACAGTTTGTTCAAGGGCCGTCTTATACTGAAATAAATAGTAAGTAGATGAGAAGACCTGTACTAGAAAACCTATTTATAAAATGATGCATGATATGCAGATGCAATGTTTTCAAGGACCTTAAGAGATTTAAATTTGCTAACCGAGAGGAAACAGAAACAAAGGTTTTTATTAGTTAGTTCAAGATTACAATTGCCTCTTAGGCTTACAATGGAAACAAAAGGGTCTCAAAGAGACAACAATATGAACTTCTAAAACCTAAGACTCAAGTCTCCTACGGACGCTTCCTCTTCGTGTCGATGTATGCATTAAGGCTTTGATCCTCGTGAAGTTGCTTTGTGAGCTTCGACACTTTCTTTTCACTTGCATAGAATTGAGTTTCAAATGTGTAGCTCTCTTCCTTGAGTTGAATCCATGACTTCTGCAATTCTTCGAGGTAAGTGGTCATGTCTTGATGGAGATGGTGCGAGAAACGTCTCCTTTGACAACATGTTCTATAATTACTGGTAAGACAACGAGATATGGCATCACGAGGTTTTAAGCGCGAGCTCGTACCCATTTGAGGTAAGGCTCCAAAGGGATGGAATTCTTCTGCCCTAAAGCCTTACTATCAATCTTGCTCACCATTCCCCAAGCACGTATAAATATCTGACGATAACCTTGAGGATCATTTTCATAATCGAACACAATACCCTAGATCAGCGTGTCTTGAGGACCATCTCTTCGAGCATAACCAAATTGGCATAGAGCCAAAGAAGGGTTGTAAGTAATACCTCCCATAATTCCAAGGAGTAGAACATTAGGGAATTCCCTGCAACGATCAATGATAGTAACATCTTCCAAAGATCGGGAACACCAATAGATATCTGAATGAGAAAGTGACATAATTCTTTGTGACCACCTCAAACCTTGTTCATTATTAATTACTGATTGGGGAAGGTGAGAAATAAACAACCTAGATATCAAAGGTATGTAACACATAATATTCCCTCGCTTCCTCATAGTACTAGTGTGAAGAGAATGCAAAATGTCTCCAAGCAAAGTAGGCACAGGGTTACGAGTGAGAAATATTTTGACGGAATTCACATCTATGAGTTGGTCTGAATTAGGGAATAACACCAAACCATGGATCAACAAAGCTAATATTTCCTCGAATTCTTGAAAACTCATAGCATCCAGAAACAACTGAGCCTCCTCTAACATAAATTTAGCAATAAAACCCTTGACTCCACTTCTTGTTTCTCAATTAGATACAATGTTGGACCGCTTCAGATGTAAGGTTGCTGCAATTTCTTCAGGTTGTGGATCTTTCTAAAAACCAATGAAAGGAATTTGATTGAGAACAAGTACTCCCAGTAGTTGAGAAAACTCCTCCATTATTGGTACCAATTGATAATCGAGAAAGGTGAAGCAGTGACGTGCTGGGTAAAAGAACCGAAATAGAACACTCGTCATATCTTCTTCAAAACCTGAGGTAACCAAACTGAGTAGTCGACCATGCCTTTTGGTAAATTGGGAGCTTTCAGAAAATTTTGAGACTAGCTCCTTAAGTTGAGAAGGTATCCTCACAAAACTGATCCGGATAGTATTTCTGCGAGCGGAGGCCATAACCTACAAAACAGAACAAAGATAAACCTCTTGGTCATTGAAATGATTAGTGAAAATGATATTTTATGATGTCATGATGTTATAATGTCATGTTCGAACAATTAATCATACACAAACAAAACACACAAAGCCTTAGGTTTAAGCTTGCATGGAGTTTGTAGGTAAATACCCTTTTGAAGTTTTAGTTGGCTCAACATGTCCTAAAAGAAGTAACCAGGTTCTTGGAGCCTCAATATCACTGATCTTTCTCTCAGGAATTGTTTCAGCACAAACATCTAATTTGCGACCAAAATATCCCGAGAGTCTAATCTCAATGATTGTAGCATAGAGTATCAACCAACTTCAATCTGCACCAAATCCGGCCATCTCACTACTTTCTAATGGCTAAGTTGTGTCAACTAAGGTTCTAAGGTCAGTTAGTGCTTATGACACCACGTGGTAGCCCATTATTCTCCTTGTCTGACTTAAGGGACACCGGCACCAACCAATGTGTCACACTAATGCAGACATCTTTTCAACCATATCGGTCTATGTCGTACAGTTTTCATGAACTTTTTCTACTTACCTAAAATGCCCCCAGATCCAGGTATAGGATCTACACAAGAAATAAACTCAAGCATATCCCGAAATATAAAGAATACAAGGCAAACAAGTAAAGCAATAAAGGTGATCTATCTCTTTAAGTTAACCCCACTTTTAGTTTGTCCCCAGCAGAGTCGCTGGTTCTATAATACAGTGGGAGAACTGAATTTTGGGTCTTGCGTTTTATCGCAAATATTGTGAATAGCAAGAGTCACCACTAACTTTTCTT
Source organism: Vicia faba (assembly GCA_948472305.1). Lineage (NCBI taxonomy): Eukaryota > Viridiplantae > Streptophyta > Magnoliopsida > Fabales > Fabaceae > Vicia > Vicia faba. The sequence goes on from OX451740.1 coordinate 629,896,795, forward strand.
TTATCCAATAATGGAAAGGGTGAAAAGAACATGAAAGACCTTTTGATAATTTTCTGAGTAAGGAGGGTAGGTTATGAAAAGGGAAGGTGTTAGAACCCTTTTCATCTGTAGTTATGTACGGGCTCTTAATCGCTAGCTCACTTTTTGAAATGCTTTGTGTTTGTGTATGTTTGAAAATATTTTGAAAATTCCTTAGTGTGAAATTTTTTTAATGATTCTCGTATCGTTGAGAATGTATACAAAATGTTTGTTTTGAAAATATTTGTGAAAGAAAGTACTGTTTTTGAAAGTGTGAAGTGTGAAAGTTGTTTTAGTTTGTGAGCAAGCGATTACGAGTGATCTACCTACTCAAAAAAAGTCTTTATTCTTTTCCTCCTCCTTTAGATAGCGCTAGCCTACCATTAGTTAGTAGGAAGCGTTATCGTTAGATGTGAGGGACAGGCGCGGGTCATCGTACAGTCATAGAAGGCAACTCGTAGGATGCTTTAGAAATTGTTGTAAGGGACTAAGATCATTTATCAAAGGCAACATCGAAGGGTCTTCGAGGGACTACGATATTTTAACTGAGGGTCTTTGCTAAAGCATCTCACGTTTGAGGGACATGACTATTTATATCTGAGGAAACAAGTGAGAGTCACCCTATAGGTGCACATATGAGTAGTGATTGGTTTCAAGTATTTGTCTGACACTAAGTTTTCTAAGGTTTGTTTTTTATGTCTTGCCATACAAACCCTAATTACTAACAGTAATAAGGAAAGTAATAAATTACGGAAATTAAATGTCCTATGCTATTACAACGCTTCGGGAATGGGGTTACAAATTTATGAACGGGGATGAAAAATTAAAGTAAACCTAATTATCTATTACAGACTGGAGCAGTTACAATAATTGGGAAATAAAGTACGCGAAGATTTGTAAAATAGAGAAAAGAGAAAGGAAATTGTTGTGATTTTTTTGATAGAAAAAGTTTTGATGATTAACCTAATTATTTGATGATTTTCATTTAAAAAAAGTTTAGTAAAAACCTAAATAAAATAAATTTAATTTAATAATAAATAAAAAAAGTAAATTAATTTAATTAGTTAAAAGGAAATCTAATTTAGTTAAAAAACCTAAGTCTAAATTAATTTTAATTTTAAAAAAAGAAACTAATTGTTAGAAAATATCTTTGATGTTTTATTTTAGAAAAATATTTTATAGTATAAACCCTAATTCTAATTAACTTACAAACTAATTAAAACAATAAAACAAAATATGATTAAATTAAATTAACTTTTATTTATGAAAACTAAAATAATTACTTAAAACCTAAATCTATTTTTTTTTTATGATTTTGTGATTTTTTTCTAATTTTATAAAAAAATGATTAAGAAGAAATGATTAATTTAAAACAAAACAAAAAAGGAAATTTAATGGGCCTGCTGAAAATAAATAAACTGGGGGTTTGAAAAGAAAAAGAAAAGTTAGGCCCAAAACAAAGGACCCAGGCGCCTGTGATGATCCTGCATGGCTGGCTCTAGGGGGCTCACAGTGCATACGTCAGATCAGGGTCGTTGGATCTAGCTTGATGAATATCTGATGATGATGGCATGAGGATTATGATATGTGCGTTATGCTTGCTCACACCCAATTTGTAGAGAAAAACATGTAAAAAAACAAAAGGGTACCACTGCGGCTCGAACCCAGGTCCCTAAGGTTAACACGCGCTTGTTTTACCACTGGGGTGGCTGTTCCATCCTGTTATGAACAAAACCTAATAAATATATTACAAACTCATTTTTCAAATTTGAAAATGCTATCTTCTTCTTCCTCGCGCGCGTAGACAACAACACCATTGATGAATATCAAACTCTTCCATTTCTCAACCATTTAAAAAAATTTAAACATGAAAGTTGTTCTAAATTTCACCACGAATTAAACCATGTCATTAAATTTAATTAACACTTAAAGATTAAAAAGAATTTTACCTAGTACCAAAAATTAAACCTAACTGGTAAGAGCTTCGATTCTCACTCCGTAAGAAAAATTAATGAAAACTAATGATATGGTTAGCTTCAGGATATTGATATCTACATTTTATCTTTTGAAATTGAAAGCAAATGATGCATGTATATGGATATCATAGTCTGATAAACTTACCTCTTGAAGTGAGAATCGAGTTTGAAGTTAGAGCACTTCTAGAGCTGTTAACATGATCTGGATAACTTCAATGCACTCCCAGGAAGCCTTTGCAACGCCTACCCTGGATTGAGAGTGCCTCAACTCTTTTGGACAAGTAGATTTGCAGAGGTGTTTGAGCTTGGTTTGGATGAAATTTTTGGGATGTTTCAGTGACAAACTAATTCATACAGAAGCTTAGTGTTGTACCCCAAAATTTGCCCTCCCTTTTCTTCAATACACTTCTTACAAAAGATCTCAAATGCTCAAGAAGTCTCAAGATTTGATCAGACAAACTCACCTTCTAAGCACTGGGTCAAAATTAAGGTTTTGGTTTTCTCAAGGATAATTGTACTTTTGATGCCTCAAAATACTTTCATGGTTCATTATATGTCTTCAATAATGCTCATACCAAGTTTCAAGTCTTACATCAAAAATTTGCTCAGTCAATTGCTCAGATGACTGAAAATCAGTTGTATTGAGTAAAACATCAATTATGGACAACATACAGCGACACTTTATTATTTTTGGCCAAAATCAACATTTTGAACTCATATTCATAAAATGATCAAGGGTTGATCATAATTCCTCCAGAAAAGCATTCAAATCATCAAAGGGGCAAAATTATCAAAAATAGGGTTTTGACTAAGGATGACTGATCAATGACTTTTAACCTAGTACATGACCTAATGGCTTGAATCATAACCTCAAGGACTCAAATATAATATCTTGAACTAATTTCATGGCTCAAATCATTTCTGAAAGATCAATGGATTGATAGTTGAATTTGGATCAATTGATGAAAAGTCAACTAATACACAAAAAGTCAAACTTTGACTTTTAGGTCAACATTGAATTTCAAAGATCAAAAATCATAAAGACATTCAAAAATATCAAACTTGATCATCAAGAATCAATAAATTCAAGATAAGTCAACAAAAGTCAAGATTTTCAATACTTAGAAAAATTATAAGCATTTTTTACCTTAATAATTTACCTACTTCATGATAATTTTTCACCAAGATGCAAAATGATTCAAGGAAAACTTCCAACGTGAAATTTGTAGATCTTGATGAATTCTACAACTTTGTACCTAAGGTTTGATGTCTAAAAAATGCTTAGATTTGAAGATATAAGCTCGTGAAGTCATGACATTTTTACAAAACACTTATTGAAAATTTTAGCAAGTTTGGTCAGCTTTTTGTCCCAACTTCTTGGAAGTTTTTCACCTAGTTCCAATTTTATTTAGACAAAGTGGTCAACATGAAGGTTGTATACAATTTTTCAAAATTTCCAAAATGTCCAAGAACTTGAAGAGATCATGCTTGAGCTGGAAGTTTCGAAGAAAAGAAGTTGGCATCACAAACTTGAATTCTGGGTCATTTTGTGATGAACCTTATGATCCAATCTTCAAGCATGATGCATAATATTGCTTTTCAGGCCTTCAAACTTGTAAATCACTTAATAATTTTATGTTTACATGACTGGTTGATCCATTGCCCAAGTGATTCAAGCTTTGTCCAAGTTGACTTCTCAGCTCTGCAACTTGACTTCTCCAGAAGAATCCAACCACTTTCAGCTCAAAGTAAGCATTGCAATAGCTTCCTAGGAGTTCAGTGAAGCTATCCAGATTATCACAACACCTCCAGAAGTGCTCAAACTCCAAACATGATTTCCATTTTTGAGGTAAGTTTTCTCAACTTTGAACTCTCTATACAAGCATCATTAATGGTTACTTTGTGAATAAAAAATGTAGACATCATTGCCCTGAAGCTAACCATGCCCTTAGTTTTCATTTATGTTTCCTGAGTGATGTGAATTTTGAAGTTGAACTTTCTGAATAAATTAGGTTTTTATTTTCTACCAATCAAATTCTCATTCATCTTTGATTTATAGTTTATGAAATTTATATGGTTGAATCTGTGTTGAAAAATGGAACAACTTTCATGTTTATATTTTTGAAAATGGTTGAGAAATGAGCAAGTTTAGAATTCATAGCAATGGTGTTGTTGTTCTGCGCGCGCGAAGGAGGAAGAAGATGAAGTTCAAAATTCAAAAATGCGTTTATTTTATATTTAGTTAAAGTTGTATTATGCACGGACGAAACCACTACCCAGTGGCAGAGAAGCGCGCGCTAAGGAATTACTCTATAGGGACCTGGGTTCGAGCCCGAGTGGTACCCTTTTGTTTTTCACTTACTTTGTTATTACATATTCAATGCATACAAGCCACACGCGTCTACCATGAGCTTCCCATTGACACCATCAGATCAGCCAAGCCGTCAAACCCAATGCACCAAGACGAATGTCCATGATACACTCTTAGATTGCATTCACACATGATCAACATGCGCTAAACTTGTTGTTCTGGGCCTTGACTTATTATCTTGTATACACCTTCTTTTGCTTATATACTGCGCAAGCCCAATACATTTTTTATAACAAATATTTTCTTTTTTTCTGATTTCAAAAAAAGGCTTTTGTTGGGCCTGCCTAAAATTGCTTTTTCACACCTCTTTTACTTTTTAACACCCAGGCCCAATATTTTTTATATTATTCATATTTTATTTATTTATATTTATTTATTCATTCTTTAATTAATCAAAAATACAAAAAAAAAATATTTTTCTTGAATAATTAGATTTAAAATATTTTAATTTAATTCTTTTTATTTTATTTTATTTACTTCACTTTTTCAAACAAATAAAACTTTTAAAAATTATATTCCAAACAATTAAATTAGACTTAGGTTTTTTCATTTAATTTTCCTTTTAAATTGATTAAGCTAATTAACATAGATTGTAGATTTTTGTTGTAATTAATTAATTAGTTTAAATTAGGTTAACTATCAAACCTTTCTCTTTATCAAAAAAACCCTAAAAACAATTTTCTTTTCTTCATATTTACATCTTTGTATATTTTATTATTTCAAATTATCATTTATGTACATGGTTTGTAATAGATAATTAGGTTTATTTCTTTCCTCCTCACTCATAAAATTGTATCCCCCATTACCAAAGCGTTGTAATAGCGTAGGATATTTAAATTTCACAATTTATCGCTTTCCTTATTATTGTTAGTAATTAGGGTTTGCATGACAAGCTTAAAATCAAACCTAGCAAAAACCCTAATTCAAAAGATAAAATACTTGAAAACAAAAACACTTTGCACACATGCACCTCTAGGGTAACCCTCACTTGTTGCCTCGGATATAAACAGGCATGTCCCTCGATCATGAGATGTTTTAACATAAGACCCTCGATTAAAAGATCATAGTACCTCGATGACCCTTCAAAATGTTTCCTTTAGTAAATGATCTTAGTCCCTTACGACAATTGCTAAAACATCTTACAAGTTTCCTTCTATGACTGTACGATAACCCACGCCTATTCCTCGCATCCAATGATATGTCTCCTTACCAACTACTGGTAAAGTAGCACTATCTAAAGGAGGAGGAAAAGAACAAAGACTTTTTTAGTAGGTAGATTTCTCGTAATTGCTTGCTGACAAACTAAAACCATTTCCACACCTCACAGTTTCAAAAACAAACATCTTTTCAAAATGAACATTTTGTATACATTCTCAAAGATACGAGAATCATTGCAAAATTACCGCACTAAGGCATTTTCAAAATATTTCCATTACAAACATTGTCGGAACTAGTAAGGTCACTAGGACAAGAAGGATCTTCTCTCTGGAGATATCTCCTCCAACAACTACTACAACACGTGTTCGTATTCTTACTACTGGGCCAACTACTAACGCCCAAGGTAAAGAGAAAGCATATGAGCCTGCCCAGACAGAGGCACCCTCAAAAGATGTTACAATTGAAGATCCTTCAAGACAAGAGATGGAAGAGATTCTAAAGCTCATTCAAAAAAAGTGATTACAAGATAGTTGAACAACTGGGGTAGACACCCTCCAAGATATCTATGTTTTCCTTGTTATTTTGCTCTAAAGCACATGCCTAAGCTTTGTTGAAATTCCTGAAGAATGCCCATGTACCTCAAGAGACCATTGTTGACCAATTTGAGAATTGTGTTGCAAGCCTAACTACTGATAATGGTTTAGGCTTTTCTGATGCATATTTAACTCCGGTGAGGAAGAATCATAACAAGGCTCTACACATCTCTATTAAGTGCAAAGTTACTACTTTGGAGCATGTGTTAGTTGATACATGCTCCTCCCTCAATGTTTTACCTAAAGGTGCCTTGGATAGATTAGACTGTGAAAGGCTGGTGCTGAAACCTAGAGATATTGTGGTAAGAGCCTTCGATGGATCGAATAAAATGGTCCATGGAGAGGTTGATCTTCTGGTTAAGGTGGGATCTCAAGTATTCAATTCAACATTTTATGTGATGGATATCCTTCCTTCCTATTCTTGCTTACTTTGACGCCCATGGATTCATGGGGTAGGCGCAGTCAACTCTACATTGCATCAAAAGTTGAAATACCCAGTAAAAGGGAAGATTATCACAGTCTGTGGAGAGGAAGAATTTATGGTCAGTCACTTGAATTCCTTCAAATATGTTGAAGTGGACGGCGAATTCATTGAAACCCCCTGTCAAGCATTTAAAGTAATCCCTTCAACGATTGTTGTTTCTAAAGCTATGCCTACTACTCCTAAGATTGCTAAAGATACACCAAGAATGGCCTCTGTGAAGGATGCTCGGGCTATTGTAGAAGACGGAGGTTGCACTATCTGGGGACAACTTCCTGATATCCTATACAAATTCGACAAATTTGGGTTAGGTTTCAGTTTAAAGGCTCAGAAAGAGGTTCGTCGTGTTCGTGCTAAAAGACCACCCCTCCATATTAGCAACAATGAAGTTAATGCTCTGGAAGGCCAAAGATTTCATCCCAATCTACATCAGTCAGGAGTAATTGATATTTCCTATTTTTTATTAAGAAATTTGTCTGTAATCTCTTTAAAACAATGACTTTAAACCTTGTGCCTTTCCCGGGGCACAATGGTCCATTTGTTAAGGGTTGTCATTCCATATATCATATGTTCATTTAATGAAAAACATTGGATAATTTTGCATTCAAATATTGCGCTCCTTGTCTTTCATTTATTTTACTAAATTTTCAAAATTGCCATGTGACCTTACATGCACACACACATTTGCAGATCCATATCCACTCTGAATCTCATTAATGATAATTCTTCTATTGCCATTTATGACTTTGAAAATCCAATCTATCAAGTCGAAGATGAAGGTGAAGAAGATTGCGAGATACCTGGAGAACTAGCCAAACTCATGAGCTAAGAGGAAAAGTTTATCCAACTGCATGAAGATTCGGTCGAAGTGATAAACTTGGGTACTGAGGCAGATAAGAAAGAAGTCAAAATTGGAGCTAACCTGGAAGAAAGTGTTAAGAGCAGATTGGTTCAGATGGTGCACGACTATGTTGAGGTATTTGCTTGGTCTTATGAAGACATGTTTGGGCTTGATACTGACATTGTGGTTCACCGTTTACCAATGAAAGAGGGTTGTCCTCTGATCAAACAAAAGGTTCGTCATATGCACCCTGACATGTTAGAGAAAATTAAGGCTGAGTTAATGAAATAGTTCAATGCAGGTTTCTTGGCAGTGACGTCGTATCTTTAATGGGTTGCAAATGTTGTTCCAGTGCCGAAGAAAGACGGTAAGCTATGTATGTGCATAGACTATCAAGATTTGAATAAGGAAATCCCCAAAGATGATTTCACACTACCACATATCGATGTCTTGGTTGATAACACTGTCAACACAAGGTGTTTTCCTTCATGGATGGCTTCTCAGGTTACAACCAAATCAAAATGTCGCCCGAAGACATAGAGAAGACTACTTTTGTCACACAATGGGGCACCTTCTGTTATAAAGTCATGCCTTTTTTGCTGAAAAATGCAGGCGCAACTTATCAACGGGCTATGGTGGCTTTATTTCATGATATGATTCATCATGAGATAGAAGTCTATGTTGATGACATGATAGTGAGATTGCAAACTGAGGAAGAACACCTTGACCATCTGCACAAGCTATTTGAAAGACTGAGGAAGTACAAGTTGAGGTTGAATCCCAACAAATTCATCTTTGGGGTAAGGTCTGGTAAGCTCATAGGCTTTGTCGTCAGTGGAAAATGTATTGAGGTTGATCCCACCAAGGTCAAAGCTATCCAAGAAATGTCGGCCCGTTGTACTGAGAAGGAAGTCAGAGGCTTCTTAGGAAGACTAAACTATGTTGCCCGATTCATCTCTCACCTGACCGCTACTTGTGAACCACTCTTCAAATTGCTGAAGAAAGATCAAGTGGTAAAATGGAATGATGACTGCCAAATAGCTTTTGACAAGATCAAGGAGTACTTACAAGAACCTCCAATTTTGATGTCACCAGTTGAAGGAAGACCTCTGATCATGTACCTGACTATATTAGAGAATTCAATGGGGTGTGTTCTGGGGCAGCATGCCGAGTCTGGTCTAAAAGAGCATGCAATATACTACCTTAGCAAAAAGTTTACCGACTGTGAAATAAGATATTCACTGCTCGAGAAAACTTTCTGCGCTTTGGCATGGGATGCTCGCTGACAAAGACAATATATGTTGACTCATACTACTTTATTGATCTCTAAGATGGATCCCATCAAGTACATCTTCAAGAAGCCAGCTCTCTCCAGGAGAATTTCCCGATGGCAAATGATCTTGATTTAATATGACATCCAGTACACTACTCAAAAATAAAGAAAAGGAAGTGTATTGGCATATCATTTGACGCATCAGGATGTCGATGACTACCAATCTATGAACTTTGAATTCCCGGATGGGAATATTATGCTGATTACAGATTGTGAAAAACCTGGACCGTATGAAGGACCTGATCCAGGATCCCGATGGACTGTGGTTTTTGACGGAGCTTCCAATGAACTTGGTAATAGAATTGGTGATGTGATCATTTCCCCTGAAGGTTTCCATACACCCTTTACTGCCATACTTTGTTTTGACTGCACCAATAATATGGCTGAGTACGAAGTGCGCATCTTGGGTCTTAAGGTTTGCTATTGACCTAAGAATCAAGTTCTTAAGTGTATATGGAGATTCATCTTTAGTGATCAGTCAAGTTAAAGGAGAGTGGGATACGAAACATCCAACTCTTATCCCATAAAAATAACTTGTGCTAACCTTGATCTCGTGTGTAATACGGTGGGAGAAGTGACTTGGTTGTTTTGCGTTTAATCGCAATTGTTGCGGATAGCAAGAGTCGCCATCGAATTTTCTTTTATCCAAATAGGAAAGGGTGAAAAGAATAGGAAAGACCTTTATAGATGTTTTCTTGAGTTTGGGGGTAGTTTATGAAAAATGAAGGCATTAGCACCCTTTTCATTCGTAGTTATCTACGGGATCTTAGTTGCTTTCTAGATCATTTTTGCTTTGTTTGAAAATGTGATTTATGGTGGATTTTGAAAGTATTTTTGGAAAACACCTACGTTGAGGCAAACTTTGTAATGATTCTCGTCTCTATAAGAATGCATACAAAGTGTTGGACTTTTTGAAAATAGTTCAAAGAGATGTTTGTTTTTTGAATGTGTTTTGAAAAGTGTGAGTGTGGAAATGGTTTTGATTTGCTAGCAATCAACTAAGAGCATTCTATCTAATCAAAAGTATTTTGTTCATTTCTTCCTTCCTTTGATATTGGTATCTTACCATTGATTGATAAGAATCCTTATCTTTGGATGTAAAAGGGACGGGCGTGAGTCATCGTATAGTCATGAATCGAAATGTTGTGAGATATCTTAGCATTTCTCTTGAGGGACTAAGGTCATTTGTAAGGAAAAATTTAAAGCGTCATCGAGGGACTATGATATTTTGATTATTTTTGCTAAGACGACTCACATGCATATTATGACCATTTTCTCAAGGCAACAAGTGGAGTTAACCCTAGAAGTTCATGTGTGCAAGTGTGTTTGATTGCGTGCATTTTTGTCTTGAATTTAGGGTTATCTACTAGTTGGTTTTAGTATTGCCATACACAACCTAATTACTAACATTTATATGAAAGCGGTAAATTATGGAAAGTAAATTTACTACGCTATTACATCACTTAGGGATGGGGATACAAATGTGCAAATGGGGATTACAAGAAATAAAACTATAATTATCTATTACAACCATATTGAATGTGAATAAATGTACAAGGATTGAAATGAAAAGAAAGTGAACTTTGTTTTTTGATTTTTGTTAAGGAATGATTTTGGTTAATTAAAATAATTATGAAAATAAAATATTTTTGGTGATATATTTATATATTCTTAAAATAAAACTTGCAAATAAATAGTGTACAAAAAAATCAACTCAAAAGGAGTTGTTTTGATTAGTTGGAAAAATGTTTGAAGTTTGTTAAAAAAAGAAAGGAAACAAACAAAAGGTAAAAATTGTTCTGGTCCTCCCAAGGTTTGAACTCAGGACCCTACACAGAAATGCCTTTCGTGCGTTGTTTGTACCACTGGGATGGTCTGTTTCATCCATTCATAGGGCAGCTTCGATTGGGTACAAGATGAACTTGTTTCTGAATGTTTGACATGCCCAGTTTATTCCTTTGATTGAAAGAGTGCAAGACTCCCATGTTGAGATTCGAAAGGATTTCATCCTCAGCCAATCGAAGGATACAGAAAACCTTTCTAAGGTTTGAAAATGAATCTAACAAATGTAACTTTCAAAAGCTACAGGCCAGGGGTTAGCAAAAGTTTATTTGCACCAAAATCAAAGGCTAACTAGTCAGAGTTGAGATTCTCAATATATAAGCAATGAAAATCGAAAGTTAAGACATGGTCAACTCCCTATATGTGACATCTATTTTTTTATTTATATATACGGATGATATTTAAATGGAAAGTTCCAAGTTTAGAGGAAACTTACCTCTTGAAGTGCCAACTGAAGGACTTCTATATGACTCAGACTTGATGGTGTATTGGGCTTCGCTGGAACCTTCCTTAAGTTAACGGGACCACTTCTCTGCTTGAATCGAAAGGTTGTTACGTGATAGTTATGAGGAAATCGAAGGTTGATGTGTGATAGTGGTGAGCGAATCGAAGGTTGTTATATAGCATTCTAGGGAGTGAATCAAAGGGTTCACTAATGTATGAAGGGATCTGAGATTTTTTTGTAAGTGTTTAGAGTTTGAATGTTTGGGAGTGTTTGAGAGTGTTTAAGAGTTTGAGATTTTGAGAGTTTGAGATTTAGATGATTTTCCCACACAGCAAAAATCTGGCCCCTTTATTTGTTACTGGTTTCTCTATTTATAGAGAAAAGGTTTGGGAGTTTGATCAAAATATGGCTTTTGTTGAAACGTCAATATTTAAGTTATGTCAGATTTTCCATGATCCCAAGGTGAAGTACCAAAGTTTTTGGTTAAAAGGGGCTGATTTCCATGACTTATGGTGGAGTATAATCAGAATTAAGGAAGGTATGGGCTAAAGAAAAATTTTGTACTAGCAAGTTTACTTCATGGAAAAATATTTTGGACAAAGGCTTAATTACCTGGACGATAGCTTAATTCATGGTGTAAACAATTAATTATGGAGTGAAACACAAGCATTGAGGTCTGCAAAGTAAGATCATGTAGCATGGCCTATGGATTTGATCAGTGTTCTTTCAAAATTATGTCTTCAAGTTGTGTGTCGAAGGTTTTTTTTTAAATGGATCAAAGTAGGTTGCTTCGAAGGGAGCAAAATACCCAGACAAAGCTTATGGATTAAAATTGCATCTAAGGAGGCCTCATTCCCAAATGAAGGATGTAACCCAAACTTGTATAAAAGGTGGCCACATGCCCAAAAAAAATATATATGCAGGAGGCCTAAATGATGCCATCGAAGGATGTATGCAGGAGGTCTAAATGGTGCCGAAGGATGTATGCAGGAGGTCCCTGCTTTGTGAATCCAAACAAACATGTAAGAGGCCAATGGTGCCATCTAAGCTTGCATGCAGGAGGCGTAAATGCCCAAACGAGGCTTGTATGCAGGAGGCCTAAATGGTGACATTGAAGGATGTATGCAGGAGGTCCCTGCCTTGTGAATCAAAGGAAACCTTCAGAAGGTCATTGCCTTCTAAATCGGTAGACGCTTTTAGAAGGTCATTTCCTTTTGAATCGAAAGAAACCAGTATGAAGCCACTACCTTCTAAATCAAAGGAAGCTTTCAGAAGGTCATTTCCTTCTAAATCGAAAGAAGCCAATAGGAAATCACTACCTTCTAAATCGAAGGAAACCAAAAGGAGGTCCTTGCCTTCTGAATCAAAGGAAGTTGTTTCAAAGGGAAACAAAGCACAGTCGAAGCTAGCATGTAGGAGAGAGTTCAGTCGAAGATAAGCATGAATCGAAGCAAGTTTTCTTTTCTTCAATTTTGTCAAAAACAATCAAATTTATCTGTTTTGCTCTTTCAATAGTTTCCTCTTTGACCTGATGCTTGGAAATCCAATATGATCCTTGGAAATTACAGGGGGCATTAAAAACCCAATTGTACTTGCGTAAATTCCAACTCTAGTTTTGGGTTCTCACTGTTAAGGAAAGTATCTTGAGCTGATAAAACTTTGTGCAATTTTATCCCGATAGAAATCTTGTGAGAAAATTCTTGAGAGATGAGAGGGAAAATTTTGGGGTATAACAGGTGCCCCTGTTCAATCTTCTTGAACCAGAAGAGTGAGAATGGCAGATCTGCCTTTCGTGACTTGAAGGCGAAAGATGATTGAACACTAAAGTGCCCAGAAATTTGCACTCGATGATGTGTTGAATTGGGAATGGGCTTACAGACGCCATTTGGCGAGATGATAGAGAGTTGTCGGAGATGGGATTACAGATGCCATCCATGGTGATAGAAAATTCTTTGTTTCGTCTGTCTTTAATCTTGAATAAATGAATATAGCCAGAAGAGGTCTTTGATAAGCCTGTCTTTAGTTTGGAAGAAATGAATCTAACCAGAAGAGGTCTTTGATACGCCTGTCTTTAACTAGAAGAACTAAATCTAACCAGAAGAGGTCTTTGATACAATTGTCTTTAATCTGGAAGAAATGAATCTAACCAGAAGAAGTCTTTGATACGCATGTCTTTAATCTGGAAGAAATGAATCTAACCATAAGAGGTCTTTGATACGCTTGTGTTTAATTGGAAGAAATGAATCTAACCAAAATAGGTCTTTGATACGCCTGTCTTTAATCTGGAAGAAATGAATCTAACCATAAGAGGTCTTTGATACGCCTGTCTTTAACTGGAAGAAATGAATCTAACCAAAAGAGGTCTTTGATACGCCAATCTTTAACTAGAAGAAATGAATCTAACCAAAAGAGGTCTTTGATACGCCTGTCTTTAACTGGAAGAACTAAATCTAACCAGAAGAGGTCTTTGATACGCCTGTCTTTAATCTGGAAGAAATGAATCTAACTAGAAGAGGTCTTTGATACGTCTGTCTTTAATTTGGAAGAAATGAATCTAACCAGAAGAGGTATTTGATATGCCTGTCTTTAACTGGAAGAAATGAATCTAACCAGAAGAGGTATTTGATACGCCTGTCTTTAACTGGAAGAAATGAATCTAACCAGAAGAGGTCTTTGATACGCCTGTCTTTAACTGGAAGAACTAAATCTAACCAGAAGAGGTCATTGATACGCCTGTCTTTAATCTGGAAGAAGTGAATCTAACTAGAAGAGTTCTTTGATACGCCTGTCTTTAACTGGAAGAAATGAATCTAACCAGAAGAGGTCTTTGATACACCTGTCTTTAACTGGAAGAAATGAATCTAACCAGAACAGGTCTTTGATATGCCTGTCTTTAACTGGAAGAACTAAATCTAACCAGAAGAGGTCTTTGATACACCTGTCTTTAATCTGGAAGAAATAAATCTAACCAAAAGAGGTCTTTGATACACCTATCTTTAATCTGGAAGAAATGAACCTAACCATAAGAGGTCTTTGATACGATTGACTTTTCCTGCAAGGAAGAGGGTTAGTTGCATGCAGATGTATGCATGGATTGATGATGTTCTCAAAATAAATGAGATTACGCCGTATGAACTTATCATGTATGTAATATGATGTATGAATGTGAAATGATATTGAAGTGTCTCTTTGTCTGGGAAAATAAATCCTTGACAAATGCTGGTGAGCCTTGGGAAATGAAATTCGGGACTACTATTGGGGATGAAGCGTACACTCCTCTTCAGACTTTGTCTTAGGATGCTTCCACTGGGGAATTTTGACTTTGCTTGAAGGAAACTCCATGGGGAGTGTGGATTTCTGTTTCGGGCAAAGAGTTCTGGAGTTTTAGTTGTATGTTGCTCTAGTGGGGAATTACCTCTTATAGGTTGGCTGTTATCTGGTCGGATTCCAGGTTTCACGCCAACTTGCTGGGGATAATAAAGTTAATTGTTATCTGGTCCGCTTACAGGCTTTACAGTAACTTACTGGGGATTGTAGAAAAGTCTACTGGGGAAGGGGGTTGTGGTCTCTGGATTTGTAGTAGTCGGAGAGGCAAACTCAAACTGGGGGATGTTGCTACTTGTTGGGGAAATAAACCCTGTTGAAAAGGATATCGAATGAATTTCTAGGGAGGATATTCTTAAGAAGAATTTTTTTCTAGGATCCCTTTAGGGACAACTCAGCTGGGAGAGAACCTTCCGGAGATTGGAACTCTGGCTGGGGAGTTTATGAATCCAAACTTGTGAAGATAATACTAGTGAAATAACTTTGTGGGGATACCTCAAATGAAATTAAGGATATGCTTGTCACTGTCCCTAGTAGTAAGTGTTGTAGTAATTCCAGTAAATGTTTGCTTGGCCATACGTAACCCTCTACTGGAAGTCAAGTTCAATGCCCCAAGTGATTCAGATACAGACCTGCCCCTAGTTATTCAACACTTCTTGAGATATTTCTTGGAATCTTGACTTGACTGCCGCAGATGAGGTGGACAGTAACATGTCATACCCCCTTGCTTATAGGACATTTGTCATTGGAAGTGTCTTCCCATTTGAAGTAATTCTGTTTCTTGAGAGAATTTCCATTCATTGGATATTTGCCATGTGAATTTCTTTGTTGTCAAACAAATAACCATATGCAAACAGCGATATTCAAAGTAATACAAAGTTTATGTTTGTCGTGAAGTATTGAAGATGCATTTTAGAAAATAAAAAAGTTTTGTAAGAATATGAATTCCACTCAGGATTTACAGTAAGCCTTACAAGAGTCAGGATACCTTTTATAATAGTATGATTTCGAACTAACCCATGCTTCAATTAGGACTTTTGAAGGGTTGTAGTGTGGTCTGGTTCACGGTTTAAGAAACAAAGGATAAGGCTCAAAGTGTATTTGTACCCAACGTGTTCTTCATGATATTCTCTAGTTCTAAAACTCAATTAATTGTGCGTTTGGATTCCAATTGAATCTGGAATGGCGTTTTGGTGATGGTTCAGATACTGGAAGTTTATTTGTGAAGGCAGTCATGTTTGCAACATTTTTCATGTTGTCGAGGATTTGTAGTGACCTTTTTTTTTATTATCCCTGATTTTTGCCTGACAGCTCTTGTTTAGAGATTACAGCCAGCGAGATGCCCCAGTTTTTCTTAAGTCTCTTTCGCAGGTTTTGACTTAGTGGGATTTTCTTTTGAGAGATAATGACTGCCTATTTTATGGGGAACCATCACCATCTTTTGATTCCAGAGGAATGTTTTTTATGTCATTCGTTGTGTACAAAGTGAAAGCTTGCGACTGAACGCACATTTGAATTAACTGAGAGACTACCCTACCCCAGGTTTTGATGAAAGGATTCAATTTGTATGAAAAAGAAAACTCCCACTTCTTCAACTCAACGGGGTTAATTAGGGATTATCTGCCTTATAACTCCAGTGTTTAGGGATTGAAAGAAATACTTGTACATCGTCAGCAAGGTCTGTTCAAAAGTATATTGTATGAGATTATGGTATTGTTTTCGTCATCTCCCCTCTAAAGGCTTGCAACTTTTAACGAGAGTTGAATATCACAAAAGGGAGTAAAAAGCACATGTTAAATGGATTGAAAATGAATGGATTAATTCAAGACAAACATATGCAATGCATTAATGAAACAAAGTTTAACATTAATAGATAAGTGTTCGAACAAGAAAAAGAAATTATAATTGAAAATTCGAGTAAAAAAAAGTTTCTCCGCCTGAATTGGTCACTTTAGATGGTGTGCCTTTGAGGGGTGATAAAAGAACTCCAGTTGACCATCTTGTGCGAATTCCAATGCTCCTTCTTCGATCAGGTTTTGAATCTTGTACTTCAACGCCCAACAATCATTTGTATCATGCCCAGGACTACCGGAATGATAGGCACACATTGCATCAGGATTGTAGTTAAGAGAAGAAATCTTGGGGTTTGGATGAGGTCCTATCAACGTGATCAGATTCATCCTTAACATGTGTTACAAAGCTTGAGACGTTGGCATGTTGATTTTGGTAAACTGTCTATCAGGCTCGTTTTTCCTTCGCTGATTTCCCCGTTGGTGTTGGCGATGTTGTTGTTGAACTAGTGATATGGTAGCACTTTGGAAAGGTCTACTCTCAACCAAGCCAGCTTCTTGTCTAATCAGGGGTTGATCAATGACTCGATCCCCAGACTTAACAGTTTGTTTCATATGGTTGCATCCGTCTTGATGAAGTTTGTTGGCGAGGGCTCTCAGCTCTTCTTGGCCCTGAGCCAAGTTTTGGATAAGAGCCATCTGACCCATCATCTAGATATTCATTGTGGTTATCTCAGTTTGTAGCCCTGTTCCAACTGGTCATCCTTGTTGTCCTCAGGATTCTTCATGGTTATGCCCCTAATAGCGAGTGCTCTCATTTATTATTGCCCCTTGGATAGGTTCAAGAATATTTCTTAAAGTTGAGCATTTTGAGTCCGAATTTCCTTGATAGTCTATTCTAGAGCCATCTCTACTGAAGTAAATAGTAAGCAGATGAGAAACCTGTGTGTGGAAAACCTGTCAAGATATGATGCATGATATGTGGATGCAATGTTTTCAATGATCTCGTGGGGTAAACACAAGAAGATGTTAGAAGTTGAACTTTGGTTACAGCTTTGATTTGAGAACTTCATATACGTGGATGTCCTTCCACGAGAATCAAGCTCACCATGTCAAGTGGGTCATACCCCTTGACTCAAGTTATCGTACTTTGGTCTTTGACGATGTTTAATTAGAGGAGAATGAATCCTTTTTCCCCTTGATAGACGTGTGGTTCAACATGACCCTGCATCATAGGCCTTTGAGATCCTTGAAATGGTTATTGAAAATGCTATAGTATGATGTTTATGATGTTATGTAATGTATGCAAAGCAAACAAGTTATTATGTACAAATAATCATATAGAACAAAGTAGACAAGTCCTTAGATTTAGGCTTGTATGGAGTTTGTAGGTAAGTACCCTCTTGAAGTTTAGTTGGCTCAACCTGTCCTAGTAATAGTAACCGAGTTCTAGGGGATCTCAATATCACCGACCTTTCTTTTAGGCATTGTCTCAGCACAATCAATCTTTTCTTGCGGCACATATATCCCAAAAGTATGATCTCAATGAGTGTAGCATCGAGTATCAACCAATCTTCAGCTTTACACAAAAGTCGGTTATCTCACTACTTTCTAATGGCCAAGTTGTTCAATTAAGGTTCTAAGGTTAGTTAGTACTTCATGGCATCGCTCGACGGCCTCGTATTCTCCTTGATTAAACACAAGGGATACCGAGACCAATAAATGCGTCACACTAACGTAGCCATTGCTTTAACCATATCGGTCTATGCCATACAATTTTGATAATCTATTGATACTGACCTAAAAGGTGCCCTAGATCCGGGTGGATGATCAATACAAACCCAAACAAGGAACCATAATGTAAAGCAAGCAAGTCAAACAAGGAAAGAAAGTAAATGTGATCTAGCCCTAAGGTAACCCCACTTTTAAATTTATAGTCCCCAACAGTGTCACCAGTTCTGTAATACGGTGGGATAACTGACTTGGTTGTTTTGCGTTTAATCGCAATTGTTACGGATAGCAAGAGTCGCCACCGAATTTTATTTTATATAAATAGGAAAGGGTGAAAAGAACAGGAAAGACCTTTATAGATGTTTTCTTGAGTTTGGGGGGTAGGTTATGAAAAGGGGAGGTATTAACACTCTTTTTATCCGTAGTTATCTACGGGCTCTTAGTTTCTTGCTAGATCATTTTTGCTTTGTTTGAAAATATACTTTGTGGTAGGTTTTGAAAGTATTTTTGAAAAGCGCCTTTGTTGAGGAAAACTTTGTAATGATTCTAGTCTCTATAAGAATGCATACAAAGTGTTGGACTTTTTGAAAATAGTTAAAAGAGATGTTTGTTTTTTGAATGTGTTTTGAAAAGTGTGAGTGTGGAAATGGTTTTGATTTGCAAGAAAGCAACTAAGAGCGTTCTACCTACTTAAAAGTATTTTATCCATTTCTTCCTTCCTTTGATATTGCTATCTTACCATTGATTGGTAAGAAGCCTTATCTTTGGATGTAAAAGGGACGGACTTGGTTCATTGTATAGTCATGAATAGCATTGTTGTGAGATATCTTAGCATTTCTCTTTAGGGACTAAGATCATTTGTAAGGAAACTTTCGAAGCGTCATCAAGGGACTATGATCTTTTGATTGTTTTTGCTAAGATGTCTCACATACATATTATGACCATTTTCTCAAGGCAACAAGTGGAGTTAACCCTAGAGGTGCATGTGTGCAAGTGTGTTTGATTTCATGCATTTTTTTCTTGAATTTAGGGTTGTCTACTTGTTGGTTTTAGTCTTGCCATAAACAACCTAATTACTAACATTTATATGAAAGCGGTAAATTGTGGAAAGTAAATTTACTACACTATTACATCACTTGGGGATGGGGATACAAATGTGCAAATGGGGATTGCAAGAAATAAAACTCTAATTATCTATTACAACCATATTGAATGCGAATAAATGTACAAGGATTGAAATGAAAATAAAACGAACTTTATTTTTTGATTTTTGTTAAGGAAAGATTTTGGTTAATTAAAATAATTATGAAAATAAAATATTTTTGGTGATATTTTTATATAATCTTAAAATAGAACTTGCAAATAAATAGTGTGCAAAAAAAAACTCAAAAGGAGTTGTTTTGATTAGTTGGAAAAATGTTTGAAGTTTGTTAAAAAGAGAAAGGAAACAAACAAAAGGTAAAAATTGTTCTGGTCCTGCCAATGTTTGAACTCAGGACCCTACACAAAAATGCCTTTCGCGCACTGTTTGTACCACTGGGGTGGTCCGTTTCATCTGTTCATAAGGAAGCTTCGATTGGGTACAAGATGAACTTGTTTCTGAATGTTTGACATGCCCAATTTATTCCTTCGATTGCAAGAGTGCAACACTCCCATGTTGAGATTCGAAATGCTTTCATCCTCAGCCAATCAAAGGATACAAAAAACCTATCTATGGTTTGAAAATGAATCTAACAAATCTAACTTTCGAAAGCTACAGGCCAGGGGTTAGCACAAGTTTATTTGGCACCAAAATCAAAGGCTATCTATTCAGAGTTGAGATTCTTAATATATAGGCAGTGAAAATCGAAAGTTAAGACATGGATAACTCCCTATATGTGATATCTACATTTTATTTTATTTATATGTACAGATGATATTTAAATGGAAAGTTCCAAGTTTAGAGGAAACTTACCTCTTGAAGTGCCAATCGAAGGACTTCTATATGACTCAGACTTGATGGTGGATTGGGCTCCACTGGAACCTTCCTTAAGCTAATGGGACCACTTCTCTGCTTGAATCGAAAGGTTGGTACGTGATATTTATAAGGAAATCAAAGGCTGATGTGTGATAGTGGTGAGTGAATTGAAGGTTGTTATATAGCAGTCTAGGGAGTGCATCGAAGGGTTCACTAATGTATGAAGGGATCTGAGATTTTTTTGTAAGAGTTTTAGAGTTTGAATGTTTGAGAGTGTTTGAGAGTTTGAGAGTTTGATATTTTGAGAGTTTGTGAGTTTGATGATTTTCCCACACAGCAAAAATCCGGCCCCTTTATTTGTTAATGGTTTCTCTATTTATAGAGAAAAGGTTTGGGAGTTTGAACAAAATATTACTTTGGTTGAAACGTGAATATTTAAGTTATGTCAGATTTTCCATGATCCCAAGGTGAAGTACCAAAGTTGTTGGTTAAAAGGGGATGATTTCCATGACTTATGGTGGAGTATAATCAGAATTAAGCAAGGTACGGGCTTAAGACAAATTTTGTACTAGCAAGTTTACTTCATGGAAAAATCTTTTGGACAAAGGCTTAATTACATGGATAATAGCTTAATTCATGGTGTAAAAAATTAATTATGGAGTGAAACACAAGCATTGAGGTCTGCAAAGTAAGATCATGTAGCATGGCCTATGGATTTGATCAGTGTTCTTTCAAAATTTTGTATTCAACTTGTGTGCCAAAGGTTTTCTTTTGAAATGGATCAAAGCAGGTTGCTTCGAAGGGAGCAAAATGCCCAGACAAAGCTTATGGATTAAACTTGCATCGAAGGAGGCCTCATGCCCAAACGAAGGATGTAACCCAAACTTGCATAAAAGGTGGCCACATTCCCAAACGAAAGATATATGCAGGAGGCCAAAATGATGCCATCGAAGGATGTATGTAGAAGGTCTAAATGGTGCCATCGAAGGAGGTCCCTGCTTTGTGAATCCAAAAAAACATGTAAGAGGCCAATGGTGCCACTAAAGCTTGCATATAGGAGGCCTAAATGCCCAAACGAGGCTTGTATGCAGTGTTAGAACATAGTTTGATTCTACAACCCTTAGTTAGAGTTTTGATGATAACAAATACAAAGAATAAATAATAGATACAAAGAACAAATATGCACCATAAAAATTATGTTTTATGTATGCAGAAGTTCTGACCATATCAGCATCAGAAGATAAGCCATAAGAGCTACACACTGAAGCAATCAGAACATGCCTTGAAGATTGATGACCAAAACCTGTGCTTAATCAAAGTAAACTCTGATTCTGAACAAGAACATGATAATCCAAGTCATCAATGTTCTGAAGTGTCATCAGCAAGTAAGGAGATAAGATTTTGAAGTGTTACTGATCATTCAAGACAACATCAATTCCAACGGCTTCTTTCAGACAGGATCTTCTCCAAATGGAAAGCGTGTTAATGACATTAAACATGCTTGATGATCAAAGTTATTCCACTGCCTATATAAACAAAGTCAGCATTCAAAATCAATAACAATTTTGCTATATTACCACTCACGCATATTCAAAGCTGCAAGCAATATCATTTACATTTCCAAGCTATAATCCTATGTAATTTATTATAGTTGTGATAAACAGTTTTTGTTAGAAAAATAACAACACATATCTTGTATACTTGTATTGAAACCGTGTTCCTTGAGATTAACCGGACTGTGGTTGTACTCAAGAATACTTTAACAGTTGTTAAAGTAGCTTTTGTAATCTTGTTGAGATTAGTGAATTAAGACCTCGTTGGAGAGAGGAGAAATCACCTTGACGGGTGGACTGGAGTAGTTTGAGATCAAACGAACCAGGATAAAAATACTGTGTCATTGAGCTTTTAATTTAAAGTTTTCAATTCAACCCCCCTTCTTGTGTTTTTCACATCTTCATGCAGGAGGCCTAAATGGTGCCATCGAAGGATGTATGCAGGGGGTCTCTGCCTTGTGAATCGAAGGAAACCTTCAGAAGGACATTGCCTTCTGAATCAAAGGATGCTTTAAGAAGGTCATTGCCTTCTGAATCAAAAGAAACCAGTATGAAGCCACTACCTCCTGAATCAAAGGAAGCTTTCAGAAGGTCATTTCCTTCTAAATCGAAAGAAGCCAGTAGGAAATCACTACCTTCTGAATCTAAGGAAACCAAAAGTAGGCCCTTTCCTTCTGATTCAAAGGAAGTTGTTTCAAAGGGAAACAAAGCCTGGTCAAAGCTATCATGTAGGAGAGAGTTTATTCGAAGTTAAGCATGAATCGGAACAAGTTTTCTTTTCTTCAATTTTGTCAAAAAAATCAATTTTATCTGCTTTGCTCTTTCAATAGTTTCCTCTTTGACCTGATGCTTGGAAATCTAATATGATCCATGGAAATTACAGGGGGAATTAAAAAACCCAACTGTACTTGCATAAATTACAACTCTAGTTTTGGGTTCTCAATGTTGAAGAAAGTAACTTGAGCTGATCAAACTTTGTGCAATTTTATCCCAATAGAAATCTTGTGAGAAAATTCTTGAGAGATGAGAGGGAAAATTTTGGGGTACAACACCGTGCTTTGAAGAGATTACCTTTGAACATATCCCGAGGGAAGAAAATTAGTTGGCAGATGCCTTAACCACCATGTCACATATGTTTAAGGTCAATTGGGACAACAAAGCTCCTAGAATTACTATAGAAAGATTTGATGAACTGGTACACTGCTTTGAGGTTGACACTGATGGAGTAGCGGAGAAGCCTTAGTTTCACAAAGTAAAAAGGTTTCTTGAAGTGCAATGATACCCTCAGGGAGCTTCAATCAATGACAATAAATTCCTGCGGAGGTTCTCAACCAAGTTCTTCCAAAGCAATTGGATTTTGTACAAGCGCAACCATGATTCAACTTTGCTTCGTTGTGTGGACAAGAAAGAAGCGGAAAATATCATAGAGGATATGCATGAGGGCATCTTCAGAACTCATTCCAGTGGACACACTATGGCCAAGAAGATTCTAAGAGCAGGTTATTATTGGTCGACTATGGAAACTGATTGTCACCACCACGGGGACTTGCCATAAGTGCCAGATATATGCTGATAAGGTCCATGTGCCTCCAATACCTTTAAATGTCATGATTACTCCTTGGCCATTCACAACGTGGGGGACTAATATGATCGGAGAAATCAAGCCTACTGCCTCTAATGGGCATCATTTCATTCTTGTCACCATCGAATACTTCAAAAAGTGGGTTGAAGCAGCTTCATTTGTCTCAGTTACCAAGAACATTGTAGCCAGATTTATCAAACATAACCTCATCTATTGGTATGGTATCCCTGAGAGAATCATCACTGACAATGGTACCAACCTCAATAACGCCATGATCAATAAACTCTACATGCAGTTTAATATCAAGCATCATAACTCTTCTCCATACAGACCTGAGATGAATGGCACAGTGGGAGCTGCTAACAAGAACATAAATAAGATTGTGCAAAAGATGGTTGTGACCTATAAAGACTGGCATGAGATGCTACCCTTTGTTCTTCATGGCTATCGTACTTTGACATGAACATCAACTAGGGAAACCACATTCTCTCTAGTCTATGGCATGGAAGCTGACCCGCCTATCAAAGTTCAGATTCCTTCTCTAAGGATTATGAAAGAGGCAGACTTGGACGAAGACGAATGGATTCAGACTAGGTTGGATCAGTTGAAGTTGGTTTACGAAAAGAGGTTGGCGGCTATTTGTCATGGTCAGGTGTATCAAAAGCGTATGATCAAGGCATTCAACAATAAGATCATGCATCGAGTGTACCAGGATGGCGACTTGGTAATAAAGTACATCATTCTACCACAAGGCGATCCCAGGGGAAAATGGACTCCCACTTATAAAGGGCCAATTGTTGTCAAGAAAGTATTCTCGGGTGGTGCTATGATGCTAACCACTATGGACGACAAAGATTTCTCGCATCCTGTGAACGCAAACATAGTAAAAAAATACTATGCATAAAAACAAACCGCTAGGTTGACATACCTAGGCAAAATAAGGGCATCCCGGTGAACCAAAAGGGTTCGGGTAAAAATAAGGGATATATACAAAAGATTATACACCCGGCAAGTCGAAAACCTGAAAAGATGGCTTAGGCAAAAAAGGGTATCCTGGTGGACTGAAAACCCGAAAGGGTGGTCCAGGAAAAAATTAGGGGTTAAAAGCGTACGACTATGTCTCGTTGGATCACTTTCCTGCAAGCTTTATTACCAAAGTCCAAAGTTCAAATGGTTCAATCAACTTCTTCCGATGGCAAGGCACGAGATTTCCGAAGACATAAGGGCAATAAAAGAGTTTGGAACCCAATGATATCACTTCCACATGGTTATATATATTTGTTCACTTTGTACTCTTTTCATTTCACGACGACTTCCTCTTACTAGGATTTCCGTCTCTTTGTACAAAATTGCCTGTTTATAGGCAAATTATCAATACAAATACACAAACTTTTTTTCTTCTGTTTTGCTTGCAAAAACGTCCAATGACTAAATCGAATGAACATATGCATATGAACATGATTAAATGTTAAACAAATATACGCATAAGAACAGGAATAAGCATTTACTCTATTCTAGGAGTTGGGATGACACTGAAGTTGTCCATAAAACCCCATAGAGCCACTTTTTCTGAAATTATCCCCATAGAATAATCTTCACATATTCATCTCCAATAAAGATACACTCCCCACCACTTCCCCGACAGATTGCTTTAGCATATCAAAGAAGACAATCAGTACATCTCTTGGAAATTATCTTCCCCAACTGAGTTTGGTCCTCCAAAACTGAAAAAGAAACCTTGCAGAGTTCTTCTCTTTAACAAGATTCAATTTCCCCAGGAGAGTTTGCTTCCTCAACAAAATATTCTCTAACAACAGAGTTTATTTCCCCAACAACCTACAAATTCCTCAGCTCGAGTCTATTCCTCAGACTACTACAAATAATTGACAAAATTCCTCTTCCCAATAAAATTGCTACTATCCCCAGAAAGTTGCTGCAAAACCTGGAATCCGACCAGATACCAGTTAGCTTTATCCTCCCCAGACAAGTCGGAAGTTTAACCATCTATTTTATCCCCAGTCAAGGTATATAAGAATTAAACTCACCAGTAGAGCAAATAACAACTGATGTTTCTAAACTCTATTTCCCCAAGCAGAAATCAACATCCCCAACGTAGTTTTCTCAAACAAGTAAGCAGGAATTCCCGGCGGAAGCATTCTAGACAAGATTAAAGATACATATACTCTTCATCCCCAACATTAGTGAAGGATTTATTTTCCCAGAAAAAGATACTACGCGGGTTTACATATACACTTCGATACATTCCATATTAATACATCATAGCATATATAGCACAATCTCATTTATTTTGAGAACATACATTTTATACATCATGACATTACAT
The DNA here is from genome assembly GCA_948472305.1 of Vicia faba. NCBI lineage: Eukaryota > Viridiplantae > Streptophyta > Magnoliopsida > Fabales > Fabaceae > Vicia > Vicia faba. Next base: position 629,922,134 of record OX451740.1, read on the forward strand.
ACAGTTAACTCTTTTCCTGTTTAGGAAAGATCAATCAATGAACGAAGGACCTCTTATGGTTTATATTTATTTCTTCCAGTTAAAAAAAGGTGAACAAAAGACCTCTTCTGGTATAGATTTATTTCTTCCAGTTAAAAATAGGCGAACGAAAGTCCTCTTCTGGTTTAGATTTATTTCTTCCAGTTAAAAATAGGCGAAAGACATCTACTGCCTTAGATTAAATCGACCAAATATTTATTCTGATACTTCTCTCAGTAGTCCTTTTCTTGCTCAGATTAAATCAACCAAATATTTATTCAGATACTTCTCTCAGTTAAAGATTTAAAGACATCTGCTGGGTCAGATTAAATCAGCCAAAGATTTATTCTGATACTTCTTCCAATTGAAGTCAAAATTAGACTTAGTCTAAATTCTATCAACATGTTATTTTGGATGGCATCTGTAATCCCATCTCTGACAACTCTCCATCATCTCTCCAAATGGCACCTTTAAGCCCATTTCCGATATAATCAACCAACGACATTACTTTGTGCACCAGCGAGTGCAAATTTCTTGGCACTCTAGTGTTCAATCATCTTCCACCTTCAAGTCACGAATGACGAACATGCCAATCTAACTCTTCAGGATTAATAAGAATTAACAGCGGAAGTTGTTGTACCCCAAAATTTCCCTCTCTTTTCTCAAGACATTTCTCACAAAAGATCTCAAATGCTCAAAGATTCTCAAGACTTGATCAGACAAGCTCACCTCCTAAGCACTGAGGCCACAAATTAGGGTTTTGGTTTTCACGAGGAAATTTGGACTTCTAATGCCTCAATTAACTTTCATGGTTCATCATGGACCTACAAGAATGCTCATGCCAAATTTCAAGTCTTACATCTCAAAATTGCTAAGTCAATTGCTCAGATGACTGAAAATCAGCTGTATTGGGTAAAAAGTCAATTATGGTCAACCTACAGTCAAACTTCAATATTTTGGGCCAACATCAACATTTTGAAGTCATATTCATCAATTGATCAAGGGTTGATCATAATTCCTCAAGAAAAGAATCCAAATCATCAAAGGGGCAAAATTGTCAAAATTAAGATTTTGACTGAGAATGACTGATCATTGACTTTTGACCTAATACATGACTTAATGGCATGAAATATGATCTTAAGGATTTAAACACAATTTCTTGACCTATTTTCATGGCTCAAATCATTTCTCAAGATCAAATGATTGATAGTTGAAATTTGATCAACTGATGAAAAGTCAACTGATACACAAAAAGTCAAACTTTGACTTTTTGATCAGCACCGAATTTTAAAGAGCAAGTTTCATCAAAACATTCAAAAATGTCAAACTTGATCAAGACAAGTCCACAAAAAGTCAAAATTTCCAAGACTTAACCTTGATAATTTCACTACTTCATGACAATTTTTCACCAAGATTCAGGATGATTCAAAGAAAACTTTCAACATTAAAGTTGTAGACAATGAGCAAGCCCTCAAAACCCCTTTACTCTCAAAAAACCATAATTGTCCAAAAAACCTCCATTTTTTAGCTTTGAAGTCCAAATCTTTGAATCTCTCAAACCTTGCAAGTTTTTCCCAAACAAATCATCCAAATACTTCACATACATCATATATAAGTTATTCAAACACAAGAACAAATTCAGTAACATCATCATCACCATCTTCCAAACTCAAAAACAGTACCTTGGAACTTGACTTGGTTGGAGTGATTCAGCAACTTTCAGCATAAAGTGAGGATTGGCATAACTTCAAGAAGGTCCAAGGGAGCTTAATCAATCATAACATTGCACCTAGAACAGCTAGAAGAGGCTTTAGACTTTTCTCCAAGAGAGGTAACTTTCCTCAAACTTTGATATCTTTCTTCATACATCATTTGTTTTCGTGTTCAAAAGAATAAAATAGGAAAAATGGAGGCATAAGAGTGCAAATATCCAAAATTCAAAGAAAATTCTTCAGGAGCCCTGATGCGGGTGGCCGTGTCACCTGGCATGGTCCGTGTCAGGGAGAAAATATGCAAAAAAGGGCAGGGCAGATGCTGACACGGGTGCCCGTGTCACGCGACAAGGCCTGGTCAACTTAACTAGGATTGAAAACTTGGTAAAAAGGAAGGACAAAGGCTGACATGGGTGCTCGTGTCACATGACACGGCCCGTGTCACATGACACGGCCCGTGTCACATGACACGACCCGTGTCAATTCAGCTGGGACCAGAAAAACGCGCAAGGCCAGGAAAAGATTCTGACATGGGTGCTCGTGTCTGGTGACACGGCCCGTGTCAGCCTTGGCGTAGAAATCCTAATTTTGAGATTTTTGCTATAATTTTGGGTCATTAAGAGTACATTGGACATTTCACATTGCTGGGAATTGACATTAGCATCCATATTATTTTATAAACAATTAAAAACCATTAGACTTAAGTTTTATTTTAACTTCCCTTAATTTCAATTAACTTATTTTTCTTTTTAGGTTTTGTTTAAAATAATTAGCTAATTTTTTTTAGTTAAAACTAATTAGCTTTCTTAAGTTAATGATCAAACTTTGTTTTCTATAAAAAAACCCTAAAGAAACCTAAAAAAACAACTTCTTTCTTCCTCTGTACATTTTGTACATTCAATTATTATTCATATTCAATGGTTTGTAATAGTAATTAGGGCTTTATATCTTTTCTTCCCCCTATTCACAAAATTGTACCCTCATTCCCAAAGCATTGTAATAGCGTAGGACGTTTAAATTTCATAGTTTATCGCTTTCCTTATTATTGCTAGTAATTAGGGTTTGCATGACAAGAATAAAAATCAAACATTAGATAACCCTAATATAAGATAAAATAATTGAATCAAACACACTTTGCACACATGTACCTCTAGGGTAACCATACTTGTCGCCTCGGATAAAAACAGTCATGTCCCTCGAACGTAGAATGTTTTAGCAAAGACCCACGATTTAAAAGATCGTAGACCCTCGATGACCCTTCGATGTTTCCTTTGGTAAAAGATCTTAGTCCCTTACGACAATTGCTAAAACATCTTACAAGTTACCTTCTATAAATGTACGATGACCCACACATGTCCCTCACATCTAATGATATGGATTCTTACCAAACAATGGTAGACAAGCACTATCTAAAGAAGGAGGAAAAGAACAAAGACTTTCTTTTGAGTAGGTAGAACACTCGTAGCTGCTTCCTCACAAACAAACATCTTTCAACACACCAACACTTTCTTGAAATATTTTCAAAGTCAACACTTTGTATGCATTCTTATAGAGACGAGAATTATTACAAAGTTTGCCCAACAACGACACTTTTCAAAATAGTTTCAAACATACACATTCACAAAATCAGTTCAAAAGTGAGCTCGCAACTAAGAGCCCGTAGATAAGTATGGATGAAAAGGGTTCTAACACCTTCCCTTTTCATAACCTACCCCCCGAACTCAAGAAAATTCTCAAAAGGTATTTTATGTTCTTTTCACCCTTTCATTTATTGGATAAAAAAAAATTTGGTGGCGACTCTTGCTATCCGCAACAATTGCGATAAAATGCAAAACAACCAAGTCAGTTCTCCCACCGTATCACAGTCACCCTAGAGGTGCGTGTGTGAAAAGTGTTTTGACGTTTCAATTATTTATTTTGAGATTAAGTTTTCTAGCATTTGTTTTTATGTCTTGCCATGCACGCCTAATTAATCTAGCAGTTAAATATATACAAGTGCAGAAAATAAAGATGCGGGAAATAAATTACGCTATTACATCGCTTCGGGGATGGGGAGTACAAACCATAAACGGGGGGAAAAGTAAATAAACCCTAAATTTAACTATTACATTCCTTCGACAGTTACAAAATTATATAAATGCGGAAAATAAACAAATGCGTGGAGATGGAAAAGGGAAAGATGTGAATAACCCAAAAATTCTAAGTACTTAAAAATATTTTTGGTGTTTTTTGTTTAGAAAAAAAATTGAAGTATAAAACCTAGTTCTAGTTAATTTTTAATTAATAAAATAAAATCAAAGTGATTAAATTAAATTAATTTTTATTTATCAAAAATTAAATTAATTAATTAAAACCTAAATCTAAATTTTTTTATGATTCTATTATTTTTTGATTTTAATAAAATTAATTAAAAAAGCAAACAATTTAATTAAAACAAGAAAAAGAACTTAAATGGGCCTGCGCTGTAAAAGAAAATTGGGGGGGGGGGGTGAGAAGAAGCAAAAATTTCAGGCCCAGTAACAAACCCAGAAGGCTTGCGCTGGATCTGATGCAGGGGGTCTTTGATGGTCCATGGTAGGAACGCGCGTTTGAGGCCTTCAGATCTTACTTGATGAGATCTGATGGTGATGGTTGGAGTTGAACCATGCGCGTGTTGGGATTTCCTGCACTAGATCTGTGAATGAAAACATGAAAAATAAAAACGTCTCACGCCTGGATCGAACCCGGGATCAGGCGTATGAGAGACTTAAGTGCAAGTGTGCTGCCACTGGGGTGGCCTGTACATCTGGTACATTAATGAAACACAACGAATATAATTTAAATTAAATGCTAATGTCAGCAAGCCAAAATACACGCGCGCAGAGGTAGCCCCTCTAGATTTGAATGAACCAACCATAATGCTCTAAAATGCCACGCAGTTAGTCAACGATTCAAACCACCATGAATGGTGTTTTCCACCTTCTTCTCCAGTGAGAAGAAATTTGAAAACATGCGAGAAATGCAAAATCAAAACACACAAGGTACCCTACTCCCCTTAAAATTTTGCCCTGAATCCAAATTTGGGGTCCGTTTGGGCTAAAAGTCCTTGTAACATGAAATCTGAAGCTTAAGAAGCATATTGCCCTAAATATGGCGTGATGTTATTTCTGCATCCATACTTACATGTAAAACATTATAAAAAATCAGAAAATGCATATGAATGAAACAAGCACGTTTATAAGGATTTAAACCGTGATAATCTTGAGAAAACAAAACCTACCAAATTACCAATCAGAGTTGATGTGAGGGAAGCTTATGGGGTTAATTCATGAAGGATAGTGATTGGTACTAACTCCTAGTAACCTCGGGAAGACGATGGAAGGCTTAAACTTTTGAAATTTTGGATAATTTTAGAGGTTTGCTTAGATAGTGATTTCGTGTCCTTCTTGGTTTGGCTTGCTTACATTATATAGAGGAATGAATTGTCTCAACAAATATGGCATGAATCAAATCATTAAGCCAAGTTTTAAAACAAGAATCACACGTTTGAAAACTTGCCATTTTTAATGAATCTTGCCTCTCTTAGACCTCACACGAATTTGGTATGTTGTTTACAGGTTATCATGAGTTGTATGGGCCCTAAGAAACCAATCCATGCGCATGGCCCATTTGTTTTCTATTTCATTTATTTATTTTGAATTTATTTGAATAAAAACAAAATAAACATAAAATAAAATAATAATAAAATATAGGGCAAGGTGTGAGTGAACTTAGGAGTCTCTCACAAGGTCGTGAATATGTTTAAAGCTCAAAAAGTTAGGCCATAAGTCCAAAACTTCAAGTTTGCATGTTTTGCAATACATGCATCTCCTCAAAATTTCCCAACTTGTGCAACTCATAACTTGCTTATTTTCATCTTTTGAAGGTGATCTTGGACTTTTTTAAAAGCTCAAGATGTACTCTACAATTTCTCTTTTGATCATTTTTGCATTTGGAGACTTTATCTTGATGTAAGTTTCCTTGACAAAAAGTGTCTTTTGTTGACTTTTAAAAATGACCTGTAATGTATTAGCTCATATCTTTCAAATGAAACATTTTTTGGACTCGTGCATAAATACAAAGTTGTAAAGAATTGAATTTCCTTCAAAATAGGATTTGGTTGGGGAAAAGTGGATGAAGCATGTGAAAGTTATGCTTGGTCAAAGTTCAATTGACTTCTCCTAAGGAAACCCTAATTTGGCAATCCTTGACTTTTGATGATTTGAGGGCTTTCCTTGAGGAGACATGATCAACCCTTGATCAAATGATGAATATGACTTCAAAATGTTGATGTTGACCAAAAATCTTGAAGTTTGATTGTATGTTGACAATAGTTGACTTTTTACCCAATACAGATGCTTTTCAATCATTTGAGCCATTGACTGAGCAAACTTGTGATGCAAGACTTGAAACTTGACATGAAACTTATTAGAGACCTATGGAGAACCATGGAAATAACTTGAGACCTTTGCAATCCAAATTTCCTTTAGAAACTCAAAACCCTAATTGTAGACCTTTGTCTTAGGAGGAGAATCTTGACTGATCAACCCTTGAGATTCTTGAGTATTTGAGAACCCTTGAAAGCATGTCTTGAGAAAGTGGGAGGGAAAATTTTGGGGTACAACATAACTCAAGTCTATTCAGCTGAGACACTATTCTCATGCTAATGTGACCCAAGAGTCTATGCCGCACCCACTGATCTTCGTTAAAAGACATTAACTATTTAACATTTTAATTTTTAAGATCATAAAGCTTTATTTTATAAATGGCGTTCTTCCTCTTTCCAGTGAATAAATTATGCCATACTTTTGAATCACAACTTTACATGATTTCTGATTGAAAGTAATGTCATAACCATTATCTCTTAATTGGCTTATGGATAATAGATTATGCATTAGACCCTCAACATAAAGTACATTAAAAATAGAAGGAAGAGACGTGTTACCACTTGTTCCTGAGCCTTTTATCCCTCCTTTCTGATTTCCACTGAAGCCTACGTACCCTGCATCTTTGAGTTTTGGGTCTTGGAACATGTGCTTACTTCCCGTCATGTGACACGAGCACCCAGAATCCAGATACCATGACTGGTGTTTCATTTCTGCTGCATAGGATGTCTCTTCAGAATCAGACTTTGATTTTTACTTGCTTCCTCCTTTCATAGTAGCCATAAATGATACTTTGGAGAGATCTTCTTTTAATTCTAATCCTTGAGACTTGTTTTGCCTTTTCTTCCAGAGTTGGTTGAATCTTATGGACAGGAGTAACAATTCTTCTTCATCGTCAGAACCTTCATCTTCAGAATCTTCTATCTTTTTATGTTTTGACGCCTTATTCTTTTCTGACTTGAATATTTCTGTTTTGGACCTTAGAGCAATAGTTTTTCCTTTTTTCCAAGGCTCATCTTATTCTAGCTCCATCTCATGACTTCGAAGTGAACTAATTAACTCTTAAAGAGTTATACTGTTCAAATCCTTAGAGAGCTTCAAAGCAGTAACCATAAGTCACCATATTTTGGAAAGACTTCTAATGATCTTCTTAACATGATCAGTTATGGAGTAACCTTTGTCAATAACTTTAAGTCATGCTACCAAGGTTTGGAATCTTGAGAACATAGATTTAATTGTTTCTTCATCTTCCATTCTTATGGCTTTGTATTTCTGAATTAAGGCCAACACCTTAGTTTCTTTGACTGATGCATTTCCTTCGTGTGTCATTCTGAGTGAATCAAGAATATCCTTTGTTGTTTCTCTGCTTGTAATTTTTTTATATTCATTGTACGAGATTGTGCTGAGAAGGATAGTTTTGGCTTTGTGATGATTCTTGAAGTTGCTGTTCTGATCTTCATTCATTACATTCATGGGAATAGGAGTATGAGTTGCATTGACATGTTCTTGATAACCATTTGTAATCATTTCCCAAAGATCAATATTATAGCCCAAAAAGAAACTTTCTACTTTGTCTCTCCAATAATTTAATTTCTCTCCATCAAACATATGAGGTTTAGCATTGTATCTATCATTATCGTTTGTGTTAGAAGCAACCATTTAAAAAGGTTTTTCTCACACTGGGCCTCTCTACACATCTAAGTGTTTGATTAGAAAATCAATAACAGAGTTGGAGCTTTAATACCAATTGAAGGTGGAGAAAAATAAAAGAAAGGGGGGTTTGAATTGGGTTTTAAAACTTTTTTGTTTAGAATTTATTTTAACAAATGATCAGAATTAGAAACAATGATGGGATTAGAAATGACAAACAGAAATAGATATAAAAAGACGCTTCTGGTTTATCCAGGTTCACCCCTAAGAGATTTAACAATCACTGACTCCTTAAGGCTTCTGACCTACTTGGTCATATGAAGCAGATTTCTTTATGCCTTAGAAAAGGACTTTCTCAACTATCCCTTGAATAATTTTGTTTACAAGTTTGCTTCTTACAAGCAGATTACACAGAAGTTTAGGTATAAATTGTTTAACATAAATATGAGCAACAACTCTTGTGTTCAAACAATTTACAAAATAACACAATAATGAGCAACAAATATTGTGTTCTAATGAATAGTAATATCAATACTATATGAGTAACAACTCTAGTGTTTTGGAAAATAGTAGCAACAACACAATATGAGCAACAACTCTTGTGTTCTAGCAAATTATAATATCAACACAGTAACAACCAATAACTCTTGTGTTTTGACCTTTTCTTTTCTTTTCTTTTTCGTTTTCTTTTTCTTTTCTTTTTCTTTGTTTTTTCTTTTCTTTTGATTTTGACAGCGTTACTATTCTTGTTCTCTAATATTGTGTATTTTCAAATGAAATAGTTAATCTTTTATATATGCGTTTGAAGAAGTAGACCGTTGTAGTAGTACACATGTCACTTTCATCTAGCCAACTCCCATAACGGTGGGAATTTATCACGGGAGATAAATAATACACAATACATCCATTTAAGTGGAATATGTAATTGTACTTTTGTACTAAATCTCCTTGCGCTTGTTTCTAATGATATTGTCTTATGATGAATATGACTTCTGATGAAGTAGATTGGCTTGAGAATATTTCATCTTGATCTTGTCTTCTGATTGACTATATGATCTGTAGAAGTGATGAGTCCAAAAGATCTAACATTTCTTTGATCAGTCTTCTGATGGAATACTTCTTATGAAAAGCTATGTGCGTATATTCCACGAAGTTTCTGAGACTTCAGAATTTTGTCTTCAGAATTACGAGCAACAACTCTTATGATGAACAAATCTTGACTTCTAAATCTGAAGTATAAGCTTTCCTTTGATGTGTTCAGAACCTTGACTTTGTCTTTAGAGTTACGAGCAACAACTCCTCTGATGAATAAATCTTGACTTCTGATCTTTGACGTGAAAGTTTATTTCTATGTTATCTTGTTTTCTGATCTTGGAGCAACAACTCTAACATAATTTATTTCTTCTTTAATACTTGTGACTTCTAAAGCAGTAGCTTATTTGATAAGTACACAGAAAATCCTCTTCTTGGCGAACATTTATCACTCTTCATAACTATTGATGTTACTTCAGAATTGGATGCAATAGTCTTATGATGCTTGCTTTTGATGATTCTTCTGATAAACCTTGAATCAATTAAAACTTCTAATCTACACACTCAAGAAACTATTAGAAAAAAATTGTTTACATATAAAATATATGTATTATTATCGTCAAAATCCAGAGATTTAACACATATCCAAATCTTGTTCAAACAAAAAATTGTGTGCCTTTGTCTACAACTAACGCCAAGTATATTTTTGCAGGAATTAGTTGATCTCAATTGATTTGGATGAAACAAATGCTATAGGAATATAATGTCAAGCCGAATGTCATAACTTTATACTGTGACAATATGAGTGCTATCAACATATCTAAGAATCCCATCCAACATAGCAGGATAAAGCATATAAATATTTGTAATCATTTTATTATGAATCTTGTTGAGGACAAAATTGTATCTCTTGAGCATGTGTCCACTTAGAAGCAACTGAGAGACATATTTACTAAGGCATTGGATGAAAATCGGTTTAATAAATTAATGATTGAATTGGGAATTTTCATTTTTGAGGAATTATAGCAATTACAGGTGTGAAGGAATGCAACAGACACTATCTATTCCCTTCAGTTAATGGTGTATGAAAATTCTAGTGAATCTAGTTTGAAGGGTGTTGTTCATGACACTAGTGATAAGAATATTGGTGTGTTAATATTCAAAATCTTGAATGGTGAACTCAAGTCTGATATAATTTGTGCACATTGTGAGCTGCTGGTCTGTGACATGATAATCTCGTCAAAATTATGGCTAAAAAGGGGGAGAAGTGGTTATAATGGTTATGATGAGTATTGTATGATGTGTTAGCTTGATAGTTTTGGTAGTCTGATTGTTTCGATGCTCTGTTTTATTGGTTTCCATCTTTAGGGGGAGTGTGAGCCTTATGTGTTTATTCCTGAGCACATGTTCAAGGGGAGCTATGTGTTTTATTTTATGTGATGAAATGTGTTTATGCTTGATCATCTGTTCAAGGGGAGTTGCGTGTTTTGTTTTATGTGATGCCATTTCCTTTGTTTTATGTATGGCTGATGGTTGGTTCTGGTGCAATCCCGACTGGTGTCTTGACATCATATCTGACATCCTGAATGTGTTGAATGTCCAAGTATAAGAGTTTATTTCTCTTTGTTGTTGTGAGTTATGAGGCTAGGACTTATCCATTTATGCATGTATGCCTCTGACATAAACGGGTGCATTTCTTGTTTCTCTTGTGATTTTGTGTTTTGGTTAATGATGTGCTTTTAAGGTATTTGTTTGAATTTTGTACATCTTGCTTTATATGTTTGTGGTATTGTTTTTTAGATGTATTTTGCAAAGGTTATTTTATCCAAAATTTTCCAAAGGAGGAGATTGTTAGGCTTTGCTATGTTGGATGAGTTTTTTTAAAACAAGTATTCAGCAAGATGTTGGACAAAATGTCATGACATGTTGGTACGAAATCATAAATCAAGTTTTGTTTTACATTTGTAAAGATTTGTATATTGCGCAAGATCTCTGGAGATTTGATTTACATTTCATATGGACCAAGCTGCACATCTGAAGATTTAATTTTCTGAAGATTTGTTTCAAGTGAAATATCTGATCTGATTTGATTTGTTTCTCAAGATTGGAAGTTGTGACATTTAGGGAAAAATTATATTTTGCACTAGAATATTCTGCTGAAGATTTGATTTGATTTGCATATTGTTTTAGTCAGATTCAATCTTCAAGCCCAAGTTGTTTCTCTGGCTATAAAAAGAAAGACTTTAAACCTAAAGAAGGCAGAAGAAGCAAGTGTGAGAATATCCATTAGGGTTTAGTTTGTTCTTTATTATTTGTGAGCCACTCTTATATCTCTTTGATGCTTGAGTTAGACTGGGTTTTGAGTTGTAACTCTGAATCACTCATAAGATTTTAAGTAAGAGTGGATTTTGTTTCATTTAAAGTATGTATTCTTTTTGTTGTTAATGTTGTCATCATTGTTGTGTGATTGAAGAGAAGTGAGAGGGGTGTCATATCTAGGAGTGTCTTAGATAGAAATTACATGGGTAGTGATTAGGTGCGAAGTTTATAAAACTAGAGGCTGTTTAGAACTTCAAACTAATACTGCTATAAAGGATTTCCTTCTTGGCTTGGAGGCCCCTAGAAGTAGGTTATGTTGCACCGAATTAGGTTACCATTGATCTGTGTTATTTACTTTCTGGAAATTACTTTGAATTTTTTATTGTTTTATCTGTTCTTACGATGTCTTAACATTGCGCTCGACATTGAATTTTTCCATCCTGGTGTCGTGAGATTATGTACGACATCTGTCGTGTTGTGCCAGAATTTCAGTAGAGCCCAGGGTCGTCCACCTTGATTCAGGCTAAGCCTCGGGGTCAGGGAAGAGGATCCTACTCTTTCCCAGGGAATGATCATTTGTGATACGGAGTGTTGTACAAAGATACATTTGTATCACACGGGCCTCGCCAACACCAAGCCGCGCCTCAGAAAACACAAGCATAATGCTAAAGGCAGCACGCAAACATATACGCTACCACATCAAATGCTAAATACAATGAGTAAACATGGAAACAAAATATGATGGCTGACATCATCTATTACGCCCAATTGTAAATCACAAAGCATAAAATCCCGAAGAATACATCTGTCACTTCGTGGAAACAAAAATGTTCTTTTTTTTCCTTCGTAAAGGCATGCAACACCTCACAGCTAGTGTGGAGCAGACTCAAGACAACCTTGATGAACACTGGAGATGCCACAGAGATAGGAAAAATTTGCATCGTATATATATATATTAATTAAGCCATGGAATTACATCAATTCCCAAACAACTAGATGTGCAACATAACAACAATAATAAAATGGAGCTAAGTGCAAAGCTTTGAGCTAAATAATATACAAATCTTTTAGGTAATATTAATAACTAGTACACCCAAGGCACAAAGCCTAGGAAATATTACAAAAAACAAAATAATACAGAGGAAAAAGGAAGAAGCCAAGCCGAAGTACCAAGATTACCCTCCTGAGTCACCTCAGAAGCTGCCTGAAATGGGTTAAGCCCGTCGGTTAAAATTATGGTAGTAGGGAAGAACTTCCTCGTCTGCTCCATGATTTGGTAAAAAACCCCAAACATGATCTGCATAGTCTACTGAAAGGAGTCACAGAGCAAATGAATTAGACTGGAAACTTCATCTTTAAGGGTTTTCAGGGCCTTTCCATGATCCTCGGCTTCCTAAATAAGAGTTTTCCGATGTTCTACCACTTGACAAGTCTTATCCTCAAAAGCATCAGAGGCATCCTGATATCCCTTCTCTGCCACTTTGAGGGAATCCTATAACTTAGTTACCCGAGAAACCAGAATAGAAGGGGAGCCATAAATGTTTGCCTCCTCTTGAAAAGAGTTAGCAACCTTGATCTTCCCCTGTGGTGCATCAAGTTCCTCCTTGAGAGTAGAACACATTTGTTATATAACTTTACACTTCCTTTTCAAGTGTCCATTTCCTTGGTTAGATAACCTGGAACTAAGATGTCTCCCATGCCAGCAGAAACAAGTGAAAATATAGAAATAGCCTAAAACATATTAGGATTAAACTCAGAGACAGGTTCCATCTTCTCCCCCTTAGGGAGATTTTGAAAGAAGGGTAAATCTGACATCGAGACAGTAGTTGAAGCCTCCTCAAGAAAGCGAGCAAGATGGGAAGAGAAGACATCTTACATTCTCATGAAGGGAGTTACCTCCCATGAAGAACCATCCCCAATAACATGAGTTTGTTTTGAATAACCCTATTCCTAGAGGGAACATTGTTCTTCATACCATGCCCTCTTTGTTGAAGTCGGGGGTAGTGATGACTCCTCCACAATCAAAGTAGCTGCAATATCTACAAGTTGACCAACCTCAGGCACGAAAGTAGAAGTCATAGTAGCCAAAATTAGAGCAGGAGTCTGAGAAGAAGTAGTGGTTTCAATATGATAAACCACAACCTGAATACCTTAAGCACTTGTAAGGTCATAGATCATATTAAACTTGTCCATATTATAAGAAGAATATAATCATACATTTTAAAAAACCCATGATGACTCCATTCTTACCAAATATGTTTTTTCTTTCCCCTTGATTGACAACACTTACAATGGCATAAGCATCAATTTGCCTTTTCCTCGCCTTGGTAAGGGGAACCTCATTAGGACCATACCCTTTATCATAAACAAGCCCCTAATACCAATAATTCAAGTCTTCCTTCATTTCCGCGTCATTAGGTGAAAGAGGACCCGGTCTGGTGCGATAGGAATAGACGTCCCGATTAAACTGAAGAGAAGACCAATACTTTAGAAAGGAACCCTGACACAAGCAAGGAGAATCAACATGAAGGTAGAAATAAAGCAATATGGGTCGTTGGCATGAGGGTCTTTACCAATATGTCATGGTTACTCTCATCCATTTGATATCTTATAACCTGGATATAATTATTGGTTAAGAGTGGCATAACTAGAGGAAATATCCCAACCCTCACGGAAGTTTTCTCATTTGACCAAGGTTATTTGTAGTGGACCCTAATGCTAAATAGGGGTTGATATGGCCATCAAATTATATGCAAATATCAATGCACTATGGTGTACGCTTTCCATCATCGCAGTTGGCATGCCATATGGTTGTTCCATTCTATTCTGAGGCATCAAAAAAATTAAAGGGAAATAAGGCCCTTGATCTCCTATATTCTACGTAACTCTAGGAGAGGTTAGCATACTCGACACTTGTGGTGGCGAAACCATCACTTTTAGTGATACTATCGATGTCACTATCTAGCTTATGACAGTAGGGTTTTCTCTAACAAAAGTAGAAGTCCATGAAGTGCCAACGGTCGACCCAAATGGTTGTCTGTGGTACGGTGAGAGAACTGATTTGAAGGTTTTGCGTTTGATTGCAAATGTTGCGGTTAGCAAGAGTCACCACCGACTTTTCTTTTATCCAAAAGGAAAGGTGAAAAAGCACAGGAAAGACCTTTGAGGTTTCTTTAGTTCGGGGGCTAGATTATGAAAAGGAAAGGTATTAGCACCCTTTTCATCCATGGTTTTCCATGGGCTCTTAGCTACTCGCTAGATCACTTGCTTTTGTTTGAAATTGTGCTTAGTGTGGTTTTTGAAAGTATTTTGTAAAGAGGTCATTCTTTAGGCAATCTTTGAAATGATTCTCGTTCGTAAGAATGTATACAAAGATGTTGGTCTTTTGAAAATGTTTTCAATTTTGTAAGATGTTTGAAAGTGTATGTGATTGTTTTGAAAATAGCAAGGATGTTTGTTTTGAAATGGAGCAAGTAATTAGGAGCATTCTACCTACTCAAAAGTCTTTCTTGTACATTTCCTTTTCCTTTGAAATTGTTATCTTACCATTAATTTGGTAAGTAACCCTATCTTTGGATGTAAACGGGACGAGCGTGGGTCATCGTATAACCATGATTAGCAATGTTGCAAGGCATCTTAGCATTCTCTTTTAGGGACTAAGATCATTTGTAAGACAACTTAGATAGCATCATCAAGGGACTATGATCTTGTATTCGTTTGTTTTTACTAAGATACCTCACATGCGTAATATGACCATTTTGTAAGACAACCAAGTGGATTTCACCATAGGGGTGCTTGTGTGCAAGTGTATTGTTTTCATGCTTGTTTTTGTCTTGAATTAGGGTTTTCTATTTGATTGATTTTATTCTTTCCATACAAAAACCTAATTACTAGCATGTGAATATGATGCATTTAAATTGCTGAAGATAAAAATACTAAGCTATTACATGATTTGTGGGAATGGGGTGTACAAAGTATAAATGGGGATTGCAAGAAATTAAACCCTAATTAATCTATTACAACCATATTGAATTGAATAAATAAATATACAAAATATGAAAAGGAATAATGTATAAAGTAATGAATAAAAAAAAAGAATAGATTTTATTTGGTTTTGTCCTTGTTAAAAAAAGTTTTTATTTCTTAACCTAATGAACTAAAAAAAATGCTTAATAAAAAAAACTAATTTAATTTAAAAGAGAAAATATTTTTAAGTTTTATGAAGAAGATTTTAACATTAAACTAAATAGTATGAAAATTAATTAAATTAGGAAAAGTATAAATTCTATGTTTATTTTAAAAAAATAAAATAAACATAAATCTATTTAATTAAAAAAAGTTAAGTTTGTAACAAAAATATTTTTGATGTTTTAGTCTAGAAAATAAAATAAATGTATATAGTATAAATAAAAATATCTTTTTTTTGTCAATAAAATAAATATTAATATTAATATTAATAAATAAAAAGAAAAAGAAAAAAAAATAAATAAAAAGTCAGGGGGATTCATTAGTAAACAAAAGAGTATTCATGAGCAAAAATAAACTAAGCCCAATGAAGAGTCCAAATGCTGTCAAAAAAGAACAAAAAAAAGAGTCAGAAAATGTAAAAATAACAAAATGGTCACGCTGGGGCTTGAACCCAGGACCATGGGGTGAACAAGCGCGCGCTTTACCACTGGGGTGGCTATACATCTGTGGACTTGTATGAAATGGTAAATACATAACACAAAACACGTCCTGACTGTACTTCATCTTCAACCTCCAGCCAAAGAATCTGTAACTTGCTCATTTCTCAACCATTTGCAAAAATGTAAATATGAAAATTGCTTCATTTTGTCACATGAATCCAACCATATAAATATCATAAACTATAAATCAAAGATGAATGATAATTTTTAAAAGTACCAAATTCTGACCTAAATATTTCAGAAAGTTCAAACTCAAAATTCTCCTAGCTCAATCAAAATAAATGATGTCTACATTTTATCTTCACAAATGCAAGCCTAACAATGCCTAAGTAATGAGATAGAAGTTCAAGAAAAATACCTCAAAACTGGAAATTGTGAAATGGATTTGAGCTTGTTTCAGGAAATGCTGATGATCAGGTTAGCATCCTTGGACCTCTAGGAAGCTAATGCAATGGCTGGCTTGAGCTGAGGGTGGCTGGAATGGTCTGGAGAAGTCCAACTGTGATGCTCTATTTTTCGTTATGGAAGAAAGGGAAAATAGTGTTACAGAAGTGAAACAGGTACAAGGATGAGTTACCCTTGATGCAAGGAAGCTTTAGAAACTAAAAGGCCAAGAAACGCACGAGGGAAATGTGAGTTTGAGGTTCAAGGTCAGAAACTATGCAACAATGAAGTTTTTGGGCAATATATGATTTGAGAGAGTTTTGGTGTATTTCGGGGTGCTCAAGCTCGTCCTCTAGTTCACAAATAGTGCCTCAATTTATAAGCAACAAGTTTGGAGACTTGTTGTTGACTAGAATTCAAAATCAAAAGTGTATGTATACTGTGATACGGTGGGAGAACTGACTTGAGGTTTTGCGTTTGTTTTCGCAAATGTTTCGGTTGAGCAAGAGTCGCCACCGACTTTTTATTTTATCCTAAGGAAAGGTTTAAAAAGCACAGCAAAAACCTTTGAGATTTTTCTTGGGTTCGGAGAGTAGATTATAGGAAGGGAAGGTATTAGCACCCTTTCTATCCATGGTTATCCATGGGCTCTTAGGTACTCGCTTAGATCAACTTGCCTTGGTTTTCAATTGTTTGAAATGGTGCTTGGTGTGTGTTTTTTGAAAATGTTTTGAAAAGATGCCTTGTATAGGCTACCCTTGTAACAATTCTTTACTCGAATGTTTTACAAAAGGTGTTTTGTCTTTAGAAAAGATGTTTCAAGGTTTTTTTGAAAGCTTGTTTTTTTTTAAAGTGTTTGTGAAGTGGGTTTTGAAAATAGGCAAGTGTTTTCTTTGCAAATTGGCAAATACTTAAGAGTTATCTACCCTAAAATTTTCTCAAAGATTTTTGTTATGTTTTAAACCTTTTGACAATTTTGTTCCACCATTGCATTTGGTGGACAATCTTGTCTTAGGAGGTGAAAGGGACGGGCGCGGGTCATCGTTTAGACCATAATTGCAATAGTGTTAAATGTCTTTTGGGCAATTTTTCTTTAAAAGGGACTTGATCATTCATTTAGGCAACATTTTGGGGGACTATGATCATTTGATTGTTTGTTTTACCCAAAGAAATTCAACATGCAATATGGCCCAATTATTCGAAGGCAACAAAGTGGAATACCCTAGGGGTGCAAGTGTGAAATGTGTTGTCCATTTTCATGCTTGTTTATCTTGAGTTATGTCCAACTATTTTGTTCGTTTTATTCGCATACAAACCCTAATTCTAGCATGGTAGGTTTAGAAAGCCTTAAAGTGCGAAATTTAAATTCCTACACTATTACAACACAATAATATGGGGAGGGGGTACAATGTTTCAAATGGGATATATTTAGACAAGAATTTAAACCTAACTATTACATCATTTTCTTTGAATATTTACAAGACAAATAATTTGCACAATTAAATGGAAATTGAAATAAATATGTAAAAATGCAAAAAGAATTTTTATGTGTATGAAAAAAAGAATATTATTTATGTGAAATAAAAAGGGAAAAAAATAAAAAGGTATTATTTTTGGAGTATTTTCAAATTTAGGGCAAAACCCTAATTTTTCATCAAAGGGGTATTAATCAATTAATTCATATAATATTTATTATTTACATACAAAAAATAAAATAAAATATTGTATATTTGTAAAAAGGGCATTTTTTTAGTATTAAATATTAAAAAATAAAATATGTACATTTTTTGGTATTTTTATCCTAAGCACATTAATATATACCTATATATTCATATTATTTACAAAATATGTATTATATATATTAATTAATAATATTTAAAATAAAAAAAGTATTTTTCTATAAAATATTTTTAGGAAGTAAAAATAAGATAAAAGTGTATAAAAAATATATTTGTGCTATTTTTGTATTTTTAAACAAAAGGTATATATTTATTCATTTATGTTCAAACTAAAAGAAAAATCAAATAAATACCTAATAAAATCAAAAATGGTGAGAAAAAATATTTTTATATTTTTAATATGCTGAGAAAAAATAAATGAGTCAATTAAAAAAGGAAAAAATCAAAAATCATCAAAAATAAAGCAAATGGGCTCAGGGGGTGTAAAACCAAAAAGGTGGTGCAAAAAGGAAAGTCAACATAAGCCCAGCCCATGAAGACCTTTCTTCAACCTCTGAACAACAATATTCAAAAAACGCGCGCCCTGTTCTTCATCTTCTAACTCCTGATTCCTGGCTTTTTAATGAAAACTCATAACATGAAAAATGTTCAGCATCAAGAGACGAATCTAACCATATGCAGAACTTGATCTAACTCTCTAAGATGAGGGAGAATTTCTTCTCCCCCAAATCCTAACCTAGATTTTCTGCCATTTTCAAACCTCAAATTCTCACAGCTCAAGTAAAAGAAATGAAAAGTAAAAACATGTACATGTTCAGTGGCATGAGTAGAACATTGTTTATTCACAAACTTAGAGTTAATGATGCTTGATAAGAGAGGTAGAAGTTCACCAAGATACCTGTTCAGCTGGAGTTCTATCTGGCAATGAGGGAGCTTTCAGTGCAAGGTGATGATTGGAAAAGCTTCCTTGAGGTCCAGGGATGCTATTCCAATGTTTACTTTGTCTTGAAAGCTTCTGAATCGTGCTAGAGCACTTCACCTGCAAAACAAGAAACTGAAAATGGTGGAAGTGGTTAGAGGGATTACAGGTCGTGTTTCAAGTCATGGTTAGCTTGCATAGATGCTAGGGAATGTGTGTGAACTGGTTTGGGCAAGAGAGCTTGAGGGAAATGGAAGATGGCACTCAAACTGCAGGGCTGACCCTGTTTTTGCAGTTTGAAGATGATTCTGAGATTGGGAGTGTTTGAGAGGTGCTAGGGTCGTGAAAAAGCTTGGTTGAGATGTCTTGAGTATGTTTGTCAAGTTCACTTAAGGGTTTGTCAGCTGATATGAGAGTTGGTTTGAGTTATGATGTGTTTCTTACACTTTAAGCAAGCCATGGTTTCTTTGTGCCTCTAGCCTGTACAGGCCCTCATACTATACTGCATAATCCCTCCTTGATCAGTGTGATTAACACATAAACTTGTTCCAATTAGATATGGACTGTACTTCTTGGATTTGTAATTGGACATAAAGTGAAACTTTTGCAAAAATGGATATAATGCTTTTTCCAATTTGGGATTAATCCATCATACAATGCTTTAGCTCATGAAACAAGGTCTTAGCACAATGAACATGCATTAAATTATTGAGTGTTGGATGTTTTTAGGACCTGTAATCAAGGGGCATGCTGGTTTGAGAAGTTTGCACAAATTATGAACATGAAAAATAGCCAATTCAAAAGTGAGTTTTTGCCAAATTGTGAAATTTGAATCTCTCAAGTCATGAGGTTGTTTGATGAGTTCTTGGACATTTTGGAAAGCTTGGAATGTGTACTACAATCCATATTTGAAATGAAAATTGAAATTCCAAGTGGAAGTGTATGGAAAATGGCCTTGAAGTGGGGTAGAAAACCTTGTCAAAATAGGTCAAAAATTCACTAAGTTAAGAATGGTTTAATGCCCTTATTCAAAAATTTGTAACTTGAGATACAAGCCTCAAATGGGAAAACTTTGTGAATCAAAGTTGTAGATTATGCAACAAGCTACAACTTTCATGTTTTGACTTTTGTTTGAATCCAAATGGATCTTGGTGAAAAAGTGGGGCAAAGTTGGGAAAAAATTAGGGTTTTTTATAACTTAGAAAAATTCTAAGTTATGAAAAATTCTAATTTCTAACCCTAATTTTGCATTTTGTGATTTCTTGATGAACAAGTTTCATGATTTGGCATGTTTTGATGAAAAATGAATTTTGACTCTTGATTTTGACCAAAAAGTCAAAGTTTGACTTTTCAGTATACAGTCAAAATTGATCAATTGACTAGGAAATTCAACTGTCAATCTTGTGTACTTGGGATCTTTTGAGTTTGTTGAGCATGTCAAGATAATTCCATGGGGTCCTTGAGTCCATATATGAGCTTGGTTTGCCATTGGTTGGGTCAAACAGTCAAAAATTGCCTTTGTGCAGTCAAAACCCTAAAAATGACCATTTTGCCCTTTTGGTGATCTGATCAGATTTCTTGTGGAATTGTGATCCAAACTTGATCAAATGGTCCATATGAGTTCATAATGTTGATGTGGGTCAATTTTCATGAGGTTTGACTATCAATTGGCCACAGTTGACTTTTTCCCCAATACAGCTGACTTTTAGGTCAACTGTCCAATTGACTGGGCAAAACTTGGAATCAAAGCTTGAAACTTGGTATGGATAAACTTGGGAGTCCAATATGAAGCATGAAAGTCATCTTAAGCACTTTAGGTCAAAACATCTTTGTGCAAACATAAACCCTAATTTGGGTCCACAGTGCAAGGAGAAGTCTTGAGCAGATGAAACCCTAACTGGATCTTGGGCTTCAAAGGTTATGTGATGAGAAATCATTGAGAAATGGGAGGGCAAATTTTGGGGTACAACAGTTTCCCCTGTTCAATCTTCTTGAATCCGAAGAGTTAGATTGGCAAGTCTGCCTTTCGTGACTCGAGGGTAAAAGGAGATTGGACACTAGAGTGCCCAGAAATTTGCACTCGTCAAAGCAATGAATGCGGGAATGGGCTTAGAGATGCCATTTGGAGATGGGGTTAGAGATGCCATCTTGAGAGGGTAACAGAGATCCTGTCGGGGATGGGCTTAGAGATGCCATCTAGAAGAGAATATCAGGAAGGTGTCCAAGCTTTGGACCATCTCTGAACTGGGGGTCTGAACAAGCAATAGATTGACATCCGTTGTTGGGAGGAATCCGTAAACTGTTTTTTCAGAAATTTGGAGAAGAAACTGAACAAGCGATAGGTTAACATCCGTTACTTGGAGAACCCGTAAACTGTTTTCAGAAATCTTGAAGTTTTGAATAAGCAATAGAGCAGCATCAGTTGTTGGGAAGCGTCCGTAAACTGTTTTCAAAGGTTGATAAGAGTCTGAACAAGTTGGTAGATTAACATCCGTTGTTGGGAAGAATCCGTAAACTGTTTTCAGAAGTCTTGAGAAGAATCTGAACAAGTGATAGGTTAACATCCGTTACTTGGAGAACCCGTAAACCGTTTTCAGAAGTCTTGGGGTTGAATAAGCAATAGAGCAGCATCCGTTGTTGGGAAGCGTCCGTAGGCTGTTTTCAAAAGTTGCATCTGAATAAGTCGATAGATTAACATCCGTTGTTGGGAAGAATCCATAAACTGTTTTCAGAAGTCTTGAGAAGAATCTGAACAAGTGATAGGTTAACATCCGTTACTTGGAGAACCCGTAAACTATTTTCAGAAATCTTGAATTTGAACAGGAACCGGTATAAGGTTGCTTGATGATGAGTCCGTGTAAAACTGTATCTGAAACTGTTAAGGATAGCTTTTTACTCTTATCCTGAAAAGGACAAAATTTTAGCTAGACACAAAATTATGTTGCATGAAATGTATGATGCAATATATGGGATATCAATGGTATGATATGAATGTAATGAATGTGCATGTAAGCCGATGAGTTGTCTTACTGGGGATAGATGAATCCTGGATGGCTGAAGATAAAAGCATCGTGACTGCTGCGGGAAGAATAAATCCTTGGCTGTGACTGGGGAATAAGGAGCTTGGGTTGCATACCAAACCTCTGGGGAATTCCTGATGACTTCTACTGGGGAGTACCAACCTAGTAGACTTCTGCTGGGGATGCAAGACTGAGAATCTTCAGTTTGGCGGGAAGCATCTCTGGCGACCTTACTGGGGACTCAAGGTTTTGTTCTCCTAAAACTCTGTGGGGAAAAGGTTCATTAGTCTGGCTCCGCTGGGGATACTGAAACTTAAACTCTGAGGGGAATTGAATTCCGGAGGATTCTCTAGCTGGGGATTTGCAAAGATAAGTTACTGCTGGGGAATTTTGATGAACTCCGCTGGGGATAGGAAGAATTCTGGCGAGTGCGATCTTCCGTGGTTGTTAGCTGAGGATAACCCAGTTATAAGGCCTTGTGAGGAATAACTTTGAATAAAACTCGGGAGAGACGTCCGTACTCTGCAGGGAATAAGCTTCCAGCATCTACTGGGGGTGAGTTTCAAGATTTGCTAGGGATATGGATTCCAAATCTCCCGGGGGTTTCCTTTGAAGGGTATCAAGATATCCAACTGTACCTTCGACCTATCGGTAATCCTCTTTCCCGACTCATAAGAAAATGATTATGTTTCAAATGCATATGCCTATTTAACAAAACATTGGACGTTTCTCAAAATAAAACAAATAGTGCAAGAGAAAAGAAAAGGAAATGACACAAATTTCTGGGAAAAGTATTTGTATTGATTTTCTCTGAGTATATTTGTACAAAGGAGACAATCATCCTAGTAAGAGGATTTTGTCGTAAATATTTGAAAAATTTATACAAAATAAAGATGGCTATGTGAAATAATTTCATGGGATTCCATTCTGCTACAGCCTTCACAACTCTGAATATCTGTCCATTCAATGCTTCGTTCACCGATGACTGGATTGATCAGAAACTCGGAACTGGTTGATGAAGAGATTGTTTTTGAAGTGATCCGACGAGACATAGTCATACGCTTTAATTCCCTAACTTTTGCCTGAATCGCCCTTTCGGGTTTTCGATCCACCGGGAAACCCCTTTTTGCCCAAGCCGCCCTTTCGGGTTTTCAACTTACCGGGTGTACAGATTTTTTTTGTTTTTATCCCTAATTTTTGCCTGAATCGCCCTTTCGGGTTTTCGATCCACCGGGATGCCCATTTTTGCCCAAGCCGCACTTTCGGGTTTTCGACTTGTCGGGTTATTTTATGCGTAGTATCTTTTGACTATGTCTGCGTTCGCAGGGTGCGGCAAATCGTCGCCGTCCATGGTGGTCAGAATCATCGCACCACCAGAAAATATGCTCTTGATCACAAATGGTCCTTCATATGTAGGAGTCCATTTGCCCCTGGGATCACTTTGCGGCAAGATAATCCGCTTGATTACGAGATCTCCGAATTGATACACTTGACGTCTGACTTTCTTATTGAAGGCCTTGATCATCCGTTTTTGATACGTCTGACCATGGCATATAGCGGCAAGTCGCTTTTCGTCGATCAGATTGAGTTGATCAAGTCGGGTCGGCATCCAATCATCTTCATTCAAACCTGCATCCTTCATAATCCTTAGAGAAGGGATCTGGACTTCCATAGGCAAAACAGCTTCCATGCCATAAACCAGAGAAAATGAGGTTGCCCCAGTTGAAGTACGTGTCGTCGTACGGTATCCATGCAGAGCAAACGGTAACATCTCATGCCAGTCCTTGTAAGTGACTGTCATTTTCTGAATGATTTTCTTAATGTTTTGTTCGCAGCTTCAACAACACCGTTCATCTTCGGCCGATAGGGAGATGAATTGTGATGATAAATCTTGAACTGTTCGCACAATGCAGTGATCATTGTGTTATTCAGATTTGTACCGTTGTCCGTGATGAACCTGTCTGGAACACCATACCGACATATGAGATTTTGCTTGATAAAGCGGGCAACCACATTTTTGGTGACAGAGGCGAAGGAAGCTGCTTCGACCCATTTAGTGAAGTAGTCAATCGCAACCAGGATGAAGCGATGTCCGTTGGAAGCCGTGGGCTTGATCTCTCAAATCATATCAATGCCCCACATTGCAAAGGGCCACGGAGCAGTCAGGACGTTGAGGGGAACCGGATGAATATGAACTTTGTCAGCGTAGACTTGACACTTGTGGCAAGTACGCGAATGTTGATGGCAATCAGCTTCCATGGTAGACCAGTAATAGCCTGCCCTCAGGATCTTCTTAGCCATTGTATGCCCGCTCAAGTGAGTTCCAAATGTGCCGCTGTGTATATCAGTCATGATCAACTCTGCCTCAGCTTTATCTACGCATCGTAGTAATACACAATCATGGCTTCGTTTGTAAAGGATGTCGTTGCTCAGGAAGAACTTAGCAGCAAATTTCCTTAAGAACTTCTTGTCATTCACGGAAGCTCCTTCAGGATAATCCCTAGTCTCGAGATACCTTTTGATTTCATGAAACCAAGGTTGTTCCATTACTTCATCGGTATTAATCTCGTGACAATGCGCAGGCTCATCCATTCGCTCGATGGTGATTTGGGGAGCCTCGTTATCCCAGTTGAGTTTAAACATGGAGGACATTGTGGCTAGAGCATCTGCTAGCTGATTCTCTTCTCGCGGAAAATGCTCGAAGGTAATTTGCTCGAAATGAGGTAACAATGTCAAGACATGTTCTTTGTATGGGATAAGATTAGGATGTTTGGTATCCCAGTCTCCTTTGATTTGACTGATAACTAAAGCCGAGTCCCCAAATACGATCAAAGATTTGATCCCCAAGTCTATAGCAGCCTTGAGACCAAAGATGCAAGCTTCATACTCAGCCATGTTGTTCGTGCAGCTGAAGCAAAGTCGGGCCGTGAAAGGCGTGTGACAACCTTCCGGAGAAATGAGTACTGCGCCAATACCGTTTCCAAGCGCATTTGAAGCACCATCAAAGTACAGGGTCCATCGGGATCCCTTTTCGGGTCCGTCATACAGTCCGTCACCTTCAACGTTGTCCAAATTCATGATGTCCTCGTCTGGGAAGTCAAATCTCATGGGCTGATAATCTTCGATAGCCTGATGAGCCAGATGGTCAGCTAATACACTCCCTTTTATAGCTTTTTGGGTGGTGTACTGGATGTCATACTCGGTTAAGATCATTTGCCATCTAGCTATCCTTCCAGATAAAGCGGGCTTCTCGAAGATATACTTGATAGGGTCCATTTTGGATATCAACAAGGTAGTATGAGTCAGCATATACTGTCTTAGTCGGCGAGCAGCCCATACCAAAGCACAACAAGTTTTCTCGAGCAGTGAGTAGCGAGTCTCACAGTCGGTAAACTTTTTGCTAAGGTAATAAATAGCATGCTCTTTTCGACCAGACTCGTCATGCTGGCCCAAAACACACCCCATTGAGTTATCCAAGACGGTTAAGTACATGATCAATGGTCTTCCTTCGACGGGTGGCATCAGAATAGGAGGTTCTAGCAAATACTCCTTGATTCTATCAAAAGCAGCTTGGCAATCGTCGTTCCATTCCACTACCTGATCCTTTTTCAAGAGTTTGAAAATTGGCTCACAGGTAGAAGTCAGATGTGAGATGAATCTGGCAATATAGTTTATGCGCCCCAAGAATCCTCTAACCTCCTTTTCAGTACGGGGAGCAGGCATCTCTTGTATTGCTTTTACTTTTGCCGGATCGACTTCAATGCCTTTGTTGCTTACAATGAATCCCAGGAGTTTACCAGACCTAACTCCGAAAGTGCATTTACTTGGATTCAGCCTGAGCTTGTATTCTTTTAACCTGACAAACAGCTTTTCCAGATGTTCAAGGTGCTCTTCCTCTGTTTGTGACCGAGCTATCATATCGTCTACGTAAACTTCAATCTCATGATGTATCATATCATGAAATAAAGCTACCATGGCGCGTTGATAAGTTGCCCCTGCGTTCTTCAGCCCGAACGACATCACCTTATAACAGAAAGTGCCCCATTGTGTGACAAAAGTTGTTTTCTCCATATCGTCGGGAGCCATTTTGATTTGATTGTAGCCCGAGAATCCGTCCATGAAGGAAAACACTTTATGCTGAGCTGTATTGTCGATCAAGATGTCAATATGAGGTAGCGGGAAATCATCTTTAGGGCTGGCCCTATTCAAATCCCGGTAGTCCACACACATTCTGACTTTGCCATCTTTCTTCGGTACTGGCACGATGTTAGCGACCCATTGAGGATAGGACGTAACAGCCAGAAAGCCAGCATCGAATTGTTTCATTACTTCCGCTTTGATCTTTTCGGACATGTCAGGCCTCATTCGGCAAACTTTTTGCTTGATTGGTGGACAGTCTTCTCTTATGGGGAGACGGTGAACCACGATGTCTGTGTCTAGACCCGGCATGTCTTCATAGGACCAAGCGAAGATTTCAACATACTCATTCAACAACTGTACCAAGCGCTCCTTGACTTTTGGTTCCAGATTGGCACCTACTTGCACCTCCTTCCGGTCCTCCTCGGTTCCCAAGTTAACAGTTTCCAATGGCTCTTCATGCGGTAAGATGGCCCTTTCCTCTTGTTGCAGGAGCCTGGCTAGTTCCCCGGGTACTTCACAACCTTCGTCATCTTCATACTCGGCTAGATTGACCAGATCTTCAGAGTTATTGAAAGATACAGCAGAATAGTCACCCATGGAATCCGGAGTGGATGGGTACCTGCATTGGTGAGTGTGGGTGTGTGTAAGGGATAGCCATCCTTAAACAAAAAATGCAAAAGGAAAGAAAATGAACATAAGCAGTTTATCAAATGAAAAACGTCCAATGAATCATTAAACATGGCATATGAATATGAAAAATAATCAAAACCCTTACAAGTAGACCTACATGCCCCGGGAAAGGCAGGAGGTGAAAAGATAATGTACGGATTGTTTTGAAAGTAAATATTACAGACCAAATAGGAAATGTTTAACAGGTAAATTACTGATGAATAAAAGTGATGGGGACAAAGTCCTTAGCCTCCCAATTTCTCAATCCTCCTTTGACAGTTGGATAAATCCACTCTTCAATGTTGCTTTCTTTATCCTCATCCTCCAAAGCGTTGATTCCGTAGGGAGAAATTTTGACTGGCGCTCTTTCAATCTTCGCACGGCGCATAGCTTTCTGGCCAGCGGTTGTGAACCCTAATCCAAACTTGTCAGTCTTATGCGGAATGTCAGGTAACTGCCCCCATGCTGAATTCTTCCCTTCTTTTATTGCGGCCCTTGCATCCTCCAGAGATGCCATCCTGGCCATCTGTCTTGGTGTCTCAGCCGTCAACTTTGCTACTGCTATTTCAGGAAAGACTTCTTCGAAATGTTGAAACGGTGTCTCAATGAACTCTCCTTCAACCTCCACATACCGGAAAGAATTTAAGTGGCTAATCATGTACTCTTCTTCACCATGGACAGTGATGATCTTTCCTTTGACAGGATACTTCAACATCTGATGTAAGGAGGAGGTGACTGCCCCAGCATGGTGTATCCAAGGCCTACCCAGCAAGCAAGAGTATGATGGACGGATGTCCATCACATAGAAAGTGGATTTAAACACCTCGACGCCTATCTTGATGGGAATTTCAACCTCTCCATGGACCATTCTCTTCGAACCATCGAAAGCTCTGACAACAATATCACTCGGCTTCAATTCCAACCCTTCACAATCTAGTCGGTCCAAGGCCTTCTTAGGCAAAACATTCAGCGACGAACCGGTATCAACCAAAACATGTGCAAGAGTGGTTCCGCGACACTCGATTGAAATATGCAAAGCATCATTGTGGTTTCTGCCTTTAGGGGTTAGGTCGGCATCAGAAAAACCCAGTCCATTGTCTGCAGTCAGGCTAGCCACGCAATTTTGAAATTGATCCGCAGAGGTTTCCTGGGGCATATGAGCTTCCTTCAGGAATTTTATCAGGGCTTTAGCGTGCGCTTCCGAGCAAAGTAGTAGTGCCAGCATGGAGATCTTGGAGGGGGTTTGCCCCAACTGTTCCACCACATCGTAATCACTTCTCTTGATTATCCTCAAAATCTCGTCCATTTCCTTCTTGGAGGTTTCCGGGATAACCAAGGGTTGAGCCCTCATCCTGACGGGCTCATCTTGGATTCCCTTACCTTTGTCAGCAGCGGTAGGAGAGATAGTACTAGGAACAACAACGTCTTCAATCAGAGGATTTCTAGCAGAGAGTTTTATTGGTGCAGGGATGACTTCGTTAGCTGATGAGGGTCCAAAGACTGCTCTTGGAGGGGCAATCTCTGGAGAAAATATTCTCCCGCTCCTGGTGATTTTGCTGGTGCCCGCAATGTTACTAATGCTGGCTCTTTCATCATCCGAACTTTCTTCAATTACCTATATTTGCTTGATACCATGGTAGTAGATGTCACCGCCATAGTTCCAAGGTATTGACTTCTCAGAAACATAGGGAACATGTCCTGGCATTGTTATCTTCAAAGGAACAGATTTTGCAGCTGGTGTAATCTTAACAGGCTTTTTGACGGCCTTGGAAAGATTGGCGTGAATGGTTATGATTGAGACATCTTCAGTATGAACTGGAACAGCAGAAACTTTTTCAAACAAAATTTGTCGACTATCCATAAGGCCTTGGATGCCTTTCTCCAGTAGCGGACAATCAAACGGAAGAGAGTAGCAACAATAGCAGTCTTCTTTACATCCCGGGAAGATCCCGGCCTTTAACAAATTCAACTTAATGGTTAGCAGTGGAGTGGTCAGATCACTGACATCAGCAACATACAAATCTTCTTCAATGGCATTGACATTTCGGCCGTGCTTCGGCATGGGTGCAGATATCACATTAGGCTTCTCTGGAGCGTCAAACTCTACCTCCTTAGCCTCTATCAGGTCTTGGATTTTATGCTTGAGTGCCCAACAATCATTGGTGTCGTGTCCAACACTGTCTGAATGGTAGGCGCATTTAGCATTGGCATGATAATGCGGAGAGGACGTATTCACATTCTTTGGTGCCTCCTTGATGGTGGCATGATTCAACTTCAATAGATGGGGAAGCACTTGCGCTGGAGTCATATTAATACGGGTGAACTGCCGTTGTGGCCGTTCCACTCGTTGCTGATTTTGGTCTGGACTGGTTATAGCGAGGCTGCTCACTCGGAGTGTTTTGAATCATTACGGCCCCCACAGTTGGCCGACGCTCCGTCTTCCCTGCTCTTCTCTGAGAATATACCATAGCTGTCTCCTTCTTAAAAGGTTTCTTCTCAACACTTGCAGCAACACCCTTCTGAATCTTTCCTGACTTGATGCCAGCTTCTATTCTTTCGCCTGTTAAGATCATATCGGTAAACCCCGCAGAAGAGTTACCAATTAGATGATTGAAAAATGGCCCAGATAGGGTCCCAAGAAACATATCAACGAGTTCACGGTCGGTTAAAGGAGGCTGCACCCTGCCAGCCAAATCCCTCCATTTTTGTGCATATTCTTTGAATCCCTCACTTGTTCCTAGTGACATACCCTGAAGTTGGGTACGAGTAGGAGCAAGATCAGAATTATACTGGTATTGTTTGTAGAAAGCGGTGGCCAAATCTTCCCAATTTCTGATACTGGTTCCTTCTAGCTGATAAAACCACTCCAACTGAGCTCCCGACAGGCTGTCTTGAAAGAAATGAATCCAGAGGTTTTTATCTGCCGTATAGGGTTGAATCTTTCTCACGTAGGACCTGAGATGCATTTTTGGACAGGACAGCCCATCATACCTCACAAACACTAGCACTTTGAATTTTGGGGGAATCACAATCCAGGCGACCAAACCCAAGTCTTCAAAATCCAAACCCGGTACTCTTTGTAGCTCCATGGCGGCCAACCTGTCTTCTAAACCCTTGTACTTATCATCAGCTGGAGGATATTGCTGGTCAGAATAATCTTCATCCTCTTCAACCTCTTCTTCCTCTGCATCAGACTCGGAAGGCACCGCAACTCCATCTCTTTTACTAGTCCCTTCATCAGAAGTAGGAGGAAATTCAAGCACTCTCTGGGCTTCTCTGTCAAATCTTCTCCCTAAAGTAGCCACCCCAATCCTCTTTTTCTTCTTCTTCACTGGGTCCTTATTCCCCAATTGAGTCTTGATATCCTCCTGGCTTTTAACCAAGGTCATCAGGAGTTGCTAGAATTGTGCATTCTGAGCTTGTAGGTCTTTGACTGTTTTCTCGAGATCCATCCTACTGAAATAAACAGCAGACAGATAAGGAAACCTGGAGTGAGACCTGCTTATGCACATGATGAATGGTATGCTGATGTATGCAATGCATTCAAGGATTTAGAACATTCAAAATTGTTTCAGACAAAGAAGAACGCACGTCATATTAATAAGAAGAACTTTGTTAGTACATAAATGCCCCATGGGCCAAATATTACAAAATAAACTTCTTAAGGCAGAAAGACATTGTGCATCCTCTTTGGTGCGATGTAGGTGTTGAGGGCCTCTTGCTCGTGGAGTCGGCGGGTAAGCTCTAGAACCTTCTTTTCACTGGCGTAGTAGCTAGCTTCAAAAGTGTTTCGTTCCTCCTTGAGCTGAATCCAACTTTTCTGCATTTCCTCCCACGATGTGGGCATGTCTGGATGCAGGATGGTGTAGGGAACCTCTCCTTCATTGACAGGCTCTTTAATCACTGGGAGTACATGAGGATAAGGCATCATTAGACTTTGGGCTCGGGCTCGTACCCACTTGAGATAGGGCTCAAGAGGGATGGAGTTCTTGTGTCCCAGAGTCTTGCTATCAACCTTGTTGAGTTTTCCCCAAGCTCTGATGAATCTTTGGCGAAGTCCTTGCATATCATTGTCGGAGTCAAAAACTAGGCTACGAATCAACATATCATGAGAGCCATCCCTCCGTGCATATCCAAATTGCCTCAAAGCTAGGCAAGGGTTGTAGGTGATGCCTCCCCTGATTCCAAGTAGGAACATTAGGAAACTCTCCGCAACGATCGACGATGATGACATTTTCTCTGGACCGAGAACACCAATGCACATCAGAGTGATTAAGAGTCATCAACCGTTGGGACCACCTTGAGCCTTGATCATTCTTCAAGACAGATTGTGGAAGGTGCGAAATAAACCACCTTGCAAGGATAGGAGTACAGCACATGAGAACACCCCTCTTTCTCATTGTTCGTGTGTAAAATGAGTGAAGGATGTCCCCAAGCAATGTTGGTATTGGATTTCTGGACAAGAAGATTTTGACGGCGTTGACATCTACCAATTGGTCAGGATTTGGGAACAAGACCATCCCATAGATAAGGAGTGCCACAATTTCTTCAAAGGCTTGTAGGTCCAATGAATTCCAACATTCTTGTGCCTTTTCAAACAAGAATTTTGCTAAGAATCCCTTGACGCCGCTTCTGGTTTCCCAATTCCCCTTGATGTTGGATGGTTGTAGATGTAATGCTCGAGCAACATCTTCCGGATTTGGTTCCTTTTCCGTACCGTTGAAGGGTAGTTGATTAAGGATAGGGATTCTTAGGAGTTGAGAGAACTCCTCCAAAGTGGGTACCAACTGATAATCAGGGAAAGTGAAGCAGTGGTGAAGAGGGTCAAAGAACTGGAATAGCACTTTCATCATGTCCTCTTCAATATTGGTGTTGACTAGGCTGAGCAGTCTACCATGTCTTTCACTGAAGGATGAATTTTCCGGAATTCTTGAGGTGAGCTCTTTGAGTTGAGGAGAGATTCTCACAAGGTTGACTTGGATGGTATTTCTGCGAGGAATTTCCATGACCTACAAAACAAGAACAAAGATGAAGATCCAAACCCTTGAAATGGTTAGTAAATGCATATGATGCTTCATGATGTTTATGATGTATGCACAAAACATATGTACAAGCAAATCACACCAAACCCTAGTTTCAGGCTTGCATGGGGTTTCATAGGTGAGTACCCTCTTGAGTGTAGTTGGCTTAAAAACCTGTCCTATAAATAGTAATCGGGTTCTAAGGAGCTCAATATCACGGGATTGTTTTCATCGTTCATCGTTTTGGTTTAGCCACTTAACTAGCGACCAAAATATTCCAAGAAAACAACCCTCAATGAGTGTAGTATCGAGTATCTACCAACTTCGGACTGCACCAAAGCCGGTCATCTCACTACCCCTAATAAAAGGCCAAGATGGTCAAGTAAGGTTCTAGGTCATTAGTGCTTAGTGACATCACTCAGCGGCCCCGTACTCTCCTTGATTGAACTCAAGGGTTACCGGTACTCACAAATATGTCACACTAATATAGCTATTGCTTCGACCGTGTCGGTATACCCCGCACAGTTTCCACAACGTATTGCTATCTACGAATGTTTCCCAAAATCCGGGTGGAGGATTGCAAACCCAAACAATAGAGCCAAGATATAAAGCAATCAATTCAAACAATTAGTCATGCAAGAGGGTGATCTAAGCCCTAAGGTTACTCCACTTTAAAAAAATTTCCCCAGCAGAGTCGCCAGTTCTGTGATACGGTGGGAGAACTGACTTGAGGTTTTGCGTTTGTTTTCGCAAATGTTTCGGTTGAGCAAGAGTCGCCACCGACTTTTTATTTTATCCTAAGGAAAGGTTTAAAAAGCACAACAAAAACCTTTGAGATTTTTCTTGGGTTCGGGGAGTAGATTATAGGAAGGGAAGGTATTAGCACCCTTTCTATCCATGGTTATCCATGGGCTCTTAGGTACTCGCTTAGATCAACTTGCCTTGGTTTTCAATTGTTTGAAATGGTGCTTGGTGTGTGTTTTTTGAAAATGTTTTGAAAAGATGCCTTGTATAGGCTACCCTTGTAACAATTCTTTACTCGAATGTTTTACAAAAGGTGTTTTGTCTTTAGAAAAGATGTTTCAAGGTTTTTTTGAAAGCTTGTTTTTTTTTAAAGTGTTTGTGAAGTGGGTTTTGAAAATAGGCAAGTGTTTTCTTTGCAAATTGGCAAATACTTAAGAGTTATCTACCCTAAAATTTTCTCAAAGATTTTTGTTATGTTTTAAACCTTTTGACAATTTTGTTCCACCATTGCATTTGGTGGACAATCTTGTCTTAGGAGGTGAAAGGGACGGGCGCGGGTCATCGTTTAGACCATAATTGCAATAGTGTTAAATGTCTTTTGGGCAATTTTTCTTTAAAAGGGACTTGATCATTCATTTAGGCAACATTTTGGGGGACTATGATCATTTGATTGTTTGTTTTACCCAAAGAAATTCAACATGCAATATGGCCCAATTATTCGAAGGCAACAAAGTGGAATACCCTAGGGGTGCAAGTGTGAAATGTGTTGTCCATTTTCATGCTTATTTATCTTGAGTTATGTCCAACTATTTTGTTCGTTTTATTCGCATACAAACCCTAATTCTAGCATGGTAGGTTTAGAAAGCATTAAAGTGCGAAATTTAAATTCCTACACTATTACAACACAATAATATGGGGAGGGGGGTACAATGTTTCAAATGGGATATATTTAGACAAGAATTTAAACCTAACTATTACATCATTTTCTTTGAATATTTACAAGACAAATAATTTGCACAATTAAATGGAAATTGAAATAAATATGTAAAAATGCAAAAAGAATTTTTATGTGTATGAAAAAAAGAATATTATTTATGTGAAATAAAAAGGGAAAAACCCTAATTTTTCATCAAAGGGGTATTAATCAATTAATTCATATAATATTTATTATTTACATACAAAAAATAAAATAAAATATTGTATATTTGTAAAAAGGGCATTTTTTTAGTATTAAATATTAAAAAATAAAATATGTACATTTTTTGGTATTTTTATCCTAAGCACATTAATATATACCTATATATTCATATTATTTACAAAATATGTATTATATATATTAATTAATAATATTTAAAATAAAAAAAAGTATTTTTCTATAAAATATTTTCAGGAAGTAAAAATAAGATAAAAGTGTATAAAAAATATATTTGTGCTATTTTTGTATTTTTAAACAAAAGGTATATATTTATTCATTTATGTTCAAACTAAAAGAAAAATCAAATAAATACCTAATAAAATCAAAAATGGTGAGAAAAAATATTTTTATATTTTTAATATGCTGAGAAAAAATAAATGAGTCAATTAAAAAAGGAAAAAATCAAAAATCATCAAAAATAAAGCAAATGAGCTCAGGGGGTGTAAAACCAAAAAGGTGGTGCAAAAAGGAAAGTCAACATAAGCCCAGCCCATGAAGACCTTTCTTCAACCTCTGAACAACAATATTCAAAAAACGCGCGCCCTGTTCTTCATCTTCTAACTCCTGATTCCTGGCTTTTTAATGAAAACTCATAACATGAAAAATGTTCAGCATCAAGAGACGAATCTAACCATATGCAGAACTTGATCTAACTCTCTAAGATGAGGGAGAATTTCTTCTCCCCCAAATCCTAACCTAGATTTTCTGCCATTTTCAAACCTCAAATTCTCACAGCTCAAGTAAAAGAAATGAAAAGTAAAAACATGTACATGTTCAGTGGCATGAGTAGAACATTGTTTATTCACAAACTTAGAGTTAATGATGCTTGATAAGAGAGGTAGAAGTTCACCAAGATACCTGTTCAGCTGGAGTTCTATCTGGCAATGAGGGAGCTTTCAGTGCAAGGTGATGATTGGAAAAGCTTCCTTGAGGTCCAGGGATGCTATTCCAATGTTTACTTTGTCTTGAAAGCTTCTGAATCGTGCTAGAGCACTTCACCTGCAAAACAAGAAACTGAAAATGGTGGAAGTGGTTAGAGGGATTACAGGTCGTGTTTCAAGTCATGGTTAGCTTGCATAGATGCTAGGGAATGTGTGTGAACTGGTTTGGGCAAGAGAGCTTGAGGGAAATGGAAGATGGCACTCAAACTGCAGGGCTGACCCTGCTTTTGCAGTTTGAAGATGATTCTGAGATTGGGAGTGTTTGAGAGGTGCTAGGGTCGTGCAAAATCTTGGTTGAGATGTCTTGAGTATGTTTGTCAAGTTCACTTAAGGGTTTGTCAGCTGATATGAGAGTTGGTTTGAGTTATGATGTGTTTCTTACACTTTAAGCAAGCCATGGTTTCTTTGTGCCTCTAGCCTGTACAGGCCCTCATACTATGCTGCATAATTCCT
The DNA here is from genome assembly GCA_948472305.1 of Vicia faba. NCBI lineage: Eukaryota > Viridiplantae > Streptophyta > Magnoliopsida > Fabales > Fabaceae > Vicia > Vicia faba. The sequence goes on from OX451740.1 coordinate 629,957,121, forward strand.
CCTTGATCAGTGTGATTAACACATAAACTTGTTCCAATTAGATATGGACTGTACTTCTTGGATTTGTAATTGGACATAAAGTGAAACTTTTGCAAAAATGGATATAATGCTTTTTCCAATTTGGGATTAATCCATCATACAATGCTTTAGCTCATGAAACAAGGTCTTAGCACAATGAACATGCATTAAATTATTGAGTGTTGGATGGTTTTAGGACCTGTAATCAAGGGGCATGCTGGTTTGAGAAGTTTGCACAAATTATGAACATGAAAAATAGCCAATTCAAAAGTGAGTTTTTGCCAAATTGTGAAATTCGAATCTCTCAAGTCATGAGGTTGTTTGATGAGTTCTTGGACATTTTGGAAAGCTTGGAATGTGTACTACAATCCATCTTTGAAATGCAAATTGAAATTCCAAGTGGAAGTGTATGGAAAATGGCCTTGAAGTGGGGTAGAAAACCTTGTCAAAATAGGTCAAAAATTCACTAAGTTAAGAATGGTTTAATTCCCTTATTCAAAAATTTTTAACTTGAGATACAAGCCTCAAATGGGAAAACTTTGTGAATCAAAGTTGTAGATTATGCAACAAGCTACAACTTTCATGTTTTGACTTTTGTTTGAATCCAAATGGATCTTGGTGAAAAAGTGGGGCAAAGTTGGGAAAAAATTAGGGTTTTTTATAACTTCGAAAAATTCTAAGTTATGAAAAATTCTAATTTCTAACCCTAATTTTGCATTTTGTGATTTCTTGATGAACAAGTTTCATGATTTGGCATGTTTTGATGAAAAATGAATTTTGACTCTTGATTTTGACCAAAAAGTCAAAGTTTGACTTTTCAGTATACAGTCAAAATTAATCAATTGACTGGGAAATTCAACTGTCAATCTTGTGTACTTGGGATCTTTTGAGTTTGTTGAGCATGTCAAGATAATTCCATGGGGTCCTTGAGTCCATATATGAGCTTGGTTTGCCATTGGTTGGGTCAAACAGTCAAAAATTGCCTTTGTGAAGTCAAAACCTTAAAAATGACCATTTTGCCCTTTTGGTGATCTGATCAGATTTCTTGTGGAATTGTGATCCAAACTTGATAAAATGGTCCATATGAGTTCATAATGTTGATGTGGGTCAATTTTCATGAGGTTTGACTGTCAATTGGCCACAGTTGACTTTTTCCCCAATACAGTTGACTTTTAGGTCAACTGTCCAATTGACTGGGCAAAACTTGGAATCAAAGCTTGAAACTTGGTATGGATAAACTTGGGAGTCCAATATGAAGCATGAAAGTCATCTTAAGCACTTTAGGTCAAAACATCTTTGTGCAAACATAAACCCTAATTTGGGTCCACAGTGCAAGGAGAAGTCTTGAGCAGATGAAACCCTAACTGGATCTTGGGCTTCAAAGGTTATGTGATGAGAAATCATTGAGAAATGGGAGGGCAAATTTTGGGGTACAACATATACCATGTGATTTTTTAGAATTTCAAGTTTCTAAGCATTATGTACTTGCTAAGATATAGTGGTTATGCTTTAGACAAGCTTGCTTCTGACTTTGTGGATGGAGTGTGATCAGAGGGAACAAGTTAGAGGCTCAAGAATTGACTTTACGCAAAAGCTTGCTTTTCTAAAATGGAAGTGTTCACTTTGTGCCATTAATGGAAATGTGGATTGGATAAAGCTTAAACCACTTGGATTAAAGCTCAAAAGTTTGTGTAATACATTAATGGTGGATAGATACACAAGTTAGGAGGCCTGCAAAGAAAGATTATGCAGCCTAGGTTTGAAATTGGATTCTTGTTCATCATAAAATGCCTTGTAATTCAAGTGACAAAATACCAACTTCATCTCTTCGATTCTCCCTACTCAAGAATGATATCAAGGAGTTCTTGGAAATTTTGGAAAGCTTGCAATATGCTCTAAAACCCATCTTTGAATTTCTTTTGAAGATTCACCTTGTAACTATATCAAAAAGTTCCATGAAGTTGAGTCAAAATCCTGACCAAATTAGGGCAAAATTTCACTAAGTGTTTAGTTTTATGATCCTATGTTCTTGAAATTATTACTTGAGATCCAAGCACTTTTGGGAGAAGTTGTGTGAAGAAAATTTGTATATTTCATGTAGATCTTCAACTTTCATGTTTGAATTTTCTCTTGAATCATCTTGCATCATGGTAAAAATTTGGCTCAAAGTTATGAAAAAACATGAAATTTCCAACACTTGGAAAAATTTCTAAGTTTAGAAATTTTGACTTTTCAAAATGAAATCTTGACTTTTTGGTTTCTTGATGAATAAGTTTCATATTTTGACATTTTTTGATGAATTATGATCTTTGGCACTTGAACTTGACCAAAAAGTGAAAGTTTCACTTTTCAGTATACAGTTGACTTTTGATCAATTGACTGCAAAATTCATCTGTCAACCCAATGGATTTGCAATGTTTTGAACCATGTTAATAGGTAAAAATGATGCAATTGGACTCTTGAGATCATGCCTTAAAACAATTAACCATTTGCTGGGTAAAAAAATTAGAAATTGCGCTTTCCCAATCAAAACCCTAATTTTGACTATTTTGCCCTTTTGGAGATTTGATCAAATTTCTTGAGGGATTGTGGTCCAAACTTGATCAAATGATACATATGAGTTTAAAATATTGATGTGGATCAAAATTATGAGATTTGACTGTTAATTGGCCATGGTTGGCTTCTTCCCCAATACAACTGATTTTTAGGTCCACTATTCAATTGACTGATCAAAAGTGTGATCCAAGGCTTGAAACATGACATGAGTAATCTTGCGGGTCCATAATGGTCCATGAAAGTCATATGAAGCATTGATAGTTCAAAAATCCTTTTTCAAACTCAAACCCTAATTTTGGTCATCAGTACCTAAGGAGGTGTCTTGAGCTGATCAAACCCTAGTGTAGTCTTGAGCCCAAGGAGATCTTGTGAGAAAATTCTTGATAAGTGAGAGGGCAAATTTTAGGGTACAACATTGTCCTTCTGGGTTTGGAGAATTATTCTGAGGAGGGGGTTGATTTATTACAGGACGAGACATTTTTGGAAGTTTTCTACCACTCCTCAGACACATATACACTCTAAACTCATAATCATTTTATGCGTGAAGAACAAACAAATGATTGAACGTAACACACCACTTTTCTGTAAACATTTTATATTTATATGCATAAAAGGGCCCCATTAGGCATGCCAATATATTTACTGCATTTTTGGTAAACAATCACGAGTTTATTATGCTTGTGAGGTTAACTTTAAAAACCTCAGGAGCAATTCATGCAAAGTATTTGTGTGAAAAACAGTGTGTGTGAATTAAATGCAAATATTTGTATAAAGACAAAATGAAAGCAAATATTAATTAAAGAAAAGATTTGGTAAATGAAAAGTATGTAAAATGCGATAAATGACATTAAACAAAAGTGGAAATGTAAGACAACAAAGACAAATGTTTCATTTAAGGAAAAAAATAGGACAATGAATGAAACTTGGTGACCCTGAATAAAATGTAAGAGCTTGCTAATTATACTAGTATAAAAATAACCATCGACAAGTGTAGTACCCCAAAATTTTCCGTTCCATTTTTCATTCAAGATACTATCCTAGGGTTTCTCGAATACTCAATTTGGCTCAGAATTTGATCAGACAAATTCTCTTCCTAAGCAGTAAATCAACAATTAGGGTTTTGTTTTTCTCAAAGAAAATTGAGTCTTCAAGGTCTCAATTGGTCTTCATGGGTTTTCATGTCTCCTCAAGGTTGTTTAAGCCAGTTTTCAAACCTCGCATTGCAAGTTCTCTCAATCAATGGTCCAAATTACTGAAAACGACTACGTCAACTTGAAAATCGACCCTTTTGCGAGAACAAATTCAAACGATCATAACTTCTTCATTATTAAATATCTTTGAGCAATTTTTTTCTTGCGTATGATTCTCCTTGATGCCATATCCAATTTCTCTTCACAAATCAAGAATTGATTACGCATAGAAGATCACCAAAATTCGAATGCGTTAGAAGTTTCATCATGAAATTTGACCTAATTTTATATAACAGTCATATGATTTCTAAGAATTATGATTTCTTCAAATTACAAGACCTTGAGACGATTATTTTTGTTCATGGTCATATGTGATGTCTCTCACGGGTTTATCTTCAAATAATCGAAGGAAAATTGTGTTTGGAAGACTTTAAAATTATCAAATCGTCACAAGGCATTTATTGATTTTGAATGTTCTTAACCAAAGTTTATTGAAAGATTGACGATTGTTCTCAGAGCATGTTTGTTTGGACAAGATGTGAAGATTAAGACTATCATTTAAAACAATCATGATTTTGGATTCAAGTTGACCAAATGAATTACATTCTTAAACATTTATTTTGTTTAGGAATTTGATTAGAGTACAAGGTGCATGTTTGTTTGAAATACAAATTACAAAGTCATTTGTGATTATTTGGAATTCAAGTTACCAGATTGAAGTATTTCATTTCAAATATTCTGATTGGGAATTTCAAAAATTCAATTAGAATACAAAAATTTGTATAGAATCCTATCATATCAAAAGTTATTTAATGCTTTGTATTATTACATTGCAAATGAAATTACAAATTGTTTGTCTTGTATACAAAGAATCTCAAGTTCTTGTTTACAAAGAGAAGTTTTATTTCTTCTTCAAGTCTTCATCTTCATCTTCAAGTAATCAATCCAACCTTCGTTTTCATCCAAGCCTCGCTTGCCGTTCATGAAACAAGAAAAGGAAAAGTTAGCAAAAATTCAAGCAAAGTAATATGTGAAAAGGAGAACTTCATCATTAGGGTTTGCGTCTTGGAATCATATTTTTGTTTGTTTAATCACCATTCATTTCTCCCCATTTTGCAAATCTCAAAATCTAAGTTTTGGTTCACAAAAAAGGAAAAAAAAGGAAATATACAAAAAACAGGGCTGCATGGCAAAATCACCACATCAAATGGGGCTGCATTGCATTTGAAGCAAGAAAAGCAAAACTAGTAAGGCAGGCAAGCTACCTAACCTGCTGTCAAACAAAAGCAAAACAAACAGCCAAACTGCCCAAAATAGCACAGAAAGCAGCACATGTACAAATCTGCAACAAGTCAATAAGGCAGCATCAACACAAAACAAACCAGAGTGCAGCAGAAAAAGCAGAACCAGGCTACAAACAAAGCAAACTGCCCAATATAGCAGCCAACAATCAGCTAATAAGGCATGCTCAAACAACCTCAAGTGCCTCATCATTTTCCTTAAAATGACAAACCCTTCAGAATATTGAAAAAAAACAAACATGCCTTTTGTTTCATAGAAATATGAAGAGGAAAGAAATCACCTAGGCCACAAACAGTCCCAAAATTTCCAAACAACCCAAGCCTGCAAAACTGTACCAAGTCAACTCAAAGCCCAGTTTTTGTTCAAAACCTGCAAACCCTGTCAATACAGTCCAAAAATCTGAACCAAACCTGCTCCAAAACCTTCCCTTGCCCACAAGTTGGCAAGATTAAAAAACAATCGCTAGATAACCTAATTTCAAAGACAAAATTATCTCGAAACGAACACACTTTTTCACACGCGCACCTCTAGGGTAACCTCGCTCGTTGCCTCGGAAACACAGTCTTGTCCCTCGAATATGGGACGCTTTAGCAAATACCCTTCGATAAAAAAAAGATTGTAGTCCTTCGATGACCCTTGATGTTGCCTTCGATAAAACGATCTAGTCCCTTACGAAATTGCCAAAAGCGTCTCATAAGTTTCTTTCGATGACTGTACGATTGACCCGCGCCTGTCCCTTCACATCCAACGATGGGTCTTCTTACCAAATTAATGGTAAGATAAAAACATCTAAAGGAGGAAGAAAATAACATTTAATACCTTTCGAGTAGGTAGATTTGCTCCTAGTTTCTCGCTTGCTCACGACAAAAACATTTTCACACCAACACTTTCATCTCAAAAACATTTTCGAAAGACAAAACATTTTGTATATGTTCTTATAGAGACGAGAACCATTGCAAAAACATCTTTTCAAAACCACTTTCAAAAACACATTCCAAAAACACGTCTTTGAACTATTTTTTCGAAACAAAACTTTATACGCGTTCTTATAGAAACGAGAACCATTACAAAGACATTTTCAAAATACTTTCAAAGCCCACATCACAAGCACATTGTCAAAGCAAAAGCAAGTGATCTAGCAAGTAACTAAGAGCCCGTAGATAACTACGGATGAAAAGGGTGCTAATACCTTCCCTTTTCACAATCTAGCCCTCGAACCCGAGAAGTAATCTCGAAAGGTCTTTCCTGTGCTTTTTTACCATTCCTTTTGGATAAAAGAAAAGTCGGTGGCGACTCTTACTATCCGCATAAATGCGTTCAAAATGCAAAATGACCTGAGTCAGTTCTCCCGTCGTATCACAGAACTGGCGACTCTGCTAGGGAAAACAAAAAAACTAAAAGCGGGGTCACCTTAGGGTTAGATCACCTTTACTCGTTTTCTTTGCATGCTTTATATTTTGTTCTTTGTATTGGGCTTGCTTTGATCCTCCACCCGGATCTGGGACACCTTTTTAGGTAAGTAGCAATAAATTATGGAAAATAAACGGCTTAGACCGATATGGTTGAAGCAATGGCTATGTTAGTGTGACGCATTTGTGGGTACCGGTATCCCTCGTGGTGGATCGAGGAGAATACGGGGCCGCTGAGTGGCGTCATGAAGCACTAACTGACTTTAGAACCCTAATTGAACAAATTTGGCCATTAGGACGTAGTGAGATAACCGGTTTTGGTGTAGAGCTGAAAATTGGTTGATACTCGATACTACACTCATTGATTGTGCTGAGACAATGCCTAAGAGAAAGGCCGGTGATATTGAGATCCTTTAGAACCCGATCACAATTACTAGGACATGTTGAGCCAACTAAACTTCAAGAGGGTACTTACCTATAAAACCTCATGCAAGCCTAAAACATTGGGACTTGTTTTCTTTGTGTGTATATACTTACTTGTACATAACATCATAAACTTCATAAGCATCATACGCATGCTCACTAATCATTTCAAGGATTTAGAAATTTATCTTTTTTTTTGTTTTATAGGTTATGAATTCCGTCCGAAGGAACACCATCTGAATCAGCTTTGTAAAGGCACACCCTCAGCTTCAAGAGTTAGCCTCAAGAGTGCCCTGGGATTCTCCTTTTACCAAGAAATATGGTCGACTCCTCAGTTTGGCTACATCCAGTTTCCAAGAAGAGATGATGTGTGTGCTGTTCCAATTCTTTGATCCCGTACATCATTGTTTCACTTTCCCGGACTATCAGTTGGTATCTACACTAGAAGAGTTCTATCTACTCTTAGGGGTGCCCGTGCTTGATCAGATACCGTTCACCTGTCTAGAGGGGATTCCAAAACCTCAAGTCATCTCCGAAGCTTTGCATCTGAAAAGAGATGACATCATAGCCAATTAGGAGACAAGAAGCGGGGTTAAAGGTTTCCTAGCCAAGTTTCTATTAGAGAAGGCTCGTTCATTCTGGGACGACATGGATTTCCAAGCTTTCGAAGACATCCTGGCTCTTCTCATTTATGGTTTGGTTGTATTCCCCAACTCATACCAATTCATAGATATTAACACCATCAAAGTCTTTCTCTCTTGCAATCCTGTACCTACCTTACTAGGAGACATCTTGCATTGACTTCATACCCGCACCATGAAGAAAAGAGGTACTCTCTTGTGTTATATTCCCCTACTCTCTAAGTGGTTCACTTCACACCTACCTCAATCAATATTGAAGAACGAGAAAAGACTGACATGGTCTCAAAGGATGATGTCCCTCACCCACTCTGATATCCATTAGTGTTCGAGACCCTTGGTAGATGTCTCTATCATTGACCGCTGTGGGGAATTCCCTAACGTCCCTCTGCTTGGTATTAGGGGAGGTATCACATACAACCCCTTCTTAGCTCTTTGACAGTTTGGGTATGCCCGAAGAGACGGTCCTCACGAGATGCTCATCCAAGGTCTGGTGTTCGTCTACGACAAAGAAGACCTAGGTTATCACCAAAGGTTTATAAGAGCTTGGAGAATGGTGACCAAGGTGGACAGTAGAACTCTGGGACACAAAAACTTTATCCCACTCGAGCCTTACCTTAGGTGAGCACGGGCTCGTGCTCAAAGTCTCTTAATGTCTTACCCTTCTATCCTCCCTATTATCATAGAGCCTGTTGTTGAAGGTGACGTCCCATACATTGTCCTTCATCCTGACATGCCTACCTCTCTAGAAGACTTGCAGAAAGCTTGGGTTCAGTTGAAGGAAGAGAGAGACACCTTTGAAGCCCAATTTTACGCCAGTGAGAAGAAGGTTCTGGAACTCACCAAGCAACTTCTTGAAGAGCAAAATCTAAACGCCTACATCGCTCCAAAGAGGATGCGTTCAACCTTTTTGTCTTAGGAGTTTTTGTTGTATTTTTTTCTTTCATTGTAAGCCCAAAGAGGCATGATGTACTCAAACTTGGATTTATTAACATAACGTGTGTTCTTTTTTGGTCTGAACAAATTTAAATCTCTAATTTCCTTGAAATAATTTGCATATGCATCTTCATTCATCATAACATCACACAGGTTTCTTACAACAAGTCTCCTTATCCTTCTACTGTTTATTTCAGTGAGATGGATATTAAGCAGACAGTGAAAGATCTTCAGGCGCAGACCGTTCAGTTTCAACAAATGCTCTTGACTCTGGCAAAAGGACAAGAGGAGTTGAAGACTCTACTGGCCAAAGAGAAGAAGAAGAAAGCAAATAAGCCACCCGGTATTGTGATCATGGGAAGAAGGTTCAAAGGGAAAACCAGACGGACTATAGACTTCACAACATCATCGGGTGAAGGAGATAATCAAGAAGACAAGACCAAGGAAGTAAGCAATAACCCAGCATCCGAAGAAGAGAAAGAACCTGACTACTATGAGGAGAAGTATCCTCCTGCTGATAATAAATACAAACAACTAGAGGATCGTTTGAATGCTATGGAGGTCTAGAGGGTACCCGGATTGGATTTTTAAGAGTTAGGACTTGTCTCAGGAGTTGTCATCCCCCAGAAATTCAAGGTCCCCACTTTTGCTAAATATGATGGTGTCTCTTACCTGAAGTTGCATTTAAGGTCATACGTCAGAAAGATTCAACCCCATACGGCTGATAAGAATCTACGGGTGCATTTTTTCCAAGAGAGCTTGTCAGGGACGCAGTTGGATTGGTTATATCAGTTGGAAGGGACCAATATGCATAATTGGGAAGATTTGGCTGCCGCCTTTTACAAACAATACCAGTATAATACCGACTTAGCTCTAACTCGGGCGCAATTGCAAGGCATGTCTATGGGTTCAGGTGAAGGTTTCAAAACCTATGCTCAAAAATGGAGGGATCTCGCAGGCAGAGTCCAGCCCCCTCTATCTGACAGAGAATTGGTGGATATGTTCCTAGGCACCTTATCAGGTCCATTCTTCAACCACTTTATCGGAAGTTCCTCGGATGGATTTACTGAACTAATCATGACTGGTGAACGAGTAGAAGCCGGTATAAAAGTGGAAAAATTCAAAGAGATACATCCTCGAGCACGATGAAGAAACCCTTTGCTGGAAAGAAGGAGGTCGGTGCTGCATATGACCATAGGAATCAAAATAAAACTGAACGTCGCCCGACGGTAGGGGATTTTATGATTTCTAATCATGTACCAAATCCATAGAGAAATTATCAGTGCAAGCCAGAAGCGCCCATGAGACGATTCACCCAGATCAACATGACCATGTCTCAAGTTTTACCACATTTTTGAAGTCCAATCTGGTAACTTTAAAAGAAGCTCCCAAGAACCCCAACAATGCTTCTCCTCGCTACAGCCCGAACGCTCGATGTGCTTATCATTCTGAAAGCCCGGGGCATGATACAAATGACTGTTGGGCCTTGAAGAATAAGGTACAAGACCTTACCGATGCGAAAGAGATTGAGTTTGATCCCCTAGAAACACCTAATGTAATAACGGCGCCAATGCCTAAACATAGTCAAGGTGTCAACACCATTGATTAAGATCGTTTTGTTTCGTCCGTGAATGACTTAAGTACTCCTCTGTTGACCATTAAACAGAATCTGTTGCAAGCCGGTCTGCTCCCGGGATGTGATAAGAATTGTCACTTATGTATGTCTCTACCAAATGGCTGTTTGTTACTGAAGATAGGCGTCCAGCGCCTGATGGCTAGCAAAGAAATCTTATTTGAAAAGATTCCTCTTACCAGAACTTCTTATCAAGATGTCTCAATAATCACCATTTCCAAAATCCTCCCGGAGTCTCCACCAAAAGACCCTTCAGGATTACATCTGTTCCAAAGTCTGCACCTCTAATCATCACTATGCCAGGACCAATACCATATTCTTCGGATAAAGATGTTCCCTGGAACTATGGAGCTGACGTCTATTACTATGGCGTCAAGAAAGATCAGTTGGCTATCAAAGATGAAGTTGCGAAAGATATTGATCCTGACGTCGGTAATATCACTAGGACCGGTAAGATAACAAGAAGTGGAAGAGTCTTTTCACCCAAGATCTCTACAAATACCGTTACTACTCATGTGATCATTCCCACTACCGCTCCTACCAGCATTCCCAATGATACTCCCACTGTTATCCCTACTACCAAGACAAGGGGAAAAGAGGTTTTAAGTGAGGCTGTCCAAGCGAAATCACGTCCCGAAATCATCCCTGAAGCTTCTAGAAAGGAGATAGAAGAGATACTAAAAATAATCAAGAAAAGTGACTACAACATCGTAGAACATTTGGGGCAGACCCCCTCGAAGATATCGTTGTTGTCCTTACTTTTGTGTTCTGAGGCCCATGCCAAAGCCTTGGTAAAGTTTCTCAAGACCGCCCACGTTCCCCAAGAGACCTCCATCGATCAATTTGAGAATTGTGTGGCCAGTATAACTGTTGATAACGGATTGGGCTTTTCCGACGCTGATTTAACTTCCAAAGGAAGGAAGCACAATGATGCTTTGCATATTTCCATTGAGTGCAGTAGCACTACACTAGCCCACGTTCTGGTGGATACTGGCTCATCATTGAATGTCTTGCCTAAAAATACTCTCGACTGACTGGACTGCGAGGGGCTCACTTTAAAGCCTAGCAACATCATAGTGAGGGCCTTTGATGGTTCTAAGAGGATAGTGCACGGAGAAGTTGACATCCCCATAAAAGTTAGAACCCAGACTTTTGATTTAACTTTCTATGTGATGGATATCTTCCCTTCATCCTCTTGTCTATTGGGTCGACCCTGGATGGTGTTGGTGTCGTCACTTCAACCCTACATTAGATGCTAAACTACCCGATCAAAGGAAAAATTGTCACAGTTCATGGGGAGGAGGAGTACATGGTTAGCCACCTGAACTCTTTCAGGTATGTTGAAATGGATGGTGAATTCATTGAGACTCCGTGTCAGAATTTTGAGGAGGTTCCACAAACAGTTGCAACGACCAAGTCTACTCCAAAATTTCCGAGGATTACCAAACGTTCACTGAAGATAGCCTCTCTGAAAGATGCTAGAGCAGTAGTTGAAGAAGGTGGGTGTACCATCTGGGGTCAACTTCCAAATATTCCTTACAAGTCCAACAAATTTGGTTTGGGATTCACTACATAGGCCCAAAGAGTTGTTCGACGTTCTCGCACCGGGGAACCACCTTTGCGTATCAGCAATCAAGAAATCAATGCACTAGAAGACAGTGATGGTAGCTGTGATATAGACGAGTGGATTTTTCCAACCATCAGCGGAGGACTCAACAATTGGGAGGCCAAAGATTTGGTTCCTATTACTTTTATACAAGAGTAATTGTCTATTAATGTTTTCAGGCTTGTAATATTATAACAATTAAGACTTTTAAAACCTTGTGTCTTACCCGAGGCACAACGGTCCATTTGTGAGGGTTGTTACTTCATTCTCATATGTCATCAATGAATCATAGACGTTTTTGCATGCAAATTTTGTGCTCTTTGTATTTCTTTCTTACATTTTATTTCTTTCAGAGATAACTATACTCTTACACACACTCACATATTAAAATGCATATCTACATCCACTCAGGATCCCATGGGTAACGGTTCTGCTATGGCCTATTGTGACTTTGAAAATCCAATCTACCAATCCGAAGATGAAGGTGGGGAGGATTATGAGGTACCAGGGGAACTATCTAGGTTATTACAACAGGAAGAAAGGACCATACAACCCTACGAAGAGTCGGTTGAAACAATTAACTTAGGTACTAAGGAGGACAAGAAAGAAGTCAAGATGGATGCCAACCTGGAACCTAGTGTCAAGGAACGCTTAACTCAGTTGCTAATGACTATGTTGAGGTTTTCCCCTAGTCATACGAAGACATGCCAGGACTCGACGCTGATATTATGGTCCATCATCTGCCGACAAGAGAAGACTTCCCTCCGGTAAAACAGAAAGTCCGTCGCATGCGGCCAGACATCTCAGAAAAGATTAAGACTGAAGTCATGAAGTAGTTCAATGCTGGATTCTTAGTCATCACTTACTATCCACAATGGGTCGCCAATGTTGTTCCAGTGCCTAAAAAGGACGGTAAGGTACGTATGTGTGTGGACTACAGAGATTTGAATAGGGCAAGCCCCAAGGATGACTTCCGGCTTCCCCACATCGATATTCTATTTGACAACACCGCACAACATAAAGTATTTTCCTTCATGGATGGATTCTCCGGGTACAATCAAATCAAAATGGAACTGGAGGACATTTAGAAAACGACCTTTGTCACACTGTGGGGCACGTTCTGTTACAAAGTTATGCCATTTGGGCTGAAGAACGCCGGGGCAACTTATTAACGCGCCATGGTAGCTCTGTTTCATGATATAATCCTTCACGAGATAGAGGTCTACGTGGAAGACATGATAGCCAGATCTCAAACTGAAGAGGAACATCTTGACCATTTGTGGAAATTTTTTGGAAGGCTAAAGAAATACAAGCTAAGGTTAAACCTGAGTAAATGCACATTTGGGGTGAGGTCTGGTAAACTCCTAGGCTTCATCGTCAGCGGTTAAGGTATCGAGGTGGACCCTGCAAAGGTAAAATCAATACAAGAAATGCCTGCTTCTCGCACTGAGAAGGAAGTCAGAGGATTTTTAGGACGGCTTAACTACATTGCCAGATTCATTTCTCAGCTAACTGCTACTTGTGAATCAATCTTCAAATTACTGAGGAAAGATCAAGTGGTCAAATGGAATGATGAATGCCAAACCGCCTTCGACAAGATCAAAGAGTACATACAAGAGCCTCCCGTCTTGATTCCGCCAGTCGAGAGAAGACCTTTGATCATGTATCTAACTGTTTTGGAAAATTCAATGGGGCGTGTGCTGGGGCAGCATGACGAGTTTGGCCGAAAAGAGCACGCAATATACTATATGAGCAAAAAGTTTACCGACTGTGAAACCAGATATTCATTGCTCGAGAAAACTTTTTACGCTCTGGCATGGGCTACTCGCCGGCTAAGACAATATATGCTGACCCATACTACCTTATTGATATCCAAGATGGATCCAATTAAGTACATATTCGAAAAGCCTTCCCTCTCTGGAAGAATAGCAAGATGGCGGATGATCCTGACAGAGTACGACATTCAGTACACTACCCAAAAAGCAATAAAGGGCAGTGTGTTATCCAATCACCTCGCTCATCAGGCAGTGGATGACTACCAGTCCATGAAATTCGAGTTCCCAGACGAAGACATCATGTTGGGAAACAATTATGAAGAACTCAAACCATATGACGGACCTGAACAAGGATCCCGATGGATCTTGGTTTTTGACGGAGCCTCCAACACACTCGGCAATGGCATAGGTGCTGTAATCATATCACCCGAAGGATGTCATACTCCCTTCACTGCAAGACTTTGCTTCAACTGTACAAATAACATGGCCAACTATGAAGCATGTATCATGGGTCTCAAAGTTGCCATAGATTTGGGAATCAAGTCTTTAAGTGTATTGGAGATTCAGCCTTAGTCATTAGTTAGATCAAAGGAGAGTGGGTCACGAAGCATCCTAATCTCATTCCCTACAAGGAACATGTGTTGACATTAATCCCACATTTTGAGGAAATTACCTTTGAGCATTTTCCACGAGAAGAAAATCAACTAGCTGACGTGCTAGCCACTATGTCATCCATGTTTAAACTCAAGTGGGGTAATGAGGCTCCCCAGATCACCATTGAGCGGATGGATGAACCAGCCTACTGTCACGAGATCAATGCTGAAGAAGTAGTGGACCAGCCTTGGTTCCATGAAGTTAAGAGGTATCTTGAAGCCCAAGAATATCCGGAAGGAGCTTCAGTTAATGATAAGAAGTTCTTAAGGAGATTCTCTGCTAAGTTCTTCCTCAGTAATGGCATTCTCTACAAGCGCAACCACGACTCTGTTTTGCTTCGTTGCACAGACAAGGCTAAGGCAGAAAAGATCATGGTTGATTTGCATGAAGGCACTTTTGGCACCCATTCCAGTGGGCATACGATGGCTAAAAAGATCCTACGGGCAGGGTACTACTGGTCTACCATGGAGGCAGATTGTTATCAACATTCACGAACTTGTCACAAGTGCCATATCTATGCTGACAAAGTTCATGTGCCTCCAGTTCCTCTAAATGTCCTAACTGCTCATTGGCCATTCGCAATGTGGGTCATTGACATGATCAGAGAGATCAAACCTACAGCTTCCAATGGACACCTCTTCATCTTGGTTGCCTTTGATTACTTCATGAAGTGGGTTGAGGCAGCTTCTTTTGCTTCTATTACCAAGAACGTTGTGGCCCGATTCGTCAAACAGAATATCATCTGTCGGTACGGCATCCCGGAGGGAATCATCATGGATAACGGTACCAATATCAACAATACTATAGTCACCGCCCTATGCACGCAGTTCAAGATACAACATCATAACTCTTCCCCTTACCAGCCGAAGATGAATGGTGCTGTAGAGGCCGCTAACAAAAACATCAAGAAGATCATACAAAAATGATAGTGACCTATAAGGATTGGCATGATATGTTACCATTTTCTCTTCACGGTTACCGTACCACGGCGCGCACGTCAATAGGGGCAACTCCTTTCTCCTTAGTATACGGCATGGAAGTTTTCCTACCAGTTGAAGTCTAGATACCTTCTCTGAGAATCATACAAGATGCAGGGCTGAATGAAGATGAATGGGTTCAGACTCAACTGGATCAGTTGAACTTGATTGATGAGGAGAGGCTTGCACCTATTTGTCATGGTCAGATGTACCAAAAACAAATGATCAAAGCTTTTAACAAGAAGGTCAAACATCAGGTATATCGGATTGGTGACTTGGTAATCAAGCGCATCATATTGCCACAAGGTGATCCCAGGGGCAAATGGACTCCTACATACGAAGGACCATTTGTGATCAAAAACACATTCTCTGGTGGAGCAATGATCTTGACCACTATGCATGAACAAGGACCCGCTAGGTCGACTGGCCTAGGCAAAAATTAGGGCATCCCGGCGAACCAAAAGGTTCGGGCAAAAATTAGGGATAAAATACAAAAAAAAAATGTACACCCGGCAAGCTGAAAACCTGAAAGGGCGGCTTGGGAAAAAAAGGGTATCCCGGTGGATCGAAAACCCGAAAGGGCGGTCCAGGCAAAAGTTAGGGAATTAAAGCGTATGACTATGTCCCGTTGGATCACCTTACAGACAATCTTCAGCGTCGACCGACCAACTCAAATGGTTCTTATCAATCCAATCAGCTTCGCCAAGGCGACAAGTAGACAAGACACTCAGAGACAAGAAGATTATAGCAGAATGGGAACCCTATAGGATTATTTCACATAGCTATCTTTTATTTGTATCAATTTTCATTTTTTTTACGACGACATTCTCTTACTAGAATGTTCGTCTCGTTGTATAAAAAAAAACTTATTCAAGTTATTAAAAAGATATCCCTTTTGAAAGTTCAAAACTATTTGTTTTTCTTTATTTCTGTGTTTTGTTTACAAAAACGTCCAATGATTTATTTTTGAACATATGCATTTGAACGTGATTACTATTTACAAATGAACATAAAATAGAAAGACAATCACTAATGGCTTTAAGAAATGGGATAATATCTTTAGGCTATTCCATAAAATCCCCGCAGGTACTTTCCCCAGCAGGAGCGGAAACAAAGACATCATACTACAGGATCACTAACGTATCTCCAGTATGCAACCTAGTGGTATCAAGCGCTCTCACATCCCTGGCAAAGTAAAACCTTCATTACCGCTTTAAAGATTCGCTAACAAAGGATGCCTAAGTTCTCAGGATTCCTGAACAGGATTTCATGAAGTCCACGAGTAATGCACGGAGTTCTCCTTCCACAACATAATTTATTTCTCTAAAGTGGAAATTCATCCATCAACACATCAACTTCAAAATATGGAGACTTACACTCCTCTTTCCCAGCAGTACTCAGGGATTTATTTTCCTCGACTCCAGCAACACTGTGGCAGAACAATTAATATGTCCATATATTACGTTCATACGTCATAGCATTGACAACACAAGTACATACAGTGCAATCTCATTTATTTTGAGAAAACAACATCATACCATGCATTGCATACATCATAGCATTGCATACAATTAACTCTTCACCTTTTCAGAAAGAATCAGTTGACAGGAAATTATCATCAACAAATTTACGACAGGCAAATATTTTCAACAAGTCAATTACTGATCAATTCCCGAGAAAGGACTGGTCGACCATCTACATAGCAAATATTTCCTTCAAACTTCTGCTAGTTCAGTTTAAATCTCTCAACGGTTTATCCTGATTCTTTCCTCGCAGACATATTCTCTGTCGGATAAATCTCTTAACGATTTGTTTCGATTCTTCTCCAGACTCCTGCTGGTTCAGTTTAAATATCTCAATGATTTATCCTAATTCTTTCCTAGTAGATGTTTTCTCTGGTTCAGACAAATCTCTCAACGATTTGTTCAGATTCTTCTCCAGATCCCTGCTGGTTCAGCTTAAATCTCTCAACGGTTTAACCTGATTCTTTCCTCGCAGACGTATTCTCTGGTTCAGACAAATCTCCCAATGATTTACTCTGATTCTTCTCCAGATCCCTGCTGGTTCAGTTTAAATCTCTCAATGATTATCCTAATTATTTCCTCACAGACGTATTCTCTGGTTCAGATAAATATCTCAACAATTTGTTCCGATTCTTCTCTAGACTCCTGCTGGTTCAGTTTAAATCTCTCAACAATTTATCCTGATTCTTTTCCAGTAGACAATTTTCTCTAGTTCAGATAAATTGCACCAAGATTTATTCTGATGCTTTCCAGTCAAAGTTAATCCAAGACCTCTATTGGTTCAGTTTAAATTGCTCCAAGATTTATGCTAATCCTTTCCAATCAAACAACATTCAAGACTTCTGCTAGTTCCAGTTTAAATAAACCAAAGGTTTATTCTGATTTCTTTTCCGTTTGAAGTCAAGTTCAGACTTTGTCCACTTCCGTCAACAATCATTTCTGGATGGCATCTATAAGCCCATCTCCGACAACTCTCTATCATTTCTCCAAATGGAATCTTTAAGACCATTCCCTACACAATCAACCAACATATCATCGAGTGCAAATTTCTGGGCACTCTAGTGTTCAATCATCTTCTAATTTTAAGCTACGAACGACGAACATGTCGATCTCACTTTTCAAGTTTAAGAAGATTTAACAGGGGCAGCTGTAGTACCCCAAAATTTTCCCTCCCATTTTTCATTCAAGATACTATCCTAGGGTTTCTCGAATACTCAATTTGGCTCAGAATTCGATCAGACAGATTCTCTTCCTAAGCAGTAAATCAGCAATTAGGGTTTTGCATTTCTCAAATAAAATTGAGTCTTCAAGGTCTCAATTGGTCTTCATGGGTTTTCATGTCTCTTCAAGGTTATTTAAGCCATTTTTTAAACCTCGCATTTCAAATTCGCTCAACCAATGGTCAAGATAACTGAAAATGACTACATCGACTTGAAAATCGACCCTTTTGGGAGAACAAATTCAAACGATCATAACTTCTTCATTATTCAATATTTTTGAGTGATTTTTGTATTGCGTATGATTCTCCTTGATGCCATCTCCAATTTCTCTTCACAAATCAAGAACTGATAACGCATAGAAGATCACCAAATTCGAATGCGTTAGAAGTTGCATCATGAAATTTGACCTAATTTTAAATAACAGACATCTGATTTCTAAGAATTATGATTTCTTCAAATTACAAGACCTTGAGACGATTATTTATGTTCATGGTCATATGTGATGTCGCTCACGGGTTTATCTTCAAAGAATCGAAGGAAAATTATGTTTGGAAGACTTTAAAATTATCAAATCGTCGCAAGGCATTTGTTGATTTTGAATGTTCTTAACCACAATTTATTGAAAGATTGACAATTGTTCTCAGAGCATGTTTGTTTGGACAAGATGTGAAGATTAAGACTATCATTTAAAACAATCATGATTTTGGATTCAAGTTGACCAAATGAATTACATTCTTAAACATTTATTTTGTTTAGGAATTTGATTAGAGTACAAGGTGCATGTTTGTTTGAAATAAAAATTACAAAGTCATTTGTGATTATTTGGAATTCAAGTTACCATATTGAAGTATTTCATTTCAAATATTCTGATTGAGAATTTCAAAAATTTAATTAGAATACAAAAATTTGTATAGAATCCTATCATATCAAAAGTTATTTAATGCTTTGTATTATTACATTGCAAATGAAATTACAAATTGTTTGTCTTGTTTACAAAGAATCTCAAGTTCTTGTTTACAAAGAGAAGTTTTATTTATTCTTCAAGTCTTCATCTTCAAGTAATCAATCCAACCTTCGTTTGCATCCAAGCCTCGCTTGTCGTTCATGAAACAAGAAAAGGAAAAGTTAGCAAAAATTCAAGCGAAGTAATATGTGAAAAGGAGAAATTCTTCATTAGGGTTTGCGTATTGGAATCAGATTTTTGTTTGTTTAATCATCATTCAATTCTCCCAATTTTACAAATCTCAAAATCTAAGTTTTGGTTCACAAAAAACGAAAAAAGAAAATATATAAAAAATAGGGCTGCATTGCAAAATCACTAAACCAAATGGGGTTGCATTGCATTTGCAACAAGCAAAGCAAAACTAGTAAGGCAGGCAAGCTGCCTAACCTGCTGTCAAACAAAAGCAAAACAAGTAGCAAAACTGCCCAAAATAGCACAGAAAGCAGCACATGTACAAAGCTATAACAAGTCAATAAGGCAGCACCAACAGAAAACAAACCAGACTGCAGCAGAAAAAGCAGAACCAGGATGCAAACAAAGCAAACTGCCCAATACAGTAGCCAACAATCATCTAATAAGGCATGCTCAAACAGCCTTAAGTGCCTCATCATTTTCCTTAAAATGACAAACCCTTCAGAATATTGAAAAAAAAACAAACATGGCTTTTGTTTCATAGAAAGATGAAGAGGAAAGAAATCTCCTAGGCCACAAACAGTCCCAAAATTACCAAACAATCCAAGCCTACAAAATTGTACCAAGTCAACTCAAAGCCCAGTTTTTGTCCAAAACCTGCAAACCCTGTCAATACAGTCCAAAAATCTTAACCAAACCTGCTCCAAAACCTTCCCTTGCACACAAGTTGGCAAGATTCAAAAACAATCGCTAGGTAACCTAATTTCAAAGACAAAATTAACTTGAAACGAACACACTTTTTCACACGCGCACCTCTAGGGTAACCTCGCTCGTTGCCTCAGAAACACAGTCATGTCCCTCGAATATGAGGCGCTTTAGCAAAGACCCTTTGATTAAAAAAAGATTGTAGTCCCTCGATGACCCTCGATGTTGCCTTCGATAAAACAATCTAGTCCCTTACGCAATTGCAAAAAGTGTCTCATAAGTTTCTTTCGATGACTGTATGATTGACCCGCGCTTGTCCCTTCACATCTGACGATGGGGCTTCTTACCAAATTAATGGTAAGATAGCAACATCTAAAGGAGGAAGAAAAGAACATTTAAGACCTTTAGAGTAGGTAGATTCGCTCCTAGTTGCTCGCTTGCTCACGACAAAAACATTTTCACACCAACACTTTCATCTCAAAAACATTTTCAAAAGACAAAACATTTTGTATACGTTCTTATAGAGACGAGAACCATTGCAAAAACATCTTTTCAAAACCACTTTCAAAAACACATTCCACAAACACGTGTTTGAACTATTTTTTCGAAACAAAATTTTGTACGCGTTCTTATATAAACGAGAACCATTACAAAGACATTTTCAAAATACTTTCAAAGCCCACATCACAAGCACATTGTCAAAGCAAAAGCAAGTGATCTAGCAAGTAACTAAGAGCCCGTAGATAACTACGGATGGAAAGGGTGCTAATACCTTCCCTTTTCATAATCTACCCCCCAAACCAGAGAAATAATCTCGAAAGGTCTTTCCTGTGCTTTTTTACCATTCCTTTTGGATAAAAGAAAAGTCGGTGGCGACTCTTGCTATCCGCACAAATGCGATCAAAATGAAAAATGACCCGAGTCAGTTCTCCCGCCGTATCACAACAAGGAATACATATATCAAAATATGCAATTTTAATCTACTGAACTAATTCCATGTCGTCAGACTCAAAAACTGTTGAAACCCATTATTCCATGTTTGTAACTGCTCAGAACCACTAATTGCATCTCTAGAATATCTGATCCAGTACTTGTCAAAACACCTCTTCCTCCAACTTAATCCTTGACTTAGAGAAATACTAAGTCTCTTTTGATAACTGATTACCTTGTTGACGCAAACATCTTATTAATACAAACCTTTGTCGAATGTCCTTTTCGAGATTTTGGTCATGCTTAAATGAAAGAGTGATCTTAATATTAGGGATATGTTTTTGTGATTCTTCCAAATCATACCTATCATGTTGGTCGAAACTTCTCAGTCGACGAGACTGTCTCTGTTGAAGCTTGTTAATGAATGCTTTCAACACTTTGAGTTTCTCAACGCATCAATCTTCATTGACTTCTCTTTAGATATAATTTCCATGCTAACAATCCCCGTACAAATAGATAGCCACTTTAGAGGGCGAGATGAGTCCCTATCACATCAACCTCAAACTAGGTTTTCACATGGGGGTTGTGAAGGGGGCATGGCTAGGCACGATCCCTAGCGACGTCCAATAAAAATTCAAGCTTAACCTCGTAAGGTAAAGTTATCTCCCAAAAAACCATACTCGAGATCTAGCAGGCATTTCGATTCAGGTGAAAACAAATACCCAGCTAACAAGATTTTTGTATATGAATTGTTACATAAAGATCACGAAGTACAAATACAAAAGGAATAAATACAAATAAGGGGAAGAACTCGCTCCCTTGAAAATCAAAAAGGAGGATAGAAATTCTCCACTTGTAGGAGAGAATTCTCAAAAGAAACATACATAGAGGCAAGACCCTCATCCACAACTTTTTCAAACTCCTTGGTCAATGTAAGATTCTCAAGGCACTAATTTTGAAGAATTTCTTAAGCTTCCTTCAAAGATGCCTCAAGTTTTGCTACCTAAATATGAAAAGGATCACACCCTAACTTATCCTAGAAATGGTAGCTTCATCCATAATTATTATGCTTTAAGGGAAGCTAGAGCTCCCCCCTTTTTTATAGCCTGCCCACAAGAAGCTTCGCCTTGCCAACTAGCATACTGGCTAAGACTACTTCCATCTCCAAAAAGGAAGGAATTAGAATCCCTTTTAAGCTATTCAAGGTACCTATCACACTCAATAATAAGAGCCCGAACACAGTTTAAGAGCGCTTCTTACTTCTTTCAAATCCATCCGAGTACAAAGATTTCACTACAGTTGGCCTCGCCTAAAGCCAAAATGTCAGATGATTTACGAGTATAATAGGCCAAGTTCAATAACTCCTCCCCTCGAGCGGCCTCACCCAGACCAATAAAATAGGAGTAATCCTTATCCAAAATAGATGCTTTAAATTCCTTTGCAGTGTGTGGACCTGAGAGAGTCAGGAAGACAGAAGGCAGAGTTACCAGGGAGAAAGTCATACCTCCTAGGGCACTTGTTCCCCTTTGATTTCCCCCAAAAATCAAGGAGAACCCAACTAACGGTCCCCCTTCCCCAAGAATTTATACTTCAGTGGTGAGGTCAAATCCTTTCCTTCCTCATATGAGGATTGATCTAGATTATCCTCTATCACGACTTGAATGCATGAACCCTAGGCTATTGCATGCATGAAGGTTGGGGTAAACGACATCGATGACCAAAAGGTTCCCCAAAGCAAGTGATATCCCAGAAATGGAATATGTAAGATGTCGACCAAAGTCTAAGTGAATCGAGAGGTCTTATTCATCTTTCAAATTGTTTCTTCACACTTCATGGAATCTACATAGTTCATAATAAAAACGTCATAAAAGGGAATATTCATGGAAATAATTGGTAATGAAACCTATCATAGTCACAACAAGTTTAAAATTGATACAAATCATGAAAAAACATGTTATAGACACAAAACACTTGCATGTGTCGGCACATCCACTTTTCAGGTCGGCACATAAACCTTTTGTGTTGGCACAAACTGTAGCCCAGTATTTTCAGGTCGGCACATATGATTTTCAGGTCGACACATACTGAAGCTTTTTAGAAATTGCAGAAATTCTTATTTTATGTGTCAGCACATACGAGTTTCAGGTCGACACATGTACTTGATTTTTAAAGGCAAAAAGTCATTGTCTTTCTTAGGCCGACGAATCCGCTTTTTAGGTTGACACATGCAATTAAAATTTGACTTATGTGTTGATGCATACAATTTTCAGGTCGGCACATACTATTTGATTGACTCAATTTTTCAATTCTTTTTAATTTAGAAAATCTCCCTTTTGCATCTAAACTTCCACAATTATAAATACATCATTCATGCATCATTTCAACTTGATGGTACCATAAATATTTCCTGCAATTCTTCTTCACCTTCAACCTCCAACCTATGTATACACACTAACAAATCACACATGATAATATTTTTTTGGGGTTCCATCTAGACGAGGTTTGATAACGTCCAATTAGGCTCTTGTGTAGCCGAGAATATTGGGTTAAGATTTACAGGGGTCTTCATTCAGAAAAACCGCAGGTTTATCCTCCAATATCATTGATTTATTTGGGGGTTTTCATGCAAGATGTTCAAGAGAGGATTGTATCCAGTTAAATAATTGGCTTACTATTGATTCTTGTTCTTCTTGAAGATAAAAAAAAAGAGAATGGTTGAATCAACATCAAACGGTTATGGCTTGTAGGGTTGCTCTTGAACACTTCTGTTGTAATCATACTTTTGCAAAGTAATAAAAGTATCATAATTACAAATTGGAATTGGGAGAAAACATACCCACACGCGAAGACAAAAGTAGGGAACTGTGTAAAAAAGCTTGTGTCCCTCTCTATCATCTCTTTACTCGTTTTTGTTTTCATTACGTAATTTCTCGAATAACATTGTTTGATCGATGACTCGTAAGAATTTTTTTGCAACCGTTTTGTTTAAAGTGGTGTGTTGGCTAGTGTTTTACCCCAAAATTTGCCCTCTCATTTAACTCAACACATGCTCATTGAAGTCCTCAACTTGCTCAAGGATGCCCAAGAATTAGCCAGACAAATTCTCTCCTAAGGCAATGAACCTTCAACTAGGGTTTCCACTTTTATCAAGATATGTGAACTCTAAAGATCTCAAATCTTTTCCATGGTCATAATATGTTCTTAATACCATCCATGTCAAGTTTCATGCCTTGCAAAAGAAATTTGCTCAGTCAACTGCTCAATTGCCTAAAAATCAACTGTACTAGGTCAAAAGTCAACTGTGACCCTCATGCAGTCAAACTTCAAGATTTTGGTCAACATGAACATTTTGAAGTAATATTCATCATTTGATCAAGGTTTGATCATGATTCTCAAGGAATGCCCCAAATTCATCAAAACTCAAAAGTTGCTAAATTAGGGTTTCTATAGGAAAAGTCAACCAAACTTTGACCAGACATAACTTTCTCATACTTTATCAGAAACTTCCCATCCAAGGCTAATTTTGAATAGGATTCAATTACCTACAACTCATCTTCATCCCTTAAGTTCAAGAAATACACTCATGAAAAGATATAAATTCAGACATTATAGGTCCTTTTCAAAAGTCAACAAAAACACCTTTTGGGTCAAAGCTTCTTACATGAACATGGAAGATCCAATTAAGATGAAACCAAAAGGGTTGTTTAAGGGACATCATAAGCTTTCCAAAAAGTCCCAGAACACCCTCTTACGGTCAAAATTGAAGGAGATATGCATTGTCAAAGTTTTCCATTTTTGGAAATTTGCACAAAGTCGACAATGCCCAAAATTGCATTTTTTTTTCAAATGGACCCAACTTTTCAAGATTGAATCTCATTCCTAACATGGTCCACGACCCATAAACCATTCCATGCCTTATTTATTTATTTATTTATTTTATTTTGATTTTATTTATTAAAAATTCAAATAAAATCAAATAAAATCATATTAAATCAAAATAAATAAAACTAATGTGATGAAATTTGTTTGCATTGAATTAGAGATCATGCTTGCTGTCACAAAGCCAAACAAAATCGTGCAAAATAAAAAACAAGAGAAAATCTCCTAGTTTGGAAAGTTTGAAAGCAATTTTCAAAAGTTATCAAATCTTGGATTTTTTTCTAAACTTAGCACCCTAATTTGATTCACGTACTTATACACAAGTATTCTCAACCCTAAGGACAAGAATTCAGACGCGCAGCCTGCCTCAAGGAGTCAAACAAAGTTCCAAATTTTCAAAGAAAAGTGCAGATCGGATCTTTCTCTACAGACCAATTCAAGCAATTTCAAAGCCAGCAATCCGTTCCTGGACGTATTCTGAAGCTATTCCAATCATTCCCAAGTCACAAAACATCCAAAATCGTAAGATACAGGATTCAGTTCTCTAACTATTTTTGATTTTTGATTACGCGCATACATGTACTTTCAATGAAAATTAACCATGTATTCTTTCTTATCATAAGGTTGCGATGCTCTCTGTATTGTTTGATTGAGTTTTAGGTACATGAATCGCAATTTTCCATTCTTAGGGTTTCCAAACTCGTTTTAGGGCTTCCTGGTACAGGCAAAATTAGGGTTAGACATGGATACCATGGTGTTCATGGCTTCAAGCCCAGTTGATTCATTGTCTCCATTAGAATTTATGTTGCTTATATTTAGTTTTTGAATGACACATGGTTATAGCTACAAACATTGTCCGTAGGTAAAAGTTCAGGCCTAAAACTACAGTTATGAGGAGGAAGATGATCACGTGGCAGCCACACACTGGCTGGTTTGCATGTTGGCGCATTTTTTTAGGCATACCACCTTGCTTACGATTATGTTATTATTGGTTTATTATGTTAACAAATGAGTCATGTAGCACAGATGGTAAAGGGCACCGTTGGTGAAAGAAGGGACCTGGGTTCGATCCCAGGTCCAAGCATCTTGTTATTTTATTTTCTTAACGTACTTTGCAGGATCCCATGCGCCTCACCTTCACAAGACCATCATGCGTCCTCAGATCCAACCATGGGATCATCTCAGACCCAGATCCAGCGCCCAACAGTTCACCCCCATGGTGGAATCCCTGAAGGCCAACTACATTGAATCCACACGTAGGGAGATGGGCCTATTATTCTGGGCTTTGCAAATTCAGCCATACACCCCCAGTTTTCTTCTCATAACAGGCCCATATTCATAATTTTGGCTTTTATTGTTTATTATTTCATTTTAGTTATTTATTTTATTTGTTTCAAAAAATCATTTTTTATTAAATCATAAAATCAAGAAAACCACAAAATATTAGAATTAGGTTTTTTCCACTAAATTTAATTTTGTTAATTAAGTAGATTAATTTAATTTAGGGTAAGTTGGTTTATTTTTCATAATTAAAATTAATTAGACAAATTAGGTTTAATGCATAAATACTTTATTTTCTTAAATAAAAATACAAAAATATTTCCTTTAATTAATTAGATTCATTAGGATATTTAATTCTCGTGTTCTTCCTCGCGCGCATTTTATTTATTTATTTTTCCAATTATTGTAACTGCCAAGGGTTGTAATAGTTTTTTAATTAGGTTTTTTTTTACTTTTTTACTTATTATTTTCCTCCTATCTTGGCTATGTAACCCCCTCCCCAAACCCTTGTAATAGCTAGGTTTTTATTCTCGCACTGTACTTTCCTCTATTATTATCTGCTTAGACTAATAGGCTTGTATGGAAAGAATAACGATTAAAATGGTAGATAACCATAAACACGCAAGGTAAGATTACCTGAAAAAACAAACACTTTCACATTCTCACTCCTAGGATATATCCCCACTTCGGTTGCCTTCGGTAAACGGTCATGAAGTATATGGAACTTTAGTGGTTGCCCTCTAGTCCCAAAAGATCAAAAATGACCTATTCAAATGTTGCCTCGGAAAGATCTTTAGGACTCTAAGGTAATTACTAATGTTTCCTAACCATTGCTTCAGTGGTCGTAATTGTCCCTTTGAATGTCCCTTAAACTCCAACGATGGGGCTACCTACTCCTTAATAGTAGGATCGCGCTGTCTAAAGGAAATGAGAAAACGAACAATCTTTTTCGAGTAGGTAGAAACTCTAAAGTACTTTCTCAAAACAACAAAAACTCTTTCACACAAACACTTTCAAAACAATTTTCAAAAACAACTTCGTCACACTCTTGAGGACAGATACAAGGGTTACCACGAAGTTAAACAAAAACTTTTCAAAAACATGCACAAGCAATTTCAAAATGAGCAAGTACCTAAGATCCCATGGAAAACCATGGATAGAAAGGGTGCTAACACCTTACCTTTCTATAATCTACCCCCCCCCCCCCCCCCCCCCCCCCCCCCCCGTACTTAGAAAACTCTCGAAAAAGGTTTTTTCTGTTCTTTTTCCTTTTCCTTTGTTAGATGAAATAAAAGTCGGTGGCGACTCTTGCTTACCGCAACATTTACAAACAAAAAACACAAACCAGTATAACAGTCGGTTCTGCCACTGTATCACAGAACTGACGACTTCGTTGGGGACTAAAATAAAGTGGGGTTTACCTTAGGATCTAGGTCATTTTAATTGCTTCTTTGGCTTGTCTTGTTTGATTTACTTTTAAGGGTACTTGTTTGGGTTGTTTGGATCCTAAACCCGGATCGGGGTATTCCTTTTAGGTAAGTAGCAATAAACTTTGAGTGAGTTGTGCGAGGTATACCGACACAGTTGAAACAGTAGCTATGTTGATGCGATACTTTGGTGTGTACTGGTATCCCTTGAGTAATCAAGGAGAATACAGGGCCGCTGTGTGGTATCATAAAACATCAACTGACCTTAGCACCTTAATTGACCAACTTGGATTTTAGGACGTAGTGAGATAGCCGTATTTGGTGTAAACCCAAAGTCGGTTGATACTCGATGCTACACTCATTGAGGTTTGACCCTTGAGTTTTGTTTGGTGGCAAGTCAATTGTCTATCCGAACAAAATTTGGGGGAAAAATCGGTGATATTGAGATCCCTTAGAACCCGGTTACTATATTTAGGACAGGTTGAACCAACCCAATTTCAAGAGGGTATACCTTAAAATCCATACAAGCCTTAAACCTAAGGTCTCTGTGTGATTTAGTTGTGTGTGTTATATCTGCTATATCTGAGCATAATCAAGACATCATAATATAGCATATCATACTAACCATTTCAAGGATTCTTAGGGTTTATTTTTGTCTTGTTTTGTAGGACATAGCCCTTGCCCGCAGATTCACTATCCAAGTCAGTCTGGTAAAGGTACCTCCTCAGCTTAAGGAATTGGTATCAAGGGTTCCTAAAAGAGACCCTAAACCTGAAGATATTACTAAAGCCCTGTCCTTACAATGGGCTGACGTAGTGGCAAATTGGGAAACCAGGAGAGGTGTCAAGGGTTTTTTGGCTAAGTTCTTGTTTGGGAAAGCTCATCATTTTTGGAATACCCTGGACTTACAAGTTTTGAAGAGGTATTATCCCTTCTCATCTATGGGTTGGTATTGTTCCCAAATCGGAACCAGCTCATAGACGTGAATGCGGTTAAGGTTTTCTTGTCATGCAATCTGGTACCTACTTTGCTTGGAGATATCCTACATTCTCTACATATTGGCACTATAAAGAGAAGGGGGACCCTTCTATTTTTCCATCCTATTTTGGCTAGGTGGTTTATTTCGCACCTACCCCGATCCGTCCTAAAGAATGAACAGGGTTCAAGGTGGTCTCATAGGCTAATGACTCTTACATATTCGGGTATTCATTGGTGTCCTCGATCCTCGGAGAATGTTACCATCATTGATCGATGCGGAGAATTACCTAATGTCCCTCTCTTAGGCACTAGGGGAAGAATCACTTACAATCCTTGTTTGGCACTGCAAAAGTTTGGATACGCGAGAAGGGATGGTCCTCATGATACACTTATCCAAGGAATCATCTTCGACTATGAGAATAATGCTCAGGGTTATCGTAAAAGGTTCATGCGAGCCTGGGGCATGGTACACAGAGTTGACAGCAAGACACTGGGGCATAAGAACTCAATCCATCTTAAGCCTTATCTCAAATGGGTACGAGTCCATGCTCAAAGTCTTATGATGCCTTACCCTGTTGTTCTACCAACGATTGTTGAACCAGTTGCTGAAGGAGACACGTCTTATCTCGTTCTCCATCCCGACATGCCAACAGATGATGAGGAGTTACAAATATCCTGGGTTCAACTTAAAGAGGATACATTTGAAACTCAATTCTATGCCAGTGAGAAGAAGGTCCTGGAACTCACTAGGTTACTTCATGAAGAGAGGAATATAAACGCCTACATTGCACCAAAGAGGATGCGCTCATGGGAGACCTAATTTTCTTTGCTTTAAGTGTTGTTTTGTTGTAAGCCTAAAAGGCACCCTTTGTAACAATTCAAACTTATTAATACAATTAACGTGTGTTTCTTTTGGCTAAGAAAATTTGAGCCTTTAAGAGTCCTAGAAATCATTGTATACACATATCATCCATGACATTGAATAAACAAGTTTCATAACAGGTTTCTCATCTTCTGCGCTGTTTATTTTAGCAAAAATGTCTTCTGAACAAAGTATCAAGGACCTCCAGGCACAAAATGCCCAATTTCAACAAATGTACGTAGCCTTGGCTAAGGGGAAGGAAGATCTGAAGGCCCTTATTCTGAAAGAGAAGAAGAAGAAGAAGAAGAAGAAGAAGAAGAAGAAGAAGAAGAAGACCGCTGGTGTCCTGAATCTGGGCAGAAGATTCAAGGGACCATTGAAACAACCGGTTGATTTGACCTCCTCATCCAAAGAAGGGGAGAATCAAGGAGGAAAGACAAGGGAGGAAGACCCTAGTCCTGAGGTTTCTGATAATGACACAGATTACAATGATGAACAGTATCCTCCTGCTGAGGATAGATACAAATAGTTAGAGGATCGTCTAAGCGCAATGGAGATCCAAAGAATACCAGGGCTTGATTTTGAAGAGTTTGGTTTGGTATCTGGGGTAGTCATCCCGCAGAAGTTCAAGGCTCCAGTATTTGTGAAATGTGATGGGGTGTTTTGTCCTAAACTTTATCTCCGTTCCTATGTGAGGAAGATTCAGCCTCACACTACTGATAGGAACTTGTAGGTCCATTTCTTTCAGGACAGTCTATCTGGGACTTAGCTTGAATGGTTCTATCAACTGGAGGGAACCAATGTCCGCAACTTGGAAGATCTGGCTAGTGCTTTTTATAAGTAATATCAATTCCAAAGTATATCTATGGGTGCAGGTGAAGGTTTCAAGGACTATGCGCAGAAGTGGAGAGATCTTGTAGGGAAAGTCCAACCCCCTTTGTCTGATAGGGAGTTGGTTGACATGTTTCTTGGTACGCTGTCTGGTCCGTTCTTCAATCATTTGATTGGTAGCTCCTCATCTGGTTTCACCAAGCTGATATTGACTGGAGAAAGGGTAGAAGCTGGGATCCGGAGTGGAAAAATCTAGAAAGATACCTCGTCAAGTAAAGTGAAGAATCCATTCACGGGTAAGAAGGAGGTCAATTCCATTTATAGACCAAGAGGTCAGAGCAGAGTTAAGCGTCGTCCAACAATAGGGGCTGTGATGATACCTAGGCCTGCGGCTACTCAACAACGAAACAATCGGCAAAGGGTAGAAAGACCGCAAAGGCAGTTCACCCGGATTAATATGACGTTGACTGAGGTTTTACCCCATCTGTTAAGATCCAACTTGGCAACCTTAAAGGAGGCTCCCAAGAATCCTAACACCACATCTCCTCGGTACAATCCAAACGCTTGGTGTGCTTCCCATTCTGAGAGTCCAGGCCACGATACAAATGATTGTTGGGCTCTGAGAAATAAGATACATGATCTAATTGAAGCCAAGGAGATTGAATTTGATGCTCTGGAGAAGCAAAAGTCATAACTGCTCCCATGCCCAAGCATAACTGTGGAGTTAATGTTGTTGATACTGATCTGTTTGTTACCTCTGTTTATGAAGTTTCCACTTCTCTCGTGACTGTCAAGAAGAATTTGTTGCTAGCCGGTTTATTTCTGGGTTGTGGTGAAGGTTGCCACATGTGTTTATCTCTACCCTATGGTTGTTATTTGATGAAAGAAGGTGTTGAACGCCTGATGGATAGCATAGAGATTTTGTTTGAAAAGACTCCAATTCTGACTGTTCCGCATGAAGATGTCGCTATCATAACCATTTCCGCCAATTCTTCCAAGGTCTCCTCTAAAAGACATGTTAGGATTACACCTGCTCCAAGAATCGCTCCGGTGATAGTCACTTTTCCTGGTCCTGTACCATACTCCTCGGACAAATATGTCCCTTGGAATTATGGTGCCGACGTTTACTATCATGGCATCAAATAGGATTTGAAGACTGAAGAGGCTGATCCCGATGTCAGTAAAATTTTCGGGACCAGCAAAGTTACCCAAAGTGGAAAGGTTTTCTCTCCCAAGATCTCCCTGAAGACTATTGCTAAGCCTGTGGTTTTATCCCATTTGTTGTTCCTGCCAGTACTTATGTTGCTACTCCCATCCTTACTCCAGTTGTTACCCCTGCCGATGAGTCATCTGGGACTCGGGGCAAAGAAGCTATAGGGTAGCCTTCCCTGACGGAGGCACCTAGAAAAGTTGTTTTGGAATCCTCTAAGCAAGAAATGGAGGAAATTTTAAAAATAATCAAGAAGAGCGACTATAATATGGTCGAGCAGTTGGGGCATACCCCTTCGAAGATATCGATGTTTTCTCTGCTGTTATATTTGGAGGCCCATGCAAAGGCTTTGATTGTATTTATCAAGACTGGGAATATGCCGCAAGAAACCTCTACTGGCAAATTCAAAGACTGTGTGGCCAGTTTGACTGCTGACAATGGGATAGGTTTTTCAGATGCCGATTTAACGTCAAAGGGGAGAAAGCATAATGATGCTCTGCATGTCTCGATCGAATGCAGGGGCACTACTATGGGTCATGTGCTGGTAGACACTGGATCGTCACTAAATGTTCTGCCTAAGAAGGCTCTTGATCGGCTAGATTTTGAAGGCTTAACCTTAAAGCCCAATAACATTGAGGTGTGGGATTTTAACGGGTAAAAAAGAATGGTGCACGGGGAGGTGGACATCCCTGTCAAATTGGGTTCCCAGACCTTTGAATCCACCTTTTACATGATGGATATCAGGCCATCGTACTCTTATTTGTTAGGTCATCCTTGGATCTATGAAATTGGGGCCGTTACTTCTACGCTGCGCCAAATATTGAAGTATCCAGTGAAGGGGAAGATTGTCACTATGCATGGTGAAGAGGAGTATATGGTAAGCCACCTGAACTCTTTCAGGTATGTGGAGATGGACGGGGAATTCATAGAGACCCCTTGTCAAAACTTTGAAGAGTTTCCCCAGATCATGGAATCAACCGAGGCCATAACTAATGCGCCGAAGATCACCAAATATCCTTTGAAGATGGTTTCTCCCAAGGACGCCAGAGCGGTAGTTGAAGAAGGTGGGTGTACCACTTGGGGACAGCTCGCTGATTTTCCATATAAAACTGACAAATTTGGTTTGGGCTTTACTTCAGGAGCTCAAAGGGTTGTTCGAAGTGCTCATGTTGGAGGACCTCCTCTATGCATCAGCAATCGAGGGGTTAATGTTATAGAAGACAATGATGAGGATTCTGATTTTGACAGCTGGATCTACCCTACTACCAACGGTGCACCTAGTAACTGGACGGCCAGAGATTTTGTGCCAATTTCTTTTGTTCAACAGTAATTGTCTTACTTGTTTTAAAAATTTGTAATAAACAATACAAACTCTATGGCCTTGTGCCTTTCCCGGGGCACAATGGTTTATTTGTGAGGGTTATTATATGTCATTATCATATGTAATCAATAAAACATTGGACGTATCTTGCATATAAATTTTGTGCTCTCTATTTTCTTTTCATCTTTTTCACTTTATCAATACAACTATGATCTTACACACACTCACGTAATCAAATTGCAGATCCATATCCACTCTGGATCCCATTGATAACAGTTCTGCTATTTCCGGTTATAACTTCGAAAATCCGATCAACCAAGTCGAGGACGAAGGTGGGGAAGATTGTGAGGTGCCTAGAGAACTTGGTAGACTGTTACAGCAGGAAAAGAGGGCTATACAGCCTCATGAAGAGCCAGTTGAGACGATAAACTTGGGTACGGAGGTAGACATAAAATAAGTCAAGATCGACACAAATCTGGAGACTAATGTCAAACAGCGGTTGATACAGATGTTGCACGACTATGTTGAGATCTTCTCCTAGCCATATGAAGACATGCCTGGTTTAGACACTGATATTGTGGTACACTGTCTGCCAACTAAAGAATATTGTCCTCCGGTTAAGCAAAAGATCCACCATATGCGCCCCGAAATGTCAGAGAAGATCAAAGCAGAGGTTATGAAACAGTTTAACACTGGGTTCTTAGCTGTCACCTCCTATCCACAGTGGGTTGCTAACATTGTTCCAGTACCTAAGAAGGATGGTAAAGTACGAATGTGTGTGGATTACAGAGACCTGAACAGGGAAATCCCCAAGGATGACTTCTCGCTTCCCCACATTGATGTTCTGGTGGATGACACCGCGCATCACAAGATCTTTTCCTTCATGGATGGTTTCTATGGATACAACCAGATCAAGATGGCACTCGAAGACATGGAGAAGACAACCTTCGTCACTCAATGGGGCACTTTCTGCTACAAAGTTATGTCATTTGGATTAAAGAATGTTGGGGCAACCTATCAGCGAGCAATGGTCGCCTTATTTCATGACATGATTCACCATGAGATAGAGGTATACGTGGATGACATGATAGCCATGTCTCAAACCGAGGAAGAAAACTTGGATCATCTACAAAAGCTATTTGACAGGTTGAAGACATGCAGGCTGAGGTTGAATCTGAACAAGTGCACCTTCGGGGTAAGGTCTGGTAAGCTTATGGGGTTCATCGTCATTGATAAAGGTATTCAGGTAGACCCTGCAAAGGTAAAGGCCATACAAGAGATGCTAGCTCCCCATACTGAGAAGGAGGTTAGAGGTTTTTTGGGGCGCCTAAATTATATCTCCAGGTTCATTTCACACCTGACTGCTACTTGTGAGCCGATCTTCAAACTCCTGAAGAAAGATCAAGTGGTAAAGTGGAATGATGAATGCCAGACCGCTTTCGAAAGAATCAAGGAATACCTTCAAGAACCACCAATTCTGATGCCTCCGATTGAAGGAAGACCTTTGATATTGTACTTAACGGTGCTAGACAGTTCAATGGGGTGTGTGTTGGGGCAGCATGACGAGTCTGGTCGAAAAGAGCACGCAATATACTACCTTAGCAAAAAGTTTACCGACTGTGAGACAAGATACTCACTGCTCGAGAAAACTTGTTGCGCTTTGGCATGGGCTGCTCGCCGACTAAGACAATATATGTTGACCCACACTACTTTGTTGATATCTAATATGGATCCAATCAAGTACATCTTCGAGAAGCCAGCCCTCTCCGGAAGAATAGCAAGATGGCAGATGATCTTAACTGAATACGATATACAATATATAACCCAGAAAGCAATCAAGGGAAGTGTATTGGCTGATCATTTGGCTCATCAGGCCGTGGAGGACTACCAGTCCAGGAATTTTGAGTTCCCGGACGAGAATATTATGCTAGTGATAGACTATGAAGAACCTAGACCAGATGAAGGACCTGAAGAAAGATCCCAATGGACTATGGTTTTTGACGGAGCTTCGAACGCACTCGGTAATGGCATTGGCCCTTTAATCATATCTCCTAAGGGCTGTCATACTCCTTTCACTGCCCGACTATGCTTCAACTGTACTAACAACATGGCGGAGTATGAAGCCTGTATCATGGGTCTCAAAGCTGCTATCGACTTAAGGATCAAGTTCTTAAACGTTTTTGGGGATTCAGCTTTAGTGATAAGTCATATCAAAGGAGAATGGGATACGAAGCATCTGAATCTCATCCCGTACAAAGAACATGTACTGACATTGCTCCCACACTTTGAGAAGGTAACCTTTGAACATTTCCCATGAGAGGAGAATTAGTTAGCGGACGTGCTAGCTACCATGTCTTCTATGTTCAAGGTCAGGTGGTACAACGAAGCTCCCCAAATCACTATTGAGAGGTTGGACGAACCAGCGTACTGCTGTGACATTGATATTGAAGAGGTAGCAGACAAGCCCTGGTTTCACGAAGTAAAAAGGTATCTCGAGGCTCAAGAGTATCCCGAGGGGGCATCCGTCAACGATAATACGTTTCTGAGAAGGTTCGCCACGAAATTATTCCTCATTAATGGAATCCTCTACAAGCGCAACCATGAATCTACCTTACTGCGGTGTGTAGACAAGAGTGAAGCAGAGAAGATTATGACGGATCTACACGAAGGTACCTTCGGAACCCATTAAAGTGGACATACCATGGCTAAGAAGATCCTACAGGCAGGATACTATTGGTCTACTATGGAAGTAGATTGTTATCGGCTCTCTCGAACTTGTCATAAATGTCAGATCTATGTTGATAAGGTACATATGCCTCCAGTTCCCTTAAATGTCTTGACGACTCCTTTGCCCTTTGCAATCTGGGGCATCGACATGATCATAGAGATTAGACCTACCGCTTCCAATGGGCATCGCTTTATCCTGGTGGCCATTGATTACTTCACGAAGTGGGTTGAAGCTTCCTCCTTTGGTACTGTTACCAAGAACGTTGTGGCACGGTTTATCAAGCATAACCTGGTTTGTCGTTATGGTGTGCCAGAGAGAATCATCACTGACAATGGTACTGTGATACGGTGGCAGAACCAACTATTAATACTGGTTTGAGTTTTGTATTCGCAAATGTGCGGTAAGCAAGAGTCGCCACCGACTTTTATTTTATCAGTCATGGAAAAGGAAAAAGAATAGAAAAAACCTTTTTTTGAGATTTCTGAGTACGGGGGGTAGATTATAGAAAGGGAAGGTGTTAGCACCCTTTCTATCCATGGTTTTCCATGGTCTCTTAGGTACTTGCTCATCTTTCTAAAATTTCTTGTGTGCCCTTGTTTTGAAAAAAGTTTTACTTCGTGATAATCCTTGTATCAGTCCTCAAGGGTGTGACGAAGTTTGTTTTGAAAATTTGTTTTGCAAGGTGTTTGTGTGAAAAGTTTTGTTGAGCAAGTACTTAAGATTCTACCTACTCGAAAAAAAGGTTGTTTGTTCTCATTTCCTTTAAGGGACGTTCGAAAGGGACAAGTACAGTCACCAGAGCAATGGGTAGGAAACCTTAGTAGTAACCCTAGAGTGTTAAGATATTTCTGAGGCAACATTTTTGAGGCAACACTTCCGAGGCAACATTCGAATGGGACATTTGATCTTTTAGACTGGAGGGCAACCACCAAAATCTCCTATGCTTAATGACTGTTTAACCGAAGGCAACCGAAGTAAGGCAAACCCTAGGAGTGGATATGTGCATGTGAATTTTTCAGTTAATTAGTCTTTGCATATTAGGTGATCTACTATTTTAATTTTCAAACATCTTTCCATACAATCCTATTAACCATGCATCTAACAGTTAGAGATTACGGGAATTTAAAGTGCGAGAAAATAAACCTAGTTATTACAGGGCTTCGGGGGAGGGGATTAATCACATAACCAAAAATCGGGGATAAAGCGATAAATGAAAAAACCTAGTTTAACTATTACAAACTATTGGAAGTTACAAAAATAATGAAAAAGAAATAATTAAACGCGCGGCGAATTAAATACGAGGACTCTTAAAAAAATAACCTAAAACCCTAATTGAGAAAAAATTATTTTTGCACATTTTTCATTTGAGAAAAGAATTTAATTGCACATTAATTAAACCCTAATTTCTAATTGTTTTTAATTATAAAAAAAGAGTAAATTAAATTAACCTAATTTTCTAATTAAATTAAAGTAAATATTTTATTTAAAAAATGATTCTTTTGTGATTTTGTGATTTGTTGATTTTATGATTAATAAAAAAAGTAATTAATTTTTGTGGAAAAATAATTTAAAAAAATGATTAAATAAAGGAAATAAATAAAGAAAAGAAAATGGGCCTGTGTTGAGTAGCAAATCTGGGGGGTGCAACCCTAAATCTGACCTTGGGCCCAAGGTTGGTGGCCTAAGTCAACACTGGATCCAGTGGTGCTGGCGCTTGATGGTTCACCATGGTCCTTCAGTGATGAACGTTAGATATGGGCATGGGATGCATCCATTAGTTGGATGGTGATGGCATATGGTGAGCACGTGCAAGCTTGATGTACCTGATCTGTTAGTGGCAGTTGAGAAAATAAGAAAATATTTGGACCTGGGATCGAACCCAGGTCCCTTGCTTCACATATCCCCCTCCTTGCCAACTGCACTGATTAGCCATTCATGTACCTAGTTGAATAAAATAAATATAAAGCAAACAAAGCACTAAGCCTAGCTGTCACGCGCGCGCCCTTTTATGGGCCCCATTTATTTGAACGGACCAATTCGTCACCTCGACGCCATCGTCTTCTTCGCTGATCTGTGGCTTTAGGCCACAAACTTTTTCCTACGGCTGTTTTCCGTCACTATAAGCTATAGTGACGGATTTTTTTTTTGTATCTAAAACCCTGCGTGGTTCAAATATATGATATATACAATATAAATTAAAACCAATGTTAGGGATCAATCAGGGGTTGAGTCCTGAGTCTAATGGTGTCCAAAATTCTTCTCAATTTGTCCTGAAAGAGGAAACCCCAATTATGAGTTTATGAACCCTAGTAATGGCGTCCTCAAATTCCTGCACTCAAACTCAAATTAAACAATCCAAACACCTTGAAAACATGATTATAAGCATGAATATGTATCTAAAACGTATTGATACTGTCAGAATCCATGAAAATTAAACTCAACGAAAAGTACAAATTGTGGACGTGATAGAACATAATTCTGGAGGTTTCAGGTCCTGCAAATGCTTGCTACAGGTTCAGTGAGTGCATATGAGTACGACTTGATCCTTAGAAATGCTTGAAACGGCCTATAGAGAAAGATCCAATCTGCACTTTTCTTGGAAAATTTGAAACTTTGTTTTTTTATTTTCAAGCCTGCTAACCCTTGTTTCATGCTTTGTTCTTGTTCATTATATATCCCTCAATGAATTAGGGTTGCAAAACAGATTGGACCTTGAAGTTTTGATGAGATTTGATTTGATTCTTTAGCCATATGCAAACTTTCTAAATTGAGCCAAATTATCCCATTTTTGTACCAATCATGCTTGATGCGATTTTGTCTTGATATTTCAGCATATTTTCATTGAGATTCTGTCCAAAAATCATATCAAAACATATCTTTGATATTACTTGCCAATTATTTGATTTTATTCAATTTTTAAAATAAAAAATCACAATAAAATAAATAATGAAGCAAATAACATGTGAGTGAACATTTAGGTCATGGACCGTGCTATAACTGAGGTGCAATCATGAAATGCTAAGCCCATTTGGTAAAAAATGCACTTTTGAGCATATTTGACTTTTGGCAATTTTGCAAAAAAAGGTCAACTTTGACAAGGCATATCTCCTCCAATTTTTACCCTAGAGAGGTGTTCTTTGAATTTTTAGAAAGCTTAGGATGTACCCTAAGCAACCCTTTTGGTCTCATTTTAATTAGGTCTTCCATGTTCATGTAAGAAGCTTTGATCCAAAAGGTGTTTTTTGTTGACTTTTCAAAAGGACCTATAATATAGAAATTCATATCTTTTTACGAGTGCATATTTTGAACTTGTGGTCTGAAGATGATTTGTAGGGAATTGAATCCTCTTAAAAATTATCCTTGGATGGAAAATTTCTGATAAAGTATGTGTAAGTTATTTTTGGTCAAAGTTTGGTTGACTTTTCCTAACAAGTCATAGTTTAGCAAATTTTGAGTTTTGAGGAATTTAGGGCATTCCTTGAAGAATCATGATCAAACCTTGATCAAATGATGGATATCACTTCAAAATGTTGATGTTGACCAAAAATATTGAAGTTTGGCTGTATGTGGGCCACAATTGACTTTTGACCTAATATAGTTGATTCTCAAGGATCTGAGCAGATGACTGAGCAAACTTCTTGTGCAGTGCGTGAAATTTGACATGGAAGGTCTTGAGAACATATTAGGACCATGGAGAGCATATGAGGTCTTTGCAGTTCACCCATCTTGATGAAAATGGAAACCCTAATTTGACACACATTGCCTTAGGAGAGAGTTTGTCTGGTCAACTCTTGGGAAAACTTGAGCAAATTGAGGATCTCTAGGAGTATGTATTGAGTAAAATGAGAGGGAAAAGTTTTGGGGTACAACAGGTACGAATCTCAATAACACGATGATCACCGAACTCTGTAAGAAATTCAAGATATAACATCATGACTCTTCTCCTTACCAGCCAAAGATGAATGGCGATGTTGAAGCTGCTAACAAGAACATCAAGAAGCTCATACAGAAGATGATGGTGACATATAAAAACTTGCATGTCATGTTACCATTTTCTCTCCATGGTTATCGTACCTCAAAACAGACGTCAACAGGGGAAACACTCAACTCTCTGGTATACGGCATAGAGGGAACTTGGATATTAGGGTAACTTCGATATGAAAGCCTGAATAGTAGGGATGTGAGAAGAAACCTGGATAGTAGGGTTTCTTCAAAATGAAAGCCTGGATAGTAGGGTTGTGAGAAGGAACCTGGGTCGTAGGGTTTCTTCGAAATGAAAGCCTGGATAGTAGGGCTGTGAGAAGGAACCTGGATAGTAGGGTTACTTCGATATCAAAGCCTGGATAGTAGGGCTGTGAGAAGGAACCTGTATAGTAGGGTTTCTTCAAAATGAAAGCCTGGATAGTAGGGTTGTGAGAAGGAACATGGATAGTAGGGTTACTTCAAAGCGATAGTGTAGATTAGTTGACCCGTTTGGTTTCGGGAACTGAGTTTTTGTTAGTCGTCTGCAGATGTGACTTGCATAACTGCTGAATTTGTTGAAGTTAATCCTATTTTCATGGAAAGATATCAGGGTTAGTTATATGCGATGCATGAAATTCAGGGTGAGATGATGTTCTCAAAATATATGAGATTATGTTGTATATGATATGTATGCGTATGTCATAATGCATGTTCATGAAATGCTATTGGGGTATGCTCGCGTCTGGGAAAATAAATCCCTGACGGTTGCTGGAGATTTGTAAATATTCGGTTGGGAAGAGATGATGCTTGAGAATAAACTCTGCGGGGAACGAATTTAGAAAATGTATTTTTATAGCTGAAGTGATGAACTCTGTCGGGGATTGAGCCTCTGTATCTGGAGAAATATACTCTGCTTGGGGGATGAAATTTACTGACTCGCCCGCGATTATGAACCTCAGCTGGGGTGGTTACGTCCTGTTTCGGGAAAGCCGACATCAATTCCTTTGGATACTTTTACTCTGTGGGGAGTGTATGTACCAATAATTATGTTCCCAAGCTGGCTCTATCCCGGTAACTGCTGGGCAGAGTAACTGTAGGGTTTGGCACTTCTTGTTTTTCCCCTGTTTCTGGAATTATGAATAATTGTCTTTTATTTATTATGTAAATGTTTATGAGCAGCAATCTTTCTCAAATGCATATATCAAAAATAAATCATTGGACGTTCTTGCAAAACAAAACAGAAAACAAAAACAAACTTGAAGTGAAAAGAATTTTGTATTGATTTTTGAAGTTGGCCTGTAATAGGCATTTTTGTATAAGGAGGCTGACGCTCTAGTAAGAGAACGCTTCCGAAAAAATGGAAGCTATCCAAATTTATGTAAAAGAAAAAATAGCTATGTGAAACAACCCCATTGGGTTCCAACTCTGCTATTGCCTTTATATCTCCAAGCGTCTCATCACTTTGCTTCTTGGCTGAAAGTTGATCAGATTGATTGGCGCCGTCCAAGCTTGATAGTCGATACCGAAGTCTGGTCGCGAGATGATCCAATGAGACATAATGGTACGCTTTATATCCCTAACTTTTTCCTGGACCGCCCTTTCGTGTTTTCGGTCCACCGAGATACCATTTTTTGCCCAAGCCGCCCTTTCAGGTTTTCGACTTGTCGGGTGTACAGATTTTTTCATTTTCATCCCTTATTTTTGCCTGGACCCTTTTGGTTCGCCGATAAGCTGTTATTTTTGCTTAGGACGGTCAACCTAGCGGGTCTTTGATTAGGCGTAGTATCTTTTCACTATGTCTGCATTGACAGGGTGAGGAAGGTCATCACCATCCATGGTGGTTAGAATCATATCTCCTCCCACGAAAATGGTCTTAACCATAAATGGCCCTTCGTACGTGGGGGTCCATTTGCCCCTGGGATCACCTTGCGGAAGTATGATGCGTTTGATCACTAAATCCTCGACTTGATATTCTTAACGCCTGACTTTCTTGTTAAAACCCTCGATCATTCGCTTTTGGTACGTCTGACCATGGTAGATAGCAGTAAGTCTATTTTCATCGATTAGATTTAACTAATCAAGTCGGGTTTGGATCAAGTCGTCTTCGTTCAAACCCGCATCCTTCATAATCCTGAGAGAAGGTATCTGGACTTCGATGGGTAGGACTGCCTCCATGCCATATACCAGAGAGTAGGGTGTTGCCCATGTCGATGTCCGTGTTAAGGTACGGTACCCATGAAGAGTAAATGGTAACATCTCATGCCAGTCCTTGTATGTCACCGTCATCTTATGTACAATCTTCTTGATGTTCTTATTAGCTGCTTCAAGAGCCCCATTCATCTTTGGCGGTAGGGAGAAGAATTATGGTGTTGTATCTTGAATTGTTTACAGAGCTTGGTGATCATTGTGTTGTTGAGATTCGTACCATTGTCAGTAATAATACTCTCTAGCACACCATATCGACAGATCAGATTATGTCGGATAAACCTCGCCACGACGTTCTTGGTTACTGTAGCAAAAGAGGCTGCCTAAACCCACTTCGTGAAGTAATCAATGGCTACTAAGATGAAGCGATGTTCATTGGAAGCGGTGGGCCTGATTTCTCCGATCATTTCGATGCCCCACATTGCAAAGGGCCACGGAGTTGTCAAGATGTTTAAGGGGACCGGAGGCATATGCACCTTACCAGCATAGATTTGGCACTTATGACAAGTTCGAGAGTGCTAATAACAATCGGCTTCCATAGTGGACTAGTAGTATCCTGCCCGTAGGATCTTCTTAGCCATGGTGTGTCCACGGGAATGGGTTCCGAAGGTGCCTTCATGTAGATCTGGCATGATCCTCTCTGCTTCACTCTTGTCTACACACCGTAGTAATGTGGAGTCATGGTTGTGTTCATAGAGGATTCCATTATTGAGGAAGAACTTTGCAGTGAGTCTTCTCAGAAACTTCTTATCATTGACAGGTGCGCCTTCGGGATACTCTTGAGTCTCGAGATAACTTTTGACTTTGTGAAACAAGGATTTATCTGCCACTTCTTCGGTGTCGATTTCATAGCAATGTGCTGGTTCATCCAACCTCTCAATGGTAATTTGGGGAGCTTCATTGTCCCACCTAACCTTGAACATAGAAGACATGGTAGCTAGCGCGTCCACTAACTGGTTCTCCTCTCGTGGGAGAAATGTCAGTACATACTATTTGTAAGGAATGAGATTCAGGTGTTTAGTATCCCACTCTCCTTTGATCTGAATTATCACCAAAGAGGAATCCCCGAATACATTCAAGAACTTGATCCTTAGGTCAATAGCAGCTCGAAGGCCCATGATGCACGCTTCACACTCCTCCATGTTGTTGGTGCAATTGAAACATAATCAGGCAGTGAACGGAGTATGACAGCCCTCGGGAGAAATGATTACAATGCCAATGTCGTTACCTAGTTCGTTTGAGGCTCCATCAAAATACATAGGCCATCGGGATCCCTCCTCAGGTCCTTCATCTGGTCCAGGTTCTTCGTAGTCAGTCACCAATATAATATTCTCATCTGGGAACTCAAAATTCATGGACTGGTAGTCATCCACGGCCTGATGAGCCAAATGATCATCCAATACACTCCCCTTTATTACTTTTGGGTTGTATATTGTATGTCGTACTCAGTTAAGATCATTTGCCACCTTGCTATCCTTCCAGAGAGTGCGGGCTTCTCGAAAATGTACTTGATCGGATCCATCTTTGATATCAACAAGGTAGCCCTCACAAGCAAAACCAATGTGCCTCGGGCAAGGCACAAGGCCGTAAAGTTTTAAATTGTTTATTACAACTCTCAAAACAAGTAAGACAATTACTGCGGAATAAAAGAAACTAGTATAAAATCCCTAGTCGTCCAGTTATTCGGTCCACCGTTGGTAGTTGGGTAGATCCAGCTGTCAATGTCTGAGTCTTCCTCGCTGTCTTCAATGGCATTAATTCCCCGATTATTGATGTGTAGGGGAGGTCCTCCAGCCCGAGTGCGTCGAACAGCCCTTTGAGCCCCTGTAGTAAAGCCCAAACCAAATTTGTCAGTTTTATGAGTGAAATCAGGGAGCTGACCCCAATTAGCACACCCACTTTCTTCAACCACGGCCCTGGCGTCC
Organism: Vicia faba; assembly: GCA_948472305.1. Lineage (NCBI taxonomy): Eukaryota > Viridiplantae > Streptophyta > Magnoliopsida > Fabales > Fabaceae > Vicia > Vicia faba. The sequence continues at coordinate 630,000,361 of OX451740.1, forward strand.
TTGAGGAAGCCATCTTCAGAGGAATTTTGTTGTTGGTAGTAGTTTCAATCGATGCCAAGATCTGAGGGACCTCTTCGAAGTTCTGACAAGGAGTTTCTATGAATTCCCCGTCTATCTCTATGTACCAAAAGGAATTGAGGTGGCTCACCATATACTCCTCTTCACCCCGCACTGTGACAATCTTCTCTTTTACCAGATACTTCAGCATTTGGTGGAGTGTGGAAGTAACTGCCCCAGCCTCGTGGATCCAAGGACGACCAACAAACAAGAATGTGACGGCCTTATATCCATCACATATAAGGTGGACTCAAAAGTCTAAGAACCCACTTTGACAGGGATGTCCACCTCCCCGTGCACCATTCTCTTCGATCCGTCAAAAGCCCTTACCATAATGTTACTAGGCTTTGACATCAAACCCTCACAATCCAGTCGATCCAACGCCTTCTTCGGAAAGACATTCAGCGAAGACCCAATATCTACCAACACATGAGCCATAGTGGTGCCCTGTATTCAATCGAGACATGCAGAGCATCATTATGCTTCCTTCCCTTTGGTGTCAAGTCTGCAATTGAAAAACCCAACCCATTGTCAGCAGTCAGGCTGGCCATGCAATCTGTAAATTGATCAGCTGAAGTCTCTTGAGGCACATGCGCAGTTTTGAGGAATGCGATCAAAGCCTTCGCATGGGCCTCGGAGCACAACAGCAGGGATAACATGGATATCTTTGATGGGGTCTTCCCCAGCTTCTCGACCACATTGTAGTCTCTCTTCTTAATTATTTTCAGTATTTCCTCTATCTCTTGCTTAGAGGCTTCCACAATAACTTTTCTACGTGCCTCCGTCTGGGCAGGCTCACCTATAACTTCTTTGCCGCGGGTATCAGGCGATTCACCGACAGGGGTAATAACTGGAGTAAGAACAAGAGCAGTAGTTGATGTACCAGCAGGAACAGCGAATGGAATGACAATAGGCTTGTTGAAAGTCTTAGGGGAAATCTCGGGAGAGAAGACCTTTCCACTTCGGGTAACTTTGTTGGTTCCGACAATGTTACCAATATCAGGATCAACCTCTTTATCTTTCACATTTTGTTTGATGCCATGATAGTACACATCGGCACCATAATGCCAGGGGACAGCTTTGTCCGAGACATACGGGACAGGACCAGGAACAGTGATTATCAGCGGAGCGATTCTTGGAGCATATGTAATCCTAACAGGTCTTCTCGAGGAGACCTTGGAAGGATTGGCGGAAATGGTTATAATGGCAATGTCTTCAGATGGGACAACGGGAACCAAATTTTTCTCGAACAAAATTTCTTTGTTGTCCATCAAGCATTCAACACCTGACTTCAGTATATGGCAACTAGAAGGTAGAAATGAACACATGTGGCAACCTTCACAACAACCCGAAAATAAACTGGCCAATAGCAAATTCTTCTTCACATTCATGAGAGGAGTAGAAACTTCATCCACCAAGGTCACAAACAAGTCGGTATCAACAACATTAATTCCACAACTGTGCTTAGGCATGGGAGCAGTTATGACATTGGGCTTCTCTGGAGCATCGAACTTAATTTCCTTGGCTTCAATCAGATCTTGTACCTTATTTATTAGAACCCAACAGTCATTGGTATCGTGGCCAGGACTCTCAGAATGATAGGCACACGGAGCATTTGGATTATATCGGGGAGATGTAGTATTTGGATTCTTGGGAGCCTCTTTCAAGGTTGCTGGGTTGGATCTCAGCAGATGAGGTAGAACTTCAGCCAATGTCATGTTGATTCAGGTAAACTGTCGTTGTGGTCTTTCCACCCTTTGTTGATTGTTGCATTGTGGAGAAACTGCAGGCCTCGGTATCATTACAGCACTTACTGTCTGATGATGTTCAACCCTGTTTTGGCCCCTCGGGATGTAGATGGCGCTGGCTTCCTTCTTACCAGCAAAAGGCTTATTTTCTAAACTCGAAGAGGTATCCTTCTGTATCTTGCCGCTTCGAACCCCAGCTTCTACTCTTTTCTCCAGTTAGAATCAGCTCGGTGAAACCAGCTGACGAGCTGCCGATCAAATGATTGAAAAATGGACCAGATAGCGTCTCCAGAAACATATCAGCCAACTCCCTATCCGACAACGGGGGTTGAACTCTTCTAGCCAAGTCTCTCCATTTCTGTGCATAGTCTTTAAAGCCTTCACTTTCACCCATGTACATACTCTAGAGTTGAATATGAGTAGGAGCAAGGTCGGCATTATATTGATACTGCTTATAGAAAGCAGCAGCCAGATCTTCCCAATTTCAGACATTGGCTCCCTCCAGCTGATAAAACCATTCAAGCTGAGTCCCTGACAGACTATCTTGAAATAAATGAACCCATAAATTTCTATCAGCAGTGTGGGGCTAGATCTTTCTGACATAAGAACGGAGATGGAGTTTTGGGCAGGACACCCCATCATACTTAGAAAAAATTGGAGCTTTGAACTTCTGCGGGATGACAACTCCCGACACCAATCCAAATTCTTCGAAATCCAGTCCAAGTATCCTATGAACTTCCATGGCACTCAAACGATCTTCCAACTGCTTGTATTTATCCTCAGCAGGAGGATATTGCTTATCACTGTAATCGGTATCATTGTCAGAAACTGCAGGATTGGGGTCCTTCTCCCCTGTCTCTTCTTCTTGATTCTCCCCTTCCTTAGATGAAGAGGTCAGATCAACTTGTCGCTTCGACTGCTCTCCAAACCTTCTGCCCATATTCAGAATACCGGTAACCTTCTTCTTTTTCTTTTTCTCTTTCAGGATGAGGGCTTTCAGATCCTCCTGCCCTTTTACCAGACTTATGAACATTTGTTGGAACTGGGTGTTTTTTGCCTGAAGGTCCTTGATGCTTTGTTCGGAAGACATTTCTGCTGAAATAAACAGTGAAGAAGATGAGAAACTTGTAATGGTACCTGTACATGCAATGTTATGAATGGGATGCGCATGCAATGATTTCAAAGACTTTGGGAAATATAAATTTGCAAACCAAAATAAAACAAAGACTTTATTAGCTGAATTGAAAGTTCAAATTCATTTTAGGCGTTACAATTAAAAACAAATCTAAAACTAGAAAATGAATCGAAATTCCCATGGATTCTTCCTTTTTGTGCAGAGATAATCATTGAGTCCTTTTTCCTCGTAAAGCTGCTTTGTGAGCTCTAAAACCTTCCTCACCTGAGCATGGAATCGATCCCTGTAAGTATCCCGCTCCTTCATCAACTGAATCCAAGACCTCTGTAATTCCCTAAGATCAGTGGGCATATAAGGATAGAGAACCGTGTAAGGAATACCCCCTTCAGTAGTGGGTTCCACAATCACTGGTAAAATGGTGTTTACCGTTGTTTTTGGTAAACAATCGCTGATCTCCAAAAAGGTAAGTTTTTTGGTTTACTTACGGGATCGATCAAACTAATCCCAGAACATATGCTAATCTTTATGTAAAATGAGTAAGAAGGAAGAACGCACGTTCGACCCAGAGAAAGGACGTTTGAGATTGTTTAAAAGTAAGCAAAAGTATAGAAATGCAAGTAAAAGAAGTAAAAAGATAACTTTGCAGGGATAATGGTAAAGTAATGTAAAAAGACTTTCAATAAGGAAAAAAGGTGTTTCCAACGTACATTTCTCAGCTTTTATCCTTTCTCACGCAGTAGTTACTTGGATAATATTCGAGTGATTTAGTACAATAGGTTGAACACACTTAAAAATTACACAAGTTTCTTAATTTATACTAAAAGTAGGTAACCGTCGAGGGGACATTCTGCGCTAGGATGAAGACAAGTGTCTTCTGCATGTCACTCGACCCATAGCTTTTTGCCACGTTGCCTCTTCTTAGACGCTGATGAAAACTGCCTTTCCCTCCAATAATTCAAAATTCAAATGGTCTTCGTTCCATGTGCCAAAGCGTGAACACTTTCCCTCAATTGAGCAACATAAATCTGCTTCAGTCGAATGACTCCTTAATCGAAGATTCTTATCATAACTTAGATCTTTTTTCTTAAGTTATCTCATGCGTCGAATCATACCTCCTGGTTTGGTTCATTCCATTTGTTTGGTCCAAAAGACCAAATATAGTAAGTGTCGAATTTGGGAGCCAACAAATTTCCCCCCCAAGAATGTCTATTTCGACGCTCAAAGAAATAGCCATTCTTTGAACTTCCCATTCGACACCTGTCTTCCCAGTTCTCCACCAAGTCTTGATGTGCGCTTTTTGCCTTCCAACAGCTGTTATACTTGATAAAACCATCATTACTTTTTCCAAGATGTCTCTTCAAACTGCCGTTACCACGCTTGCCATGATGACCATATTCCTATAACCTAGGCAAGCATGTCCCAATGTTTCCCAATGCCTGCACGATAACCGTTTCACGCCTTGCCACGTGCCCCACTACCTGCGAAACATTAAATGGCCTTGACGAGACATCTCCCTCTTCTGAAGGCTATAAATACTTCCAAGCCTTTCTATTTGGAACTTTTACCATTTCCAGCATTTCCAAATCCCTTGCTTTATCACCACAGTGTACTCTCAACCTCATTTTTTCTCTCAACACCTCAACAATTTCTTTCCTCTCAAATGCACCAAACAATCCTCAACCAAAAAACGCTAATGATGTCCAGAAACCACCAGAGATCTTTTCCACCAACCCTCCTTCTTCCTCGACTAACAAGTACATTGCTGAACCTATGACAAAAGAATGGCGAGAAGAATATGATTCTCATATTCTCATTCCCATGAGATACAGTGAAAAAATGTACGCTATATCTGGCCCGTTGTCTTCATGCGTCACAAACCCCTTGAAAAACCGCACCTTCTTTCCAACTCACCCAAGGCTTAGACCCATAGGTTGCACGAAGAAACCTAGGGAGGACCCTGAAGACGCTACACCGGCTAACCAGCAGCATCCTCAAACTACAGATGATATCAACCTCCAGTTCATGAACAAAGGGAATCGAATATTTCGATCAAGCCCTAACCTTTCTTCTGAATACTCTGACTGGTTGAATAAAATGGAGAGGGTGCAAGCTTCTATCTGGAAGGAGATGGGCATTTATGACTTAGTGATGCTGTCGAAGACAGGATTGCCTTACTGTCCCCTTATGCTGGTACCTTCCTTGTACTTTTAGGATAGCGCACATTTCACTTTTCATCTTCCTTGTGGGATGATGACCCCCACTTTATTCGACATAGCTTCCATCACTGGTCTTCGACCCACTGGTGACTATTTCGACCCTGAAGACTTGTCTGAGGATCCTATTGGGTTTTCTGCTACAAAACCCACTTACATCACCTTTATAAACCACTTTCATGACAAAACCTCTAGTACCGTTTCAGAGGTGGAGCATATAGCCTTCTTGGCTATGTGGCTGTCTCGTTTTGTTTTTTGTACTAAGTCACTGCAGGTGACAAAAAAGATGATGACGCTCGCAACGCAGCTTCACCATAAATACCCCCTTTGCCTGGCCAAATTGATTTTGGCCAACTTATACGAGTCCATCAGTAATGGTGTGACTCAACTTAAGGTTATAGGCGATAGGGGGAGCTTGTTGCTATCTGGTCCCTTTTGGCTTCTCCAGCTGTGGCTCAATGCCACCTTTGAATCCTTCCCTCCCCAAAAGAACAAGATTAACGAAGAGGCTCCTGAAATCTTGAATAGGAGGGTCGAAGGAAATAGGCTTGCATTGCTAACCCCCACTGATGAAGGCCAACAGTTCCAGAAGGCTTTCACAAGCTTCGTAATGATGTTTGCGGAGCGAAAGAGCTTTGTTTCGATTATGGCTCCCTTTTCTAGTCAAAAAGTTGGTCCGGAATAGTTTACCAGACCATACCCTTCGAATGTGGAGGATGACGTGACTGATGAGTTCGTGAGCATGTGGGAATCGTTCCTGCACCCCAGGATCATGCCCTTAAGATTCAAGAGCTCAAAAAATCAATTGAGCTTAATTTCTTATCAACCAAATCTTGTCTCTCGACAATTTGGTATTGCTCAATCACTTCCTTCACCTATTTATCCTCGAGAGAAGCTGCTACTTTTTTATAATGCAGATTACTCAGAATATGCCGCTACCAAGCACATTGGTAGGTATTTCGGTCGAACTATACTGACCCTGTTCAACTTTAACCTTCATTTCCTGAGTTCCGTCACTTTTGAGGCGTGGTGGAAACAGTACTATGACGAGGAGTTCTTCGATGAAAAGGACTTCGCCCACCATCTACGTGAGGCGTTTAAGCTGGTTCTCGACAGAGTCAAGAAAGGTATTATTCTTTTCCATCTCTTCGTCTTAGATTTGTCTTTTGACACTTAATTAACTATAGCTGTCTTGTCTTCTGTTTAGCTGTCAAGAGAGTCACCTCGAAGAAAACCGCTGAGAGTACAAAAGGGGGAGATTCTACTGTCAACTCCTCTCCTAAGGTATTTACCTTTCCTTCTTACCCTTAGTTTTATTTGACATAGGTATTGATCCCCTCGACTTGATTTCCTGGGTATTCAGAAACCTACCCCTAAAAAACGGAAGGTTCAAGAGATCCAAATCTCTAGCGATAAAGAAGAGGAGTCCCCTCCTGTTCCTTTGCAGAGACGAAGATTGAAAAAACCAGTTCTTACCGTTGAACCCCGTCCAAAAATCAGGATTAAAACTACAGCAGGGAGGCTTCCTCCTGTAATCATCAATGAACCTACTAAACAGGAGGTAATCGCTAGGTTGAACAATCCCAGCGAAAGTGACAACTCTAGTCCTGGTGTTGAAATCCCAGTCCAGGTATTTACTTCGACTGCTTATTATTTATTCCTCCATTTTCTTTTGCTTTGTGAGGATTCTAAAAGAAAAAAATTCTTTCTATTTCCCAGGACACTGCTAGCACTTCCACACGAATTCCTACTCATGTCGAAGATTCGGTCACTCTCTTGAATATTGAAGGGGATCCTACTTACAGGCCCTCTTCAGCGAAAGGCTCTTTTATGAGTTCAGCTGACGAAGTAAACCAGACTTCTGAACCTCAGCACGAAACCATAGAAGAAGCTGATGAAGAAGAAGTTGCAGGAAACCAAGAGGAGACTAGGGTTCCACTGGTTGAAGTGTGAGAGACTGAGGAGGAAGGTATTCCTGGCGTTGAAACTGAAATAGAAAGGGAGAATGTAGAGATCCCATAGGCTGACGGTGAAGAAGTTTTTGCTGAAGGAAACCAAAATCCTCCAGGTAATGAAACAGTTCCAAGTCAAGTGGCCAATGTGGTTGTTACAGCCAACGAAAGTATCCCTTCGACGGGATCCAGAACCAAAGAGGATTTGGCCTTAATGAAACAAAAAAATCCGTTAGGTTATCTGACTGCAATCCTAAAAGGTCGAGAGAGCTCTTCTGATCACAGCGCCTCGACTGCATCTGGAAGATCCACTTCGACTTCCCCTCTGGACGAGGCTCTTCAAAAAGTTAAAGCACAAATCTTTAAAAGGGATTTGATGTTAACTTTAGAGGGGGAACCAGCAGCTCCTTCCTGTCTGAAGACTATCTTGAAAGTTGTCGATCTTCTTGTCGCTCCTTCGGATGTGGCCAGTGTAATCTTGGATCTACTCTACATTTTCGACCAGGTATCAGCGGATTACAACCGTCAGAGAACTCTCACCCGTGAGATTGAAGAAGCCAATGGTCAAGTGGATGCTGCATGGCATGCTGCTACTGAATCTGCTTCTAGAGTAAAGGATTTGTCGAAGGCCCAGGAGGCTAGATAAAAAGCGGTCGAGGAGATTGATCGAGACAATGTTCAACTGAGGGCGCAAATTGCAGAGTAGGAAGCAAAAATTGCTGTCATTGAAAAAAAGAAAGAGGAACTTCTTGTTGTGAACACTGAATCGGAGAGCCAAGAAGAATTGGCTGAAGGATTAAAACATGCCGATCAAGCTCAATCTCTGGATGCTAAGCTCGAGACTCTTCACCAATCGAAAGCTCTGGTTGATCGACGGCTAGAATTGCAAAGAATCAAGTTTCTCCAGATTAAAGCTAATATTCCTTTTTGAATCTTGTTCCTCTTATTTATGTAATCACTTTCTGTAACGACTTCAGAGCCATTTTGGCACTTTTAATGAAATTTTTTTAAGTTCCCATTTTGGCATTCTTAATTAACAGTGATTATATGTTATTTATTTTTACCTCTTGAAGCATAGGTCTATACGTTTTCAGGTATTTACCATTTACCTTCAAGAGTCTTTGATCTTCACTTAATTCTTCGATCTCATAGGCTCCGCCCGAGAATGCTTGCACAATCCTAAAAGTTCCTTCCCACTTAGGGGACCATTTTCCCAAGCTTCTGTCTTTTCGATCCATTGGGAGTATTACTTTCCAAACTAGATCTTCAGGCTGAAACGTCTTGAACTTTACCCTTCGATTGTAGGATTTATCGACTCTCTTCTTCTGTAGTCTCAAAAGATCCAAAGCTTTCAACCTTTCTTCGTCTAAGTCTACTAGTTCATCCAACATCATGCCCCAATAGACCTCAGAAGGGATCTCATGATGTATCTGAATTCTTGTCGCTTGCAAGTGAATTTCCACTGGTAACACTGCATCATGACCATAGGTTAGGCGAAATGGTGTTGCCCCTGTGGCTTCTTTAGGACAAGTTCGACACGCCCACAGGACTTGGTCTAGTGTCTTGTTCCAGTTTCTAGGTTTCTTTCCCACATGTTTATTTATCAAACTGATCACTATTTTATTTGTTGCTTTGACCTGGCCATTAGCCTGTGCATAATAGGGCGTAGATGTTAACATTTTAAACCCCATCTCTGCAACAAAGTCTTGCATCTTTCGACTAGTAAAGACTGATCCTTGGTCTGTAGTTATTGTTTCAGGGATTCCAAATCTGTATATGATGTACCTTTGAATGAATTCAATGACACTCTCCTGGTCTACATTGACTAAAGGAATTGCTTCAATCCACTTAGTAAAATAATCAATGCCCACCAATATGTACTTCTGACCTTTAGAAGATGCTGGTCGAATTTATCCAATGAGATCTAAGGCCCATCCTCTAAAAGGCCAAGGTTTCACAATCGAGTGAAGTTCATTTGCTGGAATATGTTGAATGCCTGTATGTTTTTGGCATTCTTGGCATCCTTTGGCAAACTCAATACAATCCTTTAACATAGTGGGCTAATATAAGCCTTGTCGAAACAATAACCATTTCATCTTTTGGCCTACTTGGTGTGCTCCACATGCCCCAGTGTGTGTGGTGGAAAGAGCTATATACGCTTCTGTTTCACTTAAGCATTTCAAAAGTACGCCTTCTGGTGTTTTCTTAAATAGTTCATTTCCCATCAACACATAACTCAGCGCTTTGTACTTTATCTTTCGTTCTGTCAAAGCCGCTGGATTTTGTAAATAGTCCACTACAGGCTTTCTCCAATCTTGCTCTGTTAGATTGTCTATGAACGAAATTTCAAAATTTTCATGATCAGTGTATCCTAATGTTGTGGTCCTTAAATCCGATGGAGATAACTTAGTAGCAGTTATTCTCCCTCTAACTTCGATTGCTTGCTGCATCCTATCTTTCGAAACCTTATACCCATAAGCGATTTGTGCCAAGTAGTTGGCTGCTTGATTTTCCAATCTGGGTATGTGTCAAATGCTAACTGCCTCGAAGTTTTTCAACAACCGTCTGGCTATTACGAAATACATAATAAGGTTTTCTTTTATGCATTTGTATTCTTTCGTAATTTTTTTTAGGACTAACTCTGAGTCTCCCATTATTTCGACTTGAGTTGCCCCCAATTCCAACAAGATTTCAAGGCCTACGATTAATGCTTCGTATTCAGCCTCATTATTGGAGCAATCCCCATCTATTTTGTACTTAAATGTTGTTGGAATTTTATTTGGAGAAATAATAAGGACTCTGACTCCAAATCCGTCTTTATAACTAGAACCATCAAAGTAAAGTTCCCATGGTTCGATCTCCAAATAATTTAGTGATCTTTCTTGTATGGAGTGGTCGACTATAAAGTCTGTGACCACTTGGCCTTTCATAGCCTTGAGAGGCATAAAAGTTAATGAATATTCAGTTAATGCAAGTGCCCATTTGCCAATTCTACTGTGCAAAATGGGTTTCGACAACATGTATTTGAAAACATCAAAATGAGACGAAACATAAACATTAACTGGCTTTATATATTGCTTAAGTTTTATACATGAAAAATATAGACATAAACACAGTTTTTCAACTTCGTTATATCTAGTTTCTGCATCGTTTAAAACTCTACCGAGGTAATATATGGGCCTTTCGACACCATGTTCATCCTCCTGAGCCAGCATGCTCCCCAAAGTTTTATCAAACGCAACTATGTACAGTCTCATACTTCTACTTCGACAAGGAGGCACCAGAATAGGTGGTTTAGTGAGGTACTCTTTGATTTTGTCGAAGGCCTCTTGATGTTCTTCCCTCCATTCAAACCCTCCTTTGTTGAGTCAAAGTAATGGCGAAAAGGCTTGCATTTTCCCACTAAGGTTGGATATAAATCTCCTTAGGAAATTTATCTTCCCAAGTAAGGATTGCAATTCCTTCTTGTTAGTTGGTGCTTTGGCTTGCAAGATAGCCTTGGTCTTGTTTTGGTTTATCTCGATGCCCTTTTTGTGGACCACAAAACCTAAGAAATCTCCTGCTTTCACACCAAAAGCACATTTCAGAGGATTCATCCTCAGGCCGTAGTGTCTCATCCTCTCAAAGGATTGTCGAAGATGATCCATGTGAGCCTTCCCTGAAACAGATTTGACAATAATATCATCAATATAAATTTGCATGAAAGTGTCAATAAAGTCATGGAAAATCGAATTCATGGCTCTTTGGTACGTTGCCCCTGCATTCTTTAGGCCAAAAGGCATTACTACCCATTCATAGGTGCCTAAAGCCCCAGGGCAACGAAATGCCGTTTTCGATACATCTTCTTCAGCAATGAAGATTTGATTGTATCCAGAGTAGCCATCCAACATACTCATGTACTCGAAACTAGCGGCAGAATCCACAAGCATTTCCGCCACTGGCATTGGATATTAATCTTTAGGTGTTGCAGCATTTAGATCTCTGAAATAGATGCACACCCTCAAGGTACCGTTTTTCTTTATAACAGGTACAATATTTGCGATCCATTTGACATACCTGGTCGTTCTTATGAACTTGCATCTCAACAGCCTTTCGACTTTCGTCTTGATTTTTGATAAAATCTCTGGTGCAAACCGTCTTGGAGTTTGCTTAACGGGTTTCTTTCCAAGCTTTATTGGTAACTGCAGTTCGACCAATCCTCTGTCCAGACCAGGCATCTCGTCATAGTCCCATGCAAAGAAATCCTTCAACTCTTTCAGTAGTTTGATCATTTCGACCTTGAGTCCTGGATCCATTTTTGTGCTTATGTATGTGGGCCTGTTTACAGGACCTTCGCCTAGATTTACCTCTTCTAGAGGATCTTGCGCCAACATTCTGACATTGTTCGCCAGCAGGTCCTTTTTGAAACCTAAAGGTTCGTCGTCATAAATGGCGTCTAACCTATGGTCTAGAAAGTCTTTTGTTCCCAAGTCGGGAGGCTCTGGGTCAGAATCTTTCCCAGGCACTATCTTCGAAAGGACTTGTTCATTGGCTTTGGAAGCCACATATTTAACTTCAGCCTCTAAGGCTGCTATCATTCTGTTTTCGGCCACATATGCCGAAATCTTTTGGAGAATTGATGACTCAGTCATCATCATCAAACTCGCTTCCCCAGCCTGTTGGCCGTATATCACTGACTCCTCCAAAGTCAATGTTGGATAAGTCTTCTCTATCCCACTAAAATTTGTGATCGGAGTGTAGGTATAGGGAGCAGAATGCATTAGGAGTTGGAGTTAAATCAAACTCTGGTGGGTTACATGGCCCTATATGAGCCAAATTTCTGTCGAAATCATTCTTTCCGACACTATTTATTTCACCCAAGTAATAACTCTGGTCTGCTTCAATGTTCTCCACAATGTCGTCGGGCCGCCAAATTATGACCCTTTGGTGCATCGAAGATGGCACTGCCCCAATGCCATGTATCCACTCTCGACCAAGGAGTAGATTGTAGTTGGGTTTTGCTGAAATAACCATGAACATGGTGGGTCGAAGGATTGAGCCCACTTTGAGGTCTAGTTGAATGACACCCATTGTGGTGCCAATGCCCCCTTCATAGTTGGATAAGACCATGTTATGTGGCTTTATGTCAGCATCCCCTTTACCTAGCTTCTCCAGCATGAATTGTGGTATGATATTGATGGTTTCCCCACAATCAACCAGAATTTTATTTATGGTTACCTCCCCAACCTTTTCTCTAATGAACAAGGGTTTCAGATGGCTCTTCATTGCCTCTGTTTGTGGTTCAAAGAATGCGTTTTGTTCCTCTACGCATCCATTGTTCATTATATAGTAACATACTGGCTTGTGTCTAGCCAGCTCTTGTTCAACCATTAAGTCAGTTTCTTCGACTTCGACTTCACGGTTATATTCTTTGGGCAATACAGATATGACATTCACCATGATGTCTAAACTGCCACTAGAGTCGGAGTCATCTTCATCATTCGACCCACACTCTTCTGCCTAGGGCACAGGATTTCTCTCTAGAGGCTTCCTTTGTTTTTTCTGCACATTAGTGCTAACTTCTGGATGAGGTCCAGCTGCCTCTTTCTCGGCCTTTTGCCGTCTTTGAAACCTTCTCCACTGTGAATGAGACATAGGATTTTTTCCTTTATAATTGCTCGACACATGGGTCATTTTGTTCGACGCAGAAGCATGATACTCCTTTCTGAAATCTAGAGAAGAACCTCTTGGTATGTCAAATGCCTGCCATCTATCCTCATTTGGCCGCTTCCTACCCATGGTATTTAGCCAAGTATCTGTAGGCACATTGGTTATAGGCCTAAAAGTTGGTGGCCTCCTTTCTTGATTCATGGGTCTTTGTTGATGTCCCCTTCTGGGGTCAAATCGAATTTCTGGACCCATTCTTTGTTGGGCATTGGTGCCCTGTTTTGCTTTTACAACCCACATCACTTGTATGTGTTCAGCGGCTTTCTTGTCGAAAATAGAGCTACATCTAGGGCATAGCATTACTTCCGACTTCTTCTTCTGACACCTATGCAGAAAATCTGCCAAATCTTCATCCTCTTTTGGAAATGCAGTTTTGTTTACTTCTTCTTGTCGAAGGGCTTCCTCTGAAGCTTTGGCTCCGGAGACTTCGACCACGTTAACCTGCATGTTGCTTTTGGCAGCCAGGTTCATCTTCTACATTTTGGCCTCCAAGTCCTCTGTCGAACCCTTTGCAGCAGCCAAATAAGAACTTGTGGTGGTTCTTTTGCTGGAGCTTTCAGCAACTCCTTTGATTTTGTTTGGGTCTTCAGTAACCCGTTTGATCAGTTTCAGGCTACCAGCAGCCTTCTTGTTCGACCCTTGGCCAACTTCCTTTTTCGAATCCAGGCCTTCAGTGGCCTTTCTCACCCATTCAATAGTTTTCCTGGAGATGTTCCCAGTGAAACTCCCGAAGATGGGTTTTATGATGAAATCTTCAGACACTTCCACCATATGAATGCCAACTGGTTCGGCATAATGAGCCTCTGTCTGCAGTGGGTTTGTGTCGATTTTCATTGCTAGTTTATCAGCAAATTTCAGCCTTCCTTCCTTCAGCGCATGTTGAACGAGATCCCTGAAAAGGAAACATTGTGAGTTTTTATGTCCCAAAAAATTATGGTATTTACAAAAACCTCTTTTCTTTCTTTGTTCTAAAGGAGGAAATTTAGCCCCTAGGGGCACTATCATTTGTCCATCTTTAACTAATAGGTCGAATATTTCGTCACACTTGGATATGTCGAAGCTATAAGTTTTCTTAGGAAATTTATCACTGCTTTTCTCTGGTTCTACAGGATTTTTCCCATTTGATGGCACCAACAATTTACAAGTATATGGTGGTTCTTGTTTTAATTCAGCTAAATCAATTTCGCCTTCTTCGATATCTATAGGATCACTGTATGTCTCCGGATCGTTATCATCCACTTCGACATAAGGTACCCTGTCTCGTCGAAGAGTTTTGGCAGTTTTAGCTTTTTCATCTTTAAGGCATTTTACTTGTCTAACTCTATCAACAAGTAGCGCCATATCTCTTAGGTATTGTGTATCTAACTTTTTCCCAATCGAATAATCCAGGCCCCCTGCTGCTATTTCAACTAATTCATGCTCAGGAACTTGGGTAAAGCATCTGGCTTTGAGTAATCGAAATCTATTTAATTATTCATAAATTGGCTCTGTAAACCTTCCCTTCACACTAGCCAATTCTTTTAGACTTATCTTGGTTTGACCCATGTAAAATTGTTCATGGAACAATCTTTCCAATTGATTCCAGTTGTGGATCGAATTGGCTGGGAGGGTAGTGAACCAAGTGAAAGCATTCTTAGTCAAGGAACTTGGGAAATATTTTATTCTAAGTTTCTCATTGTTTTCTATTTCTCCGACCTCTATCAAATATCTAGCCACATGTTCGACAGTCGACTCTGTCGTATCCCCTGAAAATTTAGTGAATTTTGGGACTTTTCCCCTAGGTGGTAATTCTGTTTGCAGAATATATTCTGACAATGGGGATGCAAAGTTTGGTCTGTGAAAACCAATATTCATCCCGTTTTGAAGCATGATCCTCTCGATCATGGCGGTTAGATTATTATTCGTCCCATAGTTCTGGTGTCGAACTTGCTGTATTAATTCATCAGCGTTTTGGTTTCTATTAGCCATAATAACGCCTTGATCGATTCCTCGAAGGTTTTGAGGTATCTCTATCCTTAGTTGTTCTACTTCTACCCTAGGAACTTGGGGGTTTGGATTAATGGTCAAATCTTCTTCCATAATTACCCCTTGATTTACCCTTATTGGTACCCTCTGGGGTTGTCGAACAACTTGGCGTAGTTGAACAACTTGGGGTACCCCAAAAAATTCATCCATGCGCGTTATTTGCGCTGTCATCTGTTGATTCGACTGTGTAGCAGTCTGAATGAGGAGATTTAGCACTGTACTTAAAGTTTGTGCTAACATATGTACCATTTCATGATTACTTTCGTCCATTTGTTGCCTCAAAATTGTTGTCGAAGCATTTGTGAGGCTTAGTATCATGTGAGATGGCCCTCCCAAAAATTGGTTTCTACTGGCTCCAGACCCTTGTAATGGCGATGTTGCATTCATCAAAGGTTCTGAAAAAGTGGACGCAGCATTCATAAGGCTGGCCATTTCAGTAGTTGGCATGCCATATGGTTGTTCTCGACCCATCCAGGTTGTTGAAAAGCCTGGGGTACAGTTGATCGAGATCCTAGATTTATCCTTGGTGGAGGCGTTCCCAAAGGACCTCTTGGACCCACATACGAAAGTAAGGGTCCAGTCTGATTCGTGGTTAACGCTGGCATTGATCCAACAGAAGTTGGGATATTCCCTTTGACAGCAGTAGTAACCGCTGTTCCTGTGATTGGTAGAGGTATTTCTCCATGGTTTGGCTCGTTAGCCATACTACTCTCTCTATTTTCCTTCCTAACAGTATATTTGTTGGTTACTCTACCACTTCTTAATAACATGCAATGTTATGACTGTACAGGAAAAACGCAGTAACATAGAAAATTAGCAACGTCCCACTGGACGTGCCAATTTGTTTACCGTTGTTTTTGGTAAACAACCGCTGATATCCAAAAAGGTAAGTTTTTTGGTTTACTTACGGAATCGATCAAACTAATCCCAGAACATATGCTAATCTTTATGTAAAATGAGTAAGAAGGAAGAACGCATGTTCGACCCAGAGAAAGGACGTTTGAGATTGTTTAAAAGTAAGCAAAAGTATAGAAATGCAAGTAAAAGAAGTAAAAAGATGACTTTGCAGGGATAATGGTAAAGTAATGTAAAAAGACTTTCAATAAGGAAAAAAGGTGTTTCCAACGTACATTGCTCAGCTTTTATCCTTTCTCACGCAGTAGTTACTTGGATAATATTCGAGTGATTTAGTACAATAGGTTGAACACACTTGAAAATTACACAAGTTTCTTAATTTATACTAAAAGTAGGTAACCGTCGAGGGTACATTCTACGCTAGGATGAAGACAAGTGTCTTCTGCATGTCTCTCGACCCATAGCTTTTTTCCACGTTGCCTCTTCTCAGACGCTGATGAAAACTGCCTTTCCCTCCAATAATTCAAAATTCAAATGGTCTTCGTTCCATGTGCCAAAGCGTGAACACTTTCCCTCAGTCGAGCAACATAAATCTGCTTCAGACGAATGACCCCTTGGTCGAAGATTCTTATCATAACTTAGATCTTTTTTCTTAAGTTATCTCATGCGTCGAATCATACCTCCTGGTTTGGTTCATTCCAGTTGTTTGGTCCAATAGACCAAATATAGTAAGTGTCGAATTTGGGAGCCAACAAACGGCCACATAGGGCATCATAAGCTTTTGGGCACGAGCTCGTACCCATTGGAGGTAAGGTTCCATCATAAGCCTTTGGCCCTAAAGCCTTGGCACCAGATCTGTTTACCATGCCCCAAGATCGTATGAACCTCCGGCGATACTCTTGAACTTCATCCTCATAGTTAAATACAATTCCCTTAATAAGTAACTCATGGGGACCATCTCTTCGAGCGTAACCAAATTGTCGCAGAGCTAAACAAGGATTGTAGGTTATACCCCCCTCTAATACCAAGTAATGGGACATTAGGGTACTCCCAACAGCGGTCAATAATAGCAGTGTTTTCCATAGCTCGGGAACACCAGAGAATATCCATGTGAGTGAGTGACATTATCCTTTGCGACCAACCCAAACCTTCTTCATTCTTCAGTACGGACTTAGGGAGGTGAGAAATAAACCACCTTGACAGCAATGGCATGCAACACATAATAACCCCTCTTCTCTTCATGGTACGAGTATGGAGAGCATGCAAAATATCTCCGAGCAAGGTAGGCACAGGGTTGCGAGAGAGGAAGATCTTGATAGCATTCACATCTATGAATGAGTCCGGATTAGGGAATAGGACTAACCCATAGATTAGAAGAGCCAAAACCTCCTCAAAATCATGAAAATCCATATCATCCCAAAACAGTTGGGCCTTGTCTATCAAAAACTTAGCTAGAAAACCTTTGACTCTGCTTCTTGTTTCCCAATTAGATACCACATCGGCCCGTTTCAGATGCAAAGCTGAGTGTTGCACCCCAAAATTTTCCCTCCCATATTCTTCAAGATTTGTCAAGATCAATCTTCAAATGCTTCAAGATTCCTCAAGGGTTGCACAGTCCAATTGCCTCCTAAGGCAGTCAAAATTAGGGTTTTGGTTCTTGCAATGAATCTAAGGTTTTCAATGGCTCAATCAAGCCCCATAGGCCTATATAAATTGCCAAGCATCTACATGTCAAGTCTCAAGACTCACAGGGTCCAATTCCACAGTCAAAAGCCCTAGTTGCTCCACAATCAACTGCAGGGGCAAAATGGTCATTTTACAGTCAAAAGTCAAAACTTTTGGTCAACATCTTATTTTGAAGCCACAATCATCATTTGATCAAGTCTTGATCATGATTCTACAAGAATGGCTCAGAAATCATCAAGGATGCAAAAGTTGTTAGTTTGGGACAACTGAAAAGTCAACTGTAACTTGACCAGGGCATAACTTTTTCATGGTTCATCAGAAAAATCCCATCCAATTCTCATTTTTAAGGGGATGACATTTCCTACAACTCATCTTCAGATTCCAAATCCAAGAAATGCTCTCATAAAAAGTTATCAATTTCTACATTATAGGTCAATTTCAAAAGTCAACAAAAAGGCACTTTAAGTCCAAGACCATAACTTGAGATTGGTAAATCAAAATGACATGGGACCAAAGGCATTGGTTAGAGGACTTCAATACCTTTCCAAAATGTCCAAGTACATGTTCATATGATCAAAATTGAGCAAGATATGCATTGGAGAAGTTGGGAAATTTTTGGGAATTTGACAAAGTCAACTTTGCCTAAAACACCTTGTTTTTGCTAATGGGCCCCAAATTCCTTCTTGAAACTTTGTCCAAGGCCTATGCACGACCCATTGAGATTAAATTGAATTAGTTTCTTATTTTTATTAATTATTTGGATTTTTAATTGATTATTAATTCATTTAATTCATTTAAATGTAGGAAAATATGAAAATATGGTTTTCAAATCTTTTTATGAAGCAAATAGGCTCAAGGCAAGCTGGCAAATTCGTGTGCCAATCAAAGATGTCAAAAACTCCAATTTTAGCAAGTTTTATCAATCAAAAAGATGCTAAAAGATTTGATTGAAAATCAAATATACAATCTTCAATACAATGGATTTCATGTGCAAGATTTATCCTAGTTTCATTCCACTATATGTACTGAAGCAAACCCTAAAGCCTTGGACGTGAAAACCTGCTGCAAAAGCCATAACCATATTGAATTTTTTTCAAGAAAATTGCCAAATCGTTTTCTCACTTCCAGGCCAATTCAAAGCCCTTTCTTGATTCAAACACCTTGCTGGGATATTCAGGAACGCATTGCAATCAAAATCAAGTGTTAACACTCAAGGAATACTAAGATAACAGTTTCACGGTTTGAATATTTTTTCATAAATGCATACTTCGATTCATGCATCATTAATGCATTTTGTGGATTATTTTGTGCTCATAGGGACTGTACGAAGCTTTTGGTACAATTTAATTTGATTATGGTGCCCTAAAACGAAAACTGACATTGGAGAATGCTAGGGTTTCCAAGCTTCAAAATTAGGGGTTTGCTATTGAGGAAAAAGTGGACCTTCTTAGACCTATGGTTGAATTCGTCAAGGCCAGACGAACTCAACCCAACCATCGCGCCCTATTTATATGTATTGTACGCCTAATCGCTATTTTCTGTGGTTGCATTTTGTGGGGGTTAAAAACCCCCACTATTTGATTATTTTTGTTACAGGCCAAGCGAAGAAGACAAGACGTGGAGGCAGGTGGTTGGTCCATTTAAACATAACGCGTGCGTTTTGGTTGTTTTCCAGCATGATATTTGTTTTCCATATATTATGTTTATTCATTATTATAATAACAAAGCATGCAGCGTGGTGTAGTGGAAGAGGACGTGTCTGGAAATCAATGAGACCTGGGTTCGATTCCCAGGTCCCCCAAACATTTGTTTCATATTTTTCCTTATACAATCTCATGCAGCGCTTGTCCAGAATTCCATCATGCAACCTCACAAATCAGCTTGCCAAGTGGCCATAAAGCTCAATCCAAAGGCCAGGGATGGTTGACCACCATGTTCTCCAGTCAAAGTCAGCGTAGACTATCCAGAAAGTCAAAGTAGGCCTGATTCTTAATGGGCCAAATTGCTTCACTAACCTTCCATGGGCCCAGAATACCCCCCTGGTTAATTACTTCTTTTCTTCTTATTTTTATTTTGTTTTTTCTTTTAATTATTTCATTACTAATTATTATTATTATTTATTTAACTAACAAATTAATTAATTTTTATAATTAAATCAGGAACTTAAAATATTATTTATTTTTATTAACTATTAATTTCACTTTAATTCATTATTTTGTAAATAAAATGTAAATTAATTAACTTAGTTTAAATTAGGTCAATTTTAATCTTTTTTTCATAAATAAATAAAAATCATGTAGAATTAGGGTTTGACAATTTTCAATCATGTTTTCTTATTATCATTATTCTTATTTATTAATTATTATATTTGTAAATAAAATGTAAATTAATTAAATTAGTTAAATTAGGTTAACTTTAACTTTTTTACAATAAATAAAATAAATTTAGAATTATGTTTCACTAACTTTTAATTTTAATTCCTTTTCTTTTTATTTTCATAAAACATAAAACACAAAAAAAAACATTTTTTTTCTTTTTAATTAATTAATTAATTAGTTTAGGATTAATATTAAATTAAATGCAAAGGACCAAAATTTCTTTATTTCTCGAAAGGGCCAAAACCCTAAGGACGTCCCGCTTCTACTTCTCTCCGCACATTATTCTTATTTTGATTATTTATGTATTTGCTCAAAGGATGTAATAGTTAATTAGGGTTTACCGCTTTCTTTACTTCTCGCACTTATTTTCCAAAACGGGTTATGTTTTTGGCGATGTATAAACCCGCGCCTTGTAATAGCGTAGATTTACCTTTCCGCACTTTATTTTCCGCACTCTTAACTGTTAATTATGCCTGCAAGACTGTATGCCAAATAAAATCAATCTGTAGCTCACGAATGCATGATCAAAGATAAACATTAACTGAAAAACAACACACATGCACATGCCACTCCTAGGGTACGCCTCATTGGTTGCCTCGAACGTGGTCGTCAAGTATAGGGTGTTTTAGAGGTCGCCCTCCTGTCTAAAGATCCTGTTGCCTCGAAACGGTTGCCTCGGATAAAAAGGATCTAGGACATTAGGGTTACTTCTAAGGTGTCCTACTATTTCTTCGGTGACCACACATGTCCCTTAATCGAATTGACCCGAACACCTCCAACGATGGTACTTCCTACTTCTCAATAGTGGGATAGTACTATTTAAAGGACTCTTACACAGCCTAATTCCTTAGAGTAGGTAGATCTCATGGGTACTTGCTCTTTTCAAAACAAACAAAACAACTTTTCACACTGACACTTTCTAAAGGTTTTCAAACAAATTTTTCATACACTCTTGAGGACAGATACAAGAGTTACTTAGAAATTTTTCAAACGAAACTTTTTCAAAACCCACACACACTTGAAAAGCAAACATCTTTTGAAAACATAAGAGCAAGTACCTAAGAGCCCATGGATAACCATGGATAGAAAGGGTGCTAACACCTTCCCTTTCTATAAATATACCTCCCGAACCGAGAAACATCTCGAAAAGGAATTTTGCTGTGCTTTTGTCCTTTCCATGTTGGAGAACATAAAAGACGGTGGCGACTCTTGCTTACCGCGACATTTCGCGAACCAGCTTAAAAAACAGTCAGTTCTATTTCCACCGATCACAGAACTGGCGACTCTGCTGGGGACCTTTATAAAAGTGAGGTGTACCTTAGGATTAGATCATACTTATGTTTTCAATTGCTTGCTTTGATTACTTTTATATTGTGGGCATTGCATCGGAGTTACATGGATCCTAACTCGAATCTGGGGATACCCTTTTAGGTAGCATAAGCTGTGAGGGACCTGTCCGGCGTAGATCGACACGGGTGAAGTAGTGGCTACATTGGTGTGACACCTTGGTCTGTACCGATATCCCTTGTGTTGCAACGAGGAGAATATGGGTCTTCTGAGGAGTCATTAAGCACCAACTGACCTTAGAACCCTAAATTGACCCAACTTGGCCATAGAATAGTAGCAGTATGCTACACCCATTGAGGCTAAACTCTCGCGATGGTTCTGGCCGCAAGAAAAGATTGCGACGCTGGAGTTATGACCGATTGAGGGTAGTCAGTGATATTGGGATCCTCTAGAACCCGGTTACTTTTAATAGGACAGGTCTTAACCAACGAAACTGAAAGAGGGTAGTACCTGAACTTCATGTTGGCCTAAACTCTAAGGGCTGTCTTGTGTGACTTGTGTGCCTTATCATGTTTGCCTTTGTGAATACTTGTGGTGTGCTTTATCATAACATCATACCATTGCATGCATCCTGCATAAGGACTGACCCATTTCAAAGACAAGAGGATTTCATCTTTGCTCTGTTTTGTAGGACATTATGATGCCTGTGCGAAGGAATACTATCCGGCTCAACTTTGTTCACCCACCTGATTTGCTTAAAGAGTTGGTTGACAGAATTCTAAACACTACTTCCTTCATTCAGAGGCATGGTTCTCTTCTCGGTTTAGTCACTTCAAAGTGGGACCAATAACTGATGAGTGTCCTGACCCATTTCTATGATCCCCTATACCATTGCTTCACTTTTCAAGACTTCCAGCTGGTCCCTACCCTGGAAGAATTCTCTGACTTGCTTGGTATCCCTGTTTTGGAATAGACTCCCTTCACTGGTTGGGAAAAGACTCTTAGGCTTGAGGAGGTTGCAGCAGCCCTTCCTTTGACCAACAAGGAGGTAATGGATAACTGGGTGACTAGAAGCGGAGTTAAGGGCTTTTTGGCTAAGTTTCTGATCGATAAAGCTAATAGTTTCTGGCATGACTTAGACTTCAGGGCGTACGAAGACATTTTGGCTCTCTTAATCTATGGTCTGGTATTGTTTCCGAATCCTGATAACTTTGTCAATGTCAATGCCATAAGGATCTTCAGGTCTCGCAACCCTGTGCCCACTCTCTTGGGTGATATCCTGCAACAACTATATGCTCGTACTGCTCGAAGACAGGGAACTTTGTGGTGTTGTGCTCCTTTGTTAGTGAAGTGGTTTATTTCGCACCTCCCTAAGTTCGTGCTGAAGAACAAAGAAGGAAGGGGCTGGGATCATAGGTTAATGTCTCTCACTGATAATGACATCATTTGGACTCTCAGAGGTTTGGATGAGGTAGCTGTTATTGATTGTTGCGGAGAATATCCTAATGTTCCATTGATCGGTACTCAGGGAGGAATCTCTTATAACCCGTGTTTAGCTCTCCGTCAGTTTGGAAGAGCCAGAAGAGTAGGACCTCATGAGATGTTGGTACCTCACATCAGTTTTGAGTTTCAGGTAGATAGTGACGAGCTGCGTCGTAGATTCATCAAGGCTTGGGACAGAATTCACAAAGCTGACCCACATGAGTTGGGACCGAAGACTTCTCTACCAATGGAATCCTACTACAAATGGGTCCGCATCCGTGCTCAGAAGTTAGGTATGCCATACGAAGCTGTCAGGCCTATCATTCTTGAATTTCCTGACAGAGATGGGGTTCCTCCAACTGTTCTACCTCCTCAGATACCCACTGATGTTGACACACTAAAGAGGTCTTGGGCGCAACTACAGGAAGAATGGGATTCTTATCGGGAAAAGTTCAACGAGCAGGAACAGAAAATCCAGAAGCTGACCAAGCAGTTGGAGAACGAGCGGGTCCTGAATGACTACATCCGTACTAAGAAGAGGAGGCCATGGGAGCACTGATGGGCTTTGGATGTTCCTTTTATAGCTTTTATTTCCTTTTCAGTATTTTCATTTATGTAACGCCTAAGGGAAATTTCTTGAACAATTCAAAGTTAAATCTAATAAAGTGTGTTTCATTTTTTTGTTTACAAAGTTGAACCCCGATTGTCTTTGAAAACATAAATCATACGCATTTCATTCATCATATGCATAGCAGGTACCCTTTTTCTACAGGTTGCTTAATCTTCTTCGCTGTTTATTTCAGCAGTCATCATGAATCCTGAATCATCCAACGAACAAGCTATCAAGGCCCTCCAGGCCCAGAACACCCAATTTCAAGAGCTGGTCATGAGCTTAGCCCATGGTCAGCATGAATTGAAGACTCTGCTGTTGAAAAAGAAGAAGAAGAGGACTGTGTTGTTCAACACTGGACGGAGGTTTGGTAATACACTACAGAATGAGGCCGATCAAGCTACTTCCTCTATAGGGAAAGACAGTCCCCAAGGGGGAAGGGTTCCTAGTCCTGTGGTCTCCGACAACGAGACGGATTTCAATGATGAACAGTACCCTCCTGCTGAGGACAGGTACAAGCAACTAGAGGATCGTCTGAGTGCCATGGAGATTCAACATGTGCCTGGGTTGGATTTTGGAGATCTGGGTTTATCTTCTGGTGTAATGATCCCACACAAGTTCAAGGCACCTTCTTTTGCGAAGTATGACGGGGCTTCCTGCCCTAAGCTGCACCTCAGATCCTATGTAAGGAAGATCCAACCGTATACTGCAGACAAGAACTTATGGATCCATTTCTTCCAGGATAGCCTTTCAGGGGCTCAACTCGAGTGGTTCTATCAGCTGGATGAAACCAGTATTCGTAACTGGGAGGACTTGGCTACTGCATTTTATAAGCAGTATCAGTACAATGCCGACCTCGCTCCTACACGTACCTAACTCCAGGGTATGTCGCTAGGATCGGGTGAATGTTTTAAAGAGTACGCGGAAAAGTGGAGAGACCTGGCTGGCAGGGTGCAGCCACCGTTGACTGACCGTGAACTTGTGGACATGTTCTTGGGGACCTTGTATGGTCCGTTCTTCAACCACCTGATTGGTAATTCTTCTGCTGGGTTCACAGATTTGATCTTAACTGGTGAGAGGATAGAAGCTGGTATCAAGTCGGGAAAGATACAAAAAAGTGCATCCTCGAGTTCTGAAAAGAAACCCTTCAAGAAGGAAGCTAGTGCTGTTTATGGGTCGAGGAAACAGAATAAACCGGAACGCCGCTAAGCTGTCAACGCGGTGGTAATTTCAAAGCCTGCTGCCGCTCCTCGGCAATATAACCAACCAAGGGGTGAGAGACCCAGAAGAGAGTACACTCGGCTTAGTATGACCTTGTCTCAGATCTTGCCGCAACTGCTGTCAACCAATCTGGTAACTGTCAAAGAAGCTCCGAAGGTAGTGAATACAACCTCTCCAAAATATAACCCCAATGCCCGCTACGCTTATCACTCTGATAGCCCGGGGCATTCTACGGATGATTGTTGGGCTCTAAGGAATAAGGTTCAGGACCTTATTGATGCTAAAGAGGTTCAGTTCGAGGCGCCCGAGAAGCCTAATGTGGTGACAGCTCCCATGCCCAATCATGGAGTAAATGCTATTAGGGATGAAGACGACGTGGAGGAATCTGAATTCAACAGCTGGATCTACCCAACAACCAACGGTGGACTGAACAACTGGACTGCCAAAGATTTCATACCTATTACTTTTGTCACTCAGTAATGAACTCCTTTGTTTTGAATTTGTAACGAACAATAATTTGAAACTTTATGGCTCGGTGTCTTACCCGGGGCACCGTGGCTTCATTTTTGAGGGCTTATTATTTGTCATTTTCATATATCATGAATAAAAACATTGGACGTTTTTCACATTTCAAATCTTGCGCTCCCTTTCTTTCTTTATTTCGTATATTGCAAAACAGATATATTTAAACACACTCACCTATACAGGTTCCAATCCACTCTGGATCTCACTGGTAACGACTCTGCTACTACCAGTTATGACTTCGAAAATCCGATCAACTTAGCCGAAGACGAAGGTGAAGATGATTGTGAAGTGCCTAGCAAGCTTGCAAGACTGTTACTCCAGGAAGAGAGGGCCATTCAACCACATGAAGAGCCAGTGGAAACGGTAAATCTGGGTACTGAGACGGACATAAAGGAAGTCAAGATTGGTGCCAATCTGGAATCTAGTGTGAAACAACGGTTGATTCAGATGTTGCATGATTATGTGGAAATCTTTGCCTGGTCTTACGAAGACATGCCTGGGTTGGATACCGACATTGTGGTTCATCACCTGCCTACCAAGGAAGAATGCCCTCCGATTAAACAGAAGGTCCTCCGTATGCGTCCAGAGATGTCCGAGAAAATCAAAGCTGAGGTTATGAAATAATTCGATGCCGGTTTTCTAGCAGTGACTTCTTACCCTCAGTGGGTTGCCAACGTGGTGCCAGTGCCGAAGAAAGATGGTAAGGTCTGAATGTGTGTTGACTACAGGGATTTGAACAGGGCGAGCCCCAAGGATGACTTCCCTCTGCCTCATATCGACGTTCTGGTTGACAACACTGCTCAGCATAAAGTATTCTCCTTCATGGACGACTTCTCCGGTTATAATCAGATCAAGATGGCTCCTGAAGACATGGAGAAGACCACCTTTGTTACTCAGTGGGGCACCTTTTGCTACAAGGTCATGCCTTTTGGGTTGAAAAATGCTGAGGCAACCTACCAACGTGCCATGGTTGCTTTATTTCATGATATGATCCACCATGAGATCGAAGTGTACATCGACGATATGATTGCAAGGTCCCAAACTGAGGGGGAACACCTTGACCATCTACAGAAGCTGTTTGACCGTCTGAAGTTGTACAAGCTGAGGTTGAACCCGAACAAGTGCACCTTTGGGGTGAGATCTGGAAAATTGCTAGGCTTCGTCGTGAGCGACAAAGGTATTCAAGTGGACCCTGCCAAAGTGAAAGCCATACAAGAGATGCCAGTTCCCAGGACAAAGAAAGAAGTCAAAGGCTTTCTAGGACGTCTGAACTATATTGCCCGATTCATCTCACATCTAACTGCTACCTGTGAACCAATCTTCAAGCTACTGAAGAAAGATCAAGTAGTACGTTGGAACGATGAATGTCAGGCCGCTTTCGACAGAATCAAAGACTATCTCCAAGAACCACCCATTCTTATGCCACCGGTTGAAGGGAGACCTCTAATCTTATACTTGACAGTACTGGACAGCTCAATGGGGTGTGTGCTGGAGCAGCATGACGAGTCTGGCCGAAAAGAGCATGCTATTTATTACCTTAGCAAAAAGTTTACCGACTGTGAGACCCGATACTCACTGCTCGAGAAAACTTGTTGCGCTTTGGTATGGGCTGCTCACCGGCTGAGACAGTATATGTTGACTCACACTACTCTGTTGATTTCAAAAATGGATCCTATAAAGTATATCTTCGAAAAGCCTGCCTTGTCCGGAAGAATAGCAAGATGGCAGATGATCTTGACCGAATATGACATCCAGTACACGACTCAAAAATCAATCAAGGGAAGTGTATTGGCAGACCATTTGGCACACCAGGCAGTGGATGACTACCAATCAATGAACTTTGAATTCCCAGACGAGAACATCATGGTAGTGACTGATTGTGAAGTAACTGGACCGGATGAAGGACCTGAGGAAGGATGCCGATGGTCTGTGCATTTTGACGGAGCCTCAAACGCTTTGGGTAATGGTATCGGCGCTGTGATCATATCCCCTAAAGGCACTCATACTCCACTCACCGCCCGACTATGTTTCAACTGCACCAACAACATGGCGGAGTATGAGGCATGCATCATGGGTCTTCAAGCTGCAATTGACTTAAGGATCAAGTTTCTGAGTGTCTTCGGAGATTCCGCTCTCGTGATCAATCAGATCAAAGGCGAGTGGGATACGAAACACCCAAATCTTATTCCTTACAAAAAGTGTGTGTTGACGTTGATCCCCCATTTCACGGAGATAACTTTTGAACACTTCCCAAGAGAGGAGAATCAGTTGGCGGACGCTCTGGCTACGATGTCTTCTATGTTTAAAGTCAAATGGGATAACGAGGCTCCCCGGATCATCATCTGGAAATTGGACGAACCTGCATATTGCTGTGATCTTGAGGCTAAAGAGGTAACAGAAAAACCTTGGTATCATGAAGTGAAGAGGTACCTGGAAGCTCAAGAATACCCCGAGGGTGCATCTGTTAATGACAAAAAGTTTCTGAGAAGGTTCGCGGCAAAGTTCTTCCTCAGTAACGGCATTCTATACAAGCGAAACCATGATTCAACTTTACGGCATTGTGTGGATAAGACTGAAGCAGAAAAGATCACGGCAGAGTTACATGAAGGTACCTTCGGAACACATTCCAGTGGACATACCATGGCAAAGAAAATCCTTCGGGCAGGATATTTCTGGTCCACAATGGAAGCCGACTGTTATCAGCACTCTCGGACGTGTCACAAATGCCAGATCTATGCTGATAAGGTGCACATTCCTCCCGTTCCTCTGAACGTCTTGACAGCACCTTGGCCTTTTGCAATGTGGGGCATTGATATGATCGGCGAGATCAGACCTACGGCATCCAACGGGCATCGCTTCATCCTAGTGGCAATTGATTACTTTACAAAGTGGGTTGAAGCAGCTTCCTATGCCACCGTAACCAAGAATGTCGTGGCACGGTTCATTCGGCATAACCTGATCTGTCGCTACGGTGTCCCAGAAAGGATCATTACGGACAATGGTACCAATCTTAACAACAAGATGATCACTGAGCTCTGCGAGCAATTCAAGATACAACACCACAACTCTTCTCCTTACCGACCGAAGATGAATGGAGTTGTAGAAGCAGCTAATAAGAACATCAAGAAAATTGTGCAGAAGATGACAGTGACGTACAAAGATTGGCACGAGATGTTACCGTTTTCTCTTCATGGGTACCGCACCTCAGCAAGGACGTCAACAGGGGCAACTCCCTTTTCCTTGGTCTATGGCATGGAGGCAGTCTTGCCTATTGAAGTCCAGATACCCTCTCTCCGGATAATGAAAGATATAGGTTTAAGCGAAGATGACTGGATCTAGACTCGACTTGATCAATTAAACCTAATCGATGAAAAGAGACTCACTGCTATTTGTCATGGTCAAACGTACCAAAAACGGATGATGAGGGCATTTAACAAGAAAGTCAGACGCCAAGAGTATCAAGTTGGAGACCTGGTAATCAAGCGCATCATTCTTCCTCAAAGTGATCCCAGGGGCAAATGGACCCCTACGTACGAAGGGCCATTTGTGGTTAAACATATTTTCTCAGGAGGAGCTATGATTCTAACCACCATGGATGGTGACGACCTTCCTCACCCTGCCAATGCAGACATAGTAAAAAGATACTACGCATGAATTAAAGACCCGTTAGGTTGACACACCTAGGCAAAATAAGGGCTTCCCGGCGAACCAAAAGGGTTCGGGCAAAAATAAGGGATGAAATGAAAAAAATCTGTACACCCGGCAAGTCGAAAACCTGAAAAGGCGACTTGGGCAAAAATGGGTATCCCGGTGGACTGAAAACCCGAAAGGGCGGTCCAGGCAAAAGTTAGGGATAAGCGTAATACTATGTCTCATTGGATCACCTTGCATCCAGAATTCGGTATCAACTATCAGGTTCAGACGACATCAATCAATCAACTTCATCTTCAACTAAAGCAGCCAAGTGATGAGACGCTTGAAGATATAAAGGCGTTAGCAGAGTTGACACCCAGTGGGATTATTTTTCACATAGCTGTTTTGTTTTATTTTCACAAATTTGTATAAACTCTGTTGTTCGGCGGTGTTCTCTTACTAGGACGTCATCCTCTTGTACACAAACTCCTATTTACAGGAAAAATTCAAAATCAATACAAATCCACTTTTCCAGACAAATTGCCAATTGTTTTTCCTTTTCTGTTCTGTTTTGCAAAGAATGTCCAATGTTCATTTTTGATATATGCATTTGACACTAATTGCTAACTCATAAATATTTGCATGCGAAACAAAGGACTAATTATAGGTGACATCAGAAACAGGGGCAATAATGAGTTGTCTAAGCGATCTAGTTGCTCTGTCCACCAAGGTCCCAAGGTAGGTTCGGCTGAAGAGCGTAACCAGGATACCTTCACTCCCCGCAGAGTAAGACCAGAATCAACAATACTCTCCCCCCGAGCAGAGTTGGTCTCCCATCAACCCTAACAAGGCACAGTATCTCCAGCAAGTCAGCAACACTCTCCCCAAGCAGAGTAGCCTACTGTCAGCCTTAAGGAAGTTGGGAATCCCCAGAAAATCTCAATATTCCCCAGCGGAGTATACAGATGTTCCTAAGCAAGCATCCCTGGCAGTCTTGATCTAAGATTGTTCCCCGGCGGAATACCAGACACCCCAGTGGAGCCATTTCCCAGTACAGTTCAAAAGTTTCCCCAGGAGAGTTGAATCATCCTCCCTAGTAGATTCTGGAAGCTCATCCCCAGTAGATTCTGGAAGCTTATCCCCTGCAGAGTACGAACGCGTCCCCGGCTTTATTCAAAGGTTATTCCCCACCAGAGCTTATAACTGGGTTATCCTCAGCTATTTACCACGGAAAGACCGTCCTCGGCGAAGTCCTTCCTATGCCCCAGCGGAGTTCATCAAAATCCTCAACAAACTTATCAATGGAATCCCCAGCGAAGTTATCATCAAATCTCAGCGAAGTATCTCTCCCCACAGAGTATTCCCCGCAGAGTAATCTCTCCAACAAGTTTATTCTCCAACGGAGTCATCTTCTCCTACTGGTTTATTCTTGCAATCATCATCCCCAGCGGAAATGAAGAACTCTACTCTTCATCATCAGCCCGGGATTCAACAAGCTCCCGGCAGTCGTCAAGGATTTATTTTCCTAGACGAAAATACATTCATAAACATTTCACATTTAATACATCCTGCTTACATACATGATAAAGTGCATACAACACTATCTCATTTGGAGCATCATGACATCATGCATCTCATACATCATGACATTGCATACAACTGATGTTTTTCCTTTTCAGGAAAAAGGTCAATCCAAAGATGAGCACTATCAACTTTCCCAGTTCCAGATTCGATACATGTATCTATCCAGGGCATATCTGTGAGTAACTGATTGAAGATTTGATACCTGTATCCGGCCAGGGCATGTCTGCATGAAGAGTTTAGAGATTCGATACCTGTATCCAGCCAGGGCATATCTGTAGATGATTAATTCCAGATTCGATTCCTGTATCTAGCCAGGACATATCTGTGAGTAACTGATTGTAGATTCGATACCTATATCCGGCCAGGGCATATCTGCATGAAGAGTTTAGAGATTAGATTCTTGTATCCAGCCAGGGCATATCTGTAGACGACTAATTCCAGATTCGATTCCTGTATCTAGCCAGGGCATATTTGTGAGTAACTGATTGTAGATTCGATACCTGTATTCGGCCAGGGCATATCTGCATGAAGAGATTAGAGATTCGATTCCTGTATCCAGCCAGGGCATATCTGTAGACGACTAATTCCAGATTTGATTCTTGTATCTAGCCAGGGCATATCTGTGAGTAACTAATTTTAGATTCGATTCCTGTATCCAGCCAGGGCATATCTGCATGAAGAGTTTAGATATTCGATTCTTGTATCCATCCAGGGCATATCTGTGAGTAACTAATTGTAGATTCGATTCATGTATCCAGCCAGGGCATATCTGCATGAAGAGTTTAGAGATTCGATTCCTGTATCTAGCCAGGGCATATCTGTAGACGACCAATTCCAGATTCGATTCCTGTATCCAGCCAGGGCACGTCTGTAAGCAACCTTTTGAAGTTCCGGATTCGATTCCTGTATCCAGCCAGGGCATATCTGTAGACGACTAATTCCAGATTCGATACCTGTATCTAGCCAGGGCATATCTGTGAATGACTGATTATAGATTCGACACCTGTATCTAGCCAGGGCATGTCTGCATGAAGAGTTTAGAGATTCGATACCTGTATCCAGCCAGGGCACGTCTTTAAACAACCTTTTGAAGTTCCGGATTCGATTCCTGTACCTAGCCAGGGCATATCTGTGAGTGATTGATTGTGGATTCGATACCTGTATCTCGCCAGGGCATATCTGCATGAGGAAGTTTGAAGATCAACCCCTGTAACAGGCCAGGTAATTATCTTTCTTTCTCAAAATACGCAAGTTCTCGCTAAGGAATCTCTTACGCGATCGACACCTTCAGATGGCATCTATAAGCCCATCTCCACTCCTATCCACCATCTTTCCAAATGGCATCTATAAGCCTATTCCCGTCATCACATTGCTGATATTCTTCTATGCGAGTGCAAATTTCTGGGCACTCTAGTGTTCAATCATCTTCCACCTTCGAATCACGAAAGGCACGCAAGCCAATCTGAATCCTCAGGTCTAAGAAGATTGAACAGGGGAAACTGTTGCACCCCAAAATTTGCCCTCCCATATTCTTCAAGATTTTTCAAGATCAATCTTCAAATGCTTCAAGATTCCTCAAGGGTTGCACAGTCCAATTGTCTCCTAAGGCAGTCAAAATTAGGGTTTTGGTTCTTGCAATGAATCTGAGGTTTTCAATGGCTCAATCAAGCCCCATAGGCCTATATACATTTCAAAGCATCTACATGTCAAGTCTCAAGACTCACAGGGTCCAATTGCACAGTCAAAAGCCCTAGTTGCTCCATAATCAACTGCAGGGGCAAAATGTCATTTTACAGTCAAAAGTCAAAATTTTTGGTAAACATCTTATTTTGAAGCCACAATCATCATTTGATCAAGTCTTGATCATGATTCTACAAGAATGGCTCAGAAATCATCTAGGATGCAAAAGTTGCTATTTTGGGACAGTTGAAAAGTCAATTGTAACTTGACCAGGGCATAACTTTTTCATGGTTCATCAGAAAAATCCCATCCAATGTTCATTTTTAAGGGGATGAAATTTCCTACAACTCATCTTCACATTCCAAATCCAAGAAATGCTCTCACAAAAAGTTATCAATTTCTACATTATAGGTCAATTTCAAAAGTCAACAAAAAGGCACTTTAAGTCAAAGACCATAACTTGAGATTGGTAAATCAAAATGACATGGGACAAAAGGCATTGGTTAGAGGACTTCAAGACCTTTCCAAAATGTCCAAGAACATGTTCATATGATCAAAATTGAGCAAGATATGCATTGGAGAAGTTGGGAAATTTTTGGGAATTTGCAAAAGTCAACTTTGCCTAAAACACCTTGTTTTTGCTAATGGGCCCCAAATTCCTTCTTGAAACTTTGTCCAAGGCCTATGCACGACCCATTGAGATTAAATTGAATTATTTTCTTATTTTTATTAATTATTTGGATTTTTAATTGATTATTAATTCATTTAATTCATTTAAATGTAGGAAAATATGAAAATATGGTTTTCAAAGCTTTTTATGAAGCAAATAGGCTCAAGGCAAGCTGGAAAATTCGTGTGCCAATCAAAGATGTCAAAAACTCCAATTTTAGCAAGTTTTATCAATCAAAAAGATGCTAAAAGATTTGATTGAAAATCAAATATACAATCTTCAATACAATGGATTTCATGTGCAAGATTTACCCTAGTTTCATTCCACTATATGTACTGAAGCAAACCCTAAAGCCTTGGACGTGAAAACCTGCTGCAAAAGCCATAACCATATTGAGTTTTTTTCAAGAAAATTGCCAAATCGTTTTCTCACTTCTAGGCCAATTCAAAGCCCTTTCTTGATTCAAACACCTTGCTGGGATATTCAGGAACGCATTGCAATCAAAATCAAGTGTTAACACTCAAGGAATACTGAGATAACAGTTTCACGGTTTGAATATTTTTTCATAAATGCATACTTCGATTCATGCATCATTAATGCATTTTGTTGATTGTTTTGTGCTCATAGGGACTGTACGAAGCTTTTGGTACAATTTAATTTGATTATGGTGCCCTAAAACGAAAACTGCCATTGGAGAATGCTAGGGTTTCCAAGCTTCAAAATTAGGGGTTTGCTATTGAGGAAAAATTGGACGTTCTTAGACATATGGTTGAATTCGTCAAGGCCAGACGAACTCAACCCAACCATCGCGCCCTATTTATATGTACTGTACGCCTAATCGCTATTTTCTGTGGTTGCATTTTGTGGGGGTTAAAAACCCCCGCTATTTGATTGTTTTTGTTACAGGCCAAACAAAGAAGACAAGACGTGGAGGCAGGTGGTTGGTCCATTTAAACATAACGCGTGCGTTTTGGTTGTTTTCCAGCATGATATTTGTTTTCCATATATTATGTTTATTCATTATTATAATAACAAAGCATGCAGCGTGGTGTAGTGGAAGAGGACGTGTCTGGCAATCAATGGGACCTGGGTTCGATTCCCAGGTCCCCCAAACATTTGTTTCATATTTTTCCTTATACAATCTCATGCAGCGCTTGTCCAGAATTCCATCATGCAACCTCACAAATCAGCTTGCCAAGTGGCCATAAAGCTCAATCCAAAGGCCAGGGATGGTTGACCACCATGTTCTCCAGTCAAAGCCAATGTAGACTATCCAGAAAGTCAAAGTAAGCCTGATTCTTAATGGGCCAAATTGCTTCACTAACCTCCCATGGGCCCAGAATACCCCCTGGTTAATTACTTCTTTTCTTCTTATTTTTATTTTGTTTTTTCTTTTAATTATTTCATTACTAATTATTATTATTATTTATTTAACTAACAAATTAATTAATTTTTATAATTAAATCAGGAACTTAAAATATTATTTATTTTTATTAACTATTAATTTCACTTTAATTCATTATTTTGTAAATAAAATGTAAATTAATTAACTTAGTTTAAATTAGGTCAATTTTAATCTTTTTTTCATAAATAAATAAAAATCATGTAGAATTAGGGTTTGACAATTTTCAATCATGTTTTCTTATTATCATTATTCTTATTTATTAATTATTATTTTTCTAAATAAAATGTAAATTAATTAAATTAGTTAAATTAGGTTAACTTTAACTTTTTTACAATAAATAAAATAAATTTAGAATTAGGTTTCACTAACTTTTAATTTTAATTCCTTTTCTTTTTATTTTCATAAAACATAAAACACAAAAAAAAAACATTTTTTTCTTTTTAATTAATTAATTAATTAGTTTAGGATTAATATTTAATTAAATGCAAAGGACCAAAATTTCTTTATTTCTCGAAAGGGCCAAAACCCTAAGGACGTCCCGATTCTACTTCTCTTCGCACATTATTCTTATTTTGATTATTTATGTATCTGCTCAAAGGATGTAATAGTTAATTAGGGTTTACCGCTTTCTTTACTTCTCGCACTTATTTTCCAAAACGGGTTATGTTTTTGGCGATGTATAAACCTGCGCCTTGTAATAGCGTAGATTTACCTTTCCGCACTTTATTTTCCGCACTCTTAACTGTTAATTATGCCTGCAAGACTGTATGCCAAATAAAATTAATCTGTAGCTCACGAATGCATGATCAAAGATAAACATTAACTGAAAAACAACACACATGCACATGCCACTCCTAGGGTACGCCTCATTGGTTGCCTAGAAAGTGGTCGTCAAGTATAGGGTGTTTTAGAGGTCGCCCTCTTGTCTAAAGATCTTGTTGCCTCGAAACGGTTGCCTCGGATAAAAAGGATCTAGGACATTAGGGTTACTTCTAAGGTGTCCTACTATTGCTTCGGTGACCACACATGTCCCTTAATCGAATTGACCCGAACACCTCCAACGATGGTACTTCCTACTTCTCAATAGTGGGATAGTACTGTTTAAAGGACTCTTACACAGCCTAATTCATTAGAGTAGGTAGATCTCATGGGTACTTTCTCTTTTCAAAACAAACAAAACAACTTTTCACACTGACACTTTCTAAAGGTTTTCAAACAAATTTTTCATACACTCTTGAGGACAGATACAAGAGTTACTTAGAAATTTTCAAACGAAACTTTTTCAAAACCCACACACACTTGAAAAGCAAACATCTTTTGAAAACATAAGAGCAAGTACCTAAGAGCCCATGGATAACCATGGATAGAAAGGGTGCTAACACCTTCCCTTTCTATAAATCTACCTCCCGAACGGAGAAACATCTCGATAAGGAATTTTGCTGTGCTTTTGTCCTTTCCATGTTGGAGAACATAAAAGACGGTGGCGACTCTTGCTTACCGCGACATTTCACGAACCAGCTTAAAAAACAGTCAGTTCTATTTCCACCGATCACACTGAGGCAATGACTTCTGGCTTAGGAACTTCTTCTAGACCTATGAAGGGCAACTGTTCAAGAATGGGTATATCCAACAGCTGAGAGAATTCTTCCAAGGTAGGCACCAACTGATAGTCTGGAAAGGTGAAGTAGTCGTTCTTGGGATCAAAGAACTGAAAGAGTACACTCATCATATTTTCACCAAAGTTTGAAGTAACCAGGTTGAGAAGTTGACCGTGTCTCTTAGTGAATGCAGAAGTTTCAGAAACCCTTGATACTAGCTCTTTGAGTTCGGAAGGCATCTTCACAAAGCTGATTCGGATAGTGTTTCTACGAACGGAAGCCATGATCTGCAAAACAGAACAAAGATAAATTCCCTTGGTCTTTAAAAGGGTTAGCACAATAAGAATGGATGCTATGTTATGATGCATGATGTCATGATAAACCATGGGTATAGCAAACACAGACAAATCACACCAAGTTCTTAGGTTTAAGGCTTGCATGAGGTTAAAAGTCATACCCTCTTGAAGTTTAGTTGGTTTCAAACCTGTCTTAAAAATTAATTGGGTTCTAAGGGATCTCAATATCACTGACCATCCTTTATCAGGCATTGTCTCGGCTCAAGCAATCTTTTCTTGCTGCCGGAATATCCCGAAAGTCCAATCTCAATGAGTGTAGCATCGAGTATCAACCAATCCTCAACTCTATACCGAGGCCTGCTATCTCACTACTTTCTAATGGCCAAGTTTGTTCAACTAAGATTCTAAGGTCCGTTAGTGCTTCACGACACCACGTGGTGTCCATGTATTCTCCTCGTTTCCCCATGAAGGATACCGGTACCAACCAAGGTGCCACACCAGCACAACCATCGCTTAAACCTACACTCTGGTATACGGCATGGAGGCAGTACTACCTATTGAGGTCCAAATCCCTTCTCTAAGTATTACGAAGGATACGGGTTTGAACAAAGACGACTGGATCCAGACTCGACTTGATAAATTAATTATGATCGATGAGAAGAGACTTACTACTGTCTGTCATGGTCAAATATATCAAAAATGAATGATCAAGGCTTTCACAAAAAAGTTAGATGCCAAGAATATCAGGTCGGGGATCTAGTGATCAAGCGCATCATATTGCCGCAAGGTGATCCCAGAGGCAAATGGACTCCCATATACGAAGGGCCATTTGTGATCAAAGACATTTTCTCAGGTGGAGCCATGATTCTAACCACTATGGACGGTGATAACCTTCCTCACCCTGTCAATGCGGACATAGAGAAAAGATATTACGCATGATTAAAGACTCGCTAGGTTGACTGGCCTAGGAAAAAATAAGGGCTTCCCGACGAACCAAAGGGGTTCGGGCAAAAATAAGGGATGAAAACGAAAAAATCTGTACACTCGGCAAGTCGAAAACCTGAAAGGGCGGCTTGGGCAAAAAAGGGTGTCCCGGTGGACTGAAAACCCGAAAGGGAAGTCCAGGAAAAAGTTAGGGATGTAAAGCGTATCACTATGTCCAATTGGTTCACCTTGCGATCAGACTTCAGTATCATCTATCAAGCTTGAACGACACCGATCAATCTAATCAGCTTTGGACAAGCAGCAAAGTGATGAGACGCTCAAAGACATAGCGACAATAGCAGAATTGAAACTTAAATGGGATTATTGCACATAGCTGTTTTCTTTTTTTTTGTACACAATATTGTATAGCTTCTGTTGTACCCCAAAATTTTCCCTCCCATATTTCTTAACAAATGTCAAGTGAGGTCCCCAAATTGCTCAAGGAAGTTCAAGAGTTGACCAGACAAACTCTCTCCTAAGGCAGTATACCTCAAATTAGGGTTTCTATTTTCATCAATATGTGTGAACTACAAAGGACTAAAATGCTCACCATTGTCCTAATATGTTCTCAAGATCATCCATGTCAAGTTTTAAGCCTTGCAGAAGAAGTTTGCTCAGTCAACTGCTCAAATGCCTGAAAATCAATTGTACTAGGTCAAAAGTCAATTGTGGCCCACATACAGTAAAACTTCAAGATTTTTGGTCAACATCCTTATTTTAAAGTATTATTCATCATTTGATCAAGGGTTGATCACGATTCCTCAAGGATTGCCCACAATCCATCAAAACCCAAAAGATGCTAAATTAGGGTTTTGTAGGAAAAGTCAACTCAACTTTGACCAAGCATAACTTTCTCATACTTTATCATAAATGACTCATCCAAAGCTCATTTTGAATAGGATGCAATTCCCTACAATTAATCTTCAGCTCCCAAGTTCAGAATATGCACTCACAAAAAGATATAAATTTTGACATTATAGGTCCTTTTGAAAAGTCAACAAAAACACCTTTTGGGTCAAAGCTTCATACATGAACATGGAATATTCAATTAAGATGATACAAAAAGGGTTGCTTAGAGAACGTCCTAAGCTTTCTAAAAAGTCCAAGAACACCTCTCTAGGGTCAAAATTGAGAGAGTTATGCATTGGCTAAGTTGACCATTTTTGCAAAATTGCCAAAAGTCAAATGTGCTCAAATTTGCATTTGTTGCTAAATGGGCCCTACTTTTTATGCTTGCACCTCAATTATAATGTGGTCCATGACTCAAATACTTATTCACATGTTATTTGTTTCATTTTTAAATTTATTTTGATTTTTCATTTAATAAAAAGTGAATTAAATCAAATAAATGATGAAAATTATCAAAGATATGATTTGATTTGTTTTTTTACAGATTGACAATCAAGATATGCTGAGCTTGCATGATCAATTCGAATCAATGGCAATTGGTACAAGAAAGGCATGATTGGCATGAAAATAGAAGGATATCATACAAATTGAAAATCTAATCAAATCTTGGATAAATGCAAAGATTCATGCCAAGTTTGTTAACCTAATTCATTCTAGGTTATATAATAAAGCTTTGCAGATCAAAATAAGGGGGGAGGTCGTGAGAAGGGCAGAACAAAATTGAAAAATTCCAAGAAAAGTGTGAGACGAATTTCACTCTACAGGCCAATTCAAGGTGTACCATCCATTCCAATTGCTTGCTAGACATCCCAAGAAGCTATTCCAATCATTCCCAGGGCCTGAAACACTCAGAAGCTCGTTCTACAACTCACGCGGTTTGGTACATTTTTCAAATTTGATTATTGCAGTTTACGCATCATTAGAACTTTTGATTTATATATTCTTGTTTATCATCAAGTTTGAAAACTAACCATGCCATTTAATTGCATTTTTGATGCATGTACGTGATATTGCCATTG
This sequence comes from Vicia faba, assembly GCA_948472305.1. NCBI lineage: Eukaryota > Viridiplantae > Streptophyta > Magnoliopsida > Fabales > Fabaceae > Vicia > Vicia faba. The sequence goes on from OX451740.1 coordinate 630,039,019, forward strand.
TTAGGGTTTTATGTTCTTGTTTAGGGGTTTTCAATGCAGGCGAAATTAGGCTTTAATTTCGGTACCATGATGCTCGTGAGGATGAGACGAGTTGATTGGTACCATCACTTTCCATTTATCTTGCTCGTGTGCCATTTTTGAGATGAACAGGTTTGTATCTACAGAGAACGTCTGTAGGTAAAAGTCATGTTGCCTAAAACGACAGTCTGGGGAAGAAGATGAGGCGTGGCAATCGTTGGTTGGTTGGTTTGAATTTTCGCGCATTTTCTAAATATAATGTTTGATTTGCTTATAGTATTTAGCTTTTATTATATGAATAAATAAACAACGCAGCACAGCTGGCAAGAAGGTACTGGAAGCGAGCATAAGGACCTAGGTTCGATCCCCAGGTCCCAACATTTGTTTCATGTTATTTTTCTTCATATGATCAGGTGCGCTACTGTCCCATATGTCCACCATGCAACTCAATGATCTGGCCATCAGACTCATCTCCAGCCAAGATCCAACGTGTCAGCATTGAAGGACCACCATACACCTCAAAGTCAACTTTGCATGGGAACCAGCATGGTCAAACAGGCTGAGATTTGTTTGGGCCCAGAAAATCAGATTCAAACCCCCCAGAAATGCTATCAGGCCCACTTCTATTCTTTCTTATTTTTAATTCTTTTAATATTTCTTTTAATTATTTTAATTGATACCATTAATAAAAAATTTTATAAAAAAAATCATAAAATCAAGAATTCACAAAAAATTAGAATTAGGTTTTTTTACCAAATTCAATTTAATTTAATTTAATTTAGGGAAATTTTAACTTTTTTTTTACAATTAAAACCAATTAGAAAAATTAGGTTTAAGATTTTTGATTTAATTCTTTTTTTCCTCAAATAAACCAAAACACACAAATAGGTTTTTAGAATAAATTAATTTATTTTCTTTTAATTTAATTATTCATTATTTTCTCAAATAACAAAACATTGCAAATTCTTTAATCAATTGCAATTAGGTTTAGTCAAGGGTCAAAACCCTAATCGTCTTGCACTTAATTCACTGCGCGCTTGTTAATTATTTTGCCAATATTTTTGTAACTGCTCATGGTTTATAACAGTTAATTTAGGGTTTATTTTACTGTTTAAATCCCCAATTTTTTGGCTATGTAATTAATCCCCCTCCCCGAAGCCTTGTAATAGCGTAGGTTTATTTCCTCGCATTTTTAATTCCTGCAAATATTTAACTATCTAGATATATGCTAATAGGATTGTATGGCAAGAATGCATGACAAATTAATACAGTTAGAAAACCCTAATGTGCAAAGATAAATAACTGAAAACAAATCACTCGCACATATCACTCTTAGGGTATACTCTCACTTCGGTTGCCTTCGGTAAACGATCATTAAGTATAGGATGTCTTAGTGGTTACCCTCCTGTCTAAAAAAGATCAAATGTCCCATTCAAATGTTGCCTCGGAAACATTGCCTCGAAAATGTTGCCTCGGAAATGTTGCCTCGAATATGATCTTAAGACTCTAGGGTTATTACTAAGGTGTCCTAATATTGCTTTAATGATCGTACGTCCCTTTCGAATTGACCCTTACAAATTCCAACCACGGTGCTACCTATTTCTCAATAGTAGGATAGCGCTGTCTAAAGGAAACAAGAATAGAAATGATCTTTTTTTAGTAGGTAGATGCTAGTAGGTACTTGCTCAAATCAAAACTTTTCACACTTACACTTTTCAAAACAATTTTCAAAACAACTTCGTCACACCTTTGAGGACTGATACAAGGGTTATCACGAAGTAAAACCTTTCAAAACAAAGCACACACACAAGCAATTTTAAAAATGAGCAAACACCTAAGAGCACGTGGAAAACCACAGATAAAAAGGGTGCTAACACCTTCCCTTTCTATAATCTACCCCCCATACTCAGAATATTCTCGAAAAAAGGTTTTTTCTGTTCTTTTTCCTTTTCCTGATTGGATAAAATAAAAGTTGGTGGCGACTCTTGCTTACCGCGACATTTTGCGAACAAAAAACGCAAACCAGTATTAAAGATCTGGTTCTTCCACCGTATCACAGCTTCCATTTTTACGACGGTGTTCTCTTACTAGAGCGTCAACTTCCTTGTACAAAAACACCTGTTATAGGCCAACTTCGAAAATTAACACAAGTCATTTTTACAAAACCGTTCATTTTTCTTTTTCTGTTTTGTTTTTCAAAAAAACATCCAATGATTTATTCTTGACATATGCGTTTTAATATGATTGTTGTTCATAAATATTTGTATAGGACACGGAAAGACAATTGCTCGTAACTTAAGAAACAGGGGCAAAAAAAACTAAAAAATGTCAAACCCGACAGTTACTCTGTCCAGCAGGTACTGGAGAAGAGACAACTTTGAGACAAAGTCATCAGTACATACGATCATGTGACGCCTATACTTCCCACAAAGTAGAGACAATTAAAGCTTTGACATCGGCTTCCCTAAAATAGGAGGTACTCTCCCCAGCCATGTTCTTTCAGAAAACTGACATTTATATTCCCCAGCTGAATTTCATAATCGCAAGCGGGTCATAAAGTTTTCTCCCGAATAGAGTTTATTTCTCTGAATACATAAGCTCAATCCCTGACAGAGTTTATCCCTTCAGCTATGGAAGTTCATCCTCCAACTGAGTTATTTCCCCGCAGAGTTATTCTCAAGCAGAGTCTCTCCCCCGGCTAGAATATCCGTAAACAAGGAGCAAATCTCCAACAAGTCATCTCCGTTCACCATCCCCAGCGGAAGTAGAAGAACCACAGTTTTCTACAACAATCAGGAATGTTATTTCCAATACTCCCCAGCATCAGTCAGGGATTTATTTTCCCATACTCGGATATGTCACAATAGCATCTCGTGTTCATACATCATGACATACGCATACATATCGCATACAGCATAATCTCATTTATTTTGAGAACATCATCCCACCATGCATTTCATGCATCGCATATAATTAAATCTGTTATCTTTTCAGGAAAGACAATTATCATCAACAATCCCAGCAGTTATACATGTCACATCTGCAGACAACTAATGGAAAATCAGTTCCTGAAACCAAACGGGTCAACCAACCTACGTGATCATCTCAAAGTAACCCTACTATCCAGGTTCCTTCCCATAAGCCCTACTATCCAGGCTTTCATCTCAAAGTAACCCTACTATCCAGGTTCTTTCCCATAAGCCCTACTATCCAGGCTTTCATTTCGAAGTAACCCTACTATCCAGGTTCCTTCCCATAAGCCCTACTATCCAGGATTTCACCTCGAAGTAACCCTATGACCCAGGTTCCTTCTCATAGCCCTACTATCCAGGCTTTCACCTCGAAGTAACCCTATGACCCAGGTTCCTTCTCATAGCCCTACTATCTAGGCTTTCACCTCAAAGTAACCCTACGACCCAAGTTCCTTCTCACAGCCCTACTATCCAGGATTTCACCTCGAAGTAACCCTACGACCCAGGTTCCTTCTTATAGATCTACTATCCAGGCTTTCACCTCGAAGTAACCTTACGACCCAGGTTCCTTCTTATAGCCCTACTATCTAGGTTTTCACCTCGAAGTAACCCTACGACCCAGGTTCCTTCTCATAGCCCTACTATCCAGGCTTTCACCTCAAAGTAACCCTACGACCCAGGTTCCTTATCATAGCCCTACTATCCAGGCTTTCATTTCGAAGCAACCCTACTACCCAGGTTCCTTCTCACAACCTTACTACTCAGGTTTTCATTTTGAAGCAATCCTACTATCTAGGTTCCTTCTCTCTTATCTCCATACAATAGTTTACAACACTGTAAGACCTGGACCCGACCAAATACAGTCGATTTCACATTTCCCCAGTAAGTCGTTGTGCAGCCTGGACCCTGACCAGACATGTATGTTAGAACAATGTTTGAATCTACTACCCTATATTTAAGTTTTGATGATAACAAAGTGAAAAGATATAGTATTTATAAGTTTCATGAATGAACTATATGCTGCCTAAAATTATTATGTTCTGACTTGCAGATACTCTGATTGGTATAAGCAAGATCACGTCTTTTCAGCATCAGAATTTGATTTCATACACCAGCATCAGAAGTTGCTACATCAGAACGTCAAGATCAGATAATCAACTCACGCACATGCTGAAGCTTGATGAACAGAACTGCGCTCAAACACTCTGATACAGAAACACAATAGTTCATCAGCAGCGAAGCAGAATCAGAATGAGCCAAGCCAGAACTTGCGTTAAAGAAGCAACGGTATTGTGCATTGAAAGCTAATCAATTCCAACGGCCTCATTCCAGACAAGATCTGCTCAAAAAGGAAAGCTTGTTATTAGCATTGAATCAAGAATATTGCATTCAACGTTCATCTTTTCAAGTGCTATATAAACAAGGCTTTGAAGATTATAATGGCTAATGCTCTCAAAATCTCTACACGCACAAAGCTGAACCATAATCTTCGTTCTACCAGTTTTGCTAAACAACAAACTCTGATATTCCATTTCTGTCTAGCAATCTAGTTTCTAAGCTTCATTTTGTGTATACATCACAGTTGTGATAAAGTTTTGTAGAAAACATCCAAACACATTGTAATATCTCTTTGTAAGAAAGTGTTACCTTGACAAACCGGGTTGTGGTTTGAATCAAGAAGGCTTTAGCAGTTGTTAAAGCAGTCTGTAATATTCAGTTGAATATAGTGAATTAAGACCTCGTTGGAGAGAGGCGAAATCACCTTGACGGGTGGGCTGGAGTAGTTTGAGATCAAACGAACCAGGATAAAAATATCTTGTCAATTGCTTTAGATTTCAGTTTTACAATTCAACCCCCCCCCCCTTCTTGTGTTTTTCACCCCTTCAATTGGCATCAGAGCGCCTGGTTCTGAGCTAAAACACTTAACCGTGTCAGTACAAGATCCAGCGTCAGAAAAACACAATGGCAGGAAACAATTCTCACTTCAGCAATGACAATAACGAGGACAGAGACAGATTCAGTGGCAAACCTCCAGTCTTTGATGGAGAAAACTTTGATTACTGGAAAGACAGAATTGAAAGCTTCTTTCTAGCAAATGATGCTGATCTGTGGGATATGGTGACAGATGGATACACGCACCCTGTGAATGCAAGTGGTCAGAAGATTGATAGAAAATCAATGACTGATCAACAAAAGCGTGATTTCAAGAATCACCATAAGGCCAAAACCATCCTCCTCAGTGCCATCTCCTATACTGAGTATGAAAAGATCTCCAACAGAGACACAGCAAAGAACATCTTTGATTCTCTCAGAATGACGCATGAGGGCAACGTTCAAGTCAAAGAAACAAAAGCTCTGGCGCTCATTCAGAAGTATGAGGCGTTCAAAATGGAAGAATCTGAATCCATTGAAACTATGTTCTCTAGATTCCAGATTCTGGTAGCTGGTCTCAAAGTTCTGGACAAAGGATACTCTACTGCTGACCATGTCAAGAAAATAATCAGAAGTTTACCCAAGCAGTGGAGGCCTATGGTTACTGCTCTGAAGCTAGCTAAAGATCTCAACAAGATCACTCTGGAGGAACTTATAAGCTCCCTCAGAAGTCATGAGATAGAGCTAGAAGCTGAAGAGCCTCAGAAGCAAGGTAAGCCATTAGCTTTAAAATCTAACAGAAAATCTGAGTCTAAAGTTTTGCAGGCAGTTGAAGAAACATCTGATGGATCCTCATCAGAAGAAGACGAACTTTCCCTTCTTTCCAGAAGAGTAAATCAACTGTGGAAGCAAAGACAAAGGAAGTTCAGGAATCCCAGAAGATCTGATCAGAACGAGTCCTCCTCCAGATACAGAAGGACAGATTCTTCCTCTGGATACAGAAGATCTGAAGGCTCCTCCAGTAGCAAGAAGCCAAACACCAAAGACATCATCTGCTACGAGTGCAATGAGCAAGGACACTACAAGAGTGACTGCCCAAAGCTTCAGAGGGAAAAGCCCAAAAAGAAGTTTGGAAGAGAGAAGAAGAAAAGTCTCATGGCCACATGGGATGACTCTGACTCGTCTGAAGCTGACTCAGAATCAGATGATGAAAGGGCAAACATAGCGCTCATGGCTAACATCTCAGAAGATAGTGAAGCTTCTGAATCAGACTCAGAATCAGACACAGAAGAGGTATTTCCTAACTTCGCTGTTAATTTTACAAAGGCTGAACTTGCTGAAAGCCTCAATGAAATTCTGGAACGCTATCAGCAGATTAGAGCTAAATTCAGAGACTTGAAAAGGAATCTTGAATCTGACTCTAATAAGTCTGAGAGTCTCAAATTGGAAAACTCTGAGCTGAGAGATAAAATTTCAAAATTAGAAAACTCTTTACAAAACTCTCAGAAGGAACCAATTTCTGAAACTCCCAGCAACGCTGATGAGATCATCAAGGAATATGATCACAGTTTCCAGAAGTTCCTAGCTAAAAGCATAGATAGAAGCAGAATGGCTTCAATGATCTATGGAGTTAGCAGAAACGGCAGGAAAGGTATAGGATACCAAGGTAAGGTTCCTACACCAAAGAATGTCATGGACTTGACCATTAAACACACTCCTCTAAATTCACACTTTGTGTATGGTCACACACATGATATCAAATATACTAGCAGTAAGCACTCTGTGAAACCAAAATTCAACCAGAGTTTTGGTAAAACTAACAAGTCAGGACCCAAGAAAATCTGGGTACCTAAGGATAAAATAATACATGTTGCAGATATCTTTAGCAGCAAGTCAGAAACACCAGTCATGGTACCTGGACTCTGGCTGCTCACGACACATGACGGGAAGAAGGCATATGTTCCAAAGCCTGGAACTTAAGCCTGGAGGCCACGTTGGCTTTGGAGGCAATCAGAGGGGAAAGATAATTGGCTCTGGAACTGTAGGTAATGGAAATCTTCCCTCTATTAATAATGTTCTGCTAGTAGATGGATTGATGCATAATCTGTTATCCATAAGTCAATTAAGTGATAACGGTTATGATATAATCTTTAATCAAATATCATGTAAAGCTGTTAGTCAGAAAGATGGGACTATCCTGTTTAATGGTAAGAGGAAAAACAACATTTACAAAATCAAACTTTCTGAACTAAAGAGTCAGAATGTAAAATGTCTTCTGTCTGTTAACAACGAGCAGTGGATCTGGCACAGAAGATTGGGGCATGTTAGTATGAGAAGAATATCTCAGATTAACAAACTCAATCTGGTCAGAGGACTTCCTAATTTGAAGTTCAATTCAGATGCTCTGTGTGAAGCATGTCAGAAAGGCAAATTTGCAAAACCTTCTTTTAAATCCAAAAATGTTGTTTCTACCTCTAAGCCATTAGAACTTCTGCACATTGACTTATTTGGACCAGTTAAAACTGCTTCAGTCAGTGGTAAGAAGTATGGGTTAGTAATCGTAGATGACTATAGCAGATGGACATGGGTAAAGTTCTTAAGACACAAGGACGAGTCACACTCTGTGTTTGTTACCTTCTGTAACCAAGTTCAGAATGAAAAAGATCTTAGAATCGTTAAAGTCAGAAGTGATCATGGTGGAGAATTTGAAAATAAAGATTTTGAGTCATTCTTTAATGACAAAGGCATTCTGCATGATTTCTCTTGTCCTAGAACTCCCCAACAAAATGGAGTTGTAGAACGAAAGAACAGAACATTGCAAGAAATGGCCAGAACCATGATCAATGAGACAAACGTTGCTAAGACTTTCTGGGCAGAGGCAATAAACACAGCGTGCTACATTCAGAATAGAATCTCAATAAGACCTATTCTGGAAAAGACTCCATATGAATTGTGGAAGAACAGAAAGCCCAACATTTCATATTTTCATCCATTTGGATGTACTTGCTTCATGTTAAATACAAAGAATTATTTGAACAAGTTTGATTCTAAGGCACAGAAGTGTATTATGTTAGGATACTATGAACGCTCAAGAGGGTACAGAGTATACAATACAGAAACACAGATTGTGGAAGAATCAATCAGTGTTCGTTTTGATGACAAGCTTGACTCTGAGAAGTCAAAGCAGAATGAAATTTTTGCAGGTATAGAAATTGAATTTGCAGGTTCTGAAGACAAGTCATCAGAAGCTCTCAACACAGACATTCCTTCAACGTCTGAAAGGAGCACTGCTAGAAATCCTTCAACAGCTGCTGATCAACCTCAGAAGAGATTGCCCAGAAGCAGCTTGGATCACCCAGAAGAGACTATTCTAGGAAGAAAAGAAGATCCAATCAGAACAAGAGCAAGCTTCAGAAACTCTGAAGAAACTCTTATGGGACTTGTGTCTCTGATTGAACCTTCTTCTATTGATGAAGCACTTCTGGACAATGACTGGATTCTGGCAATGCAAGAAGAGCTGAATCAATTCACCAGAAACGACGTATGGGATTTCGTTCCCAGACCAAAAGGATTCAACGTCATTGGAACAAGATGGGTGTTCAGAAACAAGCTAAATGAACAAGGTGAAGTCATCAGAAACAATGCACGACTGGTTGCACAAGGTTATAGTCAGCAAGAGGGGATAGACTATACAGAAACCTTTGCCCCAGTCGCCAGGTTAGAATCTATCAGACTTTTAATTTCATTTGCTGTTAATAGAGGCATCACTCTGTATCAGATGGATGTCAAAAGTGCATTCTTAAATGGTTATATAGAAGAAGAAGTTTATGTTCACCAACCCCCAGGTTTTGAAAATACAAAACATCCAGAACATGTTTTCAAACTAAAGAAGTCACTGTATGGTCTGAAACAAGCTCCCAGAGCTTGGTATGAAAGGCTAAGTAACTTTCTGCTTGAAAATGAATTCACCAGAGGGAAAGTGGACACTACTCTATTCTGTAAAACAGTTAAGAGTGACATCTTAGTCTTTCAAATTTATGTTGATGATATCATTTTTGGTTCTACTAATCCTTCTCTTGGAAGAAAATTTGCTAAGTGTATGCAGGCAGAATTTGAGATGAGCCTCATGGGGGAACTGAAATTCTTTCTAGGAATTCAGATCAATCAAACTCCAGAAGGAACTTACATTCATCAGAGCAAATACATCAGAGATCTTCTGAAGAAATTTGACCTCTCAGAATGTAAGCCATCAAAGATTCCAATGCATGCCACGTGCATTCTGGAAAGAGAAGAGGTAAGCAAAAGTGTAGAACAGAAAGTCTACAGAGGTATGATTGGTTCTCTCCTTTATCTGACAGCTTCAAGACCTGATATCTTATTCAGCGTATGTATTTGTGCTAGATTCCAATCAGATCCTAGAGAATCTCACTTAACAGCTGTTAAGCGAATTTTCAAGTATCTGAAAGGTACTACTAATCTGGGTTTGTTTTATAGAAAATCTAGTGATTACAGCTTAGTAGGCTACTGTGATGCTGATTTTGCTGGAGACAGAGTGGAACATAAAAGTACTTCTGGAAGCTGCCAGTTTCTGGGAGAAAATCTGATCTCGTGGTCCAGCAAAAGGCAATCAACAATTGCTCTGTCAACAGCAGAAGCTGAGTACATAGCAGTAGCAGGATGTAGCACACAAATGCTCTGGATGAAAAGTCAGCTTGAAGACTTCCAGATTTTTGAGAGTAACATTCCTATACTTTGTGATAATACTTCTGCTATTTGCTTAAGTAAGAATCCTATTTTACATTCTAGAGCTAAGCATATAGAAATAAAACATCATTTCATTAGGGACTATATTCAGAAAGGTACTTTGAACTTAAAATTTATAGATACAGACCATCAATGGGCTGATATCTTTACTAAACCCCTTTCAGAAGATAGGTTTAATTTCATTCTGAAACATCTCAGCATGAAAGTATGCCCAGAATGAAAATGTTTTTAATTCCATATATTTACTTTCAGAATGTAATTATTTTTATTGTGAACTTCTGATCAATCTTCTTTCAGAAAGATAGAACATGCAGATTGTATCAGATGCAAGTCTAAAGATCTGAGAGTCTAATCTCAAAGACAGACGTGCTGATCACTACATCAAACAAGTGTCATCCAATCATCAGCATATCTCTGAAGCAGAACGCGTGCACGCTTCTGAGAAGGCAAAGCGCTGATTGGGTGCATTGAGACACATGTCTGGTAACCGTTTTTAAGTATCTTTCTCAAATTCCCCAAAATCAGCAAGCATTTAATGAAAAGTAATCACGCTTGTTAAATGGCAATCATTATTTTTCTCTCTCTTAAAAACGTTTATCTTTTCAAAATAATTTTGAAAACTCTATTTAAGCACATTAATCTCTCATTCTTACTCTTTACGCTTTCTTATTAACACTCAAGCTTTTTCTGCATATTTCTGAGTTCATCCCTTGCAAACTCCTTTTCTCAATTCATTCTCAAAGCTTTTTTAGTGTGAACAATGGCATCCTCCAGCATTTCTGCAGGCAATCAGAAGAAAGAAACCTCTGAGCAATATCAAGTGCCAATCAGAACTCTTCTCACTCCGGTAAAGAACCTTGAAGTGCTTTCTGAGTTAATCATTGACTTTGAAAGCTTGAAGGAAAATGGTTTTGACCTAACTGAAGAAATTAGGGTTCAAAAGTGGGAGAGGTATTTCGATAGGTTGGTTGGACCAACATTCCCAGCGCTTGTCAAGGAATTTTGGATTCACGCCAAGGTTTCTAAACATCTAGTCATCTCTTCTGTCATGGGAAAGAAGATTGTGATTTCTGAAGATCTCATTGCAAGGCTAATCGGTCAAAGTGGTGGTGGAGTCCGTTGTGTGGACATGGCTGAAAGATGCGCTGATGTAGGTGTGGTAGCGAACAGGATTTTCACTCTTGGAATGCCCAGCAGCAAAATTAAGGATCTGAAGGATCACTGCAGAGTATGGGCTAAGATTATTCTAGGTTGCTTCAACCACAGGAAACCAACAAGTTCTCCTGATTATATAAATGTGGATCAGCAGTTTCTGATCTACTTTATTGATCAGAAGATTAAGATCAATCTGGCTCACTTCTTGTTCAACCATCTCAAGACCAGTGTGAAAGAAACAAGAGAAGAAGAAAGGACCAAGAGAGACTGGATATCGTTTGGAAGGCTTATATCAGATATTCTGACAGAGAATAGGCTGATTGAACATCTGATCGAAGCTCAGGAGATGAGCACTATTGAACCAACTATTGGAAAACCGCTGAATGCTAAGAACCTGAAAAAGATGAAGCTGATAGAAAATATTCAGAAGGAACCCAGAGCTACTTCAACTGATGATATCTCCAGCAGAAGAGTGCCTCTGAGTGATTTTCCGGTATTTTCTGAAATGGAATCCAAACCAGAGATGTTTCTCAGGTACCCAGATGCGTACAAGGAAGAAGATACAGGTTCAAAGCTGAAGATCAAAGATCTGAGTCAAACCCAACCAGAAGTGACTCAGAAGAAGACAAAGAAGAGGAAAGCGCCAGCAGAAGGATCGTCTCAGCAGACTCCAAAGAAAAGAGGTATTTCATCTGCTGCCCCTATTTCAAAATCTTTTACTATTCCAGCATCTGCTGCCCCTCCTCAAACCTCTCACAGAATATCAATCCCAATCCCTACCATTGATGAAACCATACCAGAAGACCCTTCTGAGGCCTTTCTACTCAGAAGACCCAGAACCAAACTCCCCAAACAACCAACAATTTCAACAACACCAGCACTTGACCAAGTGCTAGCTGATATTGAGCGTGAACATGCTTCTGCTCAACCAAAATCACAAAATATTCCTCCTCCACAACCAGAACCAGAAATACAACAACAACCAGAACCAGAACCACAACAACAACAACCTCTCACAGAAGAACCTCTGATCCCTGAGCAATCAGAGATTCCACCTCCATCTTCCCAACCAGAAATAAATCCACCTTCACACCAAACAGAGTTTCACCATTCTGAAACCCCTTCTCCTCATAAATCTGACCCTCACTCACCTCAACCTTCACCGCTGGCAATCCAGTTGCCATGTGGAACCACTATTGTCATGCCCCAGTTACCATCCTCAGAAGAATCAACACCTCCAAATACTCCCAAACCTCCATCCACTCCAATCGAAATATCTGACTCTGATTCTGATACCCCTCCTCCAAAACAAACAGCCTCTCAGCAAACCTCTGAAAACCCCAGCAGGACTTTCATTGACTTAACCAGTCTTGAACGTCTTGCTGATCTAAGACACAAAATTGCTATCCCAAAACCAAAGCAACCAGATGTTGGCTCTGGTATCTTGAATTTTGAAACAGGTGTGCTGCAATGGATTGCTTCTTTGAAGCAAGTCTGTCCTGGGATGATTGACCCAGCTGCTTCTGATCAGCTCTGGTCACAGTTCAGACTATGGGTACGTGCTGAAGCCCTCAAGTTGCAGGATATCAACTATGAGAAGGCTCAACAGAACTTCAGCAAGCTGCTGAAGGAAGTTGAAAGTCAGCTGCCTCAGGAAGACGTGCTCCCTCTGGACAGTGAACCTTGGTCTGAGAAACAGCAAGCTGCACAGGTGCAACCATCAGAAGAAGACAAGACCATTCAGGCTGAAAGTCAAGCAGCGGATGTCGCTGAAAGTTCTGAGAAGCCTCCTCCTTCTGATGCTTCTCAAGCTGCCTTGGACAGGCAGACTCTGGAAGAATTAAGGCTGAATGACTTGCGTCTACAGCAGCGGATGGATGACAATGATCAGAAGATGAAAGCAAGAATGGATGTGCAGGACAACAAGATTGACACTGTTGTCAACATGGTTCAGAAGTAGAATGAAACTTCTGAAAAGATTCAAGCGATGCTGGAGAGCCTGTTCTCACGCATGCCCCCTTAACCTTAAATCTTTTTCATGCATAACTTTTTTCCATGTTTTCTTCATTTTCTGATGTACTGTTTTGATTATGTTTTGTAATGTCTGCTCTGATTCTGAACTATCTTAATATAATTTGTTTTTTCTGATCTAAATTGTTTTAGCACATCACCAACACTTTTTGATTGCTGACAAAAAGGGGGAGAACAAGAATGATATTTAAATCAATAACGGGCTAACTAGACAGAAACTCTCAAACATTCTAACTCTATTACTTGAAATGTTTTTTTCTGTCTTGTTTAAAGTCTACAGGCACAAGGAAGCTCCTGGACACTCTGAAGACTAGAAGCTCTAAACAAAATGTAGAAGCTCTGATCAATGTTGCTCTGATCAATATGAAGTTCTGATCGACCTAATACTCTGATCCAAAGCAAAGCTCTGACATGAATAGTTCTGAAGCTCTGCTCTCTGATAAGTCAAAGACTCTTATAATCTGATGTTCAAAGAAAGAAAAAGATCTGATCCTGAAGAACACGTATATCAAAGGGAAGTAATAAACTCAGGGGGAGTATCTCTTAACTCTGATTTCTCCTTACTTCTTAACTCTGAAACATTTCCCAGATACCTTTTCACGTTATTTTTCATTTAAAATATCTAGTTTTTGTCATCATCAAAAAGGGGGAGATTGTTAGAACAATGTTTGAATCTACTACCCTATATTTAAGTTTTGATGATAACAAAGTGAAAAGATATAGTATTTATAAGTTTCATGAATGAACTATATGCTGCCTAAAATTATTATGTTCTGACTTGCAGATACTCTGATTGGTATAAGCAAGATCACGTCTTTTCAGCATCAGAATTTGATTTCATACACCAGCATCAGAAGTTGCTACATCAGAACATCAAGATCAGATAATCAACTCACGCACATGCTGAAGCTTGATGAACAGAACTGCGCTCAAACACTCTGATACAGAAACACAATAGTTCATCAGCAGCGAAGCAGAATCAGAATGAGCCAAGCCAGAACTTGCGTTAAAGAAGCAACGGTACTGTGCATTGAAAGCTAATCAATTCCAACGGCCTCATTCCAGACAAGATCTGCTCAAAAAGGAAAGCTTGTTATTAGCATTGAATCAAGAATATTGCATTCAACGTTCATCTTTTCAAGTGCTATATAAACAAGGCTTTGAAGATTATAATGGCTAATGCTCTCAAAATCTCTACACGCACAAAGCTGAACCATAATCTTTGTTCTACCAGTTTTGCTAAACAACAAACTCTGATATTCCATTTCTGTCTAGCAATCTAGTTTCTAAGCTTCATTTTGTGTATACATCACAGTTGTGATAAAGTTTTGTAGAAAACATCCAAACACATTGTAATATCTCTTTGTAAGAAAGTGTTACCTTGACAAACCGGGTTGTGGTTTGAATCAAGAAGGCTTTAGCAGTTGTTAAAGCAGTCTGTAATATTCAGTTGAATATAGTGAATTAAGACCTCGTTGGAGAGAGGCGAAATCACCTTGACGGGTGGACTGGAGTAGTTTGAGATCAAACGAACCAGGATAAAAATATCTTGTCAATTGCTTTAGATTTCAGTTTTACAATTCAACCCCCCCCCCCCCCCCCCCCCTTCTTGTGTTTTTCACCCCTTCAATGTAGTTTACTTCCACCTCCTTAATCAAGAGTTAATTCCCCAATAGAGTAGCGGATAACCGAAGCTCCTAAACTCTATTTCCCAAGACAGAGACCAACATTCCTCAGCGAAGTCCTCCCTAACAACAGGAACAGGAATTCCCACGAAGGAATATATCACAAAATCGTCATTATTCTGGATGGAATCTTTAAGCCCATCTCCGATGAATCTCTGTCGTCTTCTCCAAATGGAATCTGTAATCCCATTCCTGATACTATCTATACAAATTATGCATCATTTCATATGAGTGCAAATTACTGGGCACTCTAGTGTTCAATCATCTTCCACCTTCAGATCAGGAAACGCAGACCAGCCAATCTACATCCTCAGGTTCAAGAAGATTGAACATGGGCAGTTGTTGTACCCAAAAATTTGCCCTCTCATTTACTCAACACATGCTCATTGAAGTCCTCAACTTGCTCAAGGATGCCCAAGAATTAGCCAGACAAATTCTCTCTTAAGGCAATGAACCTTCAACTAGGGTTTCCACTTTTATCAAGATATGTGAACTCTAAAGGTCTCAAATATTTTCCATGGTCCTAATACATTCTCCAAACCATCCATGTCAAGTTTCATGCCTTGCACAAGAAGTTTGCTCAGTCAACTGCTCAAATGCCTAAAAATCAATTGTATTAGGTCAAAAGTCAACTATGACCCTCATGCAGTCAAACTTCAAGATTTTGGTCAACATCAACATTTTGATGTAATATTCATCATTTTATCAAGGGTTGATCATGATTACTCAAGGAATTCCCCAAATTCATCAAAACTCAAAAGTTGCTAAATTAGGGTTTCTAAAGGAAAAGTCAACCAAACTTTGACCAGGCATAACTTTCTCATACTTTATCAGAAATTTCCCATCCAAGGATCATTTTGAAGAGGATTCAATTCCCTGTAACTCATATTCATTCCTCAAGTTCAAGAAATGCACTCATAAAAAGATATAAATTCAGACATTATAGGTCCTTTTCAAAAGTCAACAAAAACACCTTTTGGGTAAAAGCTTCTTACATGAACATGGAAGATCCTATTGAGATTAAACCAAAAGGGTTTTTTAGGGGACATCCTAATCTTTCAAAAAAGTCCAAGAACACCCTCTTAGGGTCAAAATTGAAAGAGATATGCATTGTCAAAGTTGGCCATTTTTTGGAAATTTGCACAAAGTCAACAATGCCCAAAATTGCATTCTTTTTCCAAATGGGCCCAACTTTTCAAGATTGAATCTCATTCCTAACATGGTCCACGACCCATAAATCATTCCATGCCTTATTTATTTATTTTATTTTGATTTTATTTATTTAAAATTCAAATAAAATCAAATAAAATCAAAATAAATAAAATTAATGGGGTGAGATTTATTTGCATTGAATTAGAGATCATGCTTGCTATCAAAAAGCAAAACAAAATCGTGCAAAATCAAAAACAAGAGAAAATCTCCTAGTTTGGAAAGTTTGGAAGCAATTTTCAAAAGTTATCAAATCTTGGATTTTTTCTAAACTTAGCACCCTAATTTGATTCACATACTTATACACAAGTATTCAAAACCCTAAGGACAAGAATTCAGATGTGCAGCCTGCCTCAAGGAGTCAAACAAAGTTCCAAATTTTCAAAGAAAAGTGCAGATCAGATCTTTCTCTATAGACCAATTCAAGCAATTTCAAAGCCAGCAATCCATTCCTGGACGTGTTCTGAAGTTATTCCAATCTTTCCCAAGTCATAAAACATCCAAAATCTTAAAATATAGGATTCGGTTCTCTAACTATTTGTTATTTTCAATTATGCGCATACATGTACTTTCAATGAAAATTAACCATGTATTCTTGATTAGCATAAGGTTGCGATGCTCTCTGTATTGTTTGATTG
Organism: Vicia faba; assembly: GCA_948472305.1. NCBI lineage: Eukaryota > Viridiplantae > Streptophyta > Magnoliopsida > Fabales > Fabaceae > Vicia > Vicia faba. The sequence goes on from OX451740.1 coordinate 630,055,363, forward strand.
AGTTTTAGGTACAGGAATCGCAATTTTGCATTCTTAGGGTTTCCAAACTCGTTTTAGGGCTTCCTGATACAGGAAAAATTAGGGTTAGACATGGGTACCATGGTGTTCAGGGCTTCAAGACCAATTGATTCATGGTCTCCATTAGAATTTATGTTGCTTGTAATTAATTTTTGAATGACACAGGGTTATAGCTAGAGACATCGTTCGTAGGTAAAAGTTCAGGCCTAAAACGACAGTTCTGAGGAAGAAGATGATCACGTGGCAACCACACACTGGCCAGTTTGAATGTTGGCGCATTTTTTTTGGGCATGCCACCTTGTTTGCGATTATGTTATTATTGGTTTATTATGTTAAAAAATGAGTCATGTAGCACAGATGGTAAAGGGCAACGCAGGTGAAAGAAGGGGCCTGGGTTCGATCCCATGTCCAAGCATCTTGTTATTTTATTTTCTTAACGTACTTTGCAGGATCACATGCGCCTCACCTTCACAAGACCATCATGCATCCTCAGACCCAACCATGGGATCATCTCAGACCCAGATCCAGCGCCCAACAATTAACAACCATGGTGGACTCCCTTAAGGCCAGCTACATTGAATCCACACGTAGGCAGATCGGCCTATTATTCTGGGCTTTGCAAATTCAGCCATGCACCCCCGGTTTGCTTCTCATAACAGGCCCATATTCATGATTTTGGATTTTATTTTTTATTATTTCATTTTAGTTATTTATTTTATTTGTTTCAAAAAATCATTTTTATTAAATCATAAAATCAAGAAAACCACAAAATATTAGAATTAGGTTTTTTCCACTAAATTTAATTTTGTTAATTAAGTAGATTAATTTAATTTAGGGTAAGTTGGTTTATTTTTCATAATTAAAACTAATTAGACAAATTAGGTTTAATGCATAAATACTTTATTTTCTTAAATAAAAATACAAAAATATTTCCTTTAATTAATTAGATTCATTAGGATATTTAATTCCAGTGTTCTTCCTCGCGCGCATTTTATTTATTTATTTTTCCAATTATTGTAACTGCCAAGGGTTGTAATAGTTTTTTTAATTAGGTTTTTTAACTATTTTTACTTATTATTTTCCCTCTATTTTGGCTATGTAACCCCCTCCTCAAAGCCTTGTAATAGCTAGGTTTTTATTCTTGCACTTTACTTTCTGATATTAATAACTGCTTAGACTAATAGGCTTGTATGGAAAGAATAACGATTAAAACGGTAGATAACCCTAAATGCACAAGGTAAAATTAACTGAAAAAACAAACACTTTCACATGCTCACTCCTAGGATATATCCCCACTTCGGTTGCCTTCGGTAAACGGTCATGAAGTATAAGAAATTTTAGTGGTTTCCCGCTAGTCTCAAAAGATCAAAAATGACCCATTCGAATGTTGCCTCGGAAAAAATCTTTAGGACTCTAGGGTAATTAATAAGGTTTCCTAACCATTTCTTCAGTGACCGTAATTGTCCCTTCGAATGTCCCTTATACTCCAACGATGGGTCTACCTACTCCTTAATAGTAGGATAGCGTTGTCTAAAGGAAACGAGAAAATGAACACTCTTTTTCGAGTAGGTAGAAACTCTTAAGTACTTGCTCAAAACAAAACAAAAAACTCTTTCACACAAACACTTTCAAAACAGTTTTCAAAAATAACTTCGTCACACTCTTGAGGACAGATACAAGGGTTATCACGAAGTTAAACAAAAACTTTTCAAAAACATGCACAAGCAATTTCAAAATGAGCAAGTACCTAAGATCCCATGGAAAACCATGGATAGAAAGGGTGCTAACACCTTCCCTTTCTATAATCTACCCCCCCGTACTCAAAAAACTCTTGAAAAAGGTTTTTTCTGTTCTTTTTCCTTTTCCTTTGTTGGATGAAATAAAATTCGGTGGTGACTCTTGCTTACCGCAACATTTGCGAACAAAAAACGTAAACCAGTATAACAGTTGGTTCTGCCACTGTATCACAATTAGCTTATAATCACTTTGATTATAAGTGGTTTTCATATCAATATAACTCAAAAGAAAAATTCTGGAAAGTCGAAAGCACACCAAGTGTATGAAAAATTGCAATGTTCTATATTTTTGTTTAAATTTCATTAGAAATAGGAAATTATTGTGTTTGATATTAAACTATTATTAGTTGAGATATTATTATGTTGATTGATTTTATCATTATCTTAATTCCATATGTCTTGTTCATATCTAAGTTTCCAATAACTAGGTTTGTTTAGACTACTATTTTGATTTAGGATAAAAACCTTCAGCTAACATTGTTTTTCAAATAAGTTATTAAATAACAATTTTTGAAAGGTGATTTTTAAAGGGGGGTCTATTCGCCCCCCTCTAGATTAGTCGTCGTAGTCTAATAAGTAGTATCAGAGCCCTGATTAATTTTGTGCTGTGAAACTCTTATTAGAAAATGGCTTACGAACCTAAAGGGGATTACAAAATAACCCCAATATTTTCGGGAAAAAACTATAGTTATTGGAAACTTGTATGCATATTCATGTTAATTCATATGACAAGGGTATGTGTGACGCTATTACCCACACCTATACTAATGGTGTTGTCACACCTAAGCTGAAAGCACTATAGAATAATGATGATAAGAAAAATACATTAAATCTCATTAATCGTTTGAATGTACTTGGTAATCTTAT